>OY755242.1:22886155-23513655 GCA_963576725.1 Azorinus chamasolen
GTTGTTTGTGCGGAGTGGTGGCCGTTAATCGTCTCCCCGTACATTCAATCAATATTGTTCTCTTTCTCTTGTAGGAATTCAATACGTTTCTTTACACATTAACACCATAATTTGCACTTCATGTTGGTTTCCGTACTCACCGACATATTGTGACACTTTTTCATTTCTTTTTTTAGTTGAATGCCCTGTATCATTTACATACTGTTACTTTATCTGACTCGTTTTTTCTTACTTTTATACCGTTGAATGTTTTCTCTCTTTTCCTTACAGTCTATATTATTTCTTTCGTCGTAACTGCTGGAATGCTTTGATCCTTAAAATGATTTTATTCGTTACATAACTTTTCTTTTAGTTATATTATTTTACTTATTTGTAGTCTACCTATATGTAGTTCTTTACGGAAAGGTGTTCCAAATAGTACAAATACAATGAACAGTCTCCTAATACTCCAAATTAACAAGAGGACCATGATGGCCCTGGTATCGCTCACCAGACAATCAGAGGAGAAAATTTGCAAAGTTTTCATTACATGTATATGTTTCTATTGATTACTGGCCACCCCTTGTGCGGCGCCAATTTTGATCCCAGGGGAATACTTTATTTTACTTTTGTAGAGGACCTGAACATGATGTTATGCGCCAACCAAATATGAAAGCTGAGACCCTTCCAGTTTCAGAGGAGACGATTTTCAAAGTGTTCATTATATGTTTCTATTGAAACTGGCCACCCCTGGGGAGGGGTCAATTTTGACATCAGGGGCATAATTTATAAAACTTTTGTAGAGGACCTGAGCATAATGCTATGTGTCAAATATGAAAGCTGAAACTCTTCCAGTTTTACAGAAGAATATTTTCAAAGTTTTCACTATATGTATCTCTAGAAAACTGGCCACCCTTGGGCAGGGCCAATTTTGACCCCAGCGGCATAATTGGTATACCTTTTGTAGAAGACCTGAACATGATACTTTGTGCCAAATATGAAAGCTGAGAACTTTCCAGCTTCAGAGAAGAAGACTTTCAAATGTTTCACTATTTGTTTCTATAGAAAACTGGCAATCCCTGGGACGGGACAAATGTTGACCACAGGGGCATACATTATACAACGTTTGTAGAGGACCCGAATATGATGCTATGTGCTGAATATGAAAGCTGAGAAACTTCCAGTTTCAGTGAAGAAGATTTTCAAAGTTTTCGCTATATGTTTCTATAGAAAACTGGCCATCCCTGGGGCGGGTTCAATTTTGACCCCAGGGTCATAATTTATATAACTTTTGTAGAGGACCTGAACATGATGCTATGTGCCAACCATATATGAAAGCTGAGAACCTTCCCGTTTCAAAGGAAAAGTTTTTAAATGTTCAAATTGTTGACGACTGACGACGCACACCGCACGAAGCACGACGGACGACGCACATCGACGTACGACGGACATCAGGCGATCATAAAGCTCACCTTGAGCACTTTGTGCTCTGGTGAACTAAAACAATAAACTTACAGTCTAGGTCTTCTGTTCAAATTCCTCATAATCTGGCTAATTTCCAATCGCTACAGCCGCCAGTTTGTATAATACCTATTAATGAAAAAGTAGCAACGTCAAGCAGGAAAAGCCACACACGAAACGCCACCATCACCAAAACACCGACAGAAAGCAATTCATGTTCATTCTTCTGCTATAAATAACGTTTTTCATAACGGGCCTTAAATCGTTCTTTCTCCTTCTTGTATGTGGCTCTGTCTACTTGACTCTACTACTTTTTATTAGCTTAAAACCTGGTGCACAATCTGATGTTCCATCTTCCCCCTATTGTATGTTTGTTTTGTCTTTGTGCGTCTCTTGATGTTTTTATAGTTATGTACATTTGCTGTTTACTTGTGTTGCTGTTCGGGCGACTGTTTGTTCTGTATGTGGTGTTTCCTGCATGACTCATTTTTGTACTTGTTAATGCTTTTAATAAAACCTCTAGGTATTTGGACGATATTTTGAATGTGAATAATCTTTATTTTTAAACTATGGTTTCTTTCATTTATCCAAAAGAACTGTCTTGAAACAAAGCGAATCGATAAGACATTATGGCTTCCTTTTTATTGATTTCAACGTTGTTAATTATCCCTCTCTTGATAGAGATGTGCCTTGTTCTACATCTTATGGTATTTACATTTCTAAAATTATTCGCTTTGCCCGAGCCTGTTCTTTGCTAGAAGATTTTAATAGTCATTACTTAGTTATAACTCATAAACTTCTTAAGCAAGGTCGCAGGTAGCATACAATTCGGAAAGCTCTTTCTAAATTTTATTATCAAATTTACCTCTCATTAGTAAATAAAACAGCAATCTACAGACCTTGCTGAAACAAGTTATTTCTCACCCAGAATTCTATGGTGGTGTTATCTACAAACTTAGGAAAATTCGGGGTCATATCCATTCTTAGGATTTGTTTATTAAACGCATTAAAACTTTCAGGAAGAAAGGTTATGACCCAATAACATTGCAACACACTGTTTAGCGGTTATTGACCCCTTTACAGTCGATAGCTACGCTTCCCTCTTTGCTTGCGCGATGACAGGCCGAGAGTAGTACTCTATGATGTTATACTCTTAAAACAAGAAACGGGATGAGCTTACCAGACTCATGTATTGTCCTTTGTCTGTCATGCCCATAACGGATTCCCCGTAGTTGATCTGACTTCAGTAAATGCATTGAATAAATATTTGACGGACTTTCACAGTTGTTATGCTATGTTTTACATACGTATTGCCATGTGTTTACCGTCTTCTATGTTGTGGGAAATTTCGGCGGGATACCTTTATTTACACTATTTATTTAGCTAGGGTGACTTTGAAATACGTGTGAGGTTAGGACGTTCGTAATCCCAGTGGTGGTTTTGCCACTGACCGTTCCAATGCGGTACTCTCTATGTCACCGTTGCTTTTATGTTTGTTTGGTGTTTTGTGTCTTTGTACTTGCGCCTTTATTCATGTTTAAAATTTCATCTCGTGGGTGTTTGTGTGTATATAATGTGTGTTTGTGTGTTTTCATCCTTACATTTGTGTTTGTCTGGTGTCTTTGTACTTGTGCGTTTTCTGATGTTTTAGATTCCATCTCGCATGTGTGCGTGTGTATGTGTGTGTGTATGTGTGTGTGTGTGTGTGTGTGTGTGGTTGTGTATTACTTGCTCTATCGATGCATTGGTGATGGTTGCGTCTTGTGTGTGGCTTTTCCTGCTTGACATTTAATACTTTTATATATTTATCTGATATAGTGCCAACATTTAACGGTAAACAATCTTAATTACGTGTTTGGCTGAAAGCTATTGACAAAAGTTGAGTTGTAAATAATTTTCTAGAAACATGTAAGGTTAAAAGAGCATACATATTTAACGAATGGATAGCATCTGATTTCTTACATAGATTTCTTGAGAGCAATCCAAATGCAACTTGGGAGCTCGTACGAAATGAATTAACGGCACGTTTTGGCGAAGTTTCGTATATGTATCATATGTTTTCAAAATTAAAATGTGCAAAACAGGAGCGATCAGACGTCATACGTCAGAATACATTAGACATGTCGGAGCAGTATTTGAATGACTCAAATTGAAACTCCGCAAAATCTCCTTCCTGTGACAAGGATGTCATTACCTAGGTCACGTGATAACCGCTAATGGTATAAAAGCAGATGAAAGTAGAATCAAGACCTTAAAGAAATAGGAATAACTCCTAAATCCGTTCGGGATGTCAGAACATATTTAGGGTTAACTGGTTACTATAGGCGATTTGTTAATACAATATTATGCAAAAATCAGTGAATGCTCAAAACTGTTCAGTTTGAATGGTCTCCGCTTTATGGCGCTAGTTAAAGAGAGATAAATAGACGGCTTGAAACAATGATATACGCTTTACACTGATGCATTTGGCATTTCTGTTGGCGCTTTGTTAGTTCAATCTGCTTCTCGACGAACAGAAGAGGAGCGCCTCTGTACTTTCTAAGTCATACATTGTCAAAAACAAAAATACAGTTCAATCCTCATGGAAGGCTTCGCTATAGACTTCAAGCTCTAAATGTCAGTTGCTACGACTGTCAAATTGAGTATAATCACGGGCCGCAAAAACAGGGCTGCCGTTTTGTTTTGTCAAGACCTCAAAACCTGATGACCTGATAGTGGCGTTACTTCTTATCAAAACATCTAAATGTAACTTATTCAAGTCAAACTTCGTCAGACCATGAAACTGAATAAATTCTGATAATATGAGATCCTTCGAAAGCAAAACTAGCAATGCGAAAAGAAAAGAGAAAATTGCGGGAAAATGCAACACTGCTCACAGTATAGATTACGTAAAGCTCAAACTGAAGGAAAGTAACAAGCCGATTCTGGATTGTCCGAAAACTACACGGCATGTCACAGATCACACATACACAAATCCAAATCTAACACACTCAATTCACAATCACATATAATGTCTTCGAGCGACTTAACAGGAGGTGACTTACCCGGGAGTAACGAAATTTCTTCCACCATTAAAATTAAATCGGGGAAAATGACTTAAAATGATGATCGAATGTCAGTGCATACTACGTATGACTACCATACTTCCGAAACTCTTTCGATTCGATAAGAAATACGTTATGTCTTAAGTAGGTAAACAACAAAGATAATGTTCGTTGTATAGATACCCTGGGTATTAGGAGAATATCTTCCAACAAAGACTAATTGTGAATAGAAATGTATAGGTGAAACTTGATTGAAGGCAACGTGTTGCCGTTGCTGTCGTGAAATACGAATTTAAATTGTTTGTATTGAGTAGTGATGTGTAGAGTAGAGTAGAGTAGGTACCGGCGAATACAAGTTAAGGGCAGAGCGATGAGCTATACAGCCCCCTGTGCTGGTAATTTCAATTACCAGGCTTTGAGCTTTGACCTAAATAGATATTTTTGTATTCGAGGTGTTACATGTGTGTTAATAGAATTTATTATACAGAGTAGTGTAAGATAAGGGTAGAGCGATGAGCTAATACACACATGTGTTAGTTATATAACTAACGAGACATCAGAGATATTAATGGTTAATTAGTGTAAATAGGATTTATTGCTTAATAGCAGTCTTACATTCTTATAAGGGATGCGCAACATATGTTCAGATAAGAGACGTTATATGTATATAAATAGAGTTGATTATTCAATGCGCAACCTTACAATGATAGTATGATTTTTATGTTGTTTTTTCTATTGATGTCTGTGGTTTCAAAACTATTGTCGCGTGTCGTGCGTCTTGTCATTTCATTACATTATTGTCGCGTGTTATTACATCCACGCCGCGAGTTTCGTTAACACTACTAATATCATGATTGCATTTTGGAAGACACATTCATTATAGTTTGAATTTTCAATATGTAGTAGGTGAAAATAATTGCAAAAATAATTTGCTCAGCAGGTTAAAGGTTAATAAGAAAATGCATTAGGGTCTTAAATTCTTTGCGAAATAAGTCAATGATTAATACTTGTAGCTTTTGCCGAGCGAACGATTACATGAAGTCGACTGTTACTTCGACAGAACTGCAACCAATGCTTCTCCGTCATTTGGCTAAAAGACTGATATGATTTCGATCAGAGAGAACTGTTTTACAACAGGTTAAGGATGAGTAGCCTATGGACAGGCCGAGTGACATGTTGGAAAACGACTTGAGCATTGCAAAGTGTGACAATTTGTTGTCAGTTCATATACTTTAACTGAAAAGTCAATCGTATGACTTAATGAGCTGATATTTTCTGCGTCAAGTTCAGACACCTACATGTGATCTTAAGGTTGGACAAGTGCTGTGATAACTGAATCATTAAATGAAGACTCGGTATCCTTCTTATATCAACAAAAACGGATCTATTGCAGACTTCGGATAATTACAGCTTCATTAACAGACTTCAAAACTTAATTGGAGAATCTCAATCTGTAATTTCGGACGTTATATTATGTCGGTTCTAATATCGATGTCCGAGTGCCAAGGTCAACGAGTAACCTTGAAATATGAACATTTCTTTCTGGATCCTTTAGCACTGTACTAATTTGACTACAGTATTATAAACTTATTGCAATTATAGAGTTACCTTTCAGGGGCGTAGCTAGTGATACGCACTTACGCACGTGTGTAACATCAATCTGAAAAATGAAGATATAATGTCCAATACGGAAAAATCGCAGGCAAAGTGTGGTAGACTTTGATAAACATTCTGTCATGTCATGTAAGCTTCAACCTATTCCCTCATATTGACGTATTTTGGCGCCTTTGCAAAAGTCACCTTCTGAAACCATTGTGATAAATAGGGTATTTGCTCCTATAAGAGCACATGCTCAATTTATCACAATGGTTTCAAACTTTCACAATCATAAATGTTTCCCTGGGAACAAGCCCGGACATCTGCGAGTATAACCACGGTGCGTGCATTACATTTGGATTTAGCTACGCTCCTGCCTTTTTGTCTATTGTATACCTTTAGAGGGTGGCTAATCATTTAGAGAACATTCGCAAGGACTTAAGAGTGACAGTGAAAGCCGCGGACTACTACCATCATGTTAAAACTTGAAAATTACTTTATTCTTAGCTTAGATCGTGTATGTTTCCTTTATATTTTGCTTCATGTATGTTTTGTTGTTATTTGAATTCAATTGGAGTGGAGAAGATGTGTAACAAAGTTACCTTTTAGTGTGTAAATATGGGGATTATCAGCTGGCTAAAGGTAAATGCTTAAGATAAGGAAGTGACGATCTACGTGCATACTGACTAGAAGTAATTAAAGGTAATTATGAATTCGATTGGCTTTTCCTGGTTCACTAGCTTGTATATATGGAGCTAAATTCTAACCAAAGAAAACTGGCTTGAGAGGTAAAGACCACTGCTACCAGCGACTGTTAGCCATGCTAAACTATTAACCCTTCTCTTGCTGAATTTTAAAACACATTTCTCCATATTTACCCATGCCCTGTTGTATAATTACATATATCATCACTTTGTACAAGTATTTCGCTGTGCAATCACTGCTGTGGAGTGCGCTGGTTGCACAATCAATTTGTAAATAGTGCAAACCCTGATGAGACAGCTCCTGCAGGAGCTGTCTCATCTGGGTCTTCACTATTTACAGGTAGGTATATTGACGCGATTAGCAAGCGAAGGGTTAAAAACATTGTACTGACTTGGGGTCAACTTTAGAAATCGAGTTACTCGGCATTTCGTATGTACCAATACTGTTTCAAACGTTATTTGTTTCTTTTGTATTAGGCGTTTTATTTACTTCAAGAATACCAATGGAAGAATTTACTTTAATTGACCCGTTTGTTATGTCCGAGTAAAACAGGAATGTTTGTCATGACGGAGTGCAGAATCAGATCTACAATATCTCTTAATCAACAATATTATACTCTGGTCAGATAGCTCCTATAGGAGCTGCCTGTCTGATCTGGTTCTAATCTGTTTGCAAAAGCATTAAAAGAACATATCTGTTTAGAAAAGAGTGAAATGGAGAAAATCCTAGTTTCAGCATTTATAAGTTGGCATTAAATGAGGCGAAGAGAATATCTAGGCAATCTTTAGCTGGCGCTTGGAACTAAATTGCTGCTTACAAAGCGGATCATCATCACTGACATAAATTGCAGCACACAAAGCGGATCATTATTGCTGATTATTGCTATAGGTGTTAATGACATCTAATAGGTACCACGTAAACGTAACGAACGAATACTGTCCACGAACTTATGAATAATCCCGTTGCATCTAGAAATTCATTTTTTTCTAAAGGCCATGCGCGAAATTCATTATTGTTAACAGTAAATTGCTACTAATTTCTAATATATTTGCTGTCAATGAAAGGTTTGTTGAATTGTTCATTTTAAGCGGCAATACACAATTCTGCACATCCCGGGTACTTTGTAGATTTCGATACACTGACTAATGATATATTGGAGGAAGGAAATATTAATCGGGGAAAATGACTTAAAAGTCTGGCTCAATGATATATTCAGTCATAAATACATGGCGGTTTCCGGTATACTCGTTTATAACAGTGGTCTCCGTATTGATTCCGAAGTGAATTACGACGAAATACCGAGGTGTTCCGATTGTAATATAATTATAGATAATCAGGATGGTAAGCGAGTAAACTTGGGGAAATGTCGGCCACTTTCATCATGAGTTACATGTTATTTAGTGCCAGGGCAATATAAATGGACATTAACCATTGGAATGTGTACTGACCTAAGCTCTGCACTGTTCGTAAATAATAATCCTTTAACAAACTTTTTATACAGATTGAATTCTGCTATTTATTCCTAATTGGACCATTCCACTCTGACAACTCAGCATTGAAATGGTTAAGAACTATACTCTATTAAAGAATTGTATTGTCAGATACAGATAATTGTAATGTGAGACATATATTGTTATAGCAAATAAAGATACAGATACAGTAATTGTAATATCAGATACAGATATAGTAAATGTAATACCAGATACAGATATAGTAAGTGTACTATCAAATGGAGATATAGTAAGTGTAATATCAAATGGAGATATAGTAAGTGTAATATCAAATACAGATATAGTAAGTGTAATATCAAATACAGATATAGTAAGTGTAATATCAAATACAGATATAATAAGTGTAATATCAGATAAAGATAAGTTAGATACCATATATAGATAATTGTAATAGCATATATATATATATATATATATATATATATATATATATATATATATATATATATATATATATATTATATATAACTGGCAATAGAATACAACCGTAAAGGCTATATATATATTAAAAAAGACTAAATGTTATATGGCTTTAAAATCTCTAATTAATGACTTAAAAATGCGCGACGCGTTTCATCAGATCATCAGGCGCAATATTATGACGTCATGACTTTGTTGTCATGACGTCGACGTCCCTACTTCCTATAAGGCTGGTACCTCTGTCAGACAAATGTCTTAATTAGAAATTTAGGGTTGGTTTAAATTTTTGTATAAAATGTTTTTCTTTTTCTAGCCTAGCTGAAACACTATCTGTCTTTAATTTAAAAAAAGGAAATATTTCATATTGAAGGGTTTTGATTCCGCATTTTTCTAAATGTTCGCTTGAAGGAATTTGTCTTGTTGATGGGTCTCTAATTTGCTGTGAATGGATAGTTCTTCTTGTTCTCAATTTGTCACCAGTTTGTCCTATATAAAACTCTCTGCATCCAGTGCATGTAAGAACATATAAAACATTTCTTACATCACAAGACATTGGTTGATTTACATAAAATGTTGATCCTTTAAAATTGTAAGAATCACTTTCTCTAATATGTTGACATAACAAGCAGTTTGACTTATTACATTTTGTTACTCTACTAAGTATGTGTTTATTCTCCGTAAACTTTGCTCTGGTAAGAAGTTTCTTTAAATTTGGGGCTTGTCTTTTACTTTTTATTATGTTACATTTATTTCAAATTTTAGACATGTTTGAGTCTGTATGAAATATTGATAAATTAGCTTTTATTTTATGAAACAGTTCTTGTTTTTTTGGATTAAATGTTGAAATGTAAGGAAGAGTAGTAGATGTATTTTTAGCGATGGGTTTTAGAAGGTCTGACTTAGGGATTTGCTTTGCTTTTTGTATGCTATCTTGTAAAAGAATTACAAGACACTTTAAGTACAAGCAATAATTACAAGACACTTTAAGTACAAGAGGTTATCCTAAACTGCTTTTACAAGATAGCATACAAAAAGCGAAAAAGTGTTTCATAAAATAAAAGCTAATTTATCAATATTACATATATATATAATTGCAGATACAAATAACGGTACTTTCATATCCATGTGATTGTAATATCTGATCTACATGATTATATTAGATATAATTGATATAATTGTAATATCGGATCTAGACAGTTAAAATATCAGATCAAGGTTACTATGATATCAGATCCAGATAATTAAAACACCAGATCCAGATTATTATAATATCAGATCAAGATAACTGTAATACCAGATCAAGATAATTATAATACCAGATCTAGATAACTATAATATCATATCCAGATAATTATAATATCAGATCAAGATAACTATAATATCATATCCAGATAATTATAATATCAGATCAAGATAACTATAATATCAGATTCAGATAATTACAATATCACATTCACATAATTGTAATATAATTATGATATCAGATCCATGATATAATTATAATATCAGATCCAGATAATTATGATATAATTATAATAATAGATCCAGATAATTGTAATATAACAATACTATTATATCTAAATAGTTGTTATATCAGATCCCGATATTCATAATATAATTATAATATTAGATCCAGATAATTGCAGTTACAGATCCAGATCAAGATCCAGTAAGCCCCTCTAAACCAGACGTTAAATTTAATATCAATATCGGCCCTCGGTTAATGAGGGATGAAAGTCACGCAGAAAGCTCGTCTAAGAGCTTTTTGTTTGACTTTCACTCTACATTAAACAGCAACCTGCCTAAAAGTGTCTAAATTCTTCTCTACTTAAATTCCAGCTTAGAGGGGTTTTACTGTATGTGGATCTCTGAACATAAATGTTCGACTGTTTTAAACTCTCACCGTGCCTGGATAAAATGATGCCTGCTTAACTTATGAACCCGCATTTTGTTTACTTCCGTTTCTTTCAAGCTTTTAAAAGGTACTGGCCCAGTGTTAAAAGCAATGGATCTAGATGAGACGCGGGGTTACTTGATGTCACAATTGGATCAAAGCTGTTGCTAATGACTGTTAGGTGGTGTTTAGCATGGTACTGTCTAAGAATTTTAGCAGACTATTTATTCTCAGAATTGCTCAGAAAAAGTGGCATGGTTACTTAAAGTCCTATTATATTTCAGTATCACTTTTCCTTGTGTGAAACATGGAAAAATATCTATGTTTTCAAAAGAGATGGTTTTAAAATACTTGCAACGAGTCGTGATGCTCGAACAAACGAAAACAAAACAATAATATCATTTCGAAGAAATGACCGAGATTACCTCGGTTGGACAGATCGTCCACGTCCACCAATTGTCAATGAGCTACTGCTGATATCAGAGGCGAATCGGGAAAAAGAGACCGCGGTCTAAGTGGAGACAAATCTTTCGCAAAAGAAAGTTGAGAAAATTGGACTAGCTGATATATTTGTTTCAGTTCTAGTTATTTTATTGGTTGGTCGTCCTAATCGATATATTAAACACAGAGCGGACTTTCTATATAAATTACAGTCAGTGATCATGTGATTCAGTGACATCAGACACACCCTAACTTTAGACTTTTCTGCTTGTTCCGCGATATTTTCCTGTATTGTTTTTAGCAAACAAAACGTAAAATGGTGTTATTTTCTATACAAATCCTCAGTTGTGGCCATTTAACGATAGTTGAGAGCGGAAATTAATTCACATAAAATACAATTGGACTTTCTCTCATAGAAACACGTTTGCAACCAGAATAGACCCATAGGATCTGTTAAGGTCTGTTTGCTTATGCTATATATTTACAGTGTCTGCTATGAGAAAATTCTCTGTTTTTTGTCATTATTTCTAGGGTTAAGAAAACACAAAAAAATTAATATTCATGTAAGAAATAATGGCATCATGAATATTAATTAATTTGAATTTTATAATAACACATGGACATATGAAGGTTTGGCCATGACAGAAACAACATAATTATATCTGTATTAATTTATATGCATAAAATAGATCAGGATCTTCTCTACCTGCAAAGGCGTAGAACGTTAAGTACCTAAGTATAGTATACTTTCAGTCTGAAGGACCGCTCAGCCGACTGTACATTCACTTCCCTGGTCAATGAATCATTCGCCTACAATGCTGATCACTGTTAACATATGGCGCAATCATGCAACCGCAGTACCGGCTAGTGACCCTCACAGGTCCCCATTTTGAACCCCGGACCTCCGGATTGGTTGTCAATCGCGTTACTACTACATCACCACACACCACCAGGAGAGTATTTATGGAGTAAATGGTTAAGTCTTGATAAATGGGCAGAAATGTCTATAAGTACATAAAGTTGGGTGTGATATAGGTTAATTTTCGAGGTCACATTGCAATAGATAAAGATGTTTGTATCGCTATTTCTTCACCAAATCATATTGGGTGACAACTCTTTAGAATCGCCTGGAAGAGCTGTCTGAACACAGAGTTTCGAGCAGTAATAATGAAACTGTTCATAAAACATAAATGAAATTGGCGATGCACTATCATGTAAGATTTGTGATACTTAAATGTGAACTTCCTGGTTGTTTCCAGAATTGGAGTCCAGGTAGATTCAACAGAGCTGTTGAACAAATGTTTATACTTCAAACGCCACCTTTTACCAATACTGTTGCTTTCAAATAAAACCCATACAATACTACATCTAGTTGAGTTCTCTACTCTAAAATCTAACTTTTTTACAATACCTGGAGCACGATTTGTTAAGCCATCATGAGTATCTATGTTTAAGCACAGTTCAACTGGAAGTCCAATGCCAAGAACAAGATTTTTCTGCAAACCCATTGTTTTACTATGATCTGAGGGCAATCGAGATAGAATCACCTGGACAATAGGCTTAGAAATGTTACCAGACACTGAATCTACTGCCTCAATATTAATTTTATCAGTCTGGCACAACAGACAGGACATCCATATTGTGTGTGTCAAATGTGTAATGATCAGCGCCATCGTTGTTGTTGTTGTTGTTGTACAGTATTTCCCTCCAATGTCTGGAGAACCGTGACGTGTTTCGTCCCGTAGATATTGAGAGTGTGGAATTGAAATTTTAAGAATTTTAAGAAAAATGCACCCCACCACTTTCTAGTACTTGATCTCACTGGAGTATACGTGAAAGGGTTACATCGTTACATCCCTGCCTACTACACACTGGACATTTTGCCTACCCAATCATACAAACTGGGCGAAATGGAGGGGGACGGTTAAACCTTCATTTAAAAAGCACACGAGGACACGTAAATTCTTTCCCTATACAAAACAATATGCCCGCACTGACTCAAGTCTTTAGCCTTTACGAACTACATCCCTGTAGATGTTGACTACGCACCTGACGCGCTTTAGCGCGGATTCGTGTCAACCACCCATAGAACTGACACAATTTCTAATAAGTTCTTGTTTCGAAATGTAAAATACGACTATTAATACAAGTACATGTACTTTATTTCATTACATACTGGATAAGTAACGAAACAAAGGCGACTACGAACTGATTTCAATAAATGGTTACTTACTGCGTACTTTAGATGGCTCTTCGTGTAAACAAGATGGCGACTTCTGGAAAATGTGCGCGTAGAAATATTATCAACAGCCTTCAAATCAAATTAAAAAAAACCGCGAAGTATTAATGTATTTCAATCAGTTGAATGCAAAATATTGCAAAATGACGCCGAGTATACTTTTATGGATGAAATAATGTTCAATTATTTGATATTCACAGGATAGTTTGGGAACTATTTTACAACGCGAGCGAATAATAATTATACCAAAAATCGAAGAGACGTCAAATGGTATTAAGGTCATATATGTAAATTAAACTTCTATTTGACTGCGTATAAATAACAATTACCAAAAGTATATATATAACCTTAACAACAATCGCAAAATCCTTCATGAGTGTGCATCTAAGTCATGCAGAATATCGGAAATTAAATCAAAAGCCAAGAAGGCTAAAATTATTTGTAATTGCGGGGAGAGTTGAGAACTATATTACAACGCGATAGAAAAATAATTATACCAAAAAACGAGGTGTGTTAAACAGGCACTAGAGCTCGAAAGTGTGGTAACACTAGGTGGGCTATCGCCCCCCCCACCCCCCCCCAAAAAAAAATGTTTAATATACGCATCTTATTTGGGCCTACGGGTCATTTGCATACAATTAAGATCTCTGTGAAACGATGAATTATTGTACGTATCATCAGGATACAAATTACACACCGTTTTACACACCGGTCAATCGTTTTCTTGAAATTGATTGCAAACTTAGACGTGAAACCTACAGTGGACTACATTATCTACCTTGTTCAGCATGCTAATGATTATCGCATGTCGCAAAAGCGTGAATAAATTAGGAACCGGCTGTACGATTTCTGTCTCTGAAGGTACCGCAGGAGAAAAGAAATTTGCTATGGCATTTTTGTTTGCTTCGGAGGATATTGTAAGAAAGAAGAAACAGAACGAAATAATGCATAGAAACAGCACATGGTTGACCAAACAATGTTGGACTACTTAACTAACCCAATACCAATGAGTGCAGTGTGATAATTTTGCATTCTTTAGAATTACCCGAGAAGTAGAGTAAACTCCTGCTAAACTGGACTTGATTAGTATAAGATTTAATGCAAGGTAAAAATCATTATAAATGTAGGTCTTTTAGACAAGTGGCAGCTTAATGTATGGTGTACGTCACGCAGAAAGCGCCCAAATGAGCTTTCTGCATAACTTTAACCCTGCATAAGCAGCAACCATGATATCAAACTATGATATCTAAAGTCGCCAGCAATATAAACCAATTTTAGAGGGGATTTGTCGTATTTTGGTCCTTGTCAGTATTCTAGTCTTATTATATCCTTGTAGAGAAGCTGAATAAACCTTGTATTTTAACCTTTATCCGGCTGTTAAAAAATAATGTCTGCTCACATTTTGATCTGTTCAATTTTGAGTACTTCCGTTTTCATCAAGCTGTTGAGAAAATATAGAGCAAGTGTTATGCTACAAGCTTCTGAGGAACTATTGATCAAGTGTCACACAGAAACTATTGATCATTTTTCAAACAGCTTGGAGTCACTTGAAGTCTTATCTGGATCCAAACTGTTTGAAAAGGTGGCTAACGTGTCGCGGTTAGTCGGATGGCGGTTAAAGTGTGCTAAACACGCCATCGCTGACAACAGGGTTTACTGTTAATGAGCAATCCGTCTATAATCCTGTAATGCATATATAGACGGCCTATATACTGGTTAGTTATAAGATAAACAAAAGCGATGATCGATATACAGTTCTATGAATCTGTGTCAAAAACAGCGTTTGAGGGATTTGAAAAATATATCTATGTTATATGTAAATGAAGAACATAGAAAGAAATTTGATTGATGAAAAAGTCAATTGATATTGATAATACTGATGGCAAAATCGATTTATCCAAACCACTGTTGAATATTACGATTTATCTATATGTATGTAAGCAATGTAGACTTATATGAGTAACATTAAGCTTGCTGCAGTCGGGTGAGTGATTACCTATGCAACCGTTTAGATCCAGATGAAACGTTGATTACCTCGGTGTCTCATCAGGCTCCAAGATGGTTGATAATGTTGATGGTGTTGTTAGAAAGATAATTCAGCTGAGACAAATGATTGTTTCTACCAACTAAACTTTGCTCTAAAGGTTAAAAACATATAACTCTGAACAATCAGGGTCTGACCGGCGTGTATAATCACTAATGACATATATGTGTAATCACTAACAGCGTGTAATCACTAACAACATATATGTGTAATCACTAACAACATATATGTGTTATCACTAATAGCATATATGTGTAATCACTAATATCATATATTTGTAATCACTAACAGCATACATGTATATGTGTAGGCCATCGCTGGTGATCAGTGTATATACAATAGAACCGTGCATCAGAATTTATCACCGATGAAAATGATTTACTACTACTACAACAACAGCAACAACTACTACTACTACTACTACTACTACAACAACAACTACTACTACTACTACTACTACTACTACTACTACTACTACTACTACTACTATTAACTACAACTACTAATAGTACTACTACTACTACTAGTACTATTACTACAACTACTACTACAACTACTACAACTACTACTATTACTACTACTAACTACAACTACTACAACTACTACTACTACTACTACTACTACTACTACTATAAACTATAACTACTACTGTCTCATCAGGCTCCAAACTGGTTGATAATGTTGATGGTGTTGTTGAAAAGAAATGCAAGATAATTCAGCTGTGACAACTGAGTGTTTCTACCAACTAAACGTTGCTCTAAAGGGTAAAAACATATACCAACTCTGAACAATCAGGGTCTGACCGGCGTGTATAATCACTAATGACATATATGTGTAATCACTAACAGCATATATGTGTAACCACTAACAACATATATGTATGTGTTATCATCACTAATAGCATATATGTGTAATCACTAATATCCTATGTGTGTAATCACTAACAGCATACATGTATATGTGTAGGCCATCGCTGGTGATCAGTGTATATACAATAGAACCGTGCATCAGAATTTATCACCGATGAAAATGATTTACTACTACTACTACTACTACTACTACTACTACTATTACTACTACCACCACTCCTATTACTATTACTACTACATTTTGTACTAAATTGAAATAGCGTGTTTTCTATTTGTTTCGCAGTAGCAAAATTTCCCATTTCCATAATGAAGAACGTCATATACTTAAAACAAATCTTTAATGAATTCAAATCACCTGGCTACTCACGAAACCACTTAAACACATATTAAAACAAGTAATTCGAGCTTTTATGACGCCATTTGAAGGATATATGTTCATTGCATATAATAATACAGTTTGTAACTGACCACATTCTTACTAATTACGATATCCTTGGTATTTGCAAACAGCTTGGATCCACATGAGACGCTGTGTAACCTGACACTTCACTATTTACAGGTAGGTATATTGACGTGAATAGCAAGCGAAGGGTTAATTTTTTACAGCAAGGTAAGGGTTAATTGAAGTATTTAAGAGTTCATCAGGATAGAGAACTATTTACAAATCGGCAAAAAAAAAATAATAAAAACTAAACTAAGTGGATAAACATTGATAACAAATTCGACGAAAATATGAACTAACACCATGTTTCATGCCAATGTATGCTTTGGATAAACGAGAGGGGTCCGTCTTATGATATGTAAGTTTTATTTACAACAATCGTTACCTCATGTAACGCTGAACCACTCTAAACCGGACGTATAACCAATTATCTCATAGACTATTTTTAGATACAACCTATTTGAATAAATCTACGGAAAAAGAGCATTAACTAGAAAAAAGGAAAATTTTAGAATTTTGTAGTTTGAAACCATTGTGATAAATACAGCATTTGCTCCTATAGGAGCAAATGCTCTATTTATCACAATGGTTTTACAAAGTGACTTCTACAGAGTCGTCAAAAGTCGTCAATATGAGGGAATGGGTTAATGTAGTATAAATATCGGTCTTTAAGACAGGTGGCAGCTTAATGCCGGGTATAAGTCACGTAGACAGCTACTCTTGGAGCGTTCTGTATGACTTTCACCCTTTATTAAGCAGCCACTTGCCTAAAAGTATCTACATTCTTTTCTATCAGAAATCCGGTTTAGAGGGTTTTACTGTTGTTACAAAGTCGTAATCATTGTATATTGCAGGGTTCACCATTTAAACTGTTAAGCGACGTTTTGTTGGCACAGCAATTTCCGCAGGTTTTCACATACGACGTTCACAACTGGAAGACCCAGTATGGACCTAGGCCGGGTGGCTCATTATGTGTCGCGCAGACTAGATCTATACTGTTAGTGGTTGACAGTTATGCTCTTTCTCATATGTGGATGTTTATTTATTTATATGTCGGTGGATGTTTCGTGTATTATATTGCGCGTCATTGTGCGAGCATGTATATACATGTATGTAGTCAGACTGGATCTAGATCTGGTGATTCACTACGCATCGTCCAAGCTGGGTCTATAATGCTTGTAGATAACAGATACGTTTGAGATGTTTAGGTATCTGTATGTTTACCGATTCATACTGTGTATTATTTTGCTTCGAAATGAATGCATGTACCTAAGTACGTATAGTCAGTATGGATCTAGACCGGATAGCTCAGTGTGTGTCGTCCGATCTGGATATAAACTGGTAATGGATGACGGGTGTGCTGTTATCGCTCTTTATATGGATAAACATTTAAGTGTTGTCCAGTGTCTCACGCATTTCGATGAACTTCATGGTGCGTACAGTTATCTGGGTACTTGTAGCGGCTATGGATCTAGATCGGACGGATCATTCGATCTGGATCTGTACTGTGTGTGTGTAGTGGACATGATGAGAGCATATTCCGTCTTTCGTCTATTCAGATATCTTCCGGATAGTCGTGCCGTTTCGGTTCTACATAATAAGTCTAGATGTAGGCCGGGTGTCTCGTTATGGGTCACCCAATCTAGATCCAATCAACTGTTAAATGTCGGACATACTGAAGGCAAGTTTTGGATGATGGTTTGTTTAAACGTGTGCCGGAAATCGGTATACATATACTTTATTATGTATAGTGTTGTATATACAAGTATTGACTCTTGTTATGTTCAGGAGATATGCATGCCACATTTTCCTTGTGAAAACCGAAATATGTGCTGTAATGAACTTTAACCTTATGACTTGGAATGCGATTGGTATTATGTCGAGCTCGTCTTATTTGTGTAGTGCCTTGTATGAACATAATATTGATATATGTGGTATTTCGGAACACTGGTTATATGAACAAGATCTTAACTTTTTATACTCCATAGACAATATGTATTGTAGTCATGCAGTTTCTGATTATAGCTTGTCGTTGCCTAGTAAGAGGAAACTTGGTAAAGTTGAGTGTGCATGTTATGGAAACGCGCGTTGAATGACAATGTCACTCCATGTGATATTGAAGATGATAGAATTATTAGAATTCAGATTCAACTTAACCCTGATAATATTGTATATATGTTTCAGGTTTATGTGCCGTGTGTTAACCATGGTATGGATATTGTCAAAAGTTACGTTGAAAAAATAGAGAACTTGTTCTTTAGTTTCGTTCAGAAAGGGCTTTTGTGTATTATGGGTGACGTTAATGCAACTGTCAATGCAAAGACCAAACGTAACTTACATTTTTCTGAAATGTTGAAAATGAATAATATAATAGCTCTCAATGACACCCTGTTAGATAACAAGAGCACTAATTTTAGCTATAATGGCAACATAGGCTCCACCATTGGCCATGTACTATTACCCCATGAGAAAATGGATTGTGAGCTGCGCAATACCTCATGACAATGCATTAAATGTCCATCGTCCAATAATTTGTACCGCTAGGATACCTGCTGTTGACTTTGCACCACCAAACAATGGTGACACACTACAAATAAATTGGCAAAAGGTAACCCAGGAGCATATTGATACATATCAATCACTCTTGCTTAGTAATGATAATTTTGCCTCTGTGTTGAATAAGAATATTGTGGAAACCTCTCAGATTAACAATATTTACGATTCTATTTTTTCTCTCGTTAATTCCGGCAACGAAACCTGTTTTCCGAGGTCAAAGTTCAGACAAAGTTCATATTGGGACGGTGACTTGAAGTTTGCTAGTAGGAAGTCAAAGGTCAAGCGCCGCCAGTGGTTTTCTAGTGGAAAACCGCGTGGCAAAGATCACGTGTCTTATGCAAAGTATAAGGACGCCAAGCGCGTGTTAATAAAACTTCACCGTAAAAAAGTACTGCAGTACATATGAAATTTGCACGAAGAAATAGATAAATATGCTGACATAGATTCAAAATTATTCTGGAAGTGTCTGAAACGCCGTCAGCCTAAATCACGTTCTGCTGTAGGCAATGAGTTGGTTTTTAATGATATTGTATATAGAGATCCGGCATCGATTAATGATAAATGGGCTCAGTATTTCGAAGCTCTATATACACCTACCATCAATGTAAATTTTAGTGAATCTTATAACATGAAAACAAATGAAGAGATAAATAGTATTAATGAATATGTCTCGAAATTAACTTTTAGTGAAAGTGATACTACAATTTCGATAGATGAAGTGAAAAATGCATGTAATAAGGCTAAGAGGAACAAAGCATGTGGGCCAGACAGGTGTTTTTACGAAAATTTCAAATTTTGGGGAGACCTTATATATAGAAGCTGTGCAAAACCTTTTAGTGCAATGTTAAAATTTTCCTACTGCCCTGTAGACATGAAGAAAGGGGATATCATTGTATTACATAAAGGAGGGAAGAAATCTCACAGTGATCCAAACAATTATAGGACAATCACTCTTTCGTCTGTTTTCTTGAAGCTCTACGAGTCCGTTATACTGTCCCGCATGAGAGAATACAGTAGCGTAATAAACGATCTCCAGGGCGGCTGTAGAGAGGGCATGGGTTGTCTTATGACATCATTTCTGTTCAGGGAATCTTGTGATTATGTGAGTGAAAATGGGAGTACATTGTGTACTTGTTTCTTAGATGTTCATCAAGCTTTTGACATAGTATGGCATGAAGCGCTCATGGTAAAACTGTATAATTCGAATATTGATATACCCCTGTATAAGGCAATTTATAATATGTACCAGGATATGAAGAGTATAGTAAGAAGCAATGGGCATATTTCTGATTGGTTCCCCATTTTACAGGGCACCAGGCAGGGTGGGGTTATCAGTCCACAATTATATCTTCTTTTTATCAATGATTTAATGGATAAACTGGTGTGTAGTAAATACGGATTAACTGTGTATGGTCTTAATTGTACATGCCCCTCGTCAGCAGACGATATGGTGTTACTGTCTTTGTCAAAATCCGGTTGGCAAAGGTTAATGGATATATGCTATGAATATGGATGTACATTTAGATACACATACAACGCAAGTAAATCAGCAGTTATAGTAATAAATGAAAAGCCCTCGGGCAGAATAAATTGTAATAGAAAATGGAATTTAGGATGTGACAAGGTTGCTGAATGCGAATCATATACTCACTTAGGTGTTTAATAAGAATGGAGACTTATCACAGATAAATGTTAAACATGTTCCAGTAAGCTAAGGAAAACTTTTTTAGTATAGTCAGTTATGGCATATGTGAGAATGGCATTCACCCAATTTTAGCTAAACACTTATATGAAACTATTGTCCTCCCAAAAGCCTTGTATGGGTGTGGACTGTGGTCTGACTTGAGTAAGGACGACATTTCAACCCTTGAAATTGCACATAGATTCTGCTTGAAATTCATACAAGGCTTACCCAAAAGTTCCAGATCAGATATTGTCTTAAGTAATTTGGGCATGCTACCTATTGAGACCGAGATTGATAAAAGAAAATTGGTATTTTGGGTCAGTTATGTAGGCTGGACAATTGTAGTGTTGTTAAAAAATTGTTCAACTACAGACTATATTATTACTTTAATTTCTGCAGTAAAGTCAATGGTTTTATACCCGACATACACAGGATATGTGGCAAATAAGGCTAAACTGAAATCCTTGAAAAGTACTAAAGGACGGGCGATTTTCCATCCAAATCTGTTTGGAAGACAATATTTCATAATAACATCAAAATTAAGTATATGGCATCCGTTCAATCTCGTATTTGTCGGACAATATACTCTCCGAATATTGTATAATCTAGTCTTTTTCTGAGATTCGTCCTTGCCAATTTTGGCTTCTAAGTTAACCTAATCGTACTCTCTTACAGTTTTCACAGGCTGACGTAAAGCTTATACATCTTCTCTTTGTGAAACCTTACATATGCAGATGTAAACGGTGCGATAGATTAACCGATGAATACGCCTTACATGTAGCTTTATATTGTGAATGTACGTTAAGCGCAAGAAGCAGACTATGGAAGAATATTTGTAACGCTTTTGGTAACGAGGTATATCAAAACTTAATTTCATATTCTTCTCGTCTGCAAGTCATCCATCTTTTATCTGGACTACGTCACTTTCTGCAGCTTGACTTAACCTCAGTATGCCATCAAATTGTTGGTTCATTTTGTTTTAATGTATTGAAAAGCTCCTACGGAAATGGATAGGGTCATACATCAAAGGATTGTATTGTTGTATGAACAATATACATGTACTATTATCGGTATACAGCGTGTTTTGCATATATGTACATGGTAATGTTTATATATATATATGTGCTACCAATGAACTGTGTTAATGTCATGTAGTGGACCCTCGATCATTCGAAGCCTTGTTTGAAGCATCTTGGACGGATTGCTGGTTTCTGCAAGCTGGAAGTTGCACAGAGGGCTCCCAGTGGAGCTTTCTGTGTGACTTTCGGCCTGCTTTGGTCTGTCACTTGTCATTGGGATCAGTAATGAAATTTGGTGTAGACTTCGAATTATCACGACTGTAATGTATTCAGGATATGTAATAGAAATATAGACATTTCTATAACTGTTTTGCCCTTATTCCTAGCCATTTGATATTTCGTTTATCGCGCTTGACACATTTCTATATTTCGTTTCGTTAGAGATGTATCGGTGCATGCAATTAAGGTACAGTTTATGCGTACCCAACCATTTTGTTAAACATGTTTAACATTTCTCTAAGTTTCGTTTCGCTAGAGATTGAACAAAACGTGTAAATGATATACATGTATATCCTCTGTAAAGTTTCCGTTCCATCATCTCTATATTTCATTTCGATAGAGATCTACATAATGCGGAGCTCTCTCTCTCTGTATCACTCTCTGTCTCTCTCTCTTTCTCCCTCTCTCTATTTTTATCTATTATTTTCATGATTATCGTGCTGTATTGTACGTATGTTCTTGCTGTATTGTCATAATATATGTGTTGTTTCATTGGTTGTAGATGTCTGTATTTGTCATTAATTGTATGCTTGTACGTTGTCAGTTTGCATGTTTGTATATTTGAAAAATTAATGTCGCGATGCTGTAAATGGGGTGAGACATTAGTACTCTAGGGTCAGACATGTAGTATTGTCACTGGTCCAACTTTTGTTTTAAATAAATCTGCCGAAAACGGGCATTTACAAGAGAAAATGAAACGTTAAGAATTGTGTAGTTTTGAAACCATTGTGATGAATAGAGCATTTGGTCCAAAGGAGCAAATGCTCTATTCATCATAATGGTTTCAGAAAGTGGGTTTTACAGAGGCATCAAAAGACGTCAATATGAGGGAATGGGTTAAATGTATACGATGCCTATATTATCCATTTACTTAATGATTATTTATGCAGGATTCTGTACATTTATAACCTCACGTAATTGGGTTATTGTATAATACAGTTTGTTTTTATGGTAGGGTATCAGATCAGTAATATATACGTAGCCGGGTTGAGATTATGGTGACACAGTCGGTCGGCTTTAGACTGTGTGGAGTGGTATCTCAGTCGGTAGAGTGTTGGCATGGTATCCCAAAGGCCCTGGGTTCCAGAAAACAAAGCAGGTCATACCGTATAAGTGTTTTTTCGCGAGAAGGACATTCACGCTATGTTCGCGTGTCCATCAAACACGCATAAATATAATCCGCTAAAAATTCGTTCCCTTCTATCCCCATACAACAGACGACAACTTTCTACAAACGGTAAAACGTAAAACATCCTTCACCGCCATTTGACACATGTATATCCTTAGTTTATGCGGTGTGCATGATTACGTAATATGGAAACGGGTATCGAAGGAGAATTTGTTCCAATTTGGTAATCGAGTGTTCAATGATACCGTTGTAAATTAATCGCATTAGCAGCTGACTAGTTTTTCTTCCTATTTAATCTTTATAATATTAGTTTTTAAGACGAGGTCGAACTGACTGCGTTTTCGGTAAGCTGAAGTCAGTTTTGCATGTAATTAAGAGTGTTTGTATTGAAGTCACACCTATCAGTCCGATGTATTAATTGGATGTTTGATCCAAATCCGCTAACGAACGGCCAGTGATTGCGACACAGGTAAATTACTGTGTTATGTGGGTGAACAATCACTGGTGTCAGATAATTATTCAAACTGCTTAAACAAACAACATGCCCAAATGAATGAATGTTATTCGTTTATAAAATATAAAGATTGCTCTTATAGGAGTTGTCTAAGTGGGGTCTCCTCTGGTAATAGTTACATGTATCTAATCCAAAATCTACACTAAAGGGATAATTATATAAAACATTTCTGATTATAAAATGCCATAAATGGTCATTGGTTCGTTTGTCACAAATATCCATTGTACAAATTCAGCTAGTATATATTCATGATGTCATTATGTCCTACATGAATATTCAACAAGGGAAAGGGTTAACAGAAAGATATTAGTTAGTTTTATTTTCCATGAATTCAAAATGAGGAGACATTAAATATTTTTTATAAGAATCGTAATGACTACATATCTGTTAACGCAAGGGACACCACTCATTGTAATGGGATTTCTATAAAGCATGCAGATCTAACCCTTATATAGTGAAATAGTCCATTAAGCATGCAACTCTAACCCTTTTATAGTGGAATATCCCATAACGCATGCAACTCTAAACCTTATATAGTGGAATAGCCCATAAAGCATGTAACTCTTACCCTTATATAGTGGAATAGTCCATTAAGCATGCAACTTAATCTTTCCAACAATAAAATAATGAAAAGCGTACGTGCCAAGACATGCTTCCTTATTTTACAATTTTTAATTTGTAGGTAAGGCGGATCAACACGCTTTAAATTATGTTTAAATGCTATTGTATTTTCATAATTTATATACCTTTTATTTCATACATATTGTTCCCATTAATCAGTTTTACACAAACCTGATTTGAGGTAATACTCGATGTTTACAACAATTTGTAAAATGTTTTTGGTAGCTTTTTTTGAGTCAAATTTTAATACTCTTCGTCGTCTTAACACATGTTGTTTAAAACAAACCAAACACTCCAAGAGTGCTTGGTTTGCCAGATTATTGGTAGCAATATGTATTTAATATGTGTAAATATATCGTGGAAATAATTACAAATATTATATAAAATATAACTGTCAGTTTGTGATAGTTACGTAGATGGTTCAGTAGTTTCTTACAATTCTTTATTGAATGATATGGTTTACATATTGTGATGTTAGGTACGTTTTACTGTGTATACATGTTGTTATGTAACCATGATGAGACTTAAATAAAGATTAAAACTACAGTAAAACCTCTCTATAACGGCCACTGAATTACATTAAGTATTTTGTGTTAAATGCAGGTGGTTGCTTAAAGCAAAGTGAAAGTAAAACAAACGTTCCTATAGGAGCATTCTGTGTTACTTTCACCTTGCTTTAAGCAACCACCTGCCCTAAATACCAACTAATTAACATAATTTAGTGTCCGCTACAGAGATGTTTTACTGTATAATATGTCACCTTTACATAATCATGAATTATGTGTTCCTTCTGTATTTACTACATTTCTCATAGAACATATTCTGTTATTCTACTAAGCGCAAGATGACTTGCATTGCAAACAACCTGGGGTCTGACGATACGCCGAGGAACTCAAGACCTCACCAATATGCAAGCTGTTTGGCACTAGTTTCTTAACCCATTCTTTCTTACGGATGCCTTTTTGCGCCTCTGTAAAGCTCTTTTTTGAAACCATTCTGATAAAAAGAGCATTAGGAGCAAATGCTCTCTTTATCACAACGGTTTCAAAACAACACAAATCTAAAATTCTCCTTTTCTATAGTTTATGTTTCTTTTCGGTAGATTAATTAAAAAAGGTTGGGTCTAAAATAGTCTAAATGGGAATGAGTTAAGCACTATGCCTTATTCGCAATCTGATTCACATTTGTAACCAGTTTAGACCAACGTGAGCTGCCGAGGTGACAGAGAGCATATGCCGAGTAACTCGACGTTCCACTGGTATCCAAGATGTATTGCGCACTCGGTAGTGCCGCTACAGAGTGCCGTAAACCGCAGAAATTCACTATTGCATTCTGGCAGATTAGCAGTTTGAATCCGGCAGATAATAAATCTTAAAATCTTAAAATCTTAAATCTTAAAATCTTAAAATGAATATACAGAACTACTGCATGGCGCATTTAATCGCTAGCCAATCGTAGCGCTGCATGACCTATTCGTTCTATGTGCCCGTCTTTTGTATTACTACGCTGTTTGTTAAGTCGTCAGCTATAGCATGCTTTACTTTCTAGGGAGGCGACTGTGGTACATCTATATAAATTCAATAGCCACGATTGCCTCCCTTTGTTCTTTCCATTGCCTCAGATAAACTTGTATGTTTGCTTAATTAAGTTTTATTTAGATGTTGTTTGCTTGCTTTTCCGCCTTTGTGCTCCCCCCATTGTTTCTGTTTTATGTCTGCATGGCTCTGTACATTGTAAATAATTTGGATTATTATGTCTGTCGGAAAATAGCTTATGGGCTAATGTTACTTTTATTTATAGCCGACGTAAAATTAAATTTCTTGTATCTTGTATGGCACGTTTTAAGGGGTATGAGATAAAAGGAATCTTAGTTTCGTGTTCATTGCAATTTTTTTTTATAAAACTCATTTACTATAATGAATATGACGCTTGCTAAAGCTTGTCATATTATTATAGCAAAAAATGTATGAACTCTCATTTAATCTTTCTCTTGCTGATTTTTAAAAATACATTTCTCCTTCTTTACCCATGCCCTGTTGTATAATTACATATATCTTCACTGTGTACAAGTATTTCGCTGTGCAATTACTGCTGGGGAGTTCACTGGTTGCACAATCAACTTGTATCTATTGAACAAGTCACATTAAGCATTACCTATTTGATTTCTCTACACTCGGATAGAATGACCATAAAGTTACTTAACCCTTCGCTTTCTGGATTTTAAAACACTTTTCTCCTTGTTTACCCATGCCCTGTTGTATAGACGGTAAGAAAGCGTGGTTAGTGTATGATAAGTTATACATTGACGGCGAGCCATTTAAGTGTGACTAGGACCGGCCGGAGAATGGACCCGAAGTGCTTGTGTGGAATTGTAATGGCTTGATAGAGAGTAAATTGAAAGATCCCGAATTTGTTTCTTTTATAACAAGCAAAGATATAATAATTTTGAGTGAATCATGGACAGATAAAAGACTCTGCAATTGACTTAGATGGATTCACAAGTCATAACTTTTACCGCAAATTTAAACATAAAAAGGCTAAACGCAACAGTGGCGGTATTACAATTCATTTACTATCGAAATCTCTCGCTTATTGGCAAGTACAAATGTAATCTCAAGGTACTTTTGCGACACGGTATTTCACATCCTGAATTTTATGGTGATGTGATTTACAAACTTCGTAGAATTATTGGACATACCCATTTTCTCACTTTGTTCGTCAAATATATAAAACAATTCATTAAAAAGGGATATGATCCTGTATTATTACAACATACTGCATGTTTGGTTGTGAACCCTTTTACAGTTGGCAATCACGCTGGCCTCTTTGCATGTACGCCGACAAGAAAGGTTTAGTACTCTATGAAGGCGACCTCTTAAATCCAGAAATGGAAGGAGAACGCCGGATATCTGTACTATTTCATTTTTGTCGTACCCTTTATTACTTTTCTACAGTTACTCTGTTTGCAGCTCAATCATTGAGTACACTAGCGATAGGTGGATACAGTATGTTCAATTAAATGTTTTTTGTTATACATGCACTTTACCACTGTATTTGCTGTCGCGGTTGTTGTAGATTAGTCGGAGAGGGGATATGTTTATTTACACTGTTTGTCTTTTAGGATGGGGATGGAATAAGGGTGAGGTTGGGCGCCCATAAACCGGTTTAAACCCCCGGTGACTTTTGTCACTGACCGTTCCAAGGCGGTACTTCCATCTTCCTCCTATTGTATGTTTGTTTTGTCTTTGTGCGTCTCTTGTTGTTTTTTCTACCCAAGTACATTTGCTGTTTCCTTGTGTTGCTGTTCGGGCGAGTGTTTGTTCTGTATGTGGTATTTCCTGCATGACTCATTTTTGTACTTATATCAGTGGTAAGAAACCACTTCGATAAGATACTTTGGCTTAAATTAGACTGTAGCTTCTTTAATTTCCAAAATGATGTATATTTATGTTGGTTATATCTATGGTCAGATGACTCCCCAGCGACAGGTATAATTGATGCTGATTTGTTTCAATTGTTAATGCAAGACATAACACATTTTGATAACCAGGGACAGGTTTTATTAGCAGGTGACTGGAATTGTCGTACAGCAAAGCGACCAGATTTTATTCAATGTGACAGAATTGTCGTTATGACCATAACTATTATTTACCGGATCAATACCTGGATAGGGCCTCTCTCGATACTATTTGTAATGCCAGAGGTGTAAAATTGTTAGACCTATGTAAAGCGACAGGCTTGAGAATTGCTAATGGTCGATTGGGGCATGACTTTGGCCTAGGTGTATACACTTATTTTAGCCGTGGGTGTAGTAGCATTATAGATTATCTTCTTTTGAAAGAGTCCGATTTTCCTGTTGTGAGCAGTTTGCAAGTCTGTCCTTTCAATATATTTAGTGACCATGCTGCATTGAATTTTGTTATAAACGGTGATAAACCATGCCAATTACCTGATAGCGACAGTGTTGCTAGTGGCATGCACACATATTTTAAATGGAATGTTAATTATAAAGACACATTTAGGCGTGGACTTATAGGGAAGTTACCTGCCTTGAACAATCTTATTTTAAATACATGTTCGGTCGAGCATGACCAAATAGATCGTCTGATAAATGATTTTACCACAATTATTTGTGATGCAGCAGAACCATTATTTAAGCGTGAATATAATAAGTTTGATTCTCTAACACATAAAAATGAGTCTGCATGGTTTGATAGAGAATGTATCGAACTTAAAAAAGCTTATAAAACACCAGTTTAATAGTTGTAAATCGTCAACAAATAGAATATTACTACGTAACAAAAACAGCAGTTTAAGTATACTGTTCGCAGAAAAAAGCGTGCATACAAGATTAAACAGGCGACGGAGCTCTGCGAACTTAGAAAACATAATCCCCGTGATTTTTGGAGACATTTTAAAAATAATAATAAACAATCTGGGTGCGATATCACTGTTGAAGAATTCCAGACATATTTTTCTGAGGTTGTTCAGTGATATTAGGACTACGAGCATTGAAAATGTGGAACATTTTAATAACAACAGCGATTTTAATATAAACGACCCAACGTTTGATGAACTTAATATTCCCATTTCACAAAATGAGGTAATTGCCGCAATCAAACGACTTAAAAGAAATAAATCCCCATGTCCAAGTGATAATCTACTGAATGAGTATTTTATAGAGTCATTAGATATCCTAGGTGGTCATATAACTGATATGTTAAAAAAGTTTTTAATTCTGGATATTTTCCTGAAATTTGGGCACAAGGTTTTATTGTACCAATACATAAAAAGAGTGATAAGAATATAATACAGAGGAAGTACGTTACTGAGCAATCTCGGGAAACTTTTCACGGGCATACTTACGGCACGGGTTGAAAAATGGTTCAGCGATCACAACTTCCTATCGGACGCCCAATTTGGCTTCAGAAAAGGATGTAGTACAGTTGACGCAATATTCGTTTTACACAATTTAATTGAGAACGTATTAACTCAAAACTTAAGATAACCGTGTGCGTTCGTCGACCTAAAGAAGGCGTTTGATTCTGTTTACCGCAATGCATTATGGTTTAAACTCTATAACATGGGTCTAGACAGTAAGATTCTTACCATGTTCAAAGATATGTATTCTGTGGTAAAAGCGTGTGTCAAACACTGTAACTCTTACTCTGACTTCTTCAATATATCAGTTGGATTGCGTCAGGGACTGAATAATTCCCCGGCAATGTTTGCTCTATTCTTAGAGGATTTAGAACTATTTTTACAGAATAATAACACCTCGGGGTTATCTTTTTATGATATCTGTATAATAATTCTTTTGTTTGCTGATGATATTATCCTAATAGGAAATTCAGCTCAAGATTTACAGGATAGCTTGGATAAGCTTTACGAATACTGCAATTATTGGGGTCTTGATGTTAATACAAGTAAAACGAAAGTGGTTGTTTTTCTTAAAAGAGGGCCAGTTAAGAAAGATGAACGTTGGTTTTATAATAACGAGCCTCTAGAAATCGTAAACGATTTCAATTACTTAGGCGTTGTGTTCAATTACACGGGTTCATTTGTATTAAATAACCAGTATATTATTGGCAAGGCTAGCAAAGCGGCTAAAACACTATTGTGTAATATTAAGAAATACGAAATTAGCCCTTCAATAGCATTACAATTATTTGATTCGTTTGTCGGATCTATTTTAAATTATGCTAGTCCTGTCTGGGGCTTTTCAAAGCCCACAGATATTGAGCGTGTACACTTAAGATACTGTAAGGCAATACTGGGCGTAAAACAAAGTACAAGTAATGCTGCGGTTTACGGAGAAGAGGGAAGATACCCTCTGTACATTAATAGATATGTCCAAATAATCAAATATTGGAGCAATTTGTTAAATACTGACAATATAATATTAAAAATGTATATCAAGATGTCCGTGAAAGATGTAAAACGGGAGTTACTAATTGGGCTTCTAAAGTTAAACACTTACTCAGCGAATTTGGTTTCACAGACGTCTGGGACTTTCCAGAAAATGTTGTTTTTAAACATTTTATACCAGTATTCAAACAAAGGGTTATAGATTGTTTTATTCAAAAATAGCGCGCTGATTTACAAAACAATAATGTGTTAAGTCACTTGTATCTACATATAAAAGAAGAGTTTTGTCTGGAGGACTATCTGAACACTTTAAAATACAAATCATCAAGGTATGCATTAACACGATTGCGTGTCTCTGCACACAAATTGCGTATCGAGTTTGGAAGGTATGGACGAAATCGTTTGGAAAGACACGAAAGAATATGCCAGTTATGTGATAGTAATGATTTAGAAGATGAATTTCATTTCATTTTAAAGTGTCCAGCATATAACATAACAGTCTTCGCTATAAATTAATTAAACGATATTTCTATCTACGCCCCAGTATGTATAAATTTACAGAATTGCTTAAGACAAAAAGCAAAATTGTACTGATAAACTTATGTAAGTATATAATACAAGCCAATAATGTTAGAAAAAAATTACTCTCATGCTTATAGATGGAGTGTGGTATGTTTGTTAATATATGTGTGTCTGTATGTAATATCACATTTATATGAGTCATAATTATATGCCACAACCGTAAATTAATTAATATATGTACATGTAGTTTAAAATATCCGCATTAATTGGAACTACATAGTTCATTCTTCTACATTAGAATGATTAAAAATTGTTAACAACTTGTTTAACAAATTACTTCAGATAAAGTAGATAAATAAAGTACCGGTATGAAGCACAGTGCTTCTACAGTGCAGTGCTTTCTACAGTGCTTTATATGTGCTTTCTAATTTGGTAAGAATACCTTTACCGTTTTCCACAGTGACCATGTGTGTATGTTGTATTGTATGATTGTATGTTATTTAACGAGGTACCTGACTGTGTACAAGTTGAATAAAAGTATGTTAAAAGTATGTATAATTAAATACATTTTCGCTGTGTACAAGTAATTCGCTGTGCAGTCACTGCTGTGGAGTGCACTAGTTGCACAATCAACTTGTAAATAGTGCATACCCTGATGATACAGCTCCTGGAGGAGCTGTCCCATATGGGTCTTCACAAGGTATATTGACGCGAATAGCAAGCGGAGGGTTAAGAGCCTCTATATCGGAGATATTCAAAGTCAAACTTTTACAGTTGGCAATCACGCTGGCCTCTTTGCATGTACGCCGACAAGAAAGGTTTAGTACTCTATGAAGGCGACCTCTTAAATCCAGAAATGGAAGGAGAACGTCGGATATCTGTACTATTTCATTTTTGTCGTACCCTTTATTACTTTTCTACAGTTACTCTGTTTGCAGCTCAATCATTGAGTACAATAGCGATAGGTGGATACAGTATTTTCAATAAAATGTTTTTTTGTTATACATGCACTTTACCACTGTATTTGCTGTCGCGGTTGTTGTAGATTAGTCGGAGAGGGGATACGTTTATTTACACTGTTTGTCTTTTAGGATGGGGATGGAATAAGGGTGAGGTTGGGCGCCCATAAACCGGTTTAAACCCCCGGTGACTTTTGTCACTGACCGTTCCAAGGCGGTACTTCCATCTTCCTCCTATTGTATGTTTGTTTTGTCTTTGTGCGTCTCTTGTTGTTTTTTCTACCTATGTACATTTGCTGTTTCCTTGTGTTGCTGTTCGGGCGAGTGTTTGTTCTGTATGTGGTGTTTCCTGCATGACTCATTTTTGTACTTTTAATAATGCAGGGCAAATAGATCACCAATAAAACCATAGGAAATCAGTGAATACGTTCTACAGCGTGCGGCAGAATATTCGGAGGGGGCTACGAAATACTATCAGTCATATGTTTGGTACATGTTATTATGCTTTGCTAAGAAAATTTATACTTAATTATTATCTCGCTGTTAACCCCTTCGCTTCTAATGCCGGATCTGTGATCACCTATGCAAACATTTTGGATCCAGATGAGACACCGAGTATCTCAGCGTCTCATCAGGATCCAAACTGTTTGTTACTGTTACTATGTTTTTGAAACAAAAATGAAGAAAATCAAAAGAATGAAAATTTGTAGCAGACGACAAAGTTAGCAGACGACAGAGCTTGGCAGCGAAAGGGTTAATTGTAAAATAGTTTATACTTAATTATTATCTCGCTGTTAATTGTAATACGTATAGTATTAATTTTGATATAGTCAAAGAGAAGCAACTTGCTTAGATATATAAATGTATTGTATTACTTCAAATGATTTACGCTTTGCAAACAGGAGACCCAGATCAAACGGCTTTGTTCACTTATGGAATTACAGTAAAATTTCGATTATTCGAATTTTCCTTATAAACGAATTTAGACCCTTTTAGGCAGGTGGCTGCTTAATGCATGATGAAAGTCATGCAGAAAGCTCCTAGAGGAGCTTTCTGCATGACTTTCACCATGCATTAAGCTGTCACCTGTCTTAAAGATCGATAATAATACGTATTTTAGTGTTCGAATAATCGAGGTTTTACTGTATATCGATATAATTTTACAGTTTCTTTCACGGCCCGCAATTCTTGTATACCAATTCAATATTTATCGTGTAATTATATCGTGGATAGTCATGATGGAAAGTGAACAGTCGAGGTTAATGTTTAATACTAATACATGTTTTGAAGTTCTATTTTGTATAACTTTATCAACTCTTTACTCTATGCTATTCATGCAAGAAATAATGACGTCATTAACATTGAGTAGAATATTATAATTGCACGTGGACACAGACATATTTTGGCCATAGCGGAACTTGTATAAGCAAATCTATATTATAGTGTAAAAAACGGAGCAGACCCTGGCCAGACAGCTACTACACGAGTCTTCTGATCTGTGTGTACTCTGTTTATAAATGCGTAGATTTTTTTTTCAATAATTCAGGTTAATTGGAAAGTCATTACATAGAAAATTTCGGAATTCAAGCGGAAAAATAATTTGTTTTAAAAAAATTATCCCAGTCACCTGCAACAGTGCATTGTTCAATGTAACTGTTTCACCTCCACATATAATTTCGTAAAAGTGAAGATGAATCGAGATCCCGTGATAAACATTCTTCTATGTTCAAACCGTTAGGAACAATTTTGACCATGTATAACCATTGAGTTACGCTGAGTCTCGCCTAGATCCAAGCTGTATACCAGACCAGAGACCAACACTAGACAGTCAAATACATTGCTCACAAATTTTAACAATCGCCTGATATGTTCCCATAGTTACATTCTGTACCCCACATCATTTGACAATCTGTCATTTCTGTGAGGGAGGCCTAAATGCTTCGCTATTAATGTATACGAAATTTCAATTCATTCAACAACTTCTTCCACAGTGATCTAATTTTGACCAGTTCCCGTACTCAGTTGAGACAAAATTGCAGAAAGCTGGTTTATTACACAAACGCAACAGGTGTTTTCGATATAAGTATTTTCATGTAAAATAGACAAATCTAAAAGGTTACGAGAACTGTTTCCTAGAACTAACAGATGGTTATGAATATTGCATATAACCTTGTGGTCCGTTAAATATTGTTAGCTTTTTATTTAACCCTTCGCTTGCTATTCACGTCAATATACTGTAAATAGTGAAGACCCAGATGAGACAGCTCCTGCAGGGGCTGTCTCATCAGAGTCTGCACTATTTACAAGTTGATTGTGCAACTAGTGCACTCCACAGCAGTGACTGCACAGCGAAATACTTGTACACAGCGAAGATATATGTAATTATACAACAGGGCATGGGTAAAGAAGGAGAAAGGTTTTTTAAAATCCAGCAAGCGAAGGGTTAAGTCACTTTATGGTCATTCTGTCCGAGTGTAGAGAAATCAAATCTGTAATGCTTAATGTGATTTGTTCAATAGATAGCATAAAAGATGCAAAATAGAAAGACATGTATTTGCAGTGTCGAACGAAATTCTACCGAAACGATTTGACTGTCGGTACTATGTAAACCGCTAATATATAGTTATGCTTTAACAGTTTGCTTAACCGTCACTTGTTGTACTGCAATAGTTTTGTTACGAGTTACAATAGTGACATTTTCTACACGTATTGTGTTTAGTCACTTGTCAATTGTTGATAACTCTCTTGCGAATTACTGGAAAATCGCGCTCGTGGAGTGAAATAGTGCAAATGTATGCAAGTTTTGACTCGAATTGTTTGAAAGTGGACTATATAGTTTGGTTTAGTATAAATACGAATAGCTTTTCAGCCTTTGGAAGTATTTGCAATGTACCGTGTAATTTGGATGAATACACGTCTTTTTCGTGCAAAATGGTGGAAAGAGAATATGACGGCAGATGGAATTATGGGAATTTTAAAATTGGCGACAATGCCAAAGATATTGTTAAAGAAGTTTGTGTATTGTTTAAAGAAAAACGGCATTTTCGAGATAACGGGTAAATTATTCAAATTGGTATAGAAAGATGGTCCTAAAATAGGGCGACATCTCCATTTCGAATTCTGTAGAGTCCGATCTGTTATTATTTCATAAGCAGACAGAGTAAACAAAGCAAGCCCTGATCAGACGGCTCACATGGGTTTACTGTGTTTGCAAATGCATGAAAAGGCATTTACAGGCGGGGTTAATATGTTTATGTACTGTTATGTATATTCATGTCAATTCTTAACAGGTCTATGGTTCAAACCATTCGTTCTCTCTATGTGAGCATACTCACTGTCGGTTTGTTTTCTAAGACTTTCGCACAACGTTGAAGAGCGGATATCATAGGTCATCCATTTAAATGTATTCATAATTATCATTTTCAGAAGAAAAAACCCAGTACATGTATTTAAATGGCTTACACTGAGTACAAACACAACGAACAACACTTCAGTTACTATTTCTATTACTTTTAATACATGATAGACAGAAAATTATACTGGAAAAGCTGACCAAAGACGTTAGTTAAATTTATAAAAAACAATACAATGAAAGCTAAACAAAAATTGTTACAACCCCGGGAACGTTTATTCGGTATTCAGTAAAACCGCTCTGAACTGGGCGTTAATTGTTGTATAAATATCAGTATTGGGGACAGGTGGCAGCTTAATGCATGGTGAAAGTCATACAAAAAGCTCCTCTTGGAGTATCTAAATTCGCATATACAGTAAAACCATTCTAAACTGGACGTTAAATTTAGTATAAATATCGGTCTTGTAGACAGGTGGCAGCTTAATGCAGGGTGAAAGTCACGCAGAAAGCTCCTCTAAGAGCTTTCTGCATGACTTTCACCCTGCATTAAGCTGTCACCTGTCAAAAACTATCGGATTTATTTTCTACTAGAACTCCGGTTTAGAGGGGTTTTACTGTATAAGAATTCAGCTTTAGAGGATTTTACTGTACTTGTATGTCAGGGAATGTGGGAAAAGGAAAATAACAAAACAAAGGAGACACTCATTTAACGTCAGCCACCGCATTCTCCCAAATACACACATCCGCTCTAATACACGTCCTTTACTTCTAGGGAGAAAGTAACGATGAATAAAACATAAAAAAAACTCTATATGATAACCATTAAATCAAGAAAACCGTGTTTTTCAAAATACTGGCTGTTTATGGCAGACTGAAAGCAACCCAGAACATACATGCCAAATGGCTTCCATTCTGAATGATGTAACCGCCTGTTTACAACATGCAATAAACTCATTTTTGAAAATTGTATTAACCCCGAGGACGTTTACTACAGTTAATACGGCATATGAAATATCAGAAAAAGAAACTAAAAACATACGAGGCACTAGTTTAACTTGGGCCAGGATAACCTTAGACAACAGCATTAACGTATTTTCCTTAATAAACACACCTACACTAATCAATGCCCCATACTTCGTGGGAGAAACCAACGATGAATGAAACAGGCCAAACCATATATAATAACCATTAAAGAAAACCCAACAACATACTTTTCAAATTACAGTTGGTTGATTAAGGCAGACTGAACGCAACACAGACAATGCCATATGGTCTTTCTGCATCATTTACTTTCTGCATGAACATAACTACTTTTAAGAATTATAACAATCCCGTGGCGCGTTTATTGCAGATACATCTAATACGGTATGCAGTAAAACCCCTCTAACCGGACGCTCAATTAAGTTCAGTAAAACCTCTCTAACCGGACGCTAAATTAAGTTCAGTAGAACACCTCTAACCGGACTAAATCAAGTTCAGTAGAACGTCTCAAACCGGACGCTCAAATAAGTACAACAAACCCCTCTAATGGACGCTAGATTAAGTATATTTTTTCAATCTATTCCAGTTTTAATTATCGATATCTCTGTCCTAAATATGATTTGTTTTAAATATTCTAACGCATTATATATACTAGTACTCAGTTTTGTTCATGTAATTTATTTTGCACATATCATATATGAAAGGAGCGCTATATAAATGTGGTATATTAAGAGTATAAATATCAGTCTTGGAGACAGGTGGCAGCTTAATGCTGTGTGAAAGTCATGCAGAAAGCTACTCTAGGAGCTTTCAGCGTTTTCTTCAAGACGTTCACCATGCATTAACCCGCTACCTGCTTTAAGAAAGGTGAAAGTAAAACAGAACGCTCCTACCACTGTGGTGCAAGCTGTACGGTCGCAAATGTTTAGACCTTTCTAAGATGGCGGACAAAACGGAGGCTGAAAGGTAAGCATCACATTTTTACACTTTTTAAACTATGTAGATCTTTCTTTCAGTCATTTTATTGGTGCCATAACACACAGTTATAATGCCCGTCAACAGCGGCGTACCCCCTTATGGTTCATATCTGTGTGTAAGGCTCAAAATCTCCGGTAAACTTTGCAGAAACTGAAAGTCAGAAATCGAATCGAGAAGGAGGTCATATTTTGCCTCATTGTAAGCTTACCAACTACGCTAATATTGTTCTAACACTGTGGATATATGCATCTGAGCCCGATATTAACGTTGAGTTACCTAGTTTGTTGCACATATCTACATTTTGTCTTTTGGAGACGTTTTAAAATAATGTCAAGTGTACGGTTTAGCCATTAGAGATAAAAGTGCACTGTACGGTTTAGACCCGGTGTTTTTTGTACGATTTAGCCACGATTTTCTTTCGAAAAACTGTACGGTTTAGACATAAAACAAATGCTACCATTTGAATCTGCGCCGTAGGTCTAGATAGTATAATCCCAACTATTTATTATGGACCTTCCTTCATGCAATGCATGTTTACGATTATGACAGCATATCACAAACAATTAGGATCGAGATCAGAAGCACAGTATATAATTGGTTTAAACGTATTTTATTTTTAAATATTTGCATGAATATTGTAATGATAACACAAAGGAAAAGAAAAGGATGGAAACGAAAACAAGACTGCTTATTGTGTTTCTCCCCAATCACCGTAACAACTGCACTCGCTTTATGCAGAAATGACTGCCCGTTATTGTACTATATTAATTGTACTGAAAAACTAATTAAATTAATGAAGCAGGATATATCAGTTTGTACAAAAACTTTTTGAGAAAGATACTTCAGAATAAAAGAAAAAATAAATAAACAAATAAAAGAAACAAAAAAGGAAACGAAGGTTGACATATAAATGTAGAGAGGTCTAGGATTCTGAGCAGTACAAGCACATTCGAAAGAAGATGAGCGTTACCGAGTTTATTAGAATCGTTTTGAGGTTTGGATAAACCGATGTACAGCTTCGTTTATAATGATGTTTGTATTATAATTTAAAAGAGGGTCACCAAACAGAAAGACAGACAGGGACGGAGTAGTGAATCTGGCAATATCGTCAAAAAGTTGTTTTCCTTCGTTGGTTTCCTTCGTTGGTATATTTGCAACAGCTTAAGAAGAAGTGCGATGCGTTCAAGGTCATAGTTCAAGGAACTGCAGTTTGTATGAAGCCTCTTGTGCAGGAGCTGCTGTTTTCTGATACCGAAATAAAATGTTTGGGAACAGTTAATGCGTTTAGAGTAGAAGATTGTTTTTTTCATTTTCAGGGAGATTGTTCCATTCCTGTATTGTTGCAGGGAGGAAAGAGTTGCTATAATGGGTTGTGCGACAGGCCAGAAGTTGAATATCACCAGCGTTTCTTAATCTTAAATTGCATCGTGAAACACTTCCAGCCACTTCAGGTACCAGTTATGTGAGATATTTTGGAGTTAAATGAAACATCATTTTATAAAAGAGAATAAGTCTGTGTTTTACGTCTGGTTTCAAGGCGTTTCCATCCAACTTCATGCAATAATTTACCAACAGAAACCAATTTAGTTGTCCCAGTTACTATACGGGTAGATTCATATTGAATTTTTCAAAACTGTTAGATTCTCTCGCATTACAGTTATCAAATATAGTATCATTGTATTCTAAAATAGGTATCACGAAATATACGTAGATTGTTTCAAGAGAATATTTGTCCGAAGTGAATTTGAGTTTTCGCATGATATTTATTCTTGTCCATGCCTTAGTAGCGATGTATTCGATATGACAGTGCCATGTTAGATCACGTGAGAGATGAACGCCAATGTGCTTATGTGAATCTACTTCATGAATTTGATGGTCTTGCATATATATGGATGAGACATTTTTCTCGAGATTATTAACGACTCAGTCTTCTTAGGATTGAATTCAACTAGCCCTTTCTCTGTCTTTTTAATATATGATTATTGATATTTGTTGCCATATGTACGGGAGTAATACCTACACTAAACAAGCTAGTGTCGTAAGCAAACAAACGAATGTTCCATCCAATATCGCTAACAATATCATTTATAAAAACAAGAAATAACAACGGACTTAATATATATCCTAGTGGAACACCAGCTTCATAGTATTCCAGTCAGAGAAGGTACCAGGTAAAATTACACGCTACATTCTTTCAGTAAGATAACTGGAAAACCAGAATAGAATTATGGGTAGAACATGACCTGGATATATACTGGTTATTAAACATTTAAGGACAATGTTTTACTTTAAAAATTGAAGTGGATTGATTTTTAAGTTGAACTAACATGTTTTTGACATGCCGGCAATTCATTTAGAGAATATAATGGTTAATCTGTATCATCTGTCAGAAAAAGAACCTAACCTCGGATTATGTTTTACAGGCCTGTAGTTGAGTTAATGTAATTTAGCACTTGGTCGATATCTCGTCAGTTTCGCGATGACGGATCTGGGCTGAGTCTGTATGGAATGTCTAAATGCCATTTCGTAGGGCATACATGCATTTTAAAGGTGACATAAAAATAAACGTGAAATAATTATATAACAGAAAAGGATAACAAGTTAATGAGAAAAAAACATATATTTATTGGACCAAATAAATTGCCAACTCTAAAATCTTTGTAAATATCTTGAATTTCAATGGTTAGCATTTCACCATTTAGAATTATTTTGCTTGTTAATTTCAAAACGTCTGGTATTACATTAAAAGTTAATGTACGTTGCCCCGACTTTCCCGATATATATGACTTTTTTTCTAATTTTCATTGGATTTCTCGGATTGGCATCTACACAGTGGCTGATGGTTTCCTTTGTCTTGCAATAGTAACAGGCAAATAATCTGAAAAGATATGTAAAGTAATGTAAAGTAACAGTACAAAGTGCTTGACTTAATTTCAGACGCTCTGTATTTGCAATAGGACTGAAACGGGTAAAACACTTTTACCCAAATACCCAATCAGTTAAACTTAAAAATCAATTCACTTCAAAACTGTATAAGTATAACATTGTCTTCAAATGTTAGTCAGTATAGATCCATATTATATGCTATGCTTCTGTTCTCGATCCGAATTGTTTGTAATATACTGTCAAAATCGCAAATAGGCATTTTGTGAAGGAATATCTACACTAATTAGTTGGGATTACACTATCTAGACCTACGACGCATATTCAAACTTTAGTATTTGTATGTGTCTAAACCGTACAGTTTTTGTAAGAAAATCGTGGCTAAACCGTACAAAATAGATCGGGTCTAAACCGTACAGTGCACTTTTACCACTCCGGGCTAAACCGTACACTCGACATTTTTTTCAACCCTCTCAAAAAGACAAAATGTAGATTTGTGCTTCAAACTAATTAACTCAACGTTAATATCGGACTCAAATGCATATACCCACAGTGTTAGAAAAGGCTTAGCGTTGTTGGTATGCTTACAATGAGGCAAAATATGACCTCCTTCTCGATTCGATTTCTGATTTTCGGTTTCTGCATTGTTTACGGAAGATTTTGAGCCTTACACACCGACATGAACCATTAGGAGGTAAACCGCTGTTGACGGGCATTATAATTCTGTGTTATGACACCAACTAAAAGACGGAAAGAAAAATCTACATTGTTTAAAAAGTGTAAAAATGTGATGCTTACCTGTCAGCCTCCTGTTCGTCCGCCATCTTGGAAAAGTCTAAACATTCGCGACCGTACAGCTTGCACTACAGTGCCTACAGGAGCGTTCAGTTTTACTTTCATCTTGCTTTAAGCAGCCACATGCCATTAACAAAAATACTTGATGTAATTTAGTGGCCGTTATAGAGAGGTTTTACTGTAGTCCGGTTAAAATATGTCACAAACATCGTGTTAACCCGTTGAATGCAGAACACGCTTGCACTATCATTTGCAAACAATGTTTACCGAGAACAGAAGGTTTCTAGAGGTCTCCTAGATATTGGTCTGCACTGTTTATCGTTCAAATTCTTGCAAGTGTATACATTTTATACTGAGAGGACTTTATAGTTACCACTGATAGGCCTTTTCAGCTCTGGCCGTAAAGCCCAACTCACTCACTCCCTCACTCACTATTCAACTCTGAAGCTTGGATATATGTTATGTACAATGTCCCACTAATGGTATATCAGTTGAATAGATACCTATAATACCCGGACCCATAATATACAGTCATATAATACATTGACACCGTTCATACTATGTGTAACTCTTAGCATTGATTCATCTTATAATGCATAGTATAAACAAGATAGCTATATTTCCATTTTCACGATTTCAGTGGTTCACTGTCGTGAATAAAATCCGAGACGTCTTGGTCCCGGAGTCGACGCTACATCCTCTGAGTTAACCCTTCGCTTGCTAAATTTTAAAAAAAAAACATTTCTCCTTCTTTACCCATGCCCTGTTGTATAATTACATACATCGACACTGTGTACAAGTGGATCGCTTTGAAATCTCTGCTGTGGAGTGCACAGGTTGCACAGTCAACTTGTAAATAGTGCAGACCCTGATGAGACAGCTCCTGCAGGATCTGTCTCATCTGGGTCTTCATTATTTACAGGTAGTTATATTGACGTGAATAGCAAGCGAAAGGTTAACAATGCCAATCGTTTGGTCGTTTACTCCTTGAATATTTATGTAAAAATAATGACCTTTCAGTTAACTGATATCTATAAAGGAAATATAGTCAAAGTCACAGAATACTTTAGCGTAAGTAGATGTAGTAGAATCGGATCTATACTGTTTTCATAAGCAAACAGCAGACTCTGATCACACGACGCAAAAAGGAACCGTCTGATCCGGAACTACTCTGTTTGCAACGGCGTGCAAAGGCATCTGTATTGATGGAGTAAAGAGTTAATACCGTATATGATACTTTAAAGAAACGGATGCATGCTTTTGAACGCACATTTCCTGTGTGAAAAGAGCGCTATACAAATGTGGTAATAATAATAATAATAATAATAATAATAATAATAATAATAATAATAATAATAATAATGTGAATTAAAGATTAGAACTTAGTTTGGCAAACAATTATTACAATTATTACATCAGAGTAATCTATATACAAGTAATTTCATATTTTCGAAGTATTCAAAAGATATCCTTATGGTTTGCACAATGGCTGGTGCATTTTAATCCGAAAAAGACAGAGGTTGTATATTTTACCTTGACTAATACTACACCTCCTATATTATCATTCGAAGGTACGCAATTAGAATTTGTTGAACATCACAACCATCTAGGTATAAGACTAAGCAAAAACGGATCCTGGCACGAACACATATAAAATATAGTTTCTTCTGCTTCTAAAATTTAAGGTTCAATGAAATCATTAAAATATAGTATTAAACGAAAAACTGTTAATCAAATATACATTGCGTACTTAAGACCAATTTTGGAATACGCGCCTGTTATTTGGGACAAATGTACTGTATATGACAAAGAACGTTTAGAAAATATACAATACGAAGCAGCAAGGACTATTACAGGTTTGACGCGTCCCGTTTCAATTGAAACAGGCGTAAATAACAAAAACCCAGTTTTGGTTTTAAAGTGAAATCTCAGCCGACTCCGGGATATATTAATGAACTTTCCCCCTCAACTCAATATGCTCTCCGTAATAGTGATACTTTCGTAATTCCTAATAGAAGAACAGAAATATACTCAAATTCAACAATTCCCTCAACAATAAAGCTTTGGAACGATCTAGACATAGTCTAGTCCATTCGTCACAGTCCATCTCTAAATTCATTCAAATATATAACATGTCTATTTATTTTAATGTACCGAAATATTACCTATGTTGAGATCGTTTCTATTCAATCCACCATGCGCGTCTTAGAAATAAATACAGCAACCTACACAATGACCTCTTCATAAATCATTTACGCGAGGATGCAATTTGTACATGTAACATTGACACGGAAGATGCAGAACACTTCTTTTTCAAATGCACACTCGGACTCGAATTGTTCCAGAGTACCCGCGATGTTCATCCTTTAAGTTATTATTAGTTGTAATGTCTTTCTTTTTGAAAATATTGTGTGTATTTTTTAGCTCAAGCATTATTTATATGTTTACATACGAATATCTGCTTTCAATGTGAAGGGCCGTTTCTAATGTTGTAATAACTTGTGGTCCAACCCTTTTGCTATTGCTTTATATTATACTTATGTATGAATATGATATATTGTAATCATGTACAAAAGTAAGCAATAAAATATGATTAAACTAAACGAATACTCGCATCTGGTTTGCGGGATGTGATTTACGAGTACCCGAGTACGGTCCTAATTAGAATCTTTTCATATTTCCTTATCATATACATTAATTTACTGTGCATTTCTATTTCAAACCTGGATTCATTTTGGAACAGCAACACTAGCATTCTAAAATAATGTTTACTTTCTTACCACTTCCCCCATTCATGTTTTCATTCATCAATTTAAACAATTCACGTCCCCACAAAACAATTTTAGTCCGTTCATAAACAATAATGTACCATTTATTTATCGTTGAGTACTCTTAATTCCTTCGGTAAAAATATGTGTTAAAGTAGACTATTTGCAGAAGTTTGGACTAAACTGACCCTATTTAGACACTGCTTTTATTGCCACCTGGCTGTGACTACACTATTAACACAGCCATCGTTTAAAATGCATTTAAGCTGCCTTTAAGCTGAAATAATTATTATTGTTCAAATATAATAAATCAATATGTATATTGATCGGTAGGAAATTTTAGTAATTGCCTCCAACCACAAAACTCAACCACTTTTAGTGCCATTTGAACCAATAAATCCTGTTTGTTTACTGATTTAGAATCTCATTGTACTCCTAATTGTAATCCTAAATGTTTGAAACCATTATGAGGACACTAAACATGTTTAATTCAAACAACACTCATATTTACACATATATAGTACATGTCTACGGTAAAACCTGTTTTAAAGGGCATCAAAATAGGTCTTATAGGTCTAAGACATGTGGAAGCTTAATAGAGGCCCTACAATAAGTAACCACTTGCTTTTTAAGACTCATATGTTGAGTAAATGAATGGCCGATCAGGACAGGTTATACTGTTTACACAAACATTGTGTTTAGTTGTATTTACATTTCGATGCATGGTTTGCATTATTCGAACAATTTATACTGTTTTGCAAATATTAACTTTTCCTCGGCTATCACATTAGATGTTAACCCGTTCCTCCATAAATAAGCCTTTCTACGCATCTGTAATAGTAACTTAATTAAACCATTCTGATAAATAGAGCATTTGCTGTTATAGGAGCAAATGCTCTATTTATCACAATGGTTTCAAACTACAAAATTCTAAAAAAATCCTTTTCTCTAGTTAATGCTCCTTTTCGGTAGATTTATTCAAAGTGGTTGGATATAAAATTAGCCTATGAGGAAAATGGTAAAGCACCAACGACACTGGTTAGATACTGAGTTAGTTGATATCTGATTGGGGTATTAAATCAAGTTTAATTCATCAACGGCACATATCGTCCAGAGTGTGCGTATGTTTTTTTTTTAATTTTGCAAAAATAGAATAAAAACGATACAGAAATTTAGGGATTATAAGCAATTGTCCCATATCAAAGATCGATTCTCAAAGCACAATGTTTATTTAATCGATGCTGTTCAGTAAGTCTTTAGTATTTAATGCTAAAGAAGCAACGCGTGTTAGATGAAAACAACAAAACTATTTACATGTTAACATCAACCAAACGCAAATTCGTTTGATTTACAATTCAGTGCATGCTATGCACTATCCGACATGTACATACCGATCAGCAAATGTTTAAGATTTTAATATAATGTCACTCATAAGATAAGATTACATTTATAGCTGAATATATGTAAAAACATAAGTGATGCATTCACAATATGCATGCACATTTATGATTCATCCTCTTCGTGCGTGGCGGTGTTTTCTGGCTGAGCCATTTGGCGCCGAAACATTACTCTGTACAACAGGGATCTCTGTGAGGTTGAATTATTGCTGAAAAATATATTGAATACAAAACTGAGATTCTCGTGTGATTTCCTCGGTTATTGATTACAAAACTGTGAAACTCGCATGTGGTTTCCTTGTTTATTGATTACAAAACTGTGATACTCTCTTGTGATGTCTTTGGTTTGGGACATGCCATTCGAAATGGCAGCTGTACATTCATTACTTATCTCTAACCACAATTCCTAGGTCACACATACACGGATTTGACGTCGGATTAGATACGGATTCGGTCAGGCATCATTCGTGGCAATCTGTATTAGTCCGTAGCTTTCTTTATTTTATCCGTTGTCATGCTTAGTAGTATTTGTATATCAATAGCTTTCTGTTTTTTAGCTGTAGTCATACGTAGTAAAAAGTAAAAAAGTACCTAGTTACAGTCTACTTTCAGTCCGAATGACCGCTCAGCCGACTGTACATTTACTCCCCTGGTTATTGAGTCATTGACCTACAATATTGAGCACTGCTAATATATGGCGTAATCATGCAACCGCAGTACCGGCGATTGACCCTCACAGGTACCCTGGGTGGAGAGTATGTGCAGGTAGGAGACACGGAAAAGCGTCTCTGAAAGAGAGGAGAGACCGGGATTTGAACCCCGGACCTCCGGACTGATAGTCAAGCGCGTTGTCACTAGACCACCGCTACCTGCGGTAGTAGTACTTGTATTATCCGTGACAATCTTCAAAAGTTGACCACGGATCAAACAACTGTAGTACATTCGTGCTATTCCGTATTAAACCGTTCTCATTTGTACTAACTCTTACTTATACCGTAGCAAATCGTTGTTCATCCGCAGTGCACACGCCCTGACACGCGTCGTTCCGTATTAAACCGTGCTATTTCCGTATTAATGCCTAGGTCATACATCCACTACGGATTAAATCTCACGGATGACCCCAGAAATGCAAACATTCCGTAGTCCGATACGACGTGACTACGGATTTTAACGTACATCTAGTAACATAGTGTTGAATTAGGCCACGAAGGATACGGAATGTTACGCTACGGCACGGTTAATACGGAAGTGACACGGTTTAATACGGAAAAGACACTGTTTACGGAACGACACCTGTCAGGGCCCGTGCACTATATAAGTAAGGATTTATACGGTTTTGATACGGACTAAAACGGACCCATACGTTCTAATGCGGTTTAGAAAGAATGTACTACGGTTGTTTGATCCGTGGTGAGATTTTAACAAGTTCAAATATTGTCACGGATATGCAAGTACGACTACGCATGACTACGGCTAAAATATGAAAAGCTACGGACCAGTACAAACTGCCACGAATGATACCGGATCATATCTGTAGCTAATCCGGCGTCAAATCCGGAATGTGTGACCATCAAATCCCGTTGTCACACCATTGTGTGCATCCGTATCGCACTACGGAAATAGGCATTTCCGGGGTCATTTCGTCGAGGTGATCCGTGAATGTGTGACCTAGACATAGCATTGCAACTCTTGCAAATTTAATCACATCACGTATTGCACCTTATGACCCTTATTCTGCCACATGCGGTAGATCGAACTTGTTCATACATAATTATTAGCTTATCATTTATAAGTTTTGCTGATCAATTACAATTAAAATATTCATATACCGCAATTTTATTCCTTTACATACTTTTCAAATTAATCATGACCAATTAGATACTTTATCAACCCAGTCCTGAGGCCTGTTCGGGAGCGCGGGCGCTTGATGAGCGCTTGCCCGAGCAAAAGTATCACTGCTGAACTCGATCGAGCGCCCTTTCTAAAAATCAAGTACATTTTGTTCTGCGGTCGGGTTCTATAGCATCAGTTTGTTAATTACGATTGTTTTCTTTCAGTCGCTTGCTTCTGTAACATTGTTGGTAGTCATCTTGGAAACATAAGCGAACGTCAAAGCGATACACATCGCGGGTAGGCTAGCTTGCGCTAGCTGGCACTAGGTTGGCGCCCTCGTTCAGAGTCCAAGCGTTCGAAGTGACATCGAGCGCCCACACTCCTGAACAGGCCTCTGGATGTTGATGCTAATACATAGTGCCCAAATGTACCTAGTTACTGAGTGTGAAATCATTCAACTGTTCAATCCGTTTCATTTTCCCGAAACAAAAACACAGGAAACGGGTTAAGGCAAAGGGTTAAACATTTTGCTAACTAAATAAAGTATTTGTAAATAAGCATTTTACTGACCTAGATCTAGATCTGAACACTTTCCACAGTACAAAACCCACAGCGACACAGACAATCAAAGCTCCGATGGTCACGAGCACAACAAGCAGGTAGTTTGTTTCTTTGACAGAGTCCTTACACGCTAAAAGTAGCATATATTATTTAATCCTGTATTGATAGAGACCAATCGGTATGAAATGGGTACAGTTTACTGGGGGATTTCAAATGACAAACAGTGCATACCATGCTCAGAGGGTTCCCCAGGAGCCCTTTAATTTATCGCTGTACTGTTTGCAAATATCAGTACACGCCTTTCAGTCGTAGACGTAAGACCCATTGAAACACACTGGCAACAATATAAAGTAGGGCTTATTCTAATCATTCACACTAGAAAACGAACAGTTAATATCTGTTTACAAATTATTTGCACCAATTAGACATATTTGTATAAAACTTTGTTTGTGAAAAAATTGATTGATTAATGTTGACTTTGAAATTATTCAGAACCAAATTGTATTATATACATAACATAAGTTTTATTTTACCGTCAGTCCAGCTGAACCTGTTGAGTGTAGGGTCACATTTGTTACAACCAGATATTATTCCGTTTTGGATACATGTTCTGTTTATGTAACAATAGCTGGGCTGAAATATGACGTTACAATTCATTCATTATTAATTAATTTTGACAGAAATTACTTTTTACAGGCGTTATTAATGATATCAGTGTTTCTATGATAGAATATTACTAAGTTACAATGTATAGATAGTATTCTGTGACACACTATAAGAAAATGATACGTGCCACACAAAACGCTCATGGTTTGTATTTAAATATTTAAAGGTAATATATTTCTATTACCAAAGTATTCATATTTTGAAATACATGTAATCCAATAACCATTGAAATGTTACTGTTTGGTCGTGTTATGAAGATTGCTTAACAACGTACATCGTGGGCATTTATGTATAAATGATAACAATTTACATTACCACTTGCAATTTCTTGAATTAGAACAAAATAATAGTATTGTGATATACCAACACATACGGAACAAACCGGAAACCCACATAGTTGATACGGAATTAAAACGCATCCGAAAAATTAAACGTAGGCGAATAACATCGGCTACCTCAATAATTAGCACCAAACATTGAAACAGTAATGATTAATGTGTATACAATGTGAAATCGTCTTTTCTTTCTGACGGTGCAAATACTGTAAATGTTATATGCTTTATGCTTTATGTCTATCCAGCGGTAATGTGCCAAAAATCTACTTCTCCTTGAATATATGCATTGAGCAATTAGGGCAGATAATTTCCCCATTCCAGAGCTACAGTTGCTTAAATTAAAACAATTTCTCCACCAAACGCCAGTCTTTAGAATCGTCTAGAAGGTTTGATGGAAAAATAACTACTTTAGTATTTGTGTACGCATCTGTATCTGTTGCTTTGTCCTAATTTACTCACAGTAATACAGTGCTCCCTCCCTACAACGACCCTCTCAATAACGATTCCCTCCTTACAACAACGCATGTCACTGTTTCCGAAACAACAAGGCTCCAGAAACAACTTTTTTTCCATCGTATTTTCTTTATGCCTTCATCAAACCCTATGTTGTGACCACTCTTTAGAATCGTCACTTTGTGACGATTCTAAAAAGTGGTCACAACATAGGGTTTGATGGAGGCATAACGGTTTTAGTTCTCGAAATAAACCTTATCTAGGGATCTGCAAACAAGCTAATTATGTTTGATTTGCCCTCACTATAACAACCCCCTCTGAACAACACATTCAATCTTCGTATCCCAAAGTATGTCGTTGTAGAGAGGGGGCACTGTACTTTCGGTTTACCTGCATAACAATGTAATCTGTTCCATCTCCATCCTGTGTAAGGGATAGACATGCACTGTCAATAATGATGATGAACTGGAAATCACTGAAGTTCAATCCATTATTGCTGAGGGAGATTCCGATTCGTTCAACTAAGACTAATTTGGATCCCGTGTTCCTTGTCACGGTCGGATAGAACTCGATCTCATTAAAGTTGAGATAAGAACAGCCAGTAGTAGTTGTTTGCACTGGACCAAAGTACCCATCGGTACCAGCCTTTGAATAAATATCATATTAACCTTATTATATCTAATAAGCACCCACTATAGAAAAGACGGTCGCTCAATGAAGACAGACATCGAAGAAGAAAACTCCCTCATGGTATTTTCTACAGTACTGTCATTCAGAATTAAGAAACCGCCTGTGACAAAATGCAAGTAGCGCCTTTTAAAACATGTTGCGCATCGGGGTGTATATTAGAGATAAAACGGGGCTAACGCAATACTGCTGTTTTTAGTACCCCTCTCAACTGAGTCTATACTGTTTGCAAACGACTGCAATACTCATTCTTAATCTATAAAGTCTCAAGCTCAAGTTTGCCTGGTACATCAAGAAGATTAGCCGTTAGACTAATTGACAATATCCTCATTAAATATAGTACTTTATTCATCCATTCCGTGTCCTTAGTATTTACATAATATGGAAATTCGGCAATACAGTTTAGTCCCTCTAAACCTGAATTCTAGTAAGGAACAATTTACTCTAAGAAAGGTGGCTGCTTCATGCAAGGTGAAAGTCATGTGAAAGCCCCTAGAGGAGCTTCTGTATGACTTTCAGCATGCATTACGATTTTACCTTTATCCAAGACTTATATTTATATTTGACTTAACGCCCGGTTTAGAGCGATTTTACAGTAATATAAAATTCAAAAGTTAAAACGTGTAAGAAACCCAAATATTTACATTGGAACAAACCACACCTGCTGTATTTTCAAGTTGCACGATGATTCATTAACAAATCCATCACCCCCTACGGTAATAACTGTACAGTCATCTCCACGCGCAACGTCACAGAATCCATCAAAGGAAATGTTGTCCAGCTTTGGTGGAGTGTTAAGGTTTACCAAACAGAGATCTGTTCCATATCCCTCATCACAATCACACGAACCTTGTACGAAAAAAGAAAATGAATAGATAATGGATCAGTTAGGTGGATTGTCAAGGGTTGCCAAGCAGAGAGTCTGTTCCATATCCCTCATCACAATGCCATGAACCTTGTATTAAATAGATAAACCATGAAGGTGAAAAGCAATTCACCGTTGAATATGGTCATCGAGTACATGTGTACGATGTCATGTTTATTGTTTTTCTACGGTGGCACTGAGGTGACAAGATATTTTTTCAAGTTTGTATTCCCGTTTTTTTATTATCTCAAGAAAACGAAAAAAGTTCGTTTTCCTGAGATAATTTTTAAGTCGCTGCGCACGACTTAATAAGCCAATCAGAACCCTCCGTCAGAGTCAATTGTTCATCTATGGGGGTTCTCATTTCCCGCTAAGCGAGGTTCTATAGAATTGCAAACACTTTGGACCTAGATCAGACAACAAGTAACAAGCGTCTGATCAGGATATAAGCTGTTTGATACTCGGGCAACATAATTTTCCCAAAGTAAGTGAATCAGAAGAAGTTTAGAATTTAAGTGGAAGTGAATTATTTTTGCTGCGTGATAAGAGTTATCCCTTTCCTCGATATATACGCATTTTACCACCGCCTTTGCAAACAAAGTAGACCCGCATCAGACAGTTCCTGTAGGAGCTACCAGATAAGGGTCTATTATGTTTCCTTAGAAAATGTCATAAATCAAGATTTTAACGTTCTACGCCTTTGCAGAGTAGACCCTGAACAGATAGTTCCTAAAGGAGTTGTCTAATCAGGGTCTTCTGTGTTTGCTTAGAACATATACTAAAATATAGAAATCATTTGAGGCTAGTGCCTCAAAAATCTTATCAGTTTGGTCCAAAATAAATATATATTATATCGGTATATTCATAGTGGTGGAGCCTTTCACGAATATCCATGTAGGAGTGCATGGGTTAAAACGAAGAATCGCAGATGTGCATAAACCTGTTGAAACCCGGGAAGATGTATTCGACATAAGGGAAACGGATGTACGCTATCTATCAACAATTTAACCCTTTCCTCTATAGCTACGCATTGTATCACATTTGCAAACAGATAATACCCAGATCAGCTCCTGTATGACCTGTCTGATCAGGGTCTAATCTGTTCGTATAACAAGTATGATTATTCTAGATTTTCACTTTAGGCTAACAATCTTAGTTTCTGCTTAAACTTAATATTAGGTAGTTATATACCTGCATTCAGAAGGGTAGAAACTCTCTTAAAATATTTATGGAGGAAATGATTAGCGTATCAACTAACATGTGTATTTATTGAAACGTGTATAGGCCTACATGTACTTGGGTCTCATATCTAACCAATCTGATTCACTGCTTTTGTATAATAAACTAATTACAAGTCTTATTTAGAACTAGATCTACTCACACAATATTTCACGGAGTAGGCCTACATTATGACTGTGCGTTGGCAAAAGTCTAAATATTGCCGAGAATGTTTCACTAGTACAGCTATAATAAATCTTTGAAGTATTAGATCTACTATTGTGTGAATGATTACTACTGCGTTCTATGATGTAAATGTTCTGCGCTAAGTAGGAATCAGGACTGAATTGTCCTGCGCAAGTAAGAATTCCGGTAATGACGGACAGAGTAGGACAGAGCAGTGCAATTCCAGAATTGCTCGTGCGCAAAATAGGAATCTGGATAAGGTGAGAATATCTGTGATCGTTGCTTGGTGTTTATGTACATTTATATTGCATTATTCAAAGGACGGGGAATGAGCTAAACTTTATATTGATTTACGATGGCTTTTAAAATCGCAGAATTAACACGCCTTTTTATACATTTTCACACTGCGAACATGTAAAGTAAAAAGCGCGCGTCATAGTGATGTTTGATACGTCACGGTATACGCAATTATGACGTCAAATAAGTCATCGCTTGTCTCGGCAATTTTCTCATAGACCTCAAATGCTTCCGAAAACTGTTGACTTTGATGGAGGGTTCTGATTGGCTTATTAAGTCGTGCGAACGACTTAAAAAATTATCTCAGGAAAACGAACCTTTTTTCGTTTTCTCGAGATAATGATAATTTTTTTTTGTAAAAACGAACTATTTCGTTTTCTCGAGATAATGAAAAAATGTCTCGTAAAAACGAACTACTTTTTTTTCTTGAGATAATAAAAAAACTATCTCAGGAAAACGAATTTTTTCGTTTTCTCGAGATAATAAAAAATTTTATCTCGTAAAACGAACTAGATCTACTTCTTTTTCTTGAGAAAACAAACTTAAAAAAAATCTTGCATATGTCACCTGTTTCCGATATATTTTTAAATATCGGTGTCGAAATATTTTATGTACTTTTCCCGTACTTTTAAAATTATGACGTCATTTAAATGATGACGTCGCTTGTTTACCATTTCAGTTTATTTCAAAAGTATTTAGTCTTAACATCGTTACTCATGTTGCGTAGTTGTCTGGTGTGGGAATTTTATTTACATTTTGACTTGGATGAAGGTGAGATAAGTTCGAGGTTGGGTACCCGTGAACCAGGTTTTAAGTCCCCAGTAGCCATTTTTGGCTACTGAACATTCCAAGGCGGTATATCTTCTCTTGCTTTTACCCTATGATCGACTTTGTTATTTAATATGCTTAATGTTTAATGTTTCACGTCTTGATATAAGTCCTGTTTGTTTTTTGTCTTGTGGCTGTGCTGTTTCTTGTTTGGTGGTGTTTGATGCGGTGTCCTTTCGTATGAGGCACTCCCTGTTTGACCGTGTTTTCTATATAAAATGCTCCATCAATATCTGTGTTTCACACAGGAAGTATTATGTTAATTAGATAAATCTAAGTTGGCATTATAAAGTGATATGTATCAACTTCGGTTGGCAACATAAATATACAGTAAAAACTCGATACAACGAAATTTTAGGAAGGAAGAATATATGTCTTTGTAGGCAGGTGGTTGCTTAATACAGGGTAAATTCATGCAGAAAGCTTCTCTATGAGCTTTCTGCACAACTTTCATCCTGCATTAAGCTGCCACCTGTGTTTAAGAACCATACGTATTTGAGTGTTCGTAATATCAAGTTATGAATACCGCTTAAGCCGGTGCTAGGGGGTGTGAGCAGTGTTGCACTTTCAATCACTGTTCATGAACAGACTTAATAAAACCGAGTCTGCAAATTTCTCTTTTTGTGTTTTGCTCTCAGGGGATCACCTCCCTTCAGAATTTATACTGTATTCAATAATAGATTCAAAAGAATAGAGGTATAATGTATGTATAAAGTGTTACTCACCTACGTCTGCTTTCACTACACACCCCTGCTTCTACTAGAGTAATTACTATGGCATGTATGCTACATAATTGGAGAGCTTGGCTTAACTGTTTAAATATTATCGTCTGCAATTTCCCTCGTCTTACAATTTTCGTTTGTTTAAATTTCTCCCCTTTTCGTTCAAAAGCATAACTACAGTAACACATACTTTAGATCATGTTAGATATCAAGTTACTCAATGTCTCAGCTGGATCCTAACTATTTGTACAGTTAATATCAGATGTATTATTATTGGCAGTGGGATAATCAAGTGGCAAATATTATACAAAGCTGTTGGGTAACATACTGAAATCCTTCTACCAGTGTTGTGAAGGAAGACATAAAACAGACCAAATTAAAATGCAAACTATTTTAACACTTATCGACGACAAATGTTAAAGCATTCCTAATTAGAATGTTTACTGCTTGATATTTCATAAATCTCATTGAGTGTATCTGAAACAATATCGCGATATATTATTTATTATCGATACCGTTAATACAGGTGCCATGTCCTCCACATCGGCTGTAACATGCCTCATCTCTTATCTTTTGTCGTAGTTCAGGGTCGATGCTTTCTTTGAACTCTTCGTCAAGTTCGATCTGCTCTAGATAGTAATCGGTGAGAGTGTCACAGTGTGGAATTGCCCATTCGATATCACCGGTCATCTGCAGCAAGGTATGGTATTATAAGCAAATGTCAAGCTGTAATCATATTGTACATAAAATTCAGGACGTAAATCAAATTCATCAGGTTATAGGTCTAGAAGTTAACACTTATCCGGCTGAGAAAATAATGCCTACTCAAATCTGGATCTCGTGTTGGAAAACAATTGATCGAGTGTCAAAGTGTCCGAGCTAATCGGCGTCTCATCTTACTTGATCCATGTTGTCTGCAGATGTGAATCTCGGCAAGCGGAATACGGGTTAAAGTTTTCATAGTAATTAAATTTTAAACAGTTTTTCAATATGATCCGAATTCTACGACATATAGTTTCTTAGCGTCATTTATAAAATGTTTATTGTTATTTGTGATCGCATCGTTTATACTATCGAAACGCAAGATCGATTCAAGTTGATGGTCTGATAAAAAATGGGTTTAACCCTTTCGTTGCCAGTGGCGAATCTGTGTTTACCTATGTAAACAGTTTGGATCCAGATGAGACACAGAATAACTCGGCATTTCATCAGGATACATACTGTTTAATGCTGCAATTATGTTTCTTGAAAGACAATGAAAGATAAAACATAAAAACGTTTTGCAGACGATAAAGTTTGCAGAAATTGAGACGTACAGAATTGGTTAATAATGGTCTCTAAGAACGCATACTCTCTGTGACTGTTAATTGTCTGTGAATGTTTATTGTCTGTGAATGTTAATTGTCTGTGAACGCTAAATCTCCATGAACGCTAATTATATGAGAACGCTTATTCTCTGCAAACGCTTATTCTCTCTGAACGCTAATTCTATGAGAACTCGTATTCAATGTGAACGCTAATTCTCTGTGAACGCTAATTCTATGAGAATGCCTATTCTCTGTGAATGTTAATTCTCTGTGAACGCAAATCATATGGGAACGCATATTCTCTGTTATCGTTAATTCTCCGTTAACGGTTATTCTCTGTGTATGCTAAATCGCTTTGAATGCTAATTCTCTGAGAACGTTAATTCCACATGAACGCTAATTCTCTGACTGTTAATTCTCTGTGGACGGTAATTCTCACCGAACGCTTTTCTCTGTGAAAGATAACACACTTGGAACGCTCAATTCTTTGGATCGTTAATTCTCTGTTAACGCAAACTCTCTGTGAACGATAATTCTCTGAATACTATAATTCTTAGTAAACGCTTATTCTCTAAGACTCATTCCACGTGAACACTAATTATATGTGAACGCCAATGCTCTGTAAAAGCTAACTCTCTGTGACTATTAACTCTAGGTGGACGTTAATTGTCTGAGATCACACAAAAAGCTCTTTAATACCGAGAATAACGAAGGATGTAAAAATATTGTATGCACTGTAAATGTTTATCTTTGTTATTATGCACGCTTTTAAATTATCGGCTTTATTCTAAATATAAGAACCCGACAAAAATGTATGGCTGGGAATAGCAACCACATTTTATACAGCTACTTTAATGTTAAAGTGTATTTATGTAATCATTTAATCTATAAATATGAAATTTATTAACTGCAGAGTAGATCCAGATCAGACAGATCCTATAGGAACCGTCTAATAAAAGGTCTGCTCTTTTATAATATAATATAGCTCCGAACTCCACAGTTTCTGCCATGCCCAAACTTTCCGATGATAATATATCATTATAAAAGTGAATCTAATTGAGAGTAATGACGTCATTATAACAAGTATATACATGTAGTGAAGGGTTAAAGAAGCAAATTAACTGCTAATCGAAGCGTTACATACCATTTCATATTGTTGGTAGATGGGATGGGGACAAACATTACACGACAGCCAATGGACATTCAGCATTGTTTGTATAACACTCAAGCAGTACCATAGATAATCTATCATTAATAACCATGTTATATCTAACAGAAGTGACTACCTGCTGTGTTGTTAATTAGTAAGGACTTGTTTATTGAATACCTAATGCAATCAAAAGGCGGAATGGGCCTAAGACAGGAAATGCCCTAAAACAGAGATTAGCGGTATGTACATATGTGACAATAAAAAACAAACTTTAATGATATGTTTTCTTACTTTTTCAATACTCGTAAGAATGATTGGATATTAATCATCTGTTCCGTTTTAGTAACATTATCGTCTTATTTGGGTTCATTCCTTTTTATTTAGTCATTGAAATTTGAATGGGATGTTCGATGTCTCGAAGGCTCAATTTCAAATAAAGTTGTCAATTTTCTGACTGAAAAGATTAATTTTAACCTAGTGCAACACAATTATGTTTGCAAGAAATAAATGAGACATACGCTGTTGAGGGAACCTATAGGAGCGCACCCATTAGGGTAAACACAGTTTACAGATGTCTTATAGACTGGTTTCCTACATTTTAAGGATTAGATAGTTTGATTGATATCTGATATTATGTTAACAGGATCTAATTAAAACGGAATCCGTTACACTATGCCCATTAAACGAAACAGACAACCGGTATCGATGAGCAAAATATCTAAATATTCACCAATCACAGGCTATCACCAGTTTACCATGGCAAACAACTGCCATATACCCATACTTATGAATTGTCAGCAAAATCTAATAAATTTCGACCAATGAGAACCACAACTTCAATACTATGGTGGTACACTAAGCACATGCAGTCATCAAGTTACCATTGCAGCCAATAATTTTGAAACAGCTGTCATTACGTTTGGAGGACTCATGTACACAACCATACCAATTTGTTTACAACAACTAATATTTAACTTTTAGGCCTGCACTTCATGGTAATTATTTCGATGTAAACTCGAGCAATCGTTCAGTATGAGAACACACCTGTACGTCCAATGCACATTCGTGTACGTACTGCTCCAGGTCAATCCCCGAGTACTCTTGTTTATTTTCATAAACAGAACAACGTTGAAATTCTTTCAAACATCGGCTTTTTGCCTCAAAATAAGTCGTGTTTACGATTTCCTTCTGCAAATAAAAACTGACGAACAGTATAGTTCAACTCAAACAAAATACATGTAGTTTTAACTATGAATTAAATGACGAACGATCCATGATGTAAGTTAGTTTTCCCCTTAGAATTCATAAGACTATGTGCCTATGCATGGGCATACCCCAATTATTACAGTCCATCTAATAGTATCCTTAACAACTGTTATATGGAAATCAAACTTGGAATACCCTATGACCATATTTTCAAATGCTTAAATGAATTAATGCAGCTAGTGTCTTAACGTTCACATACACTGAAATTAAACGCAAAAGCCCTTTGCAGTCTTTTATTAATAAACGTTCTTGCAATAAGATTATCACGAATGAAAATGTATTATAGTCAATAAATGTTGTGCAAAGCATAACAATTATATGAGTTCTGTTCTGCTCAGTACAGATGCATTCAACAGATATATCTTTTCTCACTCACCTTCTCTCATCTCCGAGTTAGATTCCCTTTAGAACATATATGACGTCATACGTCATATATGACGTCAAGCCATGGAAACCGATGAAACGGCGAAAATACACTTTTTTTTGTTATGTGAGAGAAATAATGTGATGCTCGTTGTTTTTTAAGATCACATGTTCATAAACTCACCAAGAAAGTGTTATTGAGCTCGCCAAGGCTCGCTTAATGATATTTTCTAAGGCCTGCGTATGCGTCATACTGTCTATAGGTGTTTTGGTGGTGGTTGCGTCGTGCATGTGGCTTTGCCTGCTTGACTTTACTACTTTTCCATTGTTAGGAACGTGATCTTAAAAGACAACTCGCAACAGATCCTCTATATCACATACACATTACCTGGTCAGTTTTCATACTTCAAGGCACACCACTAAACTAAATAACCAATGAGAACTTCCTTTTGTTTGCCTTGCATCTTTGTGCTTTTGATTTTGTCCATGTGTTGAACGTTTGTCTCTGGTTCTTGTGTGTCTTTTGGTGTTTTCTGTGTTCATTTCGAGTTTGTGTGCGTTTGGGTGTGTGTGTGTGATGCTGTCTATCGGTGTTTTGGTTGTGGTTACGTCTTGTATTTGGCTTTGCCTGCTTGAATTTACTACTTTTCCATTTGTATATTTTCTAATTTTAGCGACCAACTGCTTGACCACTTCTTTCCCTTTCTTTTCTTGGTCTTGCTTACTTCGTTTGCTAAGTCTTTGAAGAAAGTCACTTTTCACGTTTCTAAGAAGTTTCAGCCAATTTGCCAGGTTCTAGACCCATAGTTTAGGTAAGAAATGTGAATGTTTGTTATAATGTATAACTATTTTAAATATTCATTTTATCTTCCATTTGTTTTGTAAATGTGTATGTTACTTTATTAATTATTTGTATAACATGAATATCAAATATAATTTCTGTATAAATTCTGAAGGGAGGTGATCCCCAGAGAGCAAAAATTGCAACACAAAAAGAGAAAATTGCAGACTCGGTTTTATTGAGTATGTTCATGAACAGTAATTTAAAGTGCAACACTGCTCACGCTCCCTTTCAAAACAAGAAGTACTGAAATTCATGATCTCGAAGGACCAGAAGGTATAACAACACTGAGAATGAAGTACGTTATTTATATAAGTGTATAATTATTCATGTTACTAGTTTGATAACACTATAATAGCGTTACTGATAATGTATAATTATGTATAGCTTCTGCAAAGTGATGTTGCTTAACTTAATGTGCATTTCCATTTATTGCAGAGCCTTTCGTATATTTCCCGTTTCCAAATATATTGGGATATCGAACTACGTTGTGGTCGGTTGTCCTATAACCCCATAATACCACAACACAACAAAAACAAGCAGTAACAGTTCAATGCTGAACAGACAAACATGATGTTGATATAACACCTGTCTTATTACGAACACTTCGACATTTGCTCATTGCGTACCGATACTATCAAATCAACATGAACATTACAGTTAAGTACTCAGTGTTGTTATAATTTTGGTCCTTCTGGATGATGTTAGTAGTTTTGAAAATTGAATATCGTTTAAGCTGGTGCTAGGGGCGTGGAAATTGTTGCACTTTTCATAACTGCTGATGTACATTCTCAAGAAAACCGAGACTAAATTCTTTTTTAGTTTTGCATTGCTGTTATAGCTTTCGAAGGATCTCATACTTTCGTAACTGACCTTTCCAATCTGATGGTCTCCCTCTCCAGTTGCTACCGGATTGCCTTTCCCATGATTAAGGGAATGCTTGACATTTATTTGAAGTTGTTGACCATTCTCCTGCCTTGAATCTTCACACAGATCATCTTTCCGACGTTTACAAAAAGCCTTACCGATGTAAGACTGCTCGTTTAAGCAGACACAATACCCATCGTTTCCTGCTGTTTGTGTTTCTACAGGTACGGAGTACTCAAGTTGCTCAGTTGAATTGAGTCTAAAGTAAACATTTGTCACATTTCATTTACAAATAAAAACACAAAAATTTGGGTAAAAAAGGATACGATCTTATTTGAAACTAAAATTGTGTGCGTTGGAGCAATGATAAACATGCATTAGATGAATACACTTTTAAAAAACTGCAAACCTGGTGTACAACTCAATAGTGTTAGCAATATTTATATTAAAATACCGTTGTATAAGTCAAAGAGTATTATTCAAACCTCCATGACAATGAAAACTCCTGTGATCCAGTCAACTTTGCCATACCGCGTGGTTTGAAATCGTCATTTCGATTTCCATTGAAGTTTCCACACAGTCCCTCAACCTGATTTGTATCTCCAGGACCCGGATAGATATCTATGTTCATAGTGTACTCGTAATAAGGAAACACCTGTATCAAGACTCTCATGCCATTTGGAAATACAGCCTGTATAGATTAAAAGAACATGTAAACGAATTTCGTACTTTTATATGCATTATGTATCTTTTTATAAAACAGTACCATATTTTATCACAGAGCCTTCGTAACGTCCAAAATTATTTTATCAATGTCGACTCTTATAGCCATTAAAACTAATGACTCTTTAAAAGCTAATTTATAATTCATATCTACAGTTAAAGGTGCGTTCTCAATTGCTAAAATCGTTAAATCATATGTTGTGACCACTCTTTGAAACTGTTTCGAAGAGACGGTTCTAAAGAGTAGTCACAACATAAAGATTAGTGGAAAAATGAAGCCGTTAGTTTATTTTTGAAACTGTTCTCATTCACGCATCGTGTCTGGACCTCAATATACCATACATTCTGTAAACACAATATATACGAATGGTTGCGGGTTACATATTGTTTACCTTATACTTTAGGCCAGGACTCTCGTAAACATACAATATTTGGCTTCTGTTATGAATATACCCGACATAATGACCATCACAGTGGTTTATCATAAAGATATCACCCCCTGCCTTCATTGTAATTGAACACGAGCATGTAGCTCTGTTTCTGTTGCATGGCTTTGTTCTAGTTTGAACCTGCAACAGAATACAAATTAAAATACAACATTAAACAAAATACAGCATTACACTCAATTGAAAACCCAGTGTACAAATATACGTTTTAGACAATTAAATCTCGAAAATACCCACAATGCTTGTATTTAACCTTTATCATCTAGGACTGACATGACATTTGAAAACAGATGTCATCCAGAATGAGACGCCGGGTAATTCGGCGACTAGTCAGGATCAAAGCTGTTTGTGTTAATATATTCTGAAAAGTGGGTGATCCTTCGAAAACGAAAGTAGCCATGCCAAAAGAGAAAATTGCAGACTCAGTTTTATTGAGTCTGTTCACGAGTAGTAATTAAAAGTGCAACACTACGCACACCCACTAGCACTGGCTTAAACAGTATTTATTTTTAAAAAATTATACAACAAGAACTAATGGTCCCAAAGGACCAGACAAAACAACAAGACTGAGAATGAAGTACGGGGCAAGTAAATAAATAGTTTCTCACAAGCCTGCCCAAAACAAACTAAGATGAAAATTATACCAGATCGGATACTATTCAGACAGCAGTTTCATAGATTGCAAAGGGAAAACAGATAATCAAGCGCAGTACATCATTTGCAGTAAACATCCAATTCACATGTCAGAGAAATGTCACAAAACATTCCATATTCCATATATATTTGTCTTTAACTGATTCAATACTTCAAAATCATACACACTGGTTATGGCGAAACAATAATACCTCTGTCGCCTGCTAACTTTGTCGTCTGCTACAAATTTTCATTTTATTTATTTTCTTCATTTTTGTTTCAAAAGCATAGTAACAGTAACAAACAGTTTGGATCCTGATGAGACGCCGAGTTACCAAAACTGTTTGCATAGGTAATCACAGATCCGGCATTGGCAGCGAAAGTTAACAAGTTTATTGTGTAAATGATGCCAACGACTTCAAAATATAGTCGGTTTAAGACAGGACGAAATGAATGCAAATTGCAACGCTGCACACCTGTCACCTGATTTTAACACCATCAGATTTGCATGTAAATGGAAAAGTAGTAAAGTCAAACAGGCAAAGCCACATACAAGACGAAACCACCACCAAAACACCGATAGACAGCATGACACACATACACATACACACAACCACACACCCAAACCGCACACTCACACACGAGATGAACACAGAAAACACCAAAAGACACACAAGAACCAGAGACAAACGTTCCACACATGAACAAAATCACAGGCACAAAGACGCAAGGCAAACAAAAGGAAGGGTGACTTGGCACGGTCAGTAGCAAAAACACCACTGGGGGTTTAAACCGGTTTTAACCTCACACTTCTCTCAAAGTCACCCTAGCTTTACAAATAGTTTAAATAAAGGTATCCCCGCTGGACTTACTCACAACATAGACGACGGTGAACACAGGACAACATGTAAAACATATCATAATAACTGTGGCAATCCGTCAAATATGTACTCAATGACTTTGCTGAAGTCAGAGCACCTGCAGGTAAGCCGTTAAGGGCACGACAGGGAAAAAGTAATACATGAGTCTGGTAAGCTCATCCTGTATCCAAGTTTAAGAGTATACCATCATAGAGTACTACCCTCGGCCTGTCATCGCGCAAGCAAAGAGGGAAGCGTAGCTACCGACTGTAAAAGGGCCGATAACCAAACATGCAGTGCGTTGCAATATAATAGGATCATAACCTTTCTTTTTAAATGTTTCAATGCGTTTAATAAACAAATCATGAAAATGGATATGACCCCGAATTTTCCTAAGTTTGTAGATAACATCCCCATAAAAGTCTGGTTGAGAAATGCCTTGTTGCAGTAACGTCCGTAGATTGCAATTATATTTACTAATGAGTGGTAAATAAAATTTAGAAAAAGTTTTCCGAAGTTTGTGATATCTGTAACCTTGCTTAAGAAGTTTATCAGTTGTAACTAAATTACGTCTGTTAAAATCTTCAAGCAAAGAACAGGCTTGGGCAAACCTAATAAGTTGAGGAATATAAACCCCATAAGATGTAGAACGTGGCACATCTCCATCTAGAAAAGGATCTAATTAACCATTCTAAAATTAAAATCTTTTATCGTATATTTTGGACGAAACTTTATCATTAGTAATTGAAAGATTTAAATCTAAAAATGAAGCTATAATGTCAGATTTATTCGCTTTGTTTAAAGACAGTTCTTTTGGGTAAATTGAAGAAATCATAGTATCAAAATAAGGATTATCTAAATTCAAAATATCGTCTAAATACCTTGAAGTTTTATTAAAACATTAACTATATCGGTCTGTGTATCAGGTTTTAAGCTAAGCATAAAATCCGTCTCATAGCAATACAAAAACAAATCTGCAACAAGAGGGGCACAATTTGTACCCATGGGTATACCAACAACTTGACGATATATGGTATCCCCATAACACACAAATATACTATCTAAAAGAAAGGTAAGAGATCTACAAACATCAAGGCAAGTCCACATTGTGTAATGTTCAACTTCTGAATTCGAAAAGAATGAACGTTGAACATTACAAGCAATGAACATTTTGTTTTCTCTGGCAAAGGCTTTGTCTATTAATTTAATAAGTTTATCCTTTATAAGATGGTGAGGTAGAGTATTATAGATTGTAGAGAAATCACAAGAGCTCAGTAAAGAAATGGTATATTGTTCATTTTCAAGTTTTGTTAAAACATCATTTGAATTTTTTATGGACCAAAAAACATTAATACCAGAATTTTCATATATTTTATCACAGTAGCGTTTTACATGTTCTTTGATCGTAGTAAGACATGACGTCAAAAGTATAGATAATTTAGTAGTGGTACAACAGCTAGAGTTGGCAATAAAACGCGCCTTATAAGGTTTTTTATGTAGTTTCGGAATCCAGTACAAAGTAGAAAGTTTATGATGTTTTATGTTAGGACAAGACTTAAAATTATTGCACATTTTTACGTGTTCCGGGACTCTATCTTTTTCAGGTTTGAACTGTTATATAAGTTTTTGAATAAGTTAGCTCCTTCTTTAAAACATCAACATAATACAATCTTCAAATAATGATTACATTATTTGATGCATTGACAGCAGGAACAAGAACATAATTAGAATGAAAATTAGAAATGTTTTTCTTCAAATAGCGAAATGTTACTCTAGGTCGAGGTGGTAAAAGATGGTAATTTGATTTGTAAAAAGTAATACGCGTATCAATAATATCGAAAATACGTTTCTTCCAATCCGAAAGGGCCATTAGGTAGTTGCCGTTAAAACGAGTCTTGTACACAAGTACACAAGAAAATATCTATAGCGACCTCTAATTAAGCAGCTCCAGTGGCCTTTACAGCGAGTTGTTGCTTAAAGCAGTACAAAAGTACGACAGTTATGCAAAACGCTCTATGAGTGTAGCTCTGGATAAGTTTGGTCGTTAATTAAGTTGTCACTTGTTCAACAAAAGATCTAGACCTCATAGGAGTGGTTCAAGTAGAGCGGATTTACTATATTAGAAGAAAGTATAAGAGAGATTGTACCTCATCGCTCTTCTGAGGATTCTTGAACAGTACAAACGAGCCATTGTTTTGGTTTTCATAATAACTGTAAAAAACAAAAAACAACAACAAAATGAGGCTTTGAAGAGAAAATAGACTTCTGCTTGAAGCTAAGACTTTTTTCTGACAACGAAAATAAAATAGTAATGTACATGTAAAGCGGATCTGTACCTTCCATCAAATGTTCGCATGTGGGGATCAACATGGCCGTAGCAGTATTTTCGTCGTCTCCAGCTAACATCCTCAACTTCAACCTATATTAAAATGTAGCCATTTGAAAGACAAAGGTTCTAACACTATTCATTCCTTGTAAACACACGCGACTTATAAACATTTCAGTGCTTTATGATAAAGTGGTAATAGGAAGTTGCACACTAAATCTTGCCAGTTTCAAAAGCTGATTGCCTATGTTTATAAGAATAACAAAGACGCAATGGAACTATTATGTTGTGAAAAGTATACAACGTCCATTGCTGATTTTCCAAACCACAAGAATGATACTGTACTGTTTCAAATGTTTGAATATCGTTTATTTAGTTTTCATAGAAATTACTTCAGCACCGAGATCGGGAATTAAATTTATAATACATTGAATCTAACTTAAAATGACTTTACAAAATCTATGAAAATGTGCATGAGTCAAACAAAACACTTTTCAGGTTTATGCCATTTTTACCAGTGTTGATAGGATATGCATTTTATAAATACCATTCCTTGTTAAATAATGTCATTACATTAGAGAATAAATTCATCTAGTAGGAATTATGCATGAAGACAAAGTTATTTTTACACTGCTAACCTTGGATATTTGACTCCAGACAGTTTCGTCGGCTGTCAGCCGACTTGGGTCACTGGTGAACTGTAAGATCTGCTTTGAGATTACTTCCCCTCTTCGACTCAGAGCTTTGCGGCGCATGCAGGGTTTTAAACCCCGCTGAGAAGGTAGGCTCCCTGATCCCTGTTAATCGTTGGTTGGTTCCGACGTATGTGAATTGCCTCCCGCACCTGTCTGAGTCTCTGGTTACTATTACGATTAGTACCTACATTTTCAGTCACACTATCCCCTCTACGGACACTGTTGGATAAGTGCCAAAATGTAGTAACCGATGCGGAAGACAAGAAGAAAAAGGAATATCATATAGAGCAAACTCTCAGAAAGTGGTTATTCGGCATGGACCGTGAAATAAGTGATGGAAGACCTAAGAGGTCAGACAAGTACTCAGAAACGTAAAAAGACAAACGACACTGAGACGTCCAGATGCATTGTTTTTATTCAATACATCAAGGGAGTTTCGGACAGTGTGCAAAGAATTTACAGGAAACACAACACTCGGGAATCTGCTTGTACATCCAAAGGACAAATACGATACCAACGAAGTGTGTAGTTTTGTACATCAGTTTCAGTGCAAGAAGTGTGATAATATATTCTGAAAGTGGGTGATCCTTCGAAAACGAAAGTAGTAACGCCAAAAGAGAAAATTACAGACTAGGTTTGATCGAGTCTGTTCATGAGTAGTAATTAAATGTACAACACTGCACCCCCTAGCACCGGCTTAAGCAGTATTCAATTTTCATAACTTATACCATCAAAACTAGTGATTCCAAAGGACCAGAAAATATAACAACACTGGGAATGAAATACGGAGCGACTTTTTACGACGGCCACACACATACTTAACACCTGCTGTTGTAAAGTAAATATGTTCTTATAGTGGGTGATCCTTCGAAAACAAAAGTAAAAAGAGAAAATTGCAGACTCGACAGGGGAGACTGGTCGTACGTTCAAGACAAACTGGGGAACATAAGAAAGAAGTGGAGTCGTTCGGCAATTGGGCGTTCACAAGGGCGGAACGTAGATAGTCAGAGACAGAGTGGCACAAAGGTTCAATTGCAGACCACGCTATGCAAAATAACCACGTGCTAGATTGGGACGAGCCGACACTCCGTGATCGTGACCAGAGACGGAGACAGGTGCTGGAGGCAGATTATATACGATGGAACCAGTTCACGATGAACAGGGATTAGGGGGCCTACCGTCTCAGCGGCGAAAACGGAAAGTAATCCCAGAGCATATCTCCTAGTTCACCAGTGCCCATATCGGCTGACAGTCGACGAAACTGTCTGGAGCCAAAATATCCAAGGTTAGTAGTGTAAAAATAACTTTGTTGTCAGTGTCTTTAAATGTCAATAAAATCTATATAAAGAAAAATACTGATATATAAGACCTGGATACCTCACGTACAGGTCAACATTGCTGTTGCTTCTGGTAAAAAATGTTAGCAAAATACATAAACAATAGAACACTTAGTACTATATCATTTATGAAACTGTTTACACATTCATTGTTTACATAACCTTTTTATCATTCATGTGCGAAAACATACGTTACACTTTTCCTGATTCACACGACATTTTACGCCTTTGCAGACAGCATAGATTCAAATCAGATGACACCTTAAAGAGCCGTCTGGCCTGGGGCTAATCGGTTTGCTTATGCTATAACACAGACAGAATTCTACAGTTTATCACATGGTAATATTTCCCTTGTTCAGTTGCTATTATACAAATTCAGTGAATGGATATTCATGAAACGGCACCGAAACAACATCGAACAGGAAACACTACAATCGTAAGACAAGACGTGACAAGTCATGTGGTTAAGGGATAGAAATAAATGTAAAATCAATTAAAATACATTTTATAGAGTAAGCATCTAACATCATTATTGACATTGTTTAACATAATTATGTTAACAAAATATAACGCAGTTTATTGAGATATATACAATTAAGACAAGGATTGAACGCAACCTTACCGATATGTCTTGTTTCAGCTGCGTTTTCCAGAATGATTTTGCGCTGCCAGTTACCCCAGTTCTCAGTTTCAAACTGAAACGTTTCTTCTTGTTACTGAAATTCACGTCGTTACTGGTAGTAATTACAATATTGCCTTTGTAAGGCAACACATTCCTCTTTCTCAAATCCCTCATGTCTCTTTTAAGCTCTATGCCACACGTCGAATTGCTTTTAACAACAATATACATCTGATCACAATTGTAGGAATCATCTGGATTATGCAGATTAAACTGAAGAGCACACACATGAGTGTTCTGGGAACATCCAAAAGGAATGTTAAGTATAATGGGTATGGATGCATCCTGTCCTTTAGTTAGCACGAATGATGATTTCGGCACCTGCAATACAATGTGTTAAAAGTTATCATAAATTATGATTTAGAGACAAACCATACAAAATGGACAAATGGTACCATAAATCATGTATGTTCAATCTGCAGATGAATGTATGTCCCTTTGTTTTTTCGGCGTTTACTGTAAAGTAAGGCACTATCGGAAGGAAATAGTGGTGTAATACTTTTGACAGGGTTCTTTGTTTTTATCTGTATAGTATTGGCCTATTTAATGTACCAACATAATATTTACATTATATGCATAGCTTGTGTGTGTGCTGCACTCTTCCTACACCAATGATTATATTTCTTCATATATTAACCCATTAGCACATGTAATGGAATACATATAAGGGAGTACAATAACAACTCGATTCTCTGGTTAACAACTTTATTTCAGAGTCCTAGCTATATGACAAATGGCAGCATTTTCCCCGACTTCTTAACCCGGACTGAAGTCAGTTTTGAGTTTAGTGAATCAGGAAATACCTTCTACGTAACTGATCGTCAATTGCCGATAGCCAATACACAGATAGAATGATAACTTCCTTAATCAAATGTTATCTCTTAACTTGCTGTTAATCCCCATATATACAATATTGGACATGGTGAAAAGGTGTAGACCCATATCAGAGGGTCCTGAAAGAGCACTCTGATCAAGGCATGTACTATTTGCTACACAAGTCAATGTCAAAAATTATAACCCGTACATATTTTTTGTGAAGGAACCATTCGCTATGAACTTTTATCCGATAAAAATTAATTTGGATGCGTTGACCTATCGCCGCGGCCTTTCTTTGATGAGAGTTGAAAATTCCGATGATTTACTGCGAGATTAATTTTTATTTAAATGTGTGATAGAAAATCCCAACTAGTATTTATTTATTTACTGCGTTGTAACATATTTTACCCCAGCGGTGGCACATATTTTTGACCGAAAATCAAAATGGTTATGATTTACTGCAAACTACACTCCATATTTACATTCCAGAAAAATGCAGCTGACACATGACAAGAACGGTTTAGTACTCTATAAAAGCGACCTCATAAATACGGAAACGGAAGGAGGACGTCTGCTCTACTTCGATTTTGATGTACCCTTTATTACTTTTCTACAGCTACTCTGCAGCTCAATCTTTGAGTACACTAGCGATAGGTGGATACAGTTTGTTTCACTTAAATGTTTTCGTTTTACATACACTTTATCACTGTATTTGCCATCACGGTTGTTGTAGATTAGTCGGTGAGGGGATACGTTTATTTACACTGTTTGTCTTTTAGGGTGGGGATTGAATAAGTGTGAGGTTGGGCGCCTCTAAATCGGTTATTGTTGGTGCTGATTGCGTCTTGTATGTGACTTTCTACTGCTTGACTTTACTACTTTTTCATTAACCCCCCAGTGACTTTTAGTCACTGACAGTTCCAAGGCGGTACTTCTATCTTCCCTCTATTGTATGTTTTTTCCTTTGTGCGTGTCTTTATGTTTTGTATAGTTATATACATTTGCTGTGTCTTCTTGTGTTGCTGTGTTGTTTCCTGCATGACTCATATTTGTACTTTTTCAGAGTTTAAACCTTCAGTGTAACATACAGTACAGATTAGTGTGTGTCAAACTCCTCTTAAACGTTTAAATGTTTCGTTTTAATTTTTCAGAGATTAAAGACATTGATATGAAAACGGGACATCGTTCCCAATAGGCATATTGTAAATATTGTGTCCAGTTTGATCATACCTGAAAATGGACATGTTCTGTTAATACTGTCGCATCGTGATTTAGGTCGAAGTTTGGTACAAATGAAGCAATGCTTTTTAATAATTATCTTACCTCAACAGGAAGAAATGGATCACTTATAGAACTTTCGAGAAAGCCCTCTTCATTGTTGCTATAAACCTGAGCGACGCAGTAAATCTGAAGAAATAAAGCTATTCTGTAACTTGGTCTTGTCTAACGATATTTATGACATGGCATTATTATGGTAAGCATAATGAATATCATACTTATGTTAAGTTCAATACATGTGTCTAAACAGAAGTTTGTTTTCCTCTTTGCTTGAACGATGGCAGGCAGAGGTTAGTACTCTATAGTTACATACTCTTAACCCTTCGCTTGCTATTCACGTCAATATACGTACCTGTAAATAGTGAAGACCCAGATCACTCAGATACGGGATGATCTTACCAGACTCATGTACATGTATTACTTTTACCCTGTCGTGCCCTTAACGGCTTTCCTGCAGTTGCTCAGTCTTCAGCAAAGTCATTGAGTACATATTTGACAGACTTTCATTTACCTTTAATTACAATGTTTGTTTAACTAGGGTGACTTTGAGATAACTGTGAGGTTAGGACGTCCGTAAACTCCCAGTGGTGATTTTGCTACTGGACGTGCCAATGCGGTTTTCTCTTTGTCACCATTACTTTGTTTGTCTTGTGTCTTTGTGCTTGTGTTTTGTTCATGTTTGTCTCTGGTGCGTGTGTATTGTTTGGTTGTGTGTGTGTGTGTGTGTGTGTGTGTTTGTTTGTGTGTGTGTGTGTGTGTGTGTGTGTGTGTGTGTGTGTGTGTGTGTTTGTGTGTGTGATGTGTGTGTGTGTGTGTGTGTGACATACTGTCTATCGATGTGATGGTGGCGATCGCGCCCTGTATGTGACTTTCTCCTGTATGTGTGTGTATGTGTATAAATTGCTATATAAATTGCTTTCTGTCGGTGTTCTGGTGATGGTGGCGTGTTGTGTTTGGCTTTTCCTGTTTGACTTTACTACTTTTTCATGTTTAACATAGAGGGACAAAGCAATATACATAGAGCACTGGTCTAGTTAGAATGTTAGTTTAACCCGTAACCCAATTACTAATAGTACATACTTTACGAAAAACAGTTTGATAAACTTTTATAAAAACTGTTGAATCAGAAAACAATGTGTATTTATGGTTTGTTATATACAATTTGAACATAATAATGTAGACTTTATGCTAACTACTGAATAATACGTCAATGTTACACATAATTCTTATCCCGCTATCCGCGACTTGTCTCGCCGTTGAAAACAGGTTGGGTCGGATCCGGACTAGACTCAGAGTCAGTCAAGTTAACCAGCATCTTGATTTGATTTATAGATGGATAAGACTTAATAAATATACTAAATTTTCCAATGTTACCTGAACGTCTGTATCTAAAAATACTATGCCGTTATCAGTGAAGTTTTCATCCGTGACAAAACTTTTCTTCGTCTCTGATGAAGTTAAAAAGGCAGTCTCAGTCACTTGGTCGGCATTTCTCAACCTGGAATGCACATGTAATGGTTTATGGATCGCACGACATTTGTAGCTGACTGCCAATAAAATGATATAGATTGGATATTACAGTTTCTGTCAGGTCAAGCTCTTCCGTGTGTGACATGTTATAAACATTAAGCTAATTAATATCTATGTTGTGTTGTAATGGAATAATAAAACTGATAATTGATAGGTAACTAATTAATATAACAGAAGTACCATCACATTTGTTAAAAGCCAGTTTCATGCCAAAATACCGTTTCCCCCCTAATAATGGCATCCATTCTATGAAATGCAACTTACAAATGGGGAATAAATCAATTAATACTCTATATAATAACCATTAAAATAAAAATATAGTTTTTCAAAGTACAGATGGTAGTTTAATGCAGATTCAACGCTAATATGAGCTTTCGGCATTGCTCATTTTGAATATTTACATACATATTTGACATTATGCTCTTCATCAAACTATTCGTGTAGCCATAATGAACCGAATGGAGTTTATTAACGTGTGAAATAACTGATATAAAAATGACCTGCAACACGACAGTATAGTCGGTAATGTGTAAAGGAAATAATGGGGATCACAATATGTACTTCAAGTTGTGCATAACATACCATCGAATTTTATATCTGTATCCGTCTATGGCGGAGAACTGACAGCGAAACAAAACACTATGTATCCCGCTATCGTACATCTCATCTGGTATGACCAATACATCTCCAAGGTAATAAGGGGCTGGAAAATAATAGCCAGTGCCATATGAAAAATGACATTTGGGTATTTCCAAACCGTGTATATCTAGACTAGTTAGATACAGGGTCAACAACGTCCCTAATAGAACCTTTCCAATAAAGGGAACACTTATAAATTCTGTTTTCAAACTTTTATGTATGACGTCAGCCAGGCGTATGGTCTTTAATGATATATACAGGAATAGAAATAAGCAACATTTAGAGGTGAAAATGTAACTCAAATATGAAACATATTTGCAAATACATGAGACTGGAGAAGAATTCCAGCATAACTATTGAGTTGTGGTATCTAGTTTCATAACAAATGTCTTAGCAAGAATATCAAATTGATGTGGCTCTCTGGATGACACTGATGCACTGATGTATATACAACATTATCTAGCGGAATGCTTAAAAACTAAAAAAACATTAATATATGGTGGAAAAGGGATACATATAAATGAAATGAAATGATGATAAAGTAATCAACTATGTACAGCATATTTATATATTAATAGGCATCTAATTAGTTAATGATTTAACAAATTGATGGTGTATGTCATACAAATGTACTATTCGACAAAACGTAATAAGCAAATGCTGTATATGAACATACGGCACTGTTGTTCTGAAATAGAGATAAACGAACAAATCTATTTCGAACGTGACTTACGAAGTTCACATGATATTCCTGTAAATCCTGGAGGACACACACATTCTACTGACGCTTCATTTTCCTTACACGTGCCCCCATTGCTACAGGTGGTCGCTGTGCAGGCGTCTTTAATAGATAAACAATATAATAGTTGTATTGACGCCAACATTTAAAGAAATAACATTTTAAAGTAAAGAACGAATATGTGCTATTTGCAGTGCTCATTTACAATGATTGTTTCATTGATTAAAATTAACTAAATCCATGAAATAGATGGGTACAAGTGATGTTTATGATCATGGAAAAGACAATTAATGTTGTTCCAAATATACATGCTATTTCCAAAAAAATTTAATATCTTAGCTTAGGCTATCTATGTATGTCCATGTCAAGCACTTGTGTTACATGCTCATGACTGTGGTACTGATAGAGAGAGAGAGAGACAGAGATATAGAGAGAGAGGTAGAGATGCAGAGAAAGACAGAGGGAGAGAGGAATAGAGACAGAGCCAGACAGAGGCAGAGAGAGGGAGGGAGAGAGAGGGAGAGATAGACAGATAGACAGTTAGACAGACAAACAGACAGAGAGATAAAGAGAGAGAGGGAGAGAGATGGAGAGAGAGACAGAGCGAGAGAGAGAGAGAGAGACAGTGACATATAGAGAGAGAGAGACAAAGAGAGACAGATAGAGAGAGAGAGACAGATATACAATCATACAGACAGACAGAGATACAGACAGAGAGGGAGAGAGCTGGAGAGAGAGATAGAGACAGGGCGATAGAGAGAGACAGTGACAGAGAGAGAGAGACAAAGAGAGACAGATAGAGAGAGAGACAGAGAGAGAGATAGGAAGACAGACATACAGACACAAGGTACCTTTAGTGACATTTTACCTAAGATGTATATGTAACTTCATTTATTTCTATACCTTCTTATATATCCCCTGTAAAAAAGGTACATTCCCTGGTGGTTTTCCTGTTTCGACTCACAATGCAAAATCAAACAAGCTGATATATAAATTTACCCTCTTCACAATACTGTCCCCTGTAGCTTGCAGTACAGTTGCATGATACAGTTTCCCCGTCTATGCATTCGCCTCTATTGTGGCACGGGTTTCTTCTACATGACCCTTCGAAATACATATAATGCATTGTGAATGCGTTTTAACTACTTCCCTGTTTAATAATCATGTATTAAATAATGACATCATGAATAATTATTAAATGAATTTTTATAACGGCACATGCTCAAATAACTATTGAGTGGTATTGGTTATACCTGAAGAGTAAGATATGTTATAGTCTCATAAATAAACAGTTCTGTGTTCAAGGCATACAGTGACATTTATATCTGCAGATATAATAATTGCATTGACAGTGTTTAACCCGTCCCCTCATATAAACGTGTTTTCATGCATCTGCTAACAGAGTGGACCTAAATCAGACGGCTCCTATAGGAGTCGTCTGGTCTTGGTCTGCTCTGTTTGCTAATGGATTTTGATAGATTTTTTCTTTACTTTCTAAATGGCTACAATGTTTCACATTCCCTGTTTCATTTGAACATTTCCATGAATATGCAGTAGGTATTGAAATGTTTTTTAAAAAAATATAGTACAGGGAAAGGATAAAATACTGGAAGTTGCTGATTTGATATTAAGAAAAAATGTTAGACCTAATGTTTTGATCCTAAAATTAATAGTTAAACATGTGAAAGATTCAGCTTACCAACCGCTGCACAATCTTCGTCAATTGCAGTATCGACGTCTGCGTCTGAAAATTATTACGTTCTTGTATTTTTGAGTGAATATACACCTGGTGTCTGTCTTGGCCTTAACTGGTAACTTATATGCACTAAGATATTGAAATTTGTTCGTTGACATTACGTTTGTTTGTGTTAGAAAACATGTTTTTATATCAAAGTATACAAAATAGTATGTACCACAAACGCTTCCCTGGAGGTTTAGCTTGATCGCGTAGTGTTTGTTCTGAATACTAGATATAAAGCAATAGAAAGAGCGATTACACACCGGTTTCGTGATATTAAGCAATCAGCACCCAATGCCTTTACAAAAATCATTCTCTGTTTTCTACCGCAAAGTAGAACTAGACATATAAAATACTGTTACCTGCACCGTTACAAAGTTCTTCGTCGATTCGTCCGTCACAATCGTTATCGAGACCGTCTCCCCGTACTTGTATAGTAGACTCACATTCCTGTAATATTAATAAAATCAAATTACCAATTAGTCTGGAGCCCAGCACTGAAATGTAGTCCCTATAGACGCTGGCATATATTGTTAAAAGCTATGTCATTGGTTTGTTCATTTTGAAGAGATCTTTAGATGCAAGCTGAGAGTAATTATCATTCTGGAAATTTATTTTGAATGGTTCTAGACACGTTTAGATATATTTTGTTTCATATGTGATGTAGAAAGGACAAGATATGTTTGTGAAACACTATGCCCCTCGATATAATATTTGATCCTAAAGGATGACCTTGACCTTGAAATGTCACCCCTCAAACTGTGCAGCTTCATGGGGTGCACATGCATACCACATATCAAGTCTGTATCTCTACTGGTTCAAAAGTTATGGCCAATGTTAAAGTTGGTGACCTTTGACCATGAAGGATGACCTTGACCTTGACATGTTACCCCTCAAACTGTGCAGCCAAATGAGAAACACATTTATACCAACTATCAAGTCTGTATCTCTACTGGTTCAAAAGTTATGGCCAATGTTAAAGTCGGTGACCTTTGATCCTGAAAGATAACCTTGACCTTGAAATGTCACCCCCAAATTGTGCAGCTTCATGAGATACACATGCATACCAAATGTCAAGTCTGCATCTACAGGTTCAAAAGTTATGGCCAATGTTAAAGTCGGTGACCTTTGACCCTAAAAGATGACCTTTACCTTGGAATGTCACCCCCAAAATGTGCAGCTTCATGAGACACACATACATAACAAATATCAAGACTCTATCTCTATTGGTTCAAAAGTTATGGCCAATCTGAAGTTGGTGACCTTTGACCCTGAAGGATGACCTTGACATTTCACCCCTCAAACTGTGCAGCTTCATGAGATACACAAGCATGCCAAATATCAAGTCTCTATCTGTACTTGCTCAAAAGTTATGACCAATGTTAAAGTCGGTGATTTGACCCATGTGTTTCACTCTGACCTTTAAAGATGACCTTGACCTTGACATGTCATCCGCTCAAAATGTGCGGTTATATGAGATACATATGCATGCCAAATATCAAGTCACTAGCTGTACAGGCTCAAAAGTTATAACCAATGTTAAAGTTACAGACAAAGAAACAGACAATTTGACATTTGACTCTGAAGGATGACCTTGACCTTGACATTTCACACCTCAAAATGTGAAGCTTTATGAGATACACACGCATGCCCAATATCAAGTCTCTATCTCTACTGGTCCAAAAGTTATGGCCAATGTTAAAGTCGGTGATTTGACCCATATATTTGACCTCTGACCTTTAAGGATGACCTTGACCTTGACATGTTACCCCTCAAAATGTGCGGCTTTATGAGATACATATGCATTCCAAATATCACGTCTCTATCTGTACTGGCTCAAAAGTTATGACCAATGTTAAAGTTGCGTTAAAGTTACAGACAAAAAAAAGAAAATTTGACCTTTGACCCTGAAGGATGACCTTGACCTTAACATGTCACCCCTCAAAATGTGCGGCTTCATGAGATACACAAGCATGCCAAATATCAAGTCTCTATCTGTACTGGTCCAAAAGGTATGACCAATGTTAAAGTCGGTGATTTGACCCATATATTTGACCTCTGACCTTTAAGGATGACCTTGACCTTGACATGTCACCCCTCAAAATGTGCGGCTTTATGAGATACATATGCATACCAAATATCAAGTCTCTATCTGTACTGGCTCAAAAGTTATGACCAATGTTAAAGTTGCTGACAAATAAACAGACAAACAGACAAACAGACAAACGGACAAACAGACAAACAGACAGACAGACAGGGCAAAAACAATATGCCCCCAGATCTGATCTGGGGGGCATAAAAAGTAAGGACAAACTGACTTGCGAAAGACATTTGGCTTGACCATAGGCTAAAATAATTATGCCACAAACAATCTTATGACTGAAATGACTGAAAGATCTTTCACCAGCTACAATGTTCGTATATCCATTCGTATATATCAGCCGCATGTATGATGCAATCTTTGGAGCAATGTGTATTATTTTAGAATATTTGTCATTAGTATCAAAGTTTATGTCCTCTATCAGCTTCACTCCTTGTCACAAATAGCGATATAATGAAACTATATTTTACTAATTAAATAGTTTTCTTTCACCGTCTATGTGTCATATTGTATAACTTGTGGGCTCTATTTCTTGGTAAACACCGTCCTTTGTATTTGCAACCGTTTACATAAATACTCACAAGCTATTTTACATCGTTCTTTTGTAAATATATTCTGAAAGAGCAATATCCGTTGAAAGCAAACATAACGATGCAAAAAGAGAAAATTGCAGGCTCGGTGCATGATTCTGAAGGGAGGTGATCCTCCGAGAGCAAAAATTGCAACACAAAAAGAGAAAATTGCAGACTCGGTTTTATTGAGTCTGTTCATGAACAGTAATTGAAAGTGCAACACTGCTCACGCCCCTAGCACCAGCTTAAGCGGTTCACAACAAGCAGTACCGACATTTATGATCTCGAAGGATCAGAAGGTATAACAACACTGAGAATGAAGTACGGGGCGACGTTTTACGGCCGCCACAAAACACCTGCTTAACACCTGCTGTTGTGAATATTATAAATTCTGAAGGGAGGTTAATCTGTCCATGAGTAGTTATTAAAAGTGCAATACTATTCACGCCCTCTAGTACCGGCTTAAGCGGTATTCAGTTTTCCAAACTAACAACATCAACACTAATGATCCCGAATGACAAGCAAGTATAACAACACTGAGAACACTGAGAATGAGGAACGGTGCGACTTTTTAAGGCTGCCATACAAGCACTTAAAAGTACAAACATTAGTCATACAGGAAACATCACATACAAAACAAACAGCCACCCCAACAACACCACAACAAGAAAACAACAAATGTACATAACTACCAAAAGACAGAGACGCACAAAGACAAAACAAACAAACAGTAGAGGGAAGATGGAAGTACCGCCTTGGAACAGTCAGTGACAGAAGTCACTGGGAGAACTACCGTGTCGCAGGAGCGCTTTAATATTGCACTTATACATGCCAATAAGTGAGAGATGTCGATGGTAAATTTAGAGAATGGTTTTCGTAGTTTAAGATATTTATATCCTTGCTTAAGCAGCTTTTAGATAAAAAAAAATCGACTGTTCAAGCTGAAACACTATAGAATGCGGATCGGGACATGCCAATTGCCATTCGCTAAACTGCCATTTGCCAAATGAAAACAATACGAACGTGTTCTTCTCGTTTACAGATGTACGGAAATTGGGTATATTATTGTTTTGATAAGGATACAAAACATATTATAGAATGAAGCCTACCAATAATCCTTGGATCCGCCAAGCACTCTTCAAAGAAATGAAAACTTGAATTAATGACAATATGGCAATTAGCAATTGACAAATTAGCAATTGACATTTAGTAATTGGCATGGTCAGATCCGCATTTCATTCGGTACCGACGAGGATCTTACTTCTATAAAATGTCTGGACAATATCATTCATAAAGAACACAAACTATATTGTGGAATGAAGCCCGCCGATCTGGATCCCGGAAAGGCAATGCGGTGCTTGATCAAACTGGCAAATTAGCAATTGACATTTAGCAATAAGCAAAACAGCAATTAGCATTTGGCAAGTGGAAAGGTAGCAATTGGCATCCATAGAAATACACTCTAGCAGAACATAAACGTTCAGATATATACACCCCGTAAGATAGAGTACAGGGATAGTCTCCGTCAATGTGAGGGAAATTTACAATCTCTTTACGTCTCTTCTGTTATATACCAGATTAAGCTCTTTAACGCATTGATGTACTCATTTTAGCACTTGCAAACATTCACACTTATATAAGAGTATACCTATTCAATCAAATATACGTAAAATATCATCAGACATGACAAGATTACATTTGGAAGTGATGTCCCTCTTTTGCTAGAACAAATTGTTTTAGAGACTAGGCAAACACTAGAGAGTTGGAAGAAAAGTCAGTAAACAGGTCGATTTGAGTTGATACAATGAAACCCTTTGTTTATCCATTTAATATATGTTAATATGTAAACCAACATGGTTCGTCTGTTAGCTATATTGGGAAAGGAATGGATTTTTCACGAAGTACAGACAGACAGACAGACACAGACACAGACACTTAGACACTCACGCTCACAATTAAATGCATTGTCACCCTGACACATAGGGTATTTTAACTTAGTCTTCATGAAAAGTACAAAAATGAGTCATGCAGGAAACACCACATACAGAACAAACACTCGCCCGAACAGCAACACAAGGAAACAGCAAATGTACATTACTAGAAAAAACAACAAGAGACACACAAAGACAAAACAAACATACAATAGGAGGAAGATGGAAGTACCGCCTTGGAACGGTCAGTGACAAAAGTCACTGGGGGGGGGGGTAAACCGGTTTATGGGCGCCCAACCTCAGTCTTATTCCATCCCCACCCTAAAAGACAAACAGTGTAAATAAACGTATCCCCTCTCCGACTAATCTACAACAACCGCGACGGCAAATACAGTGGTAAAGTGCATGTATAACGAAAAAACATTTAATTAAACATACTGTATCCACCTATCGCTAGTGTACTCAATGATTGAGCTGCAAACAGAGTAACTGTAGAAAAGTAATAAAGGGTACGACACAAATGAAATAGTACAGATATCCGACGTTCTCCTTCCATTTTCTGGATTTAAGAGGTCGCCTTCATAGAGTACTAAACCTTTCTTGTCGGCGTACATGCAAAGAGGCCAGCGTGATTGCCAACTGTAAAAGGGTTGTAAGAGTTCATCGCAATGAGTTATACAACAAAGTAAGAAAAATATAAACAACAATAATACTTAAATAACTAGAACTGTAAGCCAAAGGCTAACGAATAACCCCCACATGGCTTCTTGTCAGAACACCTATCATCAATCTGAACATGTACATACAGAAACATGAAGAGAATTAAAACAATACATGCCCCAACCCAAATTATATCATAAAAATGACAAGATGTTCAGCAAAAATGAAGAATAATTCAGAATTCAGAGAAATAAGACCCTTTCATGAGGTTTTATCTAGACAGCATATTTTTCTCGCATTCTAAGTACAAAAATGTACATGTGTAATAAGTTATGGGAGCATTGAACGCATTGCCATGGTCCCTAACCGGTTGAACGAAAAGCACTTATGTGCTGCACATTCATATAAAAACCTGTATATCATACTTATTGATTCAAATATATTACTTCTAACATGTAATATTCAATCCAAGATCAATCACAAACATAAATAAAGCAACTTTTACCAAATATTGTCGAGTCCAAAAAGGGAGATAAGTCTGTTAAAATTCATAGAAATGTTATGGCTTCTGCCAATGTCATCCAAAACGTTCAAGCAGCTTTGTTTATTTTTGTGAATTGTCAACTCCAAAGTTCTTAACCAAGGTCATTTTCAGAAAAAGAATTAAGTTCAAGGACCATAACTCTGACAAAAATTATTCAACCAGACCGATATTCGAATTTAAGCTGTAACTCATCTATATAGATTTAGCTTTATGTCAAATATAAAGTTAATATCTCAAACCACTTCCAAAGAAAGGCCGGAAAATTGAATTAATTCGACAAAAAATTAAAGTTCAAGGGCTATAACTCTGGCAAAAATTATTCAACCAGACTGAGATCGGGAAGTAAGCTGTAAATCATATAGATTTAGCTTTATGCCAAATATAAAGTTAATATATCCAACCACTTCTGAAAAAAGTCTGAAGAATCCAAATTGTAAAAAAAAAGTTCAAGGCCAATAACTGGAAATAATTATTCAACCGGATTGAGATTTGAACATAACTTGTAACTCATCTAGATTTAGCTTTATAACCAATATAGAGTTGATAGCTCCAGTTATTTCCATACAAAAGTTGAGAAAACGGGCGGACAGACAGACAGACGGACAACCTGATTCTAGTTTACCACACAAACTTCGTGGGGGGGGGGGGGGTTAAAACAACAATAACTTCTACTTTTACTGCTACTACTACTTCTTCTACTGCTGCTGCTGCTACCAATACTACTGCTGCTGCTACTATTACTACTACTAATAACGATAACTAATACTGCTAAGTAATTGGGATACATCAAATGCCAATAATGTATATTTGCTGAAATATAATAAAATTGATAATATTAGCATCGACCTTAGTGATATCAAAATAAAGAAACTGTTAACAAATAAAAAAACAAAACAAAAACAAGAACAATATTTTGAAAAAAGGATGACGACATCACTAACAAAATAAATGCAAACTCGGGACACTAAGAGAAAGATTATGCAATGAATACAAGGGAAAAAAATGACTTAATGCATGCATACAGCTCTAAATATAGTAGAATCCCTTAAGAGCACTTAAGAAATAAGCACGGGCGTCTTTAACATCGGATGTGTGCTTGATGTAGAATAAAACTAATGCAAAAGCTCCTGCCGGAGCGTTGTGCATAACTTTCGTCCTACACCAATCTTCCACCTAATTCAGAATGAGACATTGACCACATAAGAGTGGTTTACTACATGTCTCGGACAAATACTTTTATTAGGCATTGGTTGCTTTTCGTAACCCATTGTAATTATTAAGCGAGGTAAGAAACTAGCCTACCGTATTGATTGGTGTTAATCTCATTCCTGCTGGGTAACTGTAAGTCCAATCGATTTCATTCCAGACAGCGACAGTACATCCAAATGCAACATTTGGAGAATAGTGATAAATGAAATGTGCGCCAGGATCGATCTGGAAAAATGAACAAAATATTACACAGTAAACATGCTGCTGTAATGCCTTTTAAGTTCACGTAACGCGTTTTATACCAGAATTAACATACATTTTTAGTATAAATAAAATAAAACCAAAAGTTGCGTATTCAGTTAAAGTTTGCCGATATCTGAAAACCGCTAAATCCATAGAAACCCGACGAGGGACGGAAAACCTGCGAAATCAATGAGCATGTTATATTGACTCCGAACAAGCAACGCTTAGAATATTAGACATAACCGGTCAGTTGAAACATAAAAAAACGCGAATAATAATAATCAACGATATTGCAACACAATGCATGTTTGGTGTTTGACGATGAAATCCCAAATCTAGAGATGAAAGGAGAATGTCGAATGTTTGTTTTTCTGTCGTTCCCCTTACACGCTTTGGTTTGTTGAAGACACCTTTTGTACTCAGGGAGCCGATGGGGTCTACCGTGCTCCCACTATACTTTTTTTCATGGGTAACAAACTTTTCAGAAATGTCTACTTAATTAGAATAGCAAATGTACTCAAGTTAAAGGCATTTCGAAAGGAAGGTTAACCCCACACTGTGTAATGTGGGTGGTCTCTGGTGCCACACTAATAATTTCGCAGCTTGATATCAATAGTCAATTATCAAGTCACCTAATATGTAGCAGAATTATTGATAAAATATCTAGGTAAATGAGATGACAGTTTGTGTTATTTGTCTTTGATTCCTTTATATAAATGTTTGTTTCTCCAGTTAATATATGTGATATCATTATTATCATTTATCTTAATATTTTTTATTATGCGAGTCATGAAATATGGTTTGCATTTAGTTTAATTTTGGATGTTTGAAAAATAGTTTTCTTATTGTTGGCAATCTTTGAATTTGATTTTGAAAACAAATAACGATATTACAGTAGTACAACGATCAGATGGCGTTGTTTACAAAACAGTGTGTATGTAAACACAGAAAATTAACGATAAGTATAACTGTGGCATGTATATTAGGATAGGAAGAAGTGGTGGAGCCACACAAGTCAACTGCCTGGATTAACTTATACAACATGTCGCAGTTTAATTTATCGTTAATTTTCTGTGTTTACAGACGTTCTGTTTTGTAAACAACGCCATCTGATCGTTGTGCTACTATAGTTTATCAAAATTATTGTCAATTAATAATGTTTTGTACATTGTATTGTGTTATGGCACTAGAGAAGCAATTGGTGTTTTATGAAAAAAACCCGTGTAGATATGGTAATACGCGTTCCGTTATATTTTATTTATTTAGGAATTACATTCATGTAGAATAGAATATATGCAGATCACACCATGGGGTAACAAATATTCTCCAATACCATTGCTGCTCTAAATTTACCTTAATCAACTCAATATTGTAAACACACTTATCTACTCAAATCAAATATTAATAGAGAAAAGGAACTGTAATCAATGTTACTCAAAAAAGGAGTTACTCTTTTCAATTTCATTTGTTAAAAAACTAATAACCCGTTTTATTGACTGATTACCAGTTATTCACACCTTTTAGAGATGGATTTATTTATAAACACCTATTAACCCTTTCCCTGTTTGCTTTGACAAAAACTGTAGAATCAGATCTATATCATGTCATAAGCAAACAAAGCAGACCCTGATAAGACGACCTCTATAGGAGCAGTCTAATCTGGGTCTGCCCTGTTTGCTCATCCGTTAAACTGGTTCTACATCTTATCGGGTTTATATTTCTCAACTTATTCGGTTTCCCCGAGCCTGTTCTTTGCTAGAATATTTTAACAGTCGTAATTTCGGGGTCATATCCATGTACATGATATGTTTATAAATGGAAATGTAGTAAAGTCAAGCAGGCGAAGCCACATACAAGACGCAACCACCACCAAAACACCGATAGACAGCATGACACACACACAACCACACACCCAATCGCACACACACACACACGAAATGAACACAGAAAACACCAAAAGACACACAAGAACCAGAGACAAACGTTCCACATATGAACAAAATCACAAGCACAAAGACGCAATGCATACAAAAGGAAGGGTGACAAAGAGAGTACCGCCTTGACACGGTCAGTAGCAAAAACACCACTGGGGGTTTAAACCGGTTTACGGACGTCCTAACCTCACACTTCTCTCAAAGTCACCCTAGCTTTACAAATATTGTAATAAAGGTATCCCCACTGGACTTACCCACAACATAGACGACGGTGAACACAGGACAACATGTTAAACATAGCATAATAACTGTTACAATGCGTTTTATAAACAAATCATGAAAATGGATATGACCCCGAATTTTCCTAAGTTTGTAGATAACATCCCCATAGAATTCTGGTTGAGAAATGCCTTGTCGCAGTAACGTCCGTAGATTGCAATTATATTTACTAATGAGAGGTAAATTTCGATAATAAAATTTAGAAAACGTTAAGTTTGTGATATCTGTAACCTTGCTTAAGAAGTTTATCAGTTATAACTAAATTATGTTTGTTAAAATCTTCAAGCAAAGAACAGGCTCGGGCAAACCTAATAAGTTGAGAAACATAAACTCCATAAGATGTAGAACGTGGCACATCTCCATCTAGAAAAGGATAATTAAATATTTTTAAATTAAAATCTTCTCTTTTATCGTATACATCTCCATATAGAAAAGGATAATTAACAAGTTTAAAATTAAAATCTTCTCTTTTATCGTATACTTTGGACGAAACTTTATCATTTGTAATTGAAAGATTCAAATCTATAAATGAAGCATTAATGTTAGATTGATTAGCTTTGTTTAAAGACAGTTCTTTTGGGTCAATTGAAGAAATCATAGTATCAAAATAAGGATTATCTAAATTCAAAATATCGTCTAAATACCTTGAAGTTTTATTAAAAGCATTAACAATATCGGTCTGTGTATCAGGTTTTAAGCTAAGCATAAAATTCCTCTCATAGCAATACAAAAACAAATCTGCAACAAGATGGGCACAATTTGTACCCATGGGTATACCAACAACTTGATGATATATGGTATCCCCATAACGTACAAATATATTATCTAAGAGAAAGGTAAGAAATCTACAAACATCAAGGCAAGTCCACATTGTGTAATGTTCAACTTCTGATTTCGAAAAGAATGAACGTTGAACATTACAAGCAATGAACATTTTGTTTTCTCTGGCAAAGGTTTTTTCTATTAATTTAATAAGTTCATCCTTTATAAGATGGTGAGGTAGAGTAGTATAGAGTGTAGAGAAATCATAAGAGCTCAGTAAAGAAATGTTATACTGTTCATTTTCAAGTTTTGTTAAAACATCATTTGAATTTTTATGGACCAAAAAACATTAACACCAGAATTTTCATATATTTTATCACAGTAGCGTTTTACATGTTCTTTGATCGTAGTAAGAGAGGACGTCAAAAGTATAGATAATTTAGTAGTGGTACAACAGCTAGAGTTGGCAATAAAACGCGCCTTATAAGGGTTTTTATGTAGTTTCGGGATCCAGTACAAAGTAGAAAGTTTATGTTGTTTTATAAAACGCATTAAAACCTTTTTGAGGTAAGGTTATGACCCCATTATATTGCAACGCACTGCATATATGGAAAAATAGTCAAACAGGGAGAGCCACACACGAAATGACACCGCACCAAACACCATCTAACAAGAAACGGTAAAGCCACAAGAAAAAACATAACAGGGCGCATATCAAGACGAAACACATTAAACATTAAGCATATTAAACAACAAAATTGACCGTAGGCTGAAAGCAATAGTGCCGCCTTGGTACGGCCAGCAGCCAAAACAAAGGGCTACTGGGGGACTTAAACCTGGTTTACGGGTACCCAACCTCGTCCTTATCCCATTTTCACCAAAGTCAAAATGTAAATAAAATTCCCCCTCCAGACAACTCCACAACATGCATAACGATGTCTGCCAAAATGAAAATGATTTGAAAATAAACGTTAGAGGTAAACAAGCGACGTCATCATGTAAATGACGTCATAATTTAAAAGTACGGGAAAACTATTTGAAACACTTCTACACCGACATTTAATAAAAGATGAATCGCAAGAAGATACAATTACTAGTGGATATTAAGCATGCACAACTGTTTTGTTTGAAAAAGAATAAAAGTGACATCGTAGACATGTACTCGATGACTATTCAGGTCAGAGCAGCTGTGGAGAAGTCATTTGGGGTACGACAGAACTGGCAAAATACAAATATCTAATTTCCTCCCTCCGTAAACGGGTTTAAGAGGGAATCTTCATAGAGTATTAAGCCTTTTCCGTCGTCGCACAAGCAAAGAGGAAAGCATAATGACCAACTGTAAAGGGGTCGACCACCAAGCATGTAGTGTGCTGTAATATAGAGGGGTCATATCCCTTTTTAATGAATTGTTTTATACGTTTGACAAACAATGCATGTTTGGTTATTGACATTCGGTAGCTTCACTTCACTCTTTGCTTATGCGATGACAGACCGAGGGTAGTACTCTATGATGGTATAATCTTAAACTCAGATACGGGATGAGCTTACCAGACGCATTTATTACGATTTCCTTGTCGTGTCCTTAATGGCTTCCCTGCAGGTGCTCTAACGAGTACATATTTGACGGATTTTCACAGTTGTAATGCTATGTCAAATATTATATACGTTATAACCTGAAATGCGTCACGCTGTGGTATTCAGTATGTAGGTCAGACGGGTCGTTCTTTAAAAACAAGGTTTCGAGAACATAATTACCATTCTCGTATGAAAAAACTTCGCAACGTTCTTTACCAGCATTTTCGTCATACAAGACATTCATTTAAAAATGTTTCGGTTCAACCAGTACATCAAATTTATTATGATTCTAATACTACCAGTAGTTTGAAATCTAAACCTCGTTTTATCACAGAGCTAGACTGGATTAAAAAATTACAAACACCTTTCCCATTGGATTTCAATGACAACATTTAACAAAGTGGTTATATATCTAAAGGTATAAAAATGAGTCATGCAGGAAACACCACATACAGAACAAACAGTCGCCCGAACAGCAACACAAGGAAACAGAAAATGTACATAAATATAAAAAAACAAGAGACGCACAAAGACAAAGCAAACATACAAAAGGAGGAAGATGGAAGTACCGCCTTGGAACGGTCAGTGACAAAAGTCACTGGGGGGTTAAACCGGTTTATGGGAGCCCAACCTCACACTTATTCCATCCCCACCCTAAAAGACAAACAGTGTAAATAAACGTATCCCCTCTCCGACTAATCTACAACAACCGCGACGGCAAATACAGTGGTAAAGTGCATGTATAACGAAAACATTTAAGTGAACATACTGTATCCACCTATCGCTAGTGTACTCAATGATTGAGCTGCAAACAGAGTAACTGTAGAAAAGTAATAAAGGGTACGACAAAAATGAAATAGTACAGATATCCCACGTTCTCTTTCCATTTCTGGATTTAAGATTCTTGTCGGCGTACATGCAAAGAGGCCAGCGTGATTGCCAACTGTAAAAGAGTTCACAACCAAACATGCAGTATGTTGTAGTACTACAGGATCATATCCCTTTTTAATGAATTGTTTAACATATTTGATGAACAAAGTGAGAAAATGGGTATGTCCAATAATTTTACGAAGTTTGTAAATCACATCACCATAAAATTCAGGATGTGAAATACCGTGTCGCAGAAGCGCCTTGAGATTACATTGGTAACATGCCAATAAGCGAGAGATTTCGATAGTAACATTTAGAGAAAGTTTTTCTTCGTTTATTGTATCTATATCCTTGCTTGTTTAAATGAGATTTCGACTGTTAAAATCGTCAATAGATGAACAAGCTCTAGCAAAACGAATAAGTTGAGATATACTCCGTAAGATGGAGCACGTGGAACATCCCCGTCAAGATGAGGAAAATTTACAATATTAAAATCAAAATCATTTCTTTTGTCATATATTTTAGAAGAAATCATTCCATTATTTTAAGGTCTAGATCAAGAAACGCTGCATAATTGTCGGACGGGTTGGCTTTATTCAATTTGAGTTCTTTAGGATAAATCGTAGGAATCAGAGCATCAAAGAAAGGGTTATCTAAGTTAAAAATATCATCCAAATATCGACAAGTTTCATTGAAGGCTTTTATAACATCTTCTTGTGATTGAGGATTCAGACGCAACATGAAATCTCTCTCATAGCAGTACAAAAATAAATCTGCGACAAGTGGTGCACAATTCGCACCCATAGGAATACCAATTCCCTGACGGTATATAGCATTCCCATAACGTACAAATATGTTAAAGAAAGGTTAGTGCTTCGCAAACGTTTGAGCAAGTGCAATTGGTGTAATATTTCATTTGCTCGTCGGTAATGAAAGCTTTTTCAACATTACATGCCAAGAATGATGTTTTTTCCCGGGCAAATACTTTCTGGATTAAGTTAGTAAGCTTATCCTTAATTAAAATATGAGGAAGAGTTGTGTACAGAGTAGAAAAAGCGTACGTGCTTACAGTGGATGCAAGGTACCCTTTGTTCTGAAGTTTGTTTAAGACTTCTGAAGAGTTCTTAATAGACCAGAAGAGATTTATTCCAGAATTTTCATAAGTCTTATTACAGTAGAATTTTACATGTTCCTTTACCTTCGTTAAACAAGAAGTCAAAAGTATAGACAATTTAGTAGTTGTACATGAACTAGAATTTGCAATGAAACGCGCTTTATATGTGTTTTTTTTTTGTAGTTTTGGTAACCAATACATTGTAGGAAGTTTATGTTGTGTAATTTTAATATCGGTTCCAAATTGTTAACACTTTTTGACATGCCTAAAATGATGGTCTTTTCGTCAGAAGTAACTGAAATGTATGACTTGGTATTAATAATTTCCTGCTTCAAGACACCAATATAATGTAATCGTCAAATAACAATCACATTATTCGATGCCTTATCAGCAAGAACAAAAACGTATTTTGAATGGAAATCCTGTAGACCCTTTTTAAGATGTCTAAAAGAAGTTCTAGGTTTAGGTGGAAGAAGGTGTTTATTAGAGCTATAAAAGGAAATGCGTTTATCAATTATATCAAAAATTAGTTTTTTCCAACAAGAAAGAGCATGTTCTCTTCGACACCATTTAATACTAAAATTTTGTAAAGCCTCCGCAAGCTGAACTCGACAAGAGTTAAAATCTATCAAGGATGGTATTCTATATTTGGGACCTTTATTCAAAAAAGATCGTAGATGTTTATCTATAATTATCTCAAAATTACCAGTAATCACATGACCAGCCGGAGAATAGCAAAATTTTGAGGTGGCGCAATCTCTATTATCAGGAATATTATCATTAATATTAAGGTCGGCCACAATTTTATTATAGTTGAAAATTGTATTTCTGATGGGTTTGTTATATTTGTAGCAGATGATAGGTGGTCTGTATTTTTAAAGTATTTAGGAATAGTGTCAATTACATTTTTGTCTCTAAAAATACTTTGGAGGTCAATAAAATCAATACCTTTATTGATAAAAGGAATTTTCAAGAAGAATCTTTGGTGTTCGGATAATTTGTCAATGTGCGGTCTTAGAACATGTAGAGTAAAGCTTTGTATCAACTAGCCATTCCTATGAGAGGATCTGATCGAAAAATAATTTTATCGGTTTGCTCGTCAATTTCTTTTAATGAACATATAGATAAGGAGGAAAGTCTAGAAAGCATGGCATGTTTACCCGAAGTTAGGCGTGAAGTATGTAGATCAAGAAGAGTCATTTTCAAATGAGATTTTCGTTTAATATTACCACTTTTGCGAATGCCATGTGATCGAGATTTGCGTTTTCTAATAGAAAAAGTTGAAAAAATATATCTATATCTGGTTCTTTTGAAATATTTCCAGTCTGGTAAATATTATCATTCAGTCCTAAAGGAAAAGGTGTTTGCAATTTTTTGATCCAATTTAATTCAGATATAAATCTGGCTTTCGATTTAAAGTTACTTGTAGCCTCCTTATCATATGTTATATGCTCAACAAGTTGTACTAAATCAACTTTAAAAGAATGGCCAGATTTCCGAAAGTGTTGGTATGAAAAATTGTTTAGTTTACGATTTCGACACTGATATGCATGCTCACGAAATCGAGTCTTCAAAGCACGTCCTGTTTGTCCTACGTACTGTATACCGCAACTAGGCGCGCTTCAAGTTAAAACATAAATAACGTTAGTAGTAGTACAATCAACGTCTGAGTTTATCTTGACATTAAATGTTCTGCCATTAACTGTAGATTTTATAATGGAATTTCAAGAAATGTTACTACAACATATGCACCTCTTAGCAAAGCACTTTTGGATAATCGGATACACTCTGTGTCGCCTGCATAAGGACCGTTTACGAATAGAAGAAACATTTTTGATAACAGATTTTAAAGGTGAAAGTACAACTCTTGGTCCATTGAAAAACATTTATTAATAGAAAGAGATGGTATGTGAAAAGATGATGCCGACTGAAGATTAAGTTGTTTTAAACGAACAAAAGGTTGAAGGGAAGAGAAATTAGAAATATTTCTGGGTACTTGTACAGACGACACAGAATGCATATTTATAGCTTTCAGTTCTATCAGAGGTATTTTAACTTTATTAAGTGTTCACCGTCGTCTATGTTGTGGGTAAGTCCAGCGGGGATACCTTTATTTACAATATTTGTAAAGCTAGGGTGACTTTGAGAGAAGTGTGAGGTTAGGACGTCCGTAAACCAGTTTAAACCCCCAGTGGTGTTTTTGCTACTGACCGTGCCAAGGCGGTACTCTCTTTGTCACCCTTCCTTTTGTTTGCCTTGCGTCTTTGTGCTTGTGATTTTGTTCATGTGTGAAACGTTTGTCTCTGGTTCTTGTGTGTTTTTTGGTGTTTTCTGTGTTCATTGTTCATTTCGTGTGTGTGTGTATGTGTGCGTTTGGGTGTGTGGTTGTGTGTGGGTGTCATGCTGTCTATCGGTTTTTGGTGGTGGTTGCGTCTTGTATGTGGCTTCGCCTGCTTGACTTTACTACTTTTCCATTGGAAAGTGATAGAGGGGCACCTGTATTGTGTTCATCAATACGTCAATTACATTAGTTTAGTTACCAAGTGCATCAAATTGTTGGTGAACATAACACCTACCACGAGGTGCATGACATACTTATGATGATGTAAGAGGCGAATGAGAGTTGTGTATGTTACTTGCATATACTGCAAGAGAATGATAACAACATCGATTACGTGTACGGGGAGACTTTTTACGGCCACCACACACACGGCACAAGCAACAAAGATCGTAACATCGATATTTTCTCGATATAACACCAAGCATGATCTTCGTCCTCATATTGATAAAGAATCTGAACATAAAAAGGCATTTTCTTAACTTCAATTTATAAATAAAGGTATTGATTTTATTGATATTCCTGATAAGAATGTAATCGATACTATTCCTACATATTTCATGAATTCTGAATCACCTATCATCTGTTATAAATACAATAAACCAATAAGGAACATTATTTTAAACTACACGTACAATAAAATTGTATCCGACTTAAATATTGATGTCAATACCCCCAATTCTTGAGACTGCAGTATTTCAAGCTTTAGTTATAAACCAGTTGTTAATGTCATTACTGGTAATTTTAATATTATTAAAGATAAACGTCTCAGGACCCTCCTTACTAAAGGACCCAAATATAGATTACCTTCCCTTATTGATTTTGACACTTATCGTACTGATATTGCTGAAGCTATTCAAGAATTTTGCATCAAATGGTGTCGACGAGAACATTCTGATGTAAATGCCCTTTCGGATTGGAAAAAACATGTTTTTGACATTATTGATACACGTATTGCTCTTTACAACTCTAATTACGATCTATTACCACCTAGACCTAGAATTACATTTCAATATCTGAAGAAAAACGTTTCGAATTTTCAGTCTCATTATGATTTTGCTCCAGCTGACAAGGCATCAAATACTGTAATAATTATGTGAAGATTGTATTATGTTGATGTTTTGAAGAAGGAATTTAATGGTTTGGGTCACAAACATATATTACAGTGCAAACCCCTGAAAAAGATATAATCACGGAACATGTAAAAATGTGCAATACCTTGACGTAAAACAACATAAACTTTCTATGTACTGGATTCCTAAGCTACATAACAATCCGTATAAGGCAGCGTTATATTGCTAACTCTAGTTATTGTACTACTACTGAACTATCTAATCTTTTAACGTCGTGTCTTACTACTATCAAAAACATTACATTGTTAAACGTTACTGTGATAAAAATATATGACAATTCTGGTATTAATGTTTTTGGTCCATTAGAAATTCAAATGATATTTTAACTAAACCTGAAAATTAACAGTACAGAATTCTTCATTGAGTTCGTACAATTTTTCTATACTCTATACTACTTTACCTCACCATCTTATAAAGGATAAACTGATTAAATTGATGGAAAAAACCTTTGCCAGAGAAAATAAAATGTTCCTTGCTTGTAATGTTAAACGTTCATTCTTTTCGAATTCTGAAGATGAAAATTACACAATGTGGAATTGCCTTGATGTTTGTAGATCTGTAACATTTCTTTTAGATAACATATTTGTGCGCTATGGGGATACCATATATCGCAAAGTTATTAGTATACCTATGGGAACAAATCGTGATCTCTTGTTGCAGAGTTGTTTTATATTGCTATGAGAAGGATTTCATGCTTAGTTTAAACCCTGATACACACTCTGACATTGTTAGTGCTTTTAATAAAACGTCTAGGTATTTCGACGATATTTTGAATTTGGATAATCCTTATTTTGTAAATATGGTTTCTTCTATTTACCCAAAAGAACTTACTTTAAACAAAGCGAACCGATCTGACATTTAGGCTTCCTTTTTAGATTTGAATCCTTCCATCACTTGTGATAAAGTTTTCGTCTAAAATGTACGATAAAAGGGAAGATTTCGATTTCAAAATTGTTAATTATCCTTCTCTAGATGGAAATGTTCCCCGGTCTACATATTATGGGGTTTACATTTATCAACTTATTCGCTTTGCCCGAGCCTGTTCTTTGCTAGTAGATTTTAATAGTCGTAATTTAGTTATAACTCATAAACTTCTTAAGCAAGGCTACAGATATAATAAAATTCGGAAAGCTTTTACAAAATTCTATTATCGTAATTTACCCCTCATTAGTAAATATAACTGCAATTTACGGACGTTACTGCAACAAGGTATTTCTCATCCAGATTCTATGGTGATGTTATCTACAAACTTAAGAAATTTCGGGGTCATGCCCATTTTCACCATTTGTTTATCAAACGCATTAAAACATTTAGGAAGAAAGGTTATGACCCTATTATATTGCAACACACTGCATGTTTGGTTATCGACCCCTTTACAGTCGGTGGCCACGCCTTCCTCTTTGCTTGCACGATGACAGGCCTAGGGTAGTACTCTATGATGGTATACTCTTAAACCCAGAAATGGGATGATCTTACCAGACTCATGTATTACCTTTTCTCTGTCGTGCCCTTAACGGCTTCCCTGCAGTTGCTTCAGCAAAGTCACTGAGTACATATTTGACGGACTTTCACAGTTGTTGTGCTATGTTTTACATTTTGTACTGTGATAACTGTCTACTATGTTGTAGGGAAGTCCGGCGGGGATACCTTTATTTACAATGTTTGTTTGACTAAGGTGACTTTGAGATAAGGATGAGGTTATAACATCCGTAAACGGGTATAAACACCCAGTGGTGATTTTGCTACTGACCGTGCCAAAGCGGTTTTCTCTTTGTTACCCTTACTTTTGTTTGTCTTGTGTCTTTATGCTTGTGTTTTTTTCATGTTTGTCTTTGGTGTTTGTGTATTTGTTGGTGTTTTCTGCGTTCTTCTCGTGTGTTTGCAAGTGTTTGGCTGTGTGTGTGATATAATGTCTATCGATGTGTTGGTGGTGATTGCGTCTCGTATGCGACTTCCTACTGTATGTGTGTGTATGAGTCTATATTGCTATATCAATGGCTTTCTGTAGGTGTTTTGGTGATAGTGGCGTTTTGTATGTGGCTTTTCCTGCTTGACCTTACTACTTTTTCATTTACATATTGTCATGTGTTGACCGTCTTCTATGCTATGGGTAAGTCCGGCAGGGATACCATTTTTACACTATTTGTAAAACTAGGATGACTGTGAGAGAGGTTTGAGGTTTGGAAGTCCGTAAACCGGGTAAAATCCCCAGTGGTGATTTTGCTACTGACCGTGCCAAGGCGGTACTCTCTTTGTCACTATTGCTTTTTGTCTTGCGTCTTTGTTCATTTGTGGAATGTTTATCTCTAGTCCTTGTTGGTGTTGTCTGTGTTCATCTCGTGTATGTGCGTGTATTTGGGTGTGTAGTTGTGTGTGTGTCATGCTATCTATCGATCTTTTGGTTTGGTTGTGTTTGCGTCTTTTGTGTGGCCTTGCCTGCTTGATTTTACTTTTTCATTTATATTAGGGGAAAGGTTAAAAACAAAATTAAAGATATTTTAGTGGTCATATAGGAGCCGTCTGATCTGGTCACCTCTGTGTGCTAATACGTAGACAAGGTTGCTAATTTCTATAAGGAGAAGTTTACAAAAACTGTAGAATCAGATCTATATCGTGTCAAGAGCAACCATAAATACCCTGATCAGAGGCTTCCATAGTATCTGATCTGGGTCCGTCTGATCTGGGTCTACTCTATTTGCTAATGCGTTAAAACAGGTTTATATTAGGGAAAGGGTTAAAAGAATTTTAAAGAAAGTTTTCATGGTCATTGCACACAAAACTTGCTTTATGTACTGACTAGGACTTTATTACCCTATCTACCTTTATCAAGGTATAATTGCATAACTTTATCTCATGGTCATTGGCCCTGACTGGACACTGCAGGAGAACTCCATGGAATCAATAATCAACACAGCTGGACACTGTGTATTAGCGGGTCACTTTATGAAGGAGCTTTGAAATACCAAATGGAAGTGAAGACATTGTGCGTTTATGTCCAGCTTGTTTTATAACTTATCTTATTTTCATACTCATGAATATTAATGAGCACATTAAAATAGTAAAAAAGTATAGAAATAACTTATTTATCCCACAAATATTAACTTAAGTAACATTATAACCGCTGCCTTGGCAACCTCCCTGTTTTCGTAATGATTGCCCATACCATCAAAATCGTCCATATCACAGCCAGTTTTTGAAGATATGACACTGTGCTATTATTTTTAATTATTCTTTGGAATTGCCTTATTTGCATACTCATGAATATTAATGAGCACATTAAAATAGTAAAACAGTATAGAAATAACTTATTTATCCCACAAATATTAACTTAAGTAACATTATAACCGCTGCCTTGGCAACCTCCCTGTTTTCGTAATGATTGCCCATACCATCAAAATCGTCCATATCACAGCCAGTTTTTGAAGATATGACACTGTGCTATTATTTTTAATTATTCTTTGGAATTGCCTTATTTGCATACTTATGATTATTTATGAGATCATTAATAATAGTAAAAACAATATAGAAACAACGTTAATAATATAAACTATTCAATTTGTTATTCAACAAATATCAGAAAACTTCAAATGCATTTTAACATAATGACAAAATCCTTAGAAAACAAAATATCGAATTTAAGCCCCATCTTATGGGGTTATATATCTCAACTTATTCGTTTTGTTAGAGTTTAATAGTCGAAATCTCATTCATTTTAACTGCATAGCTGCTTAAGCAAGAAATATAGATAGCATAATCTAAGAAAAACTTTCTCTAAATTTTACTATCGAAATCTCTTACTTATTGGCAAGTATCAATGTAATCTCAAGGCGCTTCTGCGACATTGTATTTCACATCCTGAATTTTATGGTGATGTGATTTACAAACTTTGTAAAATTATTGGACATACCCATTTTCTCACTTTGTTCATCAAATTTGTTAAAACATTCATTAAAAAGGGATATGATCCTATAGTACTACAACATACTGCTTATTTGGTTGTTAACCCTTTTAAAGTTGGCAATCACGCTGACCGCTTTGCGTGCACGCCGACAAGAAATGTTTAGTACTCTATGAGGCGACCTCTTAAATCAAGAAATGGAAGGAGAACGTGGGATATCTGTACTATTTCGTTTTTGTCGTACCCTTTATTACTTTTCTACAGTTACTTTGTTTGCAGCTCAATCATTGAGTACACTAGATATAGGTTGAGACAGTTTGTTCACTTAAATGTTTTCGTTATACATGCATTTTAACATTGTGTTTGCCATCGCGGTTGTTGTAGATTAGTCGGAGAGAGGATGTGTTTATTTACACTGTCTTTTAGGGTGGGGTGCAATAAGTGGGAGGCTGGGTGCCCATAAACCGCTTTAACCCCCAGTGACTTTTCATATTCCCCCTATTGTATGTTTTGTTTGTTTTTGTGCGTCTCTTGATGTTTTTATAGTTATATACATTTGCTGTTTCCTTGTGTTGCTGTTCGGGCGGCTGTTTGTTCTGTATGTGGTGTTTCCTGCATGACTCATTTTTGTACTTTTAAGACTAAAAAATTAACTCTAAGTAACGTTTTAATTGTGTCCATAGTAACAATTCATCTTACTGTGTTCACAATTTTTTTATTCAGTCGACACCTACCTGCAAAGATCTTCCATATCAAAGAAAGTTTTTGTGCTAACTGTATAAGCCTACTTTGTGATAATTATAAATGATGTGACTTTTGTCACTGACCGTTCAAAGGCGGTACTTCCATTTCCCCCTATTGTATGTTTGTATAGTCTTTGTTCGTCTCTTATGACTCATTTTTGTACTTATATACTTGATGTATGAATCTGCATGTTTGGTTTACTTCGTGCAAATTACTTCATTTTTATCCTGGTCAATATTAATTAGCGATAAGAAAACACAGAAAAATAATATTGAAAATAACATGGTTGGCAGTATGTCGAGCACAACATTACACCCTTCTCCAAATATAGCTTTCAATGATAAATGTGTCTTTCGGTGATGAATAAATAAATGTAATGTCTAAAACTATCTAAAAGATGTTAACGTGCAAGTATACAGAGTGAAGGGTTAATCTTGCTCTCTGCTTTACAACGCCTTTACAGAAAACTTCTTTGAGTAGGCCAACTCAACCAAAACAGATGAATGATCTCTCATTTAACCCGTTGCTTGCTATTCACGTCAATATACCTACCTGTAAATAGTGGAGACCCAGATGAGACAGCTCCTGCAGCTCCCTGTCTCATCAGGGTCTGCACTATTTACAAGTTGATTGTGCAACCAGTGCACTCCACAGCAGTGATTGCACAGCGAAATACTTGTACACAGTGCAGATATATGTAATTATACAACAGGACATGTGTAAAGAAGGAGAACTGTATTTCAAAATTCAGCAAGCGAGGGTTAACACTTTACCAGCTGAATATTCATATTAGAAATATTGACATCATGGGTATTTATTGGCTAAATTATAAATTGACGGTCTGACTCTTAGAATAACTTAATTAGAAGCCAGAATAGATCAGTTGCTTTTGGATTATCTTAGGTAATACTCTGATAAGATGTCAATATATTCTGAAAATGGGTGATCCTTTAAAAGCAAAAGTAGAAATGCAAAATGAGAAAATTGCAGGCTCGGTTTTATTGAGCCTGTTCATGAGTAGTAATTAAAGTGCAACACTACTCACGCCCAATAGCCTAGCACCGGCTTAAGCAGTATTCAATTTTCAATAATAATAACATGAAAACCTATGATCCCAAAGGACCAGAACATATAACAATACTGAGAATGAAGTACGGGGCGACGTTTTACGGCCGCCACACAAGCTCTTGACACCTGCTGCTTTGAAGTACATATAGTTAATAACATTGCTATTGATTGTCGGAGTATAACCTTATTATAGGCCAAATTGTAATCATTTCTGTTGATCGACTGTCAGAGTTTTAAGACCCCATATACATGTTGCCAACCATGCTTCTTTAAAACATGGAATGTCTGGCTCAAGAAAGTGAGCCAAATCTCTTCCAAAGAATCAACTGGTAAATAAATCTTCGGATGTGCTGCATAAAGCAGGTCCTTGAATGTGGCAATGTTTCCATATCAAAATTGCGTAGTGCATCTGTTGGCTTATCTTCACATTTTTCCTTGATCTTTAACAATATCAATTCATTTACTTACGAAATCTAGAGGTGCCATATATTGCACACGTAAATTCATTCAATTCGTGCACAAGATCCCCAGACACATCCCAATAGTTGTCAAAACCTGCTAATGGGTTTATAAACATTGGCTTCTTTTCAATGATATTAATGGCCGTAACATATATTCTGCTACTGAATGCAATTGTAGAATCACAGTCACATGGAGGCCAGGAGTGCTGTTTGGTTATCTTCTGTGTATGCTTTGGCAATTTCTGACATGTTTATTATTTTTGATGGTTGCCTGAGCCAGTATCAAACAAAACAGTTACACCTTCAAACCGGTCGAGGTAATACAGAAGAATGGAAAATATATCACTGTCTGGAGTTCGAAGATGAACTGTTTTGTAGCCTTGTTCTGTAAAGCACGATCCTTGTGTCACTTTCTTCCTGTATTGAATTCAGGGCATCAAGAATGTTTCTCGCTGTTAACATATCATCATCTGGAGAGAAATGGTAAGCCTTACCTTCATAGATGAGGACAACATTTCCACCTTGCAACTTCTTGGCGTAAGGAACCGTAGCAACTATAAGTGCGTTCACAAAGACCCAATATGCAGACTGATATAGGTGAGCTGATGAAGTACCAACTAACACCAGTTTCCTTCACTATTGGCACGGCTGATGGTGGCCTAGCAAACCAGACCAATCAAAGGGTCTAAAAACACATCACAGGCTTACCAGTTCTCGACAGATGATGGTATACCAAACGTGACAGTCTTGATACCCTGAATTTAACACAGGCTTTATTGGCTTTAAATCACTAACTCTTTAAAACCAACAACAGAAGATTGAAACTGTTGTTTTGGGTGTCTTAAGTACTTGGCTTCCAACAGTTATCACCGAAACAGTGCTCGGTTAGTTTGATTACAGTTTTAGACAAAAAAAATATTTATTCATTACCAACAGGTTCGTTTATCATTGCAAGCTATATATGGAGAACGGTTTTATGTCGTATTTGGCATACTGTCATGCATATTTGATTGTTTGCTTTCCTATCGCTAATTAGTATTCATGAAGATGCAAATGAGACAATTTGCACGAAGTAAACAAAACATGAAGAATCGTACATCAACTATATGTTTATATCATATATAATACCTGTAACAGGCTTGCTATTACCCAGGTTCTTTCAAGTAGTAACTAAAAACTAACTGCAGTCTAGGGTTTCATCTTGTATTTATGATTATCATAACCGAGTGTTTTACGACGAGAATTGCAAGGAAGAAAAGTAAAGAAAGAAAGAGAGTGAGAAAGAAAGAGAGAAAGAGAGAGAGCAGTGACAAGTAGGTAAAAGCTACCTTTGGCTGACCAGAGCAAAAGCAATGAAACTTAAAAAAGTCAGTCATTATATAGCTATAAAGTACACAAGGCATGATGAGGAATCTCATGCTGCACAAGGATTTGTCAAGTGGGTTTTCAACACGATGTGTATAGCTAATACAAAGACTGAAATGCTGAGAGCCAGTGCCAGTTTTTTTTATCATGTTAAACTGCATTTGAAGTTGTTTTCTGATATTTGTAGGAAAAAGTGAATAGTTTATATTATTTACGTTATTTCTATATTGTTTTTACTATTTTTAATGTTCTCATTAAAATTCATGAGTTTTTAAATAAGGCAATTTCAAAGCATAGCTAGACTTGAATTTGTTACAAGTTTTATAGATTTAGGACAAAAACTGTTTGTGATATTGACGATTTTGCAGGTAGGGGTCATCATTACGAAAATTGGTGAGGTGTTGCCATGGAAACGATTATAACGTTACCTAAAGTTAATATTTTGGTCCTCATTTTTTTCTGAGGATTTTGTCATCATGTTAAACTGCATTTGTAGTTGATTTCTGATATTGTAGGATAAAAAAGTGAAAGGTTTATGTTATTTCTATATTGTTTTTACTATCTTTAATGTTCTCATTGATACTCATGAGTAGGCAAATTAGGTAATTCAAAACAAAGCTGGTCATAAAAGCACAATGTCTTCTCTTCCATTTGGTACCAGTTTTATAGGTTAAGTACAAATACTGGCTGTGATATTGGCAAATTTGCAGGTATGAGTCATCATTATGAAAATAGGGGGTTGCCATGGAAACGGTTAAAATACACATAGGCTTAAAGAATTTAAACTTGAGTAAATTCACAATTCTGATTCAATGGACTTTTCTGAACATTTTGGTACCCATGAAAAATGTCTAGGGGTCGGGTGCATGGTAGACCTCATTGGCTCCCTGAGTATTGGGACCATTTGGTATATTTCAAGTTTATGTGTATAACGTGTAACTCCGGCCGTATTATGGTATGGCATTAGTCCGCCTGACAGTCCGTCCATCCGTCTGTTCGTCCGTTAGCCACATCTATGTCCGCTAAATAACTTAACTATTAAATCTACAGTCCTCATACATAACAGGGGGTAGCTCATGGCCAACAGATAGCCCTATTGATCTTGAGGTCAGTTAGTCAAAAATCAAGGTCACGGTGACCTTCAACCCAGAAGTATTGTTCGCTCAATAACCTGTTGAGTATTATTTGTGCTGTATACATACTTAGTAAGCCATTGCTAGTAGATGATCCCTATTAATTTTGGAATCAAAAGTCAAGCTCACAGTCACCCTCAATAAAAAAACATACCCGCTCAATAACTTATGTGAACGAGTAAGTTGGGTTTTACGGCACTGCGACCCTGAATATGTCATAAAGCGCCGATGAATGATGAGATGATATGATGATGAGGGAAATTTCAGGAAGATGATTTTCGGCTAATTTGATCAAAACCAACGACATGCCTTCTTTTGACTCTTGGGAGAGGGGATAAACTCCGTCTAATAAAAGAAAACATCCCTTGTTACAATTAAGCCCCCAAACCACTGCAAGGTAGGATGGTCTGTGTGGAATCAATAACTTGGTAAGTATTAAGTGACATTCAAATAAAAAAAATGTATACTAAATTATTCAATAACTACCAAGTGGGTTGTCTTCATAGTTAGTAGGGAGGTTGGTCATAGTCAGCAGATAATCCCTATTAATTTTGAAGCCTGTCTGTCAAAGGTCACTGTGACCTTCAGCTAAAACATTGTGCGCTCGATAAGTTGATAACTATCAGATGTGCTGTCTTTATATTTAATAAGGAGGTTGGCCATGTAGTTAAATGACCACTGTCGGCATTAAGGTCAATCGGTCAAAGTCACAGTGACCAACACTCAAACCATGTCCTTTAAATAACTTGACAACTATTAGGTGTGCTGTGTTCATACGTAGTAGAAACGTTGGACATGCCCAGTAGATGATCCCTATAGATTTTGAGGTCAGTCAATCAAAGGTCAAAGTGACTTTCAACTCAAAAACCTTGTCCACTGAATAACTTGATAGCTATTGGGTGTGCATTCTTTATACTTAGTAGGAAGGCTGGTCATGCCAAGTAGATGACCCCTATTGATTTTGAGGTCAGTCAGTAAAATGTTAAAGGTCAAGTAAACAGGCAGGACACTTTTTCGTAAATATTTGACAAATGGGTACCTTGTACGACGTAGTTTCGAAAACACAAAAATACAGTCAAATCGCACATAGCAGCTGTCATATATCACCGATAAGTAAGCACTGGTTGATTTTCGTCGCTCGCTTATCTCCCTTGTGATGACGTCACTTGTGAACATTCGCTATAATGTCGAACTAGATATCGTATAGAAAAGAATCGCACGTAATGTACATCTGCTTCGTTTTGAGCGCTAAAATGGTAATTTGTGCTGCATATGTATGTATCCCTGCATATGGGTGTAGCTCCTAATCCGACAGAGACTAAATAGGATTATTTAAATTACCAAAAGACGAGAAGTTCAAGAAAACGTGATGTGATTTATATTAGGTCAGCTTACATTTTGTCCCGATGGCTGTTTTCAGTGAATTTATACTAGAGAAAATAATGCAGTCGATGCCTTGGGTCTACAATTATAAAAAAAGATATGCTACATTCTGTTATAAATCTAACTTAGTGTTTGTTCTGTATGTTGTGTTTCCTGCATGACACATATTTGTACTTTTAGGTCTAGCACTGTAGCTTAATGGGCTTTTCTTCATGGAAAATTATTCAATACACACGTTTTGTTAACAGCGTTAACCCAAATCACGCAGGAACTGTCTGATCAGGATCGGCTCTAAATGCTTAATCCGTAGACTTATTTCTTTAGATTCGATCAGGGTTGTCTAGCGTCTCTGTAATCACTGTAATGAATATTCATGAGGTCATGAAAATCTTTAGTAAATATTCTTAAGAGAAAAAATGATTAATAAACTCGATTTAGCACTGTTGGCAGGAGACACCTAATTTGCTTTTAAACAATTTCCAAATCATTCTCTTCTTATATAAACGGCTTCACGCGCGTTTGCAAATAGAGTAGATCCAGATCGGAAGTTCCTGTAAGAGCTGTCTGATCACGTTCTGCTATGTTTGCTTATGAAATTTTGTTGATCTAATCCTAATTGATCTGTCAGAGCCAATGATCTATTTGAAAAGTTAACATTGTGAAGAACAAGAGAGTCGTCACGGGTGACAAATGCCCCCAAAATGTTTGACACTGAAATGCATTTTGGCGGAAAAACAATACAATGTAATGCAGGTGTAACATGAAATTTTGATGCTGTAAAAAATGACACAGGAGTCAGTTCTTAACATTAGAAACAGAACCTTTGACGATTATGATAGCTAAGAAAAGAGCCAAGGGTCAAAACTTAGTTAAAAAGGACCCTAAGTCATTCTCAACGTTAAAAAGGACCCTGGGTTGATTGTCAACGTTTAAGGTATAGGAGATATGCTCTGGACAAGCTTTTTGTATCTGGTAAGGTATAGGAGATATGCTCCGGACTGTAAAATTGAAGTCAAAGGTCAAGGTCAGTGATCAAATGGTACACGACTCTCCGCCATCCCAAGATGAACTCACAAACCAAATTTGGAATCTGTAGCTGGTAAGGTAGAGGAAAAATGCTCCGGACAAGCTTTGTGTAAAATCAAGGTCAAAGGTCAAGGTCACAGTGAACTGAAAATGGTAGGCTACACACCGCAATCCCAAGATAAACTCACACACCAAATTTGGAATCTGTAGCTGGTAAGGTATAGGAGATATTCTCTGGATAACTTTTTTTGTAAAATCGAGGTCGAAGGTCAAGGTCAAGGTCACATGGACCTGAAAATGGTACGCGACATTCCTCCATCCCAAAATGAACTCACACACCAAATTTGGAATCAGTAGCTGGTAAAGTATAGGAGATATACTCCGGACAATCTTTTTGCAGCCGGTAATGTATAAGCTTTTGTAAAATCTAGGTCAAAGGTCAAGGTCACAGTGACCTGAAAATGATACGCGACACTCCCTCATTCCAAGATGAAGTCACATACCAAATTTTGGATCCGTAGCTGGTAAGATATAGGAGATATGCTCCGGACAAGCTTTTTGTAAAATCGAGGTCAAAGGTCAAGGTGACAGTGACCTGGAAATGGTACACGACACTCCGCCATCTCAGGGTGATCTCACACACAAAATTTGGAATCCGTATCTGGTAAGGTATAGGAGATATGCTCTGGACAAGCTTTTTGTAAAATCAAGGTCAAAGGTCAAGGTCAAGGTCACAGTGATCTGAAAATGGTACGCGACACTCCTCCATCCAAATATGAACTCACACACCAAATTTGGAATCCTTAGCTGGTAAGGTATAGTAAATATACTCCGGACAAGCTTTTTGTAGCTGGTAAGGTATAAGCTTTTTTTAAAATCGAGGTCAAAGGTCAAGGTCAAGGTCACAGTGACCTGGAAATGGTACACGACACCCCGCCATCCCAATATGAACTCACACACCAAATTTGGAATCTGTAGCTGGTAAGGTAAAGGAAATATGCTCCGGACAAGCTTTTTGTAAAATCAGTCAAAGGTCATGGTCAAGGTCACAGTGATCTGAAAATGGTACGTGACACTCCTACATCCCAAGATGAACTCACCCACCAAATTTGGAATCCTTAGCTGGTAAGGTATAGGAGATATGCTCCGGACAAGCTTTTTGTAAAATCAAGGTCAAAGATTCATGTCAAGGTCACAGTGACATGAAAATGGTACGCGACACTCCCCATCCCAAGATGAACTCACACACCAAATTTGGCATCCGTAGCTGATGTGACAAATGAAATATACTCCGGACAAAAGGTACACCCCCCACCCCCCCACACACACCCACCCACACACCCACCCACACACACACGCACGGTGCGATCACTATATGCCGCCAAAGCCTAGCTTTGGGGGCATAAAAAGACTTTAGATCTTCTTTATGAATATTTGTGTAAGAAATAATTATTTCATGGAGAGTTAATGATATATGAGCACATGCTAAGGCAGTAATTGTACAACCAGACCTACCGGTATTTTATTTCATAAGCAAATCGACAATAACCTGATCAGGGAGCTACAACAGAGGGTCTCTGATCTGGATCGACTATGTTTGTAAATTTGTTTCAATACGTTTGATCCGGGTCTACTATGTTTGTATTGGCATAAACAGGCACGTGGAATGAAGGGTTTATGTTCGTGAAGTAATTTACTCACACATAATTTTTCATCAGGGAAATAGTTTATCATAAATATGATCCTTTTTGCAATTTTGGAACTTGGACAATTTTGACCATACATCCATAGAAAAAAATCATTCTGGATTATTGTAATTTACGGAATTGTTCATTGGGTGCGTTTTATTGTGTTACTGATTATTACCTACATAATGCCCAACTAACTTTGAGGCACCATGACCGCAGTGATTGATTCTTTTGATACGTTACCACAGCTACATAAAGGAATGCAACACTACGTAATAAACAGGATGCGGGTTTTATGGCCATGTACTAATCATTGTCCCCTGGTGGGTATTTAACAAAGGGCCACTATGATAACTGACATCTGGAGACAATTGACCCTGCATGGGGCATTCGTGTGTAATATTGCTTAGAACAATATACTACAATATGGCCTAAGGCCATTTAACACATTCATTCATAGAGATATTCTAATGGCTATGTTTACTGTTGTTTCCCTGCAAAACATAATTAAATTGCACATACGAGTATACTGTAACATTATGATAAGAAAATGTAGTAACAGTTTTAATGTTTTGACCATATTTTTATAGACATTTTTATTTGTAGTGGGTCCAGTTATTTAAACATCATTCACAAGCTTTAGAAACATGAACAGATTAATAAAAAGTAGTAATTCTTCAAGATTGACAACCATTTGTTATCAAGATCCACCTTTTCTCATTTCCCCAACAAAATACATATTTTGGTATTTCATTCTTTATTCCATTTTCTGAAAGTAATGCATCGATCATTTTGGTATTGCAAATATTAAAGTAAAATAAATAAAAAAATCCTATTTTTCTGTATTTTGGTGGAATTTTTTTTCTAATGTACATGTACATGAACGTACATTTATACATAGTAATGAGAACGTCCCATTTCATCTGAACCTACTTTGCCTAAATACGAAATTCATCTAAAGTTGTCCGGTTCTGTCTAAAAGTTGTTTGGACCAAACTTATGGGCGGGACCCAAATGGTCCCTCTGATCTGAATCTACACTATTTGCTAATGGTCTTTGTCCTAACCTCATCCTATTTTAAAAGTATAGTTTATGAATACATGTAGTGTAAATTCACTAACAGGTAATGTAAGTTTTAACTCCTCGCTTGATATTCACGTTAATATACCTACCTGTAAATAGTGAAAACCCAGATAAGAAAGCTCCTGCAGGAGCTGTCTCATTAGGGTCTGCACTATTTACAAGTTGATTGTGCAACAAGTGCATTTCATAGCAGTGATTGCACAGCGAAATACGTGTATACAGTGAAGATATATGTAATTTTACAACAGAGCAAGGGTAAAGAAGGAGATATGTATTTTAAAATTTACAAAGAGAAGGGTTAGAATTAACAAAATTAAACACATGTGTTTAATATTAAGTATAATTGTATTTAACAGCCTAAATAAACATCACACCCCATAAATAGTTTCCCCTTCTCGATAAAGTGTCACTTTCTATGGTTAATCTATGGACGTAATGTCTGGAAAAGTGTGAAATAATTTGGATATTTATAGAAACTGTGGAGTTGTAAGCAAACAGAACAAATCCTAATTAGACGGTTCCTGTAGGCTCTGATCTGGATCTACTTTGTTTGCAGAGGCGTTAATTTAAAGGAAAATGTTAAGTTTTTGTGTACATTCCTCCCTGTCAATGGGATCCTTGACGTGCAGGTACACAAGTGACGTCACGCAAGGGATATAATCATGTATCGATTTTCAAAATGCACGGTTCGAGGTACATTAAAAACTCGATTTAAATCAAAACAAGATAAAAACGGTAAGAATTTTCTACAGCTTGGTGTTTAACTAACTGTATACTATCAGAATTTGACGAAAACCCAATCTGTTTACTTGACCTTTAAGGTCACAGTGACCTTCAACGAAAACAACAGTGTCTGTTTGATAAAATGAGCCCTCCTATATTTCCATTGTGCATGTTTCGACAGCACATACCTCGGGCGTATAATACTTTGACACACGGAGCTCTTGTCTATATAAATTCTGAAGGGAGATGATCCCACGAGAGCAAAAATTGCAAAACAAAAAGAGAAAATTGCAGACTCGGTTTAATTGAGTCTGTTCATGAACAGTAAATGAAAGTGCCCCCTAGCACCAGCTTAAGCGGTATTCAAAAGCGGTATTCAATTTTCGGAACAAGAAGTACTGAAATTCATGATCTCGTAGGATCAGGTATAACTACACTGAGAATGAAGTACGAGGCGACGTTTTAAGGCCGCCACACAAGCACATAACACCTGCTGTTATGAAGATTATAAATTCTGAAGGGAGGTGATCCCCCGAGAGCAAACATTGCAACGCAAAAAGAGAAAAGTTGTACATGCGTATTTACTGATGTTGTAGTTGTGAAGATGGGATAAGGAGTCTCGTAACCATGGTACTCATGTCTTGACATTATTTTTATGTTTGTATGGTGCATTTGCCATATTTTTGTACATATAATTGTGTGTATATGTGTGGAATATGAATGTGTATGAGAGCTCTTCAATTGCTGTGCTTATGGAGTTCCTTAATGTTCAACATTCTTTGTGGCTACGTAACCTGTTCAGTGTCGATGTGACTGATACTCCATACCATACCATTTAGCGTTGCTATGCCGTAGACCCAGACCAACCAATAAATGTTTATAAATCAGGCGGTTTGTGCTGCTATGCTATGTTTTTTTAGTTTGATTTTTGGTCTTACGGCGCTGCTTATATGGTGTTGGTGTTATGCAGACAAGTAACAGTTCTATGTGCATGTGCCTGGTATGTGTGGCTATAAGCGTTCTTCATTTTCTGTCAATCGGTGTTTGTCAAGCTTTATGTTCAACACCCTTTGACGCTTCTTGATCTGCCCAGTTGTTCAGTGCCGTAAACGCTTATTCTCCTTGACTCCACAGACCCAGTCTAACCGATGTGCTGTCGGTTGAGCAGGTAAGACCCAGTTCTGTGAGGATCGTGTATGTATTTGTTAGTGCGCATTTCATTTGTACTTCTAGTGTAACTGTAGACGTTCGTCTGTCATTTCCAAATTTCCTGCTTGACTTCTGATCTGTTTAGTGTCTGGGAATGTACCAAGCTAGTTATACTGCAATGATTATTTACAGACACGGTCAAAACAGAAACGAGGGAAAATGATGTGGTGCTTTATGGTAACGTTGCTGACGCTGTTGTTTCGGCACGGTCACATCCCAATTGTGCGTGCTATTAGCACTACGTTTTTTTCTGAAACACGTAGGGAGAGAGTGGCAAGCACAGAGAGGGAGTACGTCAACGCACATCACTCGCACGGTTGCGCGAGGTGTAAGTACGTGGCCCACACGCCACGCCTGGCCATGAGCGTTTGCATGTATCGTACATTGCACACGTGGTAAGTGCGTTGTAAGTGCTTACAACGTGCTTACAACGTACAATCTCCGTGCGATTGCAACGTTATCGCACGGAGGCCATACTTACACGTGCTGACCAAGTACGGTATCTTTATTCACTGGCATGTTTTAAGTGCGTACAAATGCGACGAACGTAGGTTTTTCTGCCCGATGTCGTGGGGTTATACATAGGATGACCCTGTCGAAGTTCTCCAGAAGTTCCTGCTGCTGCTGTCCCAATATGCTGTCTATTCCACCGCAGAGACTCCATGCAACACGCACGTGCTAAGTGCGCCGTCCATAGAGCAAGTGATCGTGGGGGAAAATAAAGACGTTGGCTATAGAAGGCACACGCATCACTCGTACGTTGGTGAACGTAACGAAAGTTTCTCAGCACTAAAAGTGCTACGGTGTGTTTGTGTGCTCCATAATCCGTACGTTGGCGGCACTCACCACGTACGGATCCCCTAAAAATGTCCCTACGTTTTTGCACGTAGACTGCACGCACTTGCAAGTACGTTGGGTTGGTACCACGGCTTCAGATAAACGAATTGGTAATCATAAACAACGTAATAAACATACGTCACTCTGTACAAAAGAGTCTATTGCCTGAGCAAACATGAAACCGCGACACAATAACGAATCTACACGGTGTATCAGAAGGCTCTCGTGAGTTTCAAACACTATATATCATGGTCAGTCATCGAATGGAGATCAGTGCTGCGTGCAGTATACCTTTCTTAAGGTATTTTGCAAAGGCTGAAATATTGCTTAACATCGCCTACATAGTACATGTTCAAGCTAGTAGAAATGCTTATCAACATCCCTTGTATTCATACGCTAGAGTAAGCAACATTCAAATAAGTGAAGTAAATCTTACAAGATTTTTCCAAAATTCTTATAGTAAACGAGATAATAAATTAAAATTAATTAATCGTTAGCATGAATGTGAGCTTCTATTTTCCATATAAACATTCTGAAAGCCTATTTAATTAACCGAAGATATATTTTTGCAGTCCCTCTGCAATTTATATTTTACGCCAAACCGTGACTTTTACAAATGACATTATTTGGCGTACTGTTTTAAGAAGCTGTGTGGTTTGCTATTGGACATGGAAGTCGTACTACGCAATGGAAAGTAGTACTTTACAAGATGCGTTACTTTACTTATGCTTAGGGTGTATTTAAGCGAGATATAATCAAGGATGAGCTTAGTTAATGTATTAAAGCCGGGTCTGTTTCTATCGGGAACTCGTTAAAACGCTCGTTTCCGACTGGAACAGACGAACATCGGATAAGAAAGCCCCCGTCTTTAACAAAATCCACGACTGAATCTATTAGTCTGCGTTTCACCTCTAAAACGGTATCACGGTGACAGTGGCAATTTAAGATAATAGCTTGCATGACCTACACATTACTTGTTCCTAGCACCAGAAATAGTTTGTCGCATACCGCACGATGATAATATTTGTTATTTGAATCCTTCTCTCAAACATTTTGTAGATAAAAACAATAGTACGACAAAATTCTTATGAGCATTATTTATAATAAACACATTTTTTATTGAATGTATTGCGAACCGTCATCCCTCCTCCCTCCCCTCCCTTTCTCTCTTAGTCAAGGGCCATTACTCTAAAGGGCCCGAAAAATATTGCGGGACATTGAACTTGACATATGTATTTTAGCCAAAAACATTTTATAAGGTTTGGAGAAGATTTGATGAGTCGTTTTTGACTTTGAGAGCGGATAATGCTTAAAAGCCAACTTTAAAATGTAATTGACACTATTCCTAAATACTTTAAAAATACAGAACCACCTATCATCTGCTATAAATATAACAAACCCATCAGAAATACAATTTTCAACTATAATAAAATTGTAGCCGACCTTAATATTAATGATAATATTCCTGATAATTGAGATTGCGCCGCCTTAAAAGTTTGCTATTCTCCGGCTGGTCATGTGATTACTGGTAATTTTGAGATAATTAAAGATAAACGTCTACGATCTCTTTTGAATAAAGGTCCCAAATATAGAATACCATCCTTGATAGATTTTAACTCTTGTCGAGTTCAGATTGCGGAGGCTTTACAAATTTTTAGTATTAAATGGTGTCGAAGAGAACATGTTGAGTCTAATGCTCTTTCTAGTTGGAAAAAACTAATTTTTTAAATAATTGATAAACGCATTTTTCATTTGATAGCTCTAATAAACACCTTCTTCCACCTAAACCTAGAATTTCTTTTAGACATCTTTAAAAGAGTTTACAGGATTTCCATTCTAAATACGTTTTTGTTCCTGCTGATAAGGCATCCAATAATGTGATTATTATTTGACGATTACATTATATCGAGGTCTTGAAGCAGGAAATTATTAATACCAAGTCATACATTTCAGTTACTGCTGATGAAAAAGACCATCGTTTCAGACCATGTCAAAAAGTGTGAACAACTTGGAACCAATATTAAAATTACACAACATAAACTTCCTACAATGTATTGGTTACCAAAACTACATAAAAAACATATAGAGCGCGTTTCATTGCAAATTCTAGTTCATGTACAACTACTAAATTGTCTATACTTTTGACTTCTTGTTTAACGAAGGTAAAGGAACATGTAAAATTCTACTGCGATAAGACTTATGAAACTTCTGGAATAAATATCTTCTGGTCTATGAAGAACTCTTCAGAAGTCTTAAACAAACTTAAGAACAAAGGGTATCTTGCATCCACTGTAAGCACGTACGATTTTTCTACTCTGTACACAATTCTTCCTCATATTTTAATTAAGGATGAGCTTACTAACTTAATCCAGAATGTATTTGCCCGGGAAAAACATCATTCTTAGCATGTAATACTGAAAAAGCTTTCTTTACTGACGAACAAATGAAATATCACACCAATTGGACTTGCTAAGAAAAGTACAAAAATGAGTCATGCAGGAAACAACACATACAGAACAAACACTCGCCCGAACAGCAACACAAGGAAACAGCAAATGTACATAGGTAGAAAAAACAGCAAGAGACTCACAAAGACAAAACAAACATACAATAAGAGGAAGATGGAAGTACCGCCTTGGAACGGTCAGTGACAAAAGTCACTGGGGGTTTAAACCGGTTTATGGGCGCCCAACCTCACACTTATTCCATCCCCATTCTAAAAGACAAACAGTGTAAATAAACGTATCCCCTCTCCGACTAATCTACAACAACCGCGACAGCAAATACAGTGGTAAAGTGCATGTATAACAAAAAAACAACATTTAATTGAACATACTGTATCCACCTATCGCTAGTGTACTCAATGATTGAGCTGCAAACAGAGTAACTGTAGAAAAGTAATTAAGGGTACGACAAAAATGAAATAGTACAGATATCCGACGTTCTCCTTCCATTTCTTGATTTAAGAGGTCGCCTTCATAGAGTACTAAACCTTTCTTGTCGGCGTACATGCAAAGAGGCCAGCGTGATTGCCAACTGTAAAAGGGTTCACAACCAAACATGCAGTGTGTTGTAGTAATACAGGATCATATCCCTTTTTAATGAATTGTTTTATATATTTGATGAACAAAGTGAGAAAATGGGTATGTCCAATAATTTTACGAAGTTTGAAAAACACATCACCATAAAATTCAGGATGTGAAATACCGTGTCGCAAAAGTTTGCGATTCACTAACCTTTCTTTTGGATAACATATTTGTACATTATGGGAATGCTATATACCGTCAGGTAATTGGTATTCCTATGGGAACGAATTGTGCTCCACTTGTCGCAGATTTGTTTTTGTACTGCTAATAGAGAGATTTCATGTTGCGTTTGAATCCTCAATCACAAGAAGATGTTATAAAAGCCTTCAATGAAACTTGTCGATATTTGGATGATATTTTTAACTTAGATAACCCTTTCTTTGATGCTCTGATTCATACAATTTATCCTAAAGAACTCAAATTGAATAAAGCTAACCCGTCCGACAATTGTGCAGCGTTTCTTGATCTAGATCTTAAAATTAATAATGGAATGATTTCTTCTAAAATATATAAAAAAGAGATGATTTTGATTTTAATATTGTTAATTTTCCTCATATTGACGGGGATGTTCCCCGGGCTCCATCTTACGGGGTTTATATATCTCAACTTATTCGTTTTGCTAGAGCTTGTTCACCTATTGACGATTTTAACAGTCGAAATCTCATTTTGACTGAGAAACTGCTTAAGCAAGTATATAGATACCATAAACTAAGAAAAGCTTTCTCTAAATTTTACTATCGAAATCTCTCGCTTATTGGCAAGTACCAATGTAATCTCAAGGCGCTTCTGTGACACGGTATTTCACATCCTGAATTTTATGATGATGTGATTTACAAACTTCGTAAAATTATTGGACATACCCATTTTCTCACTTTGTTCAACAAATATGTTAAAAAATTCATTAAAAAGGGATATGATCCTGTAGTACTACAACATACTGCATGTTTGGTTGTGAACCCTTTTACAGTTGGCAATCACTCTGGCCTCTTTGCATGTACGCCGACAAGAAAGGTTTAGTACTCTATGAAGGCGACCTCTTAAATCCAGAATTGGAAGGAGAACGTCGGATATCTGTACTATTTCGTTTTTGTCGTACCCTTTATTACTTTTCTACAGTTCCTCTGTTTGCAGCTCAATAATTGAGTACACTAGCTATAGGTGGATACAGTTTGTTCACTTAAATGTTTTCGTTATACATGCACTTTAGCACTGTATTTGCCGTCGCGATTGTTGTAGATTAGTCGGAGAGGGGATACGTTTATTTACACTGTTTGTCTTTTAGGGTGGGGATGGAATAAGTGTGAGGTTGGGCGCCCATAAACTGGTTTAACCCCCAGTGACTTTTGTCACTGACCGTTCCAAGGCGGTACTTCCATCATCCCCCTATTGCATGTTTGTTTTGTCTTCGTGCGTCTCTTGTTGTTTTTATAGTTATATAATTTATATAATTTATATAATTATTTTTATAGTTATATTTGCTGTTTCCTTGTGTTGCTGTTCGGGCGACTGTTTGTTCCGTATGTGGTGTTTCCTGCATGACTCATTTTTGTACTTTAGATAAATCAAGGGCCATAACTCTGAAGTTCCTGAAACAAACATGCTGGATATCGAACCTGGCCTAGATATTAAAGCTATAAACATTGTTATACGAGGTAGGAAATATAATTGCACCATCAATTATCTCAACACATTATTGTACATCAATTGTGAATCTGTTATCTATAGTTAAAGTGATGAGCAGGGCGCACTTCCTGAAATTCATAAATGTCAACAGTTTGAGTCTAACAACTATATTTATACAATCTCATAAAGCGCAATGACCATACCTCTAATTGACACAGAAACACGTCCTCTTTGCCAGTATTGTTGCACATGGAGTTATTCGGAAGTATTGCACCATCAAGTATTAAACCGCTCATTTCGGCCAACTTTATGTAGATATAAAGGTGTCTTTCCCTCTCGGTATGGACTACAAATTCGTACGCTGTATCATACAATTCCAAAGGAGGAATAATTGAATACCGATTAAACCTGAAACAGCATAAAGTATGGTCTAGAGTACTAAAATCAAGGCAAACGTTTTCATTTTGAAACTCAGTAAATACAAGATTCCTTTAACATGAACTGTAGTATGAGATAAAGCAATTGTAGTATCAGATTGAATTGAACATGGTTCAATTGACGCCTTTCTGTTGTTATAATAAAGATATCAAATTTACTCACAATGCACATGTTCTGGTATTTTAATCCTATAGATAGCGTACTAAGCCTGGACTGCTCTGTTGAATAGGGGATCTTACAAATTGTTTTTTATGAATCGAGATTACTATAATAATAATTATAACACGAGCTTTAGCGTAATATTCATTATAGTAAACAAGTTTCATATAAACAATTTGTAATGAACACGAATGTAAAATTATTTGTATCACACCTATCTGACGGTTGTTTCGGTCACTGTTAACAGGGTAGTACAGCTGCATTAAACTGCCTATTTGCATAAAACATGCGCTAGTGTATTTCCGCGATTTACAGCACTCTGTTTCGGCACTCCCACATGGCAGATTATGTAATAGTATTGATTTTATATATTGAACACGCCTTTCAAATAACCATACTGTCTTCGTCAATGTTATCAATGTGTTCTGAATTGGCTCATGCCTGCTTTATAGAAAGTGGCGACAAAGTGAATAGTATTTGAGTCACACTAAACCAACACCACATTTACAGAATGGGTAATATGTGAAATAAAGATAATGATATTTAACATCGATGTATTCCGTTATACCGACTCGCAACATTAAGTATTATGCATAAAATGCCATCAATGACAGCATTGGTTACTTTACCGCGAGTAATTTATTTAGATAATGCATTGTTTGCAACCTTGACTCCTTACTTCATGCTCAGTGTTGTTATATTTTCTGGCTCTTCGCTATCATTAGTTTCGACGTTGTTTCCTCTGAAACTTGAATACCACTTAAGCCGGTGCTAGGTGTTGTGAGGAGTGTTGCACTTTTATTTACTGCCCATGGACGGAATGAATTGAAACCGAGTCTGCAATGTTCTCTTTTTGCATTGCTGCTTTTGCTTTTCAAGGATCTCATATGTTCAGAATTAGTATTATATAAATATCGGATATCAAATATACTACCATAGCTGAATTTGCATTTAATGTTCAAATATTTAATACAACGGAGCTATAATTCTGCATGCGAAACGACAGAAACGTAAATACCATCACTCAGTTACTTTGTTTTAGTATAAATTCCACACACACACACACACACACACACACACACATGAATGTCTCAAAACTCTACTAATGTGGTGTTATGTCTCAAACTACAATGCGCGTTGACAAAAGACCTCCTAGACAAATAGTTTACAAAGTCCCACAACTGCATGGTAAATGTGAGTGATACTTGCAGGACCGTTTTTCCTAAAGGTACTACAATATTCATACAGTTTCATAGTATAACTCAAAATAGTTTCTGAGATATGGCTCCGGACAGACACAGATGTTGCATATTTCGCAAACAAAATGACATAACTCTAGTGTTCCTAGGTCAATATCAGTTATGCTTGTAGAGCAACATGTCCTTATGCTACTAAACATATTTACAAAGTACACGTATGAGTCGTGCAGGGAATTCCACATATAAAACACACAGCCGCAGGAATATAAAAAACAAAACAAAAAGCCAAATAGTTTTTAAGACATGGCTTTCTGACATATGGCTCCAGATAGACAGAACGGTTTCATATGTTTTGCAAACAAAGGACCATGATTCTGGCATTCCTCGGTCAATAGAAATGATACATGCAGAGTCGCATGACCTTATGCTACATAACATTTACACAGTTTCGTGATCCGGACGTGCAAACATGTTACATTTTTGGCAATCAAAGGGCCATAACTCCAGTGACTATAATGACCACATTGCAATACCATATTTATTCTGTCATCATTATTAGAATTCCCCTATTTGAACTACAGTAAAAGTCCACTAATGTGACCACCTAAAGGAGGTATTATTCTAGGCGTTAGATGCAGGTGGTAGCTTAATGCAGGACAAAAGAGATGCAGAAAACGCCTAGAAGTACCCAAATGAGTACTGCAGGAAACACCACACACAGAACAAATAGCCATCCGAACAGCAACACAAGGAAACAATAAATATACATAACTATAAAAACATCAACAGACGCACAAAGGCAAAACAAACATACAATAGGGGAAGATGGAAGTACCGCCCTGGAACGGTCAGTGACAAAAGTCACTGGGGGTGTTAAACCGTTTTTTGGGCGCCCAACCGCACACTCATTCCATCCCCACCCTAAGTGACAAACGGTGTAAATAAACGTTTCCCCTCTCCGACTAATCTACAACAACCGCAAAGAGGCCAGCGTGATTGCCAACTGTAAAAGGGTTGACAACCAAACATGCAGTACGTTGTAGTACTATAGGATCATATCCATTTTTATTGCATTTTTTTTTACATAGTTGATGAACAACGTGAGAAAAAGGGTTTTCAAATAATTTTACGAAGTTTGTAAATCACATCACCATAAAATTCAGGATGTGAAATACCGTATCGCAGAATTGCCTTGAGATTACATTGGTACTTTCCAATAAGTGAGATATTTCGATAGTAAAATTTAGAGAAAGTTTTTCTTAATTTATGGTATCTATATCCTTGCTTAAGCAACTTTTAAGTTAAAATGAGATTTCGACTGTTAAAATTATCAATAGATGAACAAGCTCTAGCAAACGAATAAGTTGAGATATATAAACCCCGTAAGATGGGGTACGGGAACATCATTACATTATCAATTTTAATGTCCAGGTCAGGAAACGCTGCACAATTGTCGGACGGGTTAGCTTTATTCAATTTAAGTTCTTAAGGATAAATTGCAGGAATCAGAGCATCAAAGAAAGGGTTATCTAAGTTAAAATAGCATCCAAATATCGAGACGTATCATTGAAGGCTTTTATAATATTTTCTTGTGATTGTGGATTCAAACGTAGCATGAAATATCTCTCATAGCAGTACAAAAAACAAATCTGCGACAAGTGGTGCACAATTCGAACCCATGTGAAGACCAGTTACCTGACGGTATATAGCATTCCCATAACGTACAAATATGTTATCCAAAAGAAAGGTTAGTGATTCGCAAACTTCGGAGCAAGTCCAGTTGGTGTAATATTTCATTTGCTCGTCAGTAAAGAAAGCTTTTTCAGCATTACATGCCAGGAATGATGTATTTTCCCGGGCAAATACTTTCTCGATTAATTTAGTAAGTCTATCTTTAATTAAAATATATTGAAGAGTTGTGTGCAAAGTAGAAAAATCGTACGTGCTTACAGTGGATGCAAGATACCTTTTGTTCTTAGGTTAAAGACTTCTGAAGAGTTCTTAATATACCAGAATGGATTTACTCCAGACTTCTTATAAGTCTATCACAGTAGAATTAAACAAGAAGTCAAAAGTATAGACAAATTGGTAGTTGTACAGGCGGTAGTATTTGCATTAAAATGCGCTTTATATGGTTTTTTATGTAGTTTAGGTAACCAATACATTGTAGGAAGTTTATGTTGTGTAATTTTGATATCGGTTCTAAGTTCAAACTTTTGACACGGTCTGAAATTATGGTCTTTTCGTCAGTAGTAACTGAAATGTATGACTTGGCCCTATCAGCAGAAACAAAAACGTATTTTGATTGGAAATCCTGTAAACTCTTTTAAAGATGTCTAAAAGAAATTCAAGGTTTAGGTGGCAGAAGGTGTTGTTAGAGCTATAAAAAGAAACGCGTTTGTCAATTATATCAAAAATTAGTTTTTTGCCAACCAAAAAGAGCATTAGACTCAACATGTTCTCTTCGACACCATTTAATACTAAAATTTTGTAAAGACTCCGCAATCTGAACTCAACGAGAGTAATCTATCAAGGATGGTATTCTATATTTGGGACCTTTATTCAAAAGAGATCGTAGACTTTTATCTTTAATTATCTCAAAATTACCAGTAATCACATGACCAACCGGAGAATAGCAAAATTTTGAGGTGGCGCAATTTCAATTATCAGGAATATTATCATTAATCTTAAGGTCGGCTACACTTTTATTATAGTTGAAATTGTATTTCTGATGGGTTTGTTACATTTGTAGCAGATCATAGGTGGTTCTGTATTTTTAAAGTATTTAGGAATAGTGTCAATTACATTTTTGTCTCTAAAAATACTTTGAAGGTCAATAAAATCAAAACCTTTATTGATAAAAGGAATTTTTAAGATGAATCTTTGGTGTTCAGATAATTTGGCAATGTGCGGTCTGAGAACATGTAGAGTAAAGTTTTGTATCACACACAACATTTTCCTTGTCTTCGTATCTATAAATAAGTTTCAATTGATATCTTAAGATTTAATTCAAAAATAAAGGTATCAATTTAAAGTATATTTCGCGATAAGAATGTAATCGATACTATTCCTAAATATTTCATCAACTCTGAATCAACTATCATCTGTTATAAATATAATAAACCTATTAGGAATGTTATTTTTAACTACAATAAAATTGTCTCTGACTTAAATATTGAGGTTAATACCCCTATTTCTTGAGATTGTAGCATTTCTAGCTTTTGCTATAAACCAGTTTGTCATGTCATTACTGGTAATTTTTATATCATTAAGGATAAACGTCGTAGGACCCTCCTAACTAAAGGACCTAAATATAGATTACCCTCCCTTATTGATTTTGACGCTTGTCGAACTCACATTGCGGAAGCTATTCAAGAATTCTGCATCAAATGGTGTCGACGAATGTTAATGCAGTGTGTTGCAATATAATAGGATCATAACCTTTCTTTTTAAATATTTTAATGCGTTTTATAAACAAATCATGAAAATGGATATGACCCCGAATTTTCCTAAGTTTGTAGATAACATCCCCATTAAAATTCTGGTTGAGAAATGCCTTGTCGCAGTAACGTCCGTAGATTGCAATTATATTTACTAATGAGAGGTAAATTTCGATAATAAAATTTAGAAAAGGTTTTCCGAAGTTTGTGATATCTGTAACCTTGCTTAAGAAGTTTATCAGTTATAATATTATTCGGTTTGCCTGAGCCTGTGCTTTGCTTGAAGATTTTAACAGTCGTAATTTAGTTATAACTAATAAAGGCACTGCATGTTTGGTTATCGCTCCTTTTACTGTCGGTTGCTACGCTTCCCTCTTTTCTTACGCGATGACAGGCCGAGGGTAGTACTCTATGATGGTATACTATTAAACTCGGATACGGGATGAGCTTACCAGACTCATGTATTACTTTTTCCCTGTCGTGCCCTTAACGACTTATCTGCAGGTGCTTTGACTTCAGCAAAGTCATTGAGTACATATTTGACGGATTGTCACAGTTATTATGCTATGTTTTACATGTTGTCCTGTGTTCACTGTCGTCTATGTTGTGGTTAAGTCAGGCGGGGATATCTTTATTTACACGATTTGTAAAGGTAGGGTGACTTTGAGAGAAGTGTGAGATTAGGACGTCCGTAAACCGGTTTAAACCCACAGTAGTGTTTATGCTACTGACCGTGCCGAGGCGGTACTCTTTGTCACCCTTCCTTTTGTTTGCCTTGCGTCTTTGTGCTTGTGATTTTGTTCATTTGTGGAGTGTTTGTCTCTGGTTCTTGTGTGCCTGTTTGTGTTTTCTGTTTTCATCTCGTGTGTGAGTGTACGTTTGGGTATTTGGTTGTGTGTTTGTGTATGTGTGTTATGCTGTCTATCGGTGCTTTGGTGGTGGGTGCGACTTGTATGTGGCTTTGCCTGCTTGACTTTACTTACTACTTTTCAATTTGAAAGAACCTGTTTCTGATTAAGTGTTAATCAGTCCATTCTCATTGAGGCCCGAGGCTCAAAACAAAATAAACATTCAGGTTGAACTTCACCTTTAAGTAAAAATGAGTGAGTTAATAAGAATGTCCAATTTTCATTATGGCCGATACAACCTCATCGCGCCGAATTGGCAGGCAAGAAAAATAAGTTTAACAGCATGGAGCTTGTTATGAGATTTTCATTTCAAGACTATGTAGAATATGTCTAGTAATTTGTGGTTTGAAATCCAAATACAGAATTCTCATATCAGATTGGTTTGAAATCCGAATACGGAATCCTCATATCAGATTTAGTCGATTCAAGGGCAGACCTCGCCGCAATGTCCACCCTCTCATTGCCCTCTCATCACAATGACTAGGTATCCAACAAATATTACATCTTTTAAACTAGACATTTCAAAATAGTTTCAAACAAGTGTTTTAATAAGAACATTGTTTTGTAGAACATTTACTCAGAGATTGCAAAACAGAAAGAGAATCCGAAAAGGATATATGTTTACTATATGATTTTACAGCAATATAATCAAGAGCTAATGGAAAAGTAGTAAAGTCAAGCAGGCAAAACCACATACAAGACGCAACCACCACCAAAACACCGATAGACAGCATGACACACCCACACACACCCATAAACGCACACTCACACACGAGATGAACACAGAAAACACCAACAGACACACGCGAACCAGAGACAAACACTCCACACATGAACAAAATCATAAGCACAAAGACACAAGGCAAACAAAAGGTAAGTCAATAGCTTTGATTGCTACTGAAAAAGTGAAGGCATTATCGGGAAGCCTAAACTTTGTTTCTGTGTCATTAGCCACAAAGGCAACAGTTTTCATATGTTTACCAAAAGATGGAATTACATTTTCCTTAGATTCAAATCAACGTTGATATTTAGGTCTAAAAATATTTTTATGAGCGGGGTTTGATGGGTTTGAAGGCATGGATACAGATATAGAGGTATACTGCATGGATAGTTTTTCACGACGAGAGTAAAGTGATGGCTCATTCGCCTCAACATATAAACTTTTAGCAGGGAGTGTCTGTCCTTAAGGGACCCAATGCTAAACGTAAACCTTGATAATGAACTGTATCAAGCATCTGCAAGTATGATTTTCTTGCAGAGCCATAAACAACACATTCATAATCCACTTTGGAACTCGCTAAACTTCTGTACAATTTGAGCATCACATTGCGATCTGCACTCAATTCGGTATGTACAAGAACGCGAAGTAATTTCAGTGTTTTCTGGCATTTAGCCTTAAAATATTTAATATGAGGAAAGTTTCTGTCAAAAATGACACCGACACGGAATGGGATCATCATCCAAGTGTAACTCAGGATCATTATGGAATTTTCTCAATTGACAGAAATTTACACAATTAGTTTTTATACGCCCGTTTGAAAAAATGGGACGTATTATGGAATGGCACTGTCCGTCTTTCTGTCCGTCCGTCCGTCTGTTCGTCTATAACATCTCTGACTCATGTTCCGCATGGTGGATTCAGATTCTTTATCAATACGTGGACGAAGAACATGCTGTGTGTAACTTTGTATAAGTGAGGCAGTATTAATTAACGGATCTGTACGCATATAGATTTTATAAGCCTCTTCGTCTATTGACTTTTTGACAGACATGTATATTTGCTGTACTTTCTTGTTATCGTGCTGTTCGGGCGACTGTGTGATTTGCATGTGGTGTTTTCTGCATGACTTATACATGTACTATTACTAAACTAATCCAGAAAATATTTGAAAGACAAAAATAACATCGTTACCGCCGGACCAAGGCCTTCGGAAGAAACAAACCGAGGTCCGATGTATCGATGCTTTACTCTGGAAAACTGCAACTAAGGTTTGGAGATGAAACTTTCAGCTCTCGTTCACCCTCTAGTCTGACGGAAGGTTTTTAATCCAAATGGTCTACGGTGTCACAAGGGTTTCATTAAGTCCCTACCTAAGATTTTGACTAATGACGGGAAAGGTAATTGGGAGCCATTCCGTTTGAAGTTCAGAGATATGCCATAGCTGCAAATTGGACAGAGGAGGACTGTTTAAATGGTCTCTGCTGGTGTCTAACGGGCAAGGCAGTTGGTTTGTGTAAGCGAAAGGAGTCTTTCGATTGACACCCTTTTCAGTAAGCCGGAAGCGAGGTTCGGGGAACATGGGCTACCAGAGGCCACGCAAGTTCGTTTCGAACAAACTGCGCAGGTAGGTAGCGAGTCTTTGGTTGGGCTGACAGAGTGCTTACTCTTGGAAGCCATGCATTCTCTTTCTGAAAGATTTCAAAACAGTCAGGTATTAAATAGGTTTTGCTAGGGTATGTTAGATAGAGAAGCTGAACATCAAGTCTGCATGAGAGAGCCAGGGGCCCTCCAACAAGCCATACAAATGGTGCGCAAGCACAAGCAAGTCCATTCAGCAATGCATGGTAAGGACAGGAAAGAAGCCCGTAAGAAAGAGGAAAAGAAGGTTTACGCAGTACAGAAAGAGGAAGAACTGGTTTACACAATGCAAGCATGTCCACAGAATCCAGCAAAAGATTTTGTGAAGGCACTGCAGGACTTAGAGGAAAGACTGACCAATACCTTTCTGAGCAGACAGAGCCGTAGACCGCCTCAGCAAAAGACGCTGAACTGCTACACTTGTGGTGAGCTTGGCCATTTATGCCGAGATTGTTCAAAGAAGTTGTTCAACGACAAAGGTGTGGTGAAGAAGCAGGTCTTTCAGCGCCCCCAAAGCCTCAGTAAGTATGACTTGTCCCAAAAAGTCTAGATTTGCCGCTAAGTTCAAAGTTCAGGAGGTCCACCAGTCAGAGGGCGATTCACTTGGTTAAAGCAAAGCGCCGGGGTCGAGTGGTCTTGGCGGAATACCAGAACACTTAATAACGCTTTATAAGAAAGCATCCAAGGATTTAGATGAATATCAAAGAATTCAATTAGCGCAGGTTCTAATTGAGTTTCAAGATGTTTATGCCAAAGACGATTTCGTCAGGCAACTTCACAGCTGTAGAGCATGCCATTGAGACTTGGGGTGCCAAATCTATTAAGTAATGTATGCGGCGTACGCCTGCTTGTTTTCTTATGGAGGAGGAAGCCCATCTTAAGAAGATGCTACAAGCAGGAGTTGTACAGGAGTCGACTTCGGATTGGGCCTCACCACCAGTCTTGATAAAGAAAAGAGACGGAACTGTCCGATGGTGTATTGACTATCGTGCTTTGAATGATGTGACTGTCAAGGATGTGTTTCCATTGCTATTGATAGACGATTGTCTAGATATCGTCTCGGGTAGTGTCTGGTTTTCAAAACTTGATGCGAATTCAGCTTACTGGCAGCTCAATGTTAGGAAGGAAGACCGGAAGAAGCCAGCCTTTATAACAAGGTACGGACTGTACGAGCACGGTAGGTTGCGGTTTATGTGAAGTTCCAGCTACATTCTCCAGACCCATGACCCATGAACCTGAAACTCAGACCACGTGGTAAATCTAAGAGACACATTGCTGCGGTTTAGGCAATATGGGCTTAAACTTAAGCCAAGGAAATGTGACCTTTTTCAAGGGGGATGGGGGGTAGAGTTCCTTGGTAGAACCGTGAGTAACGATAAGCTTGCAATGACCGAGGACGATATCAAGGTAGTACGCGATTGGCCAGTTCCTACTTGTGCCATGGATGTAGAGAGATTTATGGGGTTAACGGGCGTCCCCATTGTATGCGGTCGCAGGAAAGTATAACTTTCAGAATATATGTACTTCACAACAGCAGGTGCTAAGTGCTTGTACGGCGGCCGTAAAAAGTCGCCCCGTACTTTATTCTCAGTGTTGTTATATTTTCTGGTCATTCGGGATCATTAGATTTGATGTTATTTGGTGTATTAAGAACGTTTATTCGCCATTACCTAACAATATTTTCTCTTTTTGAATTTCTACTTTTGCTTTCGAAGGATCACCCATTTTCAGAATATATGTACTTCACAACAGCAATTGTTATGTGCGTGTGTGGCGGTCGTAAAAAAGCGCCCCGTACTTCATTCTCAGTGTTGTTATATTTCTGGTAATTCGAGATCATTAGTTTTGATGTTATTAGTTTTGAAAATTGAATACTGCTTAAGCCGGGGTTAGGGGGCATGAGTAAAAGTACCTAGTTATAGTCTACTTTCAGTCCGAATGACCGCTCAGCCGACTGTACATTTACTCCCCTGGTCATTGAGTCATTGGCCTACAATATTGAGCACTGCTAACATATGGCGCAATCATGCAGCCGCAGTACCGGCGAGTGACCCTCACAGGTACCCATTTTAACCCCTGGGTGGAGAGTATGTGCGGGTGGGAGACACGGAAAAGCGTCTCTGAAATTTCCGGGTGGGACCGGGATTTGAACCCCGGACCTCCGGACTGATAGTCAAACGCGTTACCACTAGACCACCGCCACCTACGTGAGTAGTGTTGCACTTTCAATTACTACTCATGAACATACTTAATCAAACCGAGTCTGCAATTATCTCTTTTTGCATTTCTACTTTGGTTTTCGAAGGATCACTCATTTTCAGAATATATGTCTGCAACCAGGAGCAAGATGAAGCTTTTAAGTTACTTAAGAAAGCTTTATCGAAACCGCTAATTTTTGAATTACAAAATCTGAAGGATACTTTTGTGTTAGACACTGATGCTTCGGATTTGGCGATTGGGACAGTCTTGTCTCAAATACAAGATGGACTGGAAAAGGTTATAGCATGCGGCAGTTATGCTATTACAAATTAACAACGCAGATATTGCGTGACGGGGAAGGAGCTGCTAGCAGTAGTGTGCTTTACTAGGCAGTTTAGACACTATTTGCTAGGGAAACCATTTGTTGTTGGTACTACCCACTCGAGTTTGAGATGGTTGACCAGGTTTAGGGAGCCACATGGGCAGTTGGCGAGATCGCTGGAGGAGCTGTTCCAGTATAACATGGTACTGAAGTACTGGGAAGGTCGCGATCATGGACATGTAGATGCAATGTCAAATTTACCCGATGGACAATGTTCTCATTCCCATGGGTCACGGCTAGAGCAGTCACCTTATGATGTGTGCAAATATTTCAAAAGAGACGAAGAAAATTGGGGGTCCTTCATGGAAGAGATGGACTATGCGGTGCCTTTGGTGACCGGTATGTATAGGCCTACTCCATTGATCATGGAGTTTCAAGCCTCCAAAGTCCAGCAGAACGAGGTTAAACTTGAATCATTAAGTCCTTGCGACGGTGGCAAGACAGAACATACAACAATTGTTAACAGCTGTGAAGTGGAGCAACTTTTGGGTGATCCAGTTTCGGTGAAGTCTCTGAGGAAACTTTTCAATCAGGTAATGCCATTGACACTGAGCATGTTAACTCAGTGATTAAGGAGATCCCGTTTGAATACGAGCAGTGATTGTATGGGGATGTAGTCGGTATCTATGTGGTAACAAGGAATACGAGTGAGCCTACAGTGGGAGATAGTTCTCCTGAGGATGATGGCAAATGCTCAACTCCATATCGGAGCAGGGATTTTACGATAGAGGAGTTCGCAGAATTTCAAGGTAAAATGAAGCATTGACCTTGATATTGGAATGGTTTAAGAATCAAAAGGAACCCAGCCCTTCGGTTCCAGTCCGGTCACCAAGTATTACTGCTTGAACAAGGACCAGTTAATACTGAAATATGACGACAGACGTTCGGTTCCGCCTTGCGACCTTAGGGTCAAAACTTTTTCACGGAATCACTGCCCTCCGTCTTCTGGTCATCAAGGGATCCAGAGGACGAGGGAGAGGAGGCTTGGTATTGAATGGGATGAGATAGCTTGGTTTGTTTCGGGTTGCGAAATATGCAATCAAAACAAAAGTCTGGTAGACTGGGAAAGTGCCCCCTTACTGAATACTAAGCAGGAACACCAATGGAAATGGCGCATATAGACATCTTGAGTCCTCTTCCAAGGACGCCAAGAGGTAATGAGCATGTGCTTATGGTGGTTGATCAATTCACCAAATGGGTGGAATGTACACCTTTGCCGACACAGTTAAAGAGGTAACTGCAAAAGCCGCAATATATCAAGTTCTTTTCTAGGTTTTGAATTCCATTCCAGATCTTCTCTGATCAGGGTCAGAACTTCGATTCGATATTGTTCAATGAAATGTGTAAGGTACTGCAAATCAGTAAATCACGGGCAACACTGTATCGGCCGTCCTAAAATGACCATGTACATCAGTACTCGCATGGGTGTTTTTAGGTGTTTCATCGGTAAGTCGCAAAACCATTGGGAAGTGTATATCCAGCAAATAGCTGTACAACGAGGACCTCTGTCAACAGAATGACTGGCTTCACAGCCAATATGTTAATGTTGGGGAGAGAGGTCAATACACCTGCGGACATAATGTTTCCGTTCATACATATTTCTATTTCCAGCGACCTGGAGTCTTTTCCCCGTGAGATCGTGGCGAAAATGCAATAAGCTCATGAGCCTTCACGAAAAGTCATGAAAACGACTTCAAAAAGAATGAAGCGCAATTATGACCTGAAGGTTCTGGAACGAAATTGGCAGGTTGGCGATGCCATATACCTCCTGGGCACAGCAGTGCCTAAAGGCAAATGTAGTAAACCATGTCCGCCCTGGAAAGGTCCTGAAGTGATAGCCTCAAAGCTGTCTGCGATCCTTCTTAGGGTGAAGCTTAGGAACGCGGTTTTCGTGGTCAATCATGATAGGGTTAATCCATGTCGGGATAGAGATTCCTCAATCGATCAAATCTTGGCGGAAAAATCCTGAGAAAGCTGCGACTGGCGCACAAGGTTACGATAGGGTTTATTGTTTCTGAAGGAGGCCCTGGGATGGACACTTTATGATTCAATGTGACTCCTGCGGGGAATGGTATCATGTTACCTGTGTTGATGTTACTCCAACCGACGCGTTAGAATTTGATACTTACAAATGTTCTAACTGCAAGAGAGAACCTTTTCTGTAACATAACTCTTTTGTCTTTTGAGATCATGTCTTCTACAGCACCATGATGAGACGGCACAGAAGGTGTAGCGAGGAACATCCGCCGTAGGAAGCTCAACAACACCAATACCTTGCTAGGAAAGCAATCCCATGCTGGAGAGGTTGGTCCGGTTAAACCACTAACGGATCGTCGATCTGGCCAGCAGTCCTCTCGCTCAGCGAGAGCTGTTGACAGATCTCCACATAGATCGTCAGTTAGATCCAGGGAATATTCGAGGGTGAGTATATCAGCCAGCAAGCGCCCTCGAGTAGCCAGTCAGAGGAGAAGGAGTTGTCCGGTCGAGGGGTGTGGTGCCGAGCTCAGCCGGTCTCATGCTTTTAGCCGACATCTGCCGCAGGTATTTCAGCCAGCCGTGTCAGGGGAGGATATCACTAATCGACGCATCGGATGCCTTAAGCTAACCTCCCGTTGGCTTTTGGGACAGCGTGCTTCCCAACACCAGCTAATAAGGTACCTGGACAGCACGGGTAGCCTTTTTGAGCAGGAGGAGATGCCGATCGCCGATCTTGTATCTTTTAGGCTTTTGGGGCGATCCTGCAGGTATTTCTGTCATCGCTCTTCTTAACTGGAGGGTTCTCTTGAACCTGGCTTCCTTGTTGGATGAGCATCAGAGGCTCAACCTTCGTCAGATGTTGTATCTGGATGAGGAGGAGAAGCAACATTTGCCGGTCTTGCCTGCTGCTTTTGACAGTCACTGGCATCTTGATCAAGCCAGTAAAGATATGGGTGTTGAGTCTCAACTGGAATTAGGGACTGGGTTCAGCAGGAAGTGATACCCGTCATTGGATTTCATCCCAAGCGGACCATGACTGAGAGTGCTGTTCGTCGCATGGAGGAGTTGTTGGTGAAATAATATTTTGTTATTAAATAATTTTGAAAACAATTAACGACACTGTGAAAATTTGTAAGTGGGACTGTACATTTGTAACATTTCACATACAGTTCTCTCGTTGCTTCGAAGCTTGTGGGACCAGAACATTTATATACATAAAGCGAGTAGAAAGTAATATAAAACCTTTAAATAAGTTTAATTTGTCCTCAGCCGGCTTCACGAGCATGATATTCAGGAGGAAAATAATAATTACTTTACATGGCAACAACGTTGCAACGAACAATGTTGTTCTGTATCTCATATTAAATGTAGGTGTTGTTCTATTACTACGTCATTCATTGTTGTCACCAATATTTCTGGTATCCTCACGACGATTTCCACTAGCAAGATGACTAAATACAATAATTTCCAACGACGAAATATTTCACCAACGTGCAAATGAGCTAGAACAGTATGTAATCAAACAAAAATATCCCCTCGCATTAATAAAAGCTGGAATAGATAAGGCAAAAATATCAACACGAAACAATTTCATTAATGAAACAAATAATAGTTAAAACCAAGATATAATTCTAAGACATTTATCACGACATCAAAATTTTAAAGAGGGACACGCATATGAGCAATGCCCTTGATAAATACAAAATTATAAACAGCAAACGCCAGCCACCAAATTGAAGAATACTTCTAACTAAATCCAGCTTTTCTGAACTGCCAAAATAAGCAGATGTAACCGCTCAGACTGTGCCCTATGCATATATTGAATTGTAGGCGACTCTATTGAGATGAGGCAAGAAAGTTGACGTGAAAGAAAGTGTGAATTGTAATGTAAAAATATTTTTTATCGTTATATGCAATGAATGCGGTGGGGGATTACATCGACGAGAAACGGAATCGAATGACTGTTCATCGCCAACACATCGGAGATCCGACAGTACGAAAGCTCCCAATGAGTGACCACATTACCGAATGCAGCACAGACCAATCCAAACTTAGAGTTTTTCCAATATTCAAAATGCAAACTTACAGTATAGTCTAAAGACGACAGGAGAAACTATTCATAGATATGTTCAGACCTAACCTAAACTGACATTTCGACGTCACCTAGAGTGGCGTCCCTTGTTCTTCACATATTGACGTGACGTCATTACTATGTTGTTGCCATGTCACGTTATTATTATTATTATTATTCCTCCTTGTGAAACCGATTGAGGAAAAATAAAACTTATTTAAAGGCTTGATATTACTTTCTACTCGCTATGTTATATTCCCGTAGTGTGAGAACTCTTTTCACACTTCTGTATAATGCAGAATATCGGAAAAGGTTATACTCGTATATACACTTAACGGAACTTCTAACGCTACCATTAGTCTTTATTAATTATTTTAAAAAACACTGTAGGATTTTTATTTTGAAAGTTCATAAGAATAATAAATATTATATTAGACACATTCTGTATAAAGTTTATTTCAAACGACCCATTGGTTATTAAATGACATCCGCTCAAAGATAACACTCTCAAAATCGAAAGTCGAAAAACAATGTGCAGCATACGCAATGTGTAATGGAACGGAATGTGCCTTTTCATGAACGCCATTGCGTTTGGTCGCCTTTCATTTTTTTCTCGAACTTGAAAGTTTCATTGTACATTGACTGAATATATACGACTGAATACATTGTACATGTTTCGAAAACGATGCCGCTGGGAAGGCAATTACCTTTAATTAGAGCGCCTGGTAATCCTGTCTTAGAGTATCGTTACCTTTCCGAATTCCCAAATACGTGATATTCCTGCAGCTTTCTTTGGTTTGCGTTTTCTGATATATTGTTGCTGTTGTTTAACCCATTCCTTCATAGGCTATATTTAGACCAAAAGTTTTTCATAATTCAACCGAAAAGGAGTATTCATTAGATTTGGTTATCGTCACTTGGGAACGGTCAAGTGACAGAGTCTTCTTTGGTTTGATATTTGTGGTGCTATAAAAAGGAAGGTGTGGCTGGGAGATTGGCGTTATCATTGTAAGTTGATGTCTATTTCTGCTGACATTGCTTGTGAATTATGTTTCATTCGTTTGTTATCGCCGTGTCATGTTGGTCTCGTGTCGATTTGACCTACAGTACGCGTTTGACATAACCTTATATTTTGGACGAAACTGGACTGAAATAGCTAATTACTTTAACCCCTTGCAAGCTGTATTAAGTGATTTCTCTTACAGCTACTACTAACTTTTGTATGGCACCAGGGAGAGAGATATAGACAGAGGGGGAATTTGTAATTCTGGACAGGTCCACAACATGGTAAGGAATGTTGAATATATGTATAACATGTATTATTTTGTAATATATCTCATGCATAATTGAGTATTACACGTAGGAAAATAGCTAAGACATTTCCATATTGTTCAGGCCATGTATATTATAAGTTATGACCAACAAGTCTGTCATAGTATTTGTTAGATGTTAATATAACAGCATTCTATAAATGCATATATTTACCTGTTTATAGCCATGTTCTTCATTGTACCTGTTTTATATGCATTGATGGTAATTTTGGGAATGTATTGTTTCAGCCCAGTATAGAGAACTGCATATACCATAGCATAGCATATATTGGATCGGACAAATAAAAGAATAAAGGATACGAGCTAGTTGTTTTATGCAGCCTTCCATTGCTCTACCATAGTATACAGATATATAGAGGAAGGAATTATTATATAAAACCTAAGGTTGTAACATTTGGTGCCCAACGTTGGACTGTGACTGTATGAGCTCCGAGTTCGATTCCCATTTGTTCTCATACCCATAGAAATTCGGGACGAATTTCAACTTGCTGGGGGAGTATGTCGCAGTGTAGGTTAATCATCACTTGTACGGCCTTGTTGTACAAGCGCGCTTTTATGGCCACCCGGGTTTGATCCCAGGTCTGAGCGGGTATGTTCCGTTATAAGAACACCCGGTTACACATAGTTTTGCGACAACGATGATGATGATGATGATGATGATGATGATGATGATTGGGTGGTAATGGTTTCATTCCGATACTAATTATATCATGGAAATAACACATCATGAATGTAATTGCTTACACGTCGTGACAAATGTCTTCCAGTCTTGCACGTTCTAGCTTCCTTTTCTGTATGAAATTTGACGTGTCACAAACATGTCACAAATGTGATTGTTTGTCACATCAAAATTCGGCATCAATCACATTCGTCACAAAATGTGTTACATATGTGCTAGATTTCTAGATCACATTTGTAACACGTGCTACGAATGTGATTACATTGGTAACACATTTTACGATTGTGGTTTGTTACGAATGTGGTCTAACAGAGCTTCAATCATGTCTGGGTGTACTTAGCCTCAAGCCTATTCATCTTCACCCAAGTCAAAATGTAAAGTACCTCCCTCCAGAGAACTCCACTACACGAGTAATGACATAAGTTATTTCCATAAGACCTTAATATAAGTCTTAATGCACGTTGTATCTATAATTCAGTTGTTTGACAGTATTATCTAATAATGATAGAAGATGTGGCTATCAGAAGGTATCATTATGCATATTTCGAAACATATATTTTACACTAATTACCAGTAATATCCGAAATTGTGAACAAGAAATCCCGGAGCTGTGCTTTCTATGTACACAGGAAGACCACACGGAATAGCTCTACTCACAAAACCCATTTTGCTGGAGATGTTTCTGGAAAGAAGAAAAACTGTATTGACTGTTTCAATCATTGCAATGGGGATACCATAAACGTGCTCACTTCTGCATAAGATAGTACGTTAACATTCATAATAGTTTCTCCTTAGGTTGTGTGTTTTAAGTTAACTAATATAGAAACCGGAACGAAGTTTGAACACCAGCAATCAGATTTACTAACTGTAGCGCAGAAATGAATTTCGGAAGAACTATGCTAAACAAAACTGGTTAAAATACTCAAATATTTCTTAGTATATAAATAATGTACTGACCAAAGTTGGAAACGTTATGATAACATGTCGATTATGCATGTTGGGATTTATTTTCACAATACCCAAGACCTCCAGTAGAGCAACTTTGCATGACAAGAAAATATCTAATTAAATACATAATTAGTGATACAAGAACACTGCTTAGCGGGACATTCCTTGGCACTCATACAAAATTGGTCCTTAATGTTCCTATTTCCAGTGATTATTGTTGATGTCAGCATGTTCATCACTTATGGACAAGCCGAAAAGTACAAATATGAGTCATGCAGGAAACACCACATACAGAACGTTTATTGGCCATTACCTAACAATCTTTTCTCTTTTTTGCATTTCTACTTTTGCTTTCGAAGGATCACTCATTTTCAGAATATATGTACTCCATAACAGCAGGTGTTAAGTGCGTGTTTGGCGGTCGTAAAAAAAGCGCCCCGTACTTCATTTTCAGTGTTGTTATATTTTCTGGTCCTTCGGGATCATTAGTTTTTATGTTATCGTAGTTTTGAAAAGTGAAAACTGCTTAAACCGGGGCTAGGGGAGTAGTGTTGCACCTTTCATTACTACTCATGAACATACTCAATAAAACAGTCTGCAATTTTTCTCTTTTTGCATTTCTACTTTTGCTTTCGAAGGATCACCCATTTTTAGAATTATCGTACGCTTGCATAAGTTTTGTCGTCACATTTTGCATTTTTTCTCGATAACTTTGGTTGAGGTTTGAGGTAGGATGAGATTTGGTTTTACGGCACTGCTAATATAATGTCTGTGTTGAAAAGATAAGGAACAATTCTTGAACGTCGTGTGTATTTCCGTGAGCGCGAATTTCAGGAGTGCGTCTGTTCTTGCTGTGTATTCGTGTGTCATTTCCAAAAGATCTGCCTGAATTTATTCTATTTCTTCTAATTTATCTAATTCAATATATCCATTTCAGCTGCACTATTAGCACACAAGGCTGTTCTATATTACGTAAACAAGTTTCTTGTCAATAAATGTAACTGCGTATTGTGAACTAGACCGATAGTTGAAAATCCTACATTTATCAAGAAGAGACATACATGGTATGTCGGAAATCCCAAGTTATACTTGTCACTGACCGCTCAAAGGCGGTACTTCCATTCCCCTAATGTGTGTTTGTAATATCTTTGTGCGTCTTCTTAGGTCTTTAATAGGCATGTACACTTACTGTGTTTGTCATTGTGCTGTTAGGGCGACTGTGTTTTGTATGTGGTTTTTGCATGACTCATACATAGGGTTGGGCGGTAAATACCGGGGCGGGAAATACCGCTGGTAAATACCCCTTTACCTTATACGCGCGAGAAATCGCGACTTTGCTTATCACCTGATAGACTTTGCTTATTCCCGGATAGAAGCGGGTATCCGCGGGTCTATCAATTAACGTGTTTCAGCGGCTTTGAGCGAGTCCAATATTTACCTGCTAATATCTTAATTTTCTGGTTAAATTTCTGCATCTGGATGTCTACACGTTTAAAGTGTGTTAATATATCTTCTGAAATCCCTAATAATAGTGTAACTACAGAAAAATATTGCAAAAAACCAGACTGAAGTCGAGTGGTATATTCTTTTTATATGGTCGGTGATCATCGTAAGACATGGGTATTATACTATTCGTCATTATTCGGAAAGTGCGAACTTTGCCGATAAATGATCACACGAAAATTTTCCACTGTCGCAAAGGTCAAATTCTAAATATAAATATGTTAAATATAATTGACCAATGGCTATTCGGAACTTGCCTTGGGACTAAAATAACACATGGGGAACCCGTTGTCAACCTCAAACACACCGGTAGATATTGGTCAATAAAACTTTCGTAAGTATAATCCGATTAGAGGGTAGATAGCAATATCAATCAAATAACTTAGCTAATAAACCAATTTAACCATTCAAACGAATCATGTCTGGGAATTCATTCATAAATGTCAAACAGTTAGGATCTCGTGTGGATGCCGATTTTTTTTTATCGAGATCCAAACTGTCTGAAATGATATAAAACGAATAATTCGTTCATCAGCGCCATTCAGTTTAGATCTGGATGAAATGACAAGCTGCGTGCATCAAAATTGATTTAATAAATATACCATAATGCAAAAAAAAAAACTGAATTTGTGTAGACTCAGATCAGGAACTATTCTCAATCCCGATTAATGCATAATAAATGCAAATGAGACAGATATAAAAAAGTGGGTTGGGAGATTGTAAACAGTGTAGTCCCAGATCAGCAGCCGCTTTTTCCCATGCGGCGTCTGATCAGGATCTACACTGTTTGCTGGGCCGCAGAAATGTTTCAAAGAACAATAAATATCATAATTTATATGTGTCGGAATTTAATGATGGAGAAACAGTTTTATTCATTTAGTCTAGTGAACATGCAGATAAAATTTGTCTTCCGATTATTATTTTTAGGTCGCGGCATTCGTTTTGGAGCCAGGCCCTAGCCTGGACGGGTTCAATACCTTAGATCCAGATCAGGCACCGGAAAACTCAACATCTAATCTGGATCTATAATTGGATTCAGATCAGACTCCCAGTTACCCAGAATCTCATTTAGATCAATTTTGGACCCAGGTCAGATGCCGAGTTACTCAGTATCTGATCTAAATCAATGTTTGGATCCAGATCAGACAGAGATACTCACCTCCTGATCTGGATCTAACCTTAATAACTGAAATGAGTCTCTCAGCGTCTGATATCGATCCAAGCGTGGATCCCGAACCGGCGCTGAGTTACTCGCTGTATGATCTGGGTCCGCGCTGAATGCATGAAGGAATCATTGACCCAGCGTCTGATCTGGCTCAATCCTGTTTGGAAATGATATTTTATTTTGAATAGCAGGCGATAGGTTACTGTTACTGCTCCGAACATACGTAGCTGAGATTTTTAGGTCTATTATAATAATGTTCTGAAAATATATTGACTTGCCTCGTTTTATCCCCGTGTATTGTGCTTATACATACTTCAAATTGAATGAAAAATACACCATCAAAAAAGAGAATTTAATTCCCTAAAATCTTTTTATTTACACTATAATGATAATGGTAAACATAAATGCATTTATATGGGATTGAAAAGGACAGGTGTCAGATCTAAACTAATTTTCAAATATTTCCAATAAACTATATTTGGTGAGAGTGTGTTACGCTTACCACATAGATATTGGTTATTGATTATCGGATAAGGCTTACCTATATATGTGTAAGATAAGGGTTTGGAGGTTTGGCTATTGGGTAAAGGGATACTGGTATTTACCGGACTGGTAAAACTCCCAAAATGGCCAATACTGGCATTTACTGGCAAATACTCCTGAAAATGTGGAATATATATTATTTCTTTTAAGTTTATTGTTTTTATAAAGGCTGTTTTAAAATGCTGATTAGGGGAATATTGATAAGTTTATTTATTGATTTCTTACCATCGTTTTACTGAGGGTTTAAACTGTTTCATGTCTGCCAAGGGTACTCATCAAAATGGCTTATATCTTATCTTGGGAGTTTCATCTGGTTTACAGAAACGTCCTGTATAGCTCTAACATGAAATAATGGCATGATTCTGCTGATATAACGTCATGTTAAAATATTCAGTGCAGCAGACCAACTATTTTGTCTGATACTTCAATTGGATTGGTTTAATTTGAATAATTTCCCCCTCCATATTGTCTATATTGTGTTTGACACTTCATGGCTCATTGTGTGTATCTCTTAAATGAAAAATGTGTATGTTTTTATAACAATTACCATAGTGGCCAGTAGAGGTGTCAAAACGGTTGTTTTGAGAGCTGACATGTTAGTAATTTGCAGTGGGTTAGGGGGTCAGTATTGTTTCTCTTATCTGTTACTTAGTTTATACAATTTACTGCCAGTCTTTTGATTTTCATGCATTTTGGTTCATTAAAAAATCAGCTTAAATTAGAAAATTGACTCAGTCAGAGAGAGAGAGAGAGAGCGCTCTGTAATCAAGGGCAGATAACTCTAGAAATAGTGATGTGATTCAACCGCGTCTTCCTCTGATGATACTTAGCATATACCTTAATATGAAACCAATATATGAAGTACTGTTTGAGTTATCATGTCACATCAAACGTGTTGACGGATGGACAGACAATATGATACCTATAGGGCTCCTGCATTTCCACACAGAGCCCTAAATACACCCTTTTTGGGTTGTTTACACTGCAAATACATAAGGCAAATCTTGCATATATGATTAGGGAACTAATGAAGCATATAAGAATAGTTTAAATATGTGCTAAGCCCTGGACAATTCAAAATACCAGTAAATGCCAGTAACTGCAAGTGAATCCCGGTATGTACCGGTATTTACTGCCGGAACGGTAAATACTCATTAATGCCGGCATTTTGCCAACCCTGTTCATACATTTACTTAAAATTAATTTTATGTTATTTCAACCCGTCATATCTATTAAACTACAATTTATACTATTTTACATACTTACTACCTATTTTTAAGCAATTTGTTTAAGTTGCAATGTAATCGATTACTGTATATATTTTAGCTCCTATGAACACTCTGAGACATAATAGTAATTGTTCTGTATGGCCATCTTTAAAGGTGTACGTATATTTGACATTTAGGAAACCTGCTGTGGTATGCAGTTGTCTGTGATAAGTCTGTTATATCGTCCTTAATCTTTCATAAATGCACGAGAGTGTTTTACGTCCCTTAGCTTAACATCTCTTGAGATTTTGTTGTCATTTATAATTTGACAATTGTGCTGGAGTAGCCTGAGATCTAACCCCGAAAACACAAAGGTCATACATTTGGTAAAACAATCCCAAGTGGAATACTTATGTGTACATATGTACACACATATTAATCATCGGTGAACATATGAAAACAATTGTTTCTTTGTTGTTATTGGTTTTTTTGTGACTGATTTAGACTATTGGCATACTAGACAGTTTCCCTACATGTTAGTATTATAGTATATCTTAATGACAAAACTATTATCCCTCTAGCGGTTAATTCATGATAGATTTTGTAAAGTGTTGAATGTATCACGAAACCGTACTTTTAGCGCTAAAATCGGATTTCATGAAAAGCTTCTAGAAAACATAAGTTTTACCAACGCTTTCAGTGTTTTGTGATTTGTTTGAGTCTTGTTTAACGGCACTGCGGCACAAAAAAAAGAAACTATTATCGTGTACACAAGTTTCCCACAATACTTTCAAAGAAAATTGTCTTAGATTATGCATTCCTTCGGCAGAAAGATGATCACCTGTTCGTTATGAGAATTACATTACACGTTAAGGTCATGTGTTAAAAAATAAAAGGTTGTTCAAAAGAAAAGAACCGTTTTGCAACTACATAAACAAATAACGTCGCACAAGAATTCATGCGTCTCTGCCGAAGCTCAGTTCCGAAATCTAGCTTCTATGTCATCGGGACCGAGGTTGAAACGAAATAAATAGATTATACATTCTTATTGGACGAATGTATTTAAGTAAAACAATCTTCCGGATACAATCATCATCATCATCATCAATATCATCATCATCATCATCATCATCATTATCATCATCATCATCATCATCATCATTATAATCGGCGATGTATGCCTTACTTTGTTCGCGGACTTGCATCTTCATTCTTTTACTTTGGGGTATTGCTTGTGACACTGAGTAGAAAACAGAGCAATATGCTTCTTCCGAGGTGCAATGTATTGCTTAAAAAGTAATATGAATAATAAATGCGGAGTGTAAATAAAAAACCTGCTGATTTCATGTTGTATTTTGTATGTTTTAATAATAAAATGGGGAAATATGGGGAAATGTGTTGCAAACACTTACAATGTTGCTCCACTGATGTTGTAAGTTATGTCAAAGTGTTTGTTGCTGAAGAAGGAAAATGCACAGTACTGGCACGTGTAAAGAAGCGGAGCCAGAAAATAACAAGGATTGACAATAAACCGTCGTCCCCAGGTTTGCACTGGAAGGGTTTGCATGGATATCCACATGTTCATGTTCATGTTGTAGTAGAGTCTTGTATGATGGAAGAGTGCAATGTCTTTCTCACTTCTAATGTTCACATACCCTGGTGACAACTGAATGCAAATAAAAATAAGAACATTTTACAACTTTAATTAATTGCAAAAACAGTATTCGCAACAATATGCATTCCCCTAATATTTTGAGCTTGATTTATAATAGTTTCTACCCAATGAAATTGCTGAAATTCCAAAACATGCATACTGAATATACCTTCATTACTGTCTCACGACCTTGGAAATTAAATATACTTGTACTTTTAATGTTTCCGGTTTTTCTTTCATTAATTTGGTTTTACCCTCTCATTATAGAGTTATAGTCCCTTGAAAAAAAGATGTGCAGGTTATTAACAGTTAAAGAATTAGATGTAAATTTGGTGATCGTTTCTCTCCTATAAACCAAATCCACGTCGCCATCCTGCCCGATAAGGGACGTTATGATCAACTTCAGGTAAGACCAATGATTGGTTGACGGTGCCTCTTCATAGAACGCCATCCGCTGACATTATGGTAGTCAATCGAAGTTAAATGCGTATCAATACTTCTAGAAGACTATTATTTATTGTATTGTATAACTAATTCAATACCTGAGATGTCAATCGAGTTCATATGTGTTAGTAATCAGGTTTTTGTCATTTCGGATTAAGTGATTTACTTCAAAATTAGCTATGATAAACTCGTCAATTTGAATATAGAACCCAAGCTGTGGTAATGTTTGTTGAGAGGGCACTAAAAATAAAATAGGCCTGTTCAGGAGCGCGGGCGCTTGATGAGCGCTTGCCCGGGCAAAAGTATCACTGCTGAACGCGATCGAGCGCCCTTTCTAAAATCAAGTACAGTTTTGTTCTACGGTCAGGTTCTAGAGCATCAGTTTGTTAATTACGATTGTTTTCTTCCAGTCGGTTGCTTCTATTACCTTGTTGGTAGCCATCTTGGAAACACAAGCGAATGTCAAAGCGATACACCTAGCGAGTAGGCTAGCTTGCACTAGCTGGCACTAGGCGGGCGCCCTCGTTCAGAGTCCAAGCGCTCGAAGTGACATCGAGCGCCCACACTCCTGAACAGGTCTCAGGTATACATCATGGGCACCAAACGCATCTGATATTGGCCTACACTGTTTTATGTCCGTTTATAAGATCGCTTGCTTAAGTAGATAATAAAGTTTAACGGACGTCAAACTTACTTTTGGGAAGGATACTATCTGTAATACTCATAGCCATTGTAAGCAGTTGAGATACATGTCAGACACAGACATTTTAAGAAACGTATTCACTCCCGGTGCTGCGATAACCAATTGCAGTATATGTATAATACTATATTTACGCAGGTATGCATATTTTTCATATTCTTGAAAGTTTCCATATCGCCAATATAACCACGTGTGCAGAATAGTTCATATATATTATCACCAATCAAGATCAGACACGACATACAACAAAAGTACATGTATGAATCATGCAAATAACACCACATACTAAACATAGCCGCCAAACAGCACCACGACAACAACGTATATGGCCGATACATAATGTTCTTTCAATGAAAAATGAAGCTTGCATCGCATTTACTTGTGCTACCTTTTAAAACAGGAAAAATGACTCTAACACTTGACTTTCAATAGTACATTTGATTTTCGATATCTCGAACTCGGATAAATCAAATTTCGAGATAGTTCGAAAATGTTGGTCATTCAAAAATGTAAAAGAAAGAATTATTCTAAAATATATTATTACACATACCTATAAACACTTGTGAGTGAGTTGTGACAGCTTAATGCATGTCTAGAGTAATGCTGAAAGCTCCCGTACTTTAGATCTTCATTAAGTTGTAAACTTCGTTTCAGTCGTACTCTTTATTACTTTTCTAAACTTACCCTGTACGCAACTTTGTTGACCTAAATGTTTTCGTTATACATGCACTTTACCACTGTATTTGCCGCCCGGTATTTTGTAGATTAGTCAGAGAGAGGATATGTTTACTTACTCTGTTTGTCTTTTAGGGTGGGGATGGACTAAGTGTGAGGTTGGGCGCCCATAAACCGGTTTACCCCCCCCCCTCTCAGTAACTTTTGTCACTGACGGTTCCAAGGTGGTATTTCCATCTTCCCCCTATTGTATGTTTGCTTTTCTTTGTGCGTCTCTTGATAATTTTATAGTTATGTATATTTGCTGTTTCCTTGTGTTGCTGTTCGGGCGACTGTTTGTTCTGTATTTGGTGTTAGCTGCATGACTCATTTTTGTACTTTTGAGAGAAATTGTCCAGTAATTTGTAAAGTCCCTTGAAGTTCGAAATATCGAGTTCAACTGTACATTTACTTTATCTCACGTACCGGGAAATGTCATCTTCAAACATTATGAATGCGTTATATGGTCTTCCGATGTGTACTAAACGATTGGTCGCATATGTGTTGTTTGCATATAAAATCCGTTTTCAGGGCAGGTGTCTTGTAAAGTCAGCTGTCGTTTGGTTTTGTAATTGTGTTTTTTATGCTTGATTGTGTTTTCATACCGTGTTCTTTTGTGAGTGGCACTCCCTGTAGAATTTCTTTTCTCACTTTTGCAGCTAATACACCATCTTAAAATGTTAACCAGGTACTGGTATTCACGGTTTTTGGTGGCTTTTGTATTATGTTGCCGCCCTGCCGGTTCAGAATATTACATTATCTATGCCGGTCAGTAGACAAGATATTTTCTTTTGAAAATCATTGTGACGCGTCATTTGTAGACATCATGATAACGCTTGTTTTGTTAATGATTGTTTTACTAAGCACAACGTATAAGCTAGTCATTTGAAAGCACATTGACTGAATAAATGGCTATTAGTAGCGCCGTGTTCCAAATGTACCAATATTCTACAAAACCTTTTTTTACAAATACAGTAAAACCTCCCTATAACGGCCACTAAATTACATAAAATATTTTGTGTTAAAGGCAGTAGGTTGCTGAAAGCAAGCTGAACTAAAACCGAACGTTCCTATAAGAGTGTTCTGCTTTACTTTCACCTTGCTTTAAGCAGCCAGCTGTCCTAGATCCAACTAGTTAGTGGTCGTTATAGAAAGGTTTTAAGTATTCTGAAAGTACGTGATCCTTCGACAGCAAGAGTAGCAATTCAAAAAAAGAAAATTACCGACTCGGTTTTATTGTGTCTGTTCATGAGTAGTAAGTAAGTGTGCGACACTACTTGCGCCTCTAGCACCGGCTAAAGCAGTATTCAATTAAAAAAAAACTAACATGTCAACATTAATTACAAGAAGGGCCAGGAAATATAACTTAGAACTTCATTACATGAGGCATGTTGCTCGACGCTGTCTCTTGCGTGTTTAGCGCTGTGCATCATATTTTATTGATATCAATTTATCATCTGCAATATTAAACAAAACGACCGACCCGAATACTTCAGTAGGTAGAAATCGTTTCCCGAGGTATCGGTTTCAATTCCAAACGGCGCCATACCTCAGTCATTATAAAAAGGAAGTACAGCAGCTTCACTTTCTTAAGTTCTGTCTAACAATTGAAAAACAAACAACACACAGCAAGAGCGTGTTTGTGAAGCAATTATGTCCCCCACCTTTGACTCTGAAGGATTATCTTGGCCCTTGACCCGTGGACGAATGAGTTAAACGCGACTCCTTGTCTTTGTGTGGTGAACATTTGTGCCAGGTTATTTTGAAATCCATTCACAGAAGTTACAGAAGGGACACAAAATTTGGGACGGACGGAAGGACGGACATTGCGATTACTATATGCCTGGCGTTGGGGGGCATAACACATATGAGTGCCAGTTTATTATGTGACTGAGTGTGGTATCATGCCATCTGTCTATAATATGGTGAAACAAGTTGTGAATTGACTGGGGCTTGAACTCCAGGGCATTTGGCTTACCATGCCAACACTGTACCGACTGAGCTACCAAGCCACACAGTCAAAGCCTATCAACCGTTTCGCCACAATCTCTACCCGGCTACACAAGAATTCGTCCTGTATTCTTACTTAAAGAACAATCAACGAGTTATTTTAATTATTATTACATCTTTTACATACTGGGTATAAATCACCGTGTGGTTAATTTACGTTGTGCGCTAAATGTAGCATGGTGGAAAAGTTGACTCGTCTGGTCACGAACCCTGGGCCTTTGGCTTACCATGCCAACACTCTACCGACTGAGCAACAAAGCCAAACCTTATAAGCCTATCAACTGTTTCACGACAATCTCTACCCAGCTACATGTCTACGACATGCTATCACAGTGTGGTAGCACTATATCTGTCACAAAACAGAGAAATCATCTCCATATAACTAAATAAAACTGTAAATGGGACGATAAACCTTACTCCAACCTCACACCCATATACACACACAACCACACTCACACCGCATGTGCACCTGTACGCATGCGCACATATACCACACACATGCATACAATAGTATGCAGTCACACAAATGCACATACACACACCTGATAAATTTTGAAAGCCTTTATATGCCATCGACAGCATTGGGTGTATGTTTCATCACGTTTATGTGTGATAGTCGAGGGTACATGATTTTGAATACTATTAGTTACACCGTTATTTGGCAGGGTGTACGGGCTGGTATGACCGGGTTAGATCCCATATTCCCTGATTCGTTAGCCGAAGGAAATACGTGGTCTAACTCGGTCATACCAGCCCGTACACCCTGCCAAATTACCGTGTAACGAATTTATTACCAGTCAGAGATCCGATTTGCCTAATTAAGAAACGGACAACTCTTATTTTGCTGACATTATATCTCTAATTGTATGACGACATGACAAATAAAACATGACGTCATCGCAAATATGACGTCGTCTCAGAGCAATTTCGAAAGAAGAATTGAAACTTCACTTGTAAACATTAACGGTAACACGTTCTACTGATAAGTTGATAGCGTTCAATTGAGGAACGTATGAGGTATAGTTTTTTACGTTTATTTTCGATTATTTGGTCGTAATCCAACCAGAATTATTGGAGTTATCACAATATGAAATTTCGAATCGACGCTAAAAATAAAATCAAAACGAATGACGCCACGCGTCAAATTTGAATAATTCTGTATTCTCCGTGGAAGCCGCTGAATACGGTACTGTACACCCCGGCAGGTTTTGGCAAACTGACCAATCAAATTCCAAGGATTTACTCTGACTGGTTATAAATTTCATTACCACAAATATTTCATATACATGAATACATATACGTAACAATAGTCCATATTCATTACTGATGTATGGAATATCTAAGCACTGTGCTAGGTTTAACCGACAATTGTAAAGAGAACACAAAAAATGAAGCAATGTCCAAATTATTATTATACCATATTTATATAGCGCTCTTTTCACATCGGATATGCGAGTTCAAAAGCGCTTCACGTGGATAAAATCACTAACCGGAACGAACTGCATGATTATATGTCCAGGCAATGAAAGATATATGCTGCTAATCTTTATTCTAAATTTAAGTTTAAGGTGTATGTGAAGTCCCACATAGATTTCAAGTACATTTCTACTTTCACTTTCTCACATAGACCGTGAATATATTTTCTTGCCTTTGTATTGAAACTTTGCATTTGACCGTTTCGCTTATTTTACATTACTGAATGATTTTTGGGCCTGTCATTTGGATTTCCACCGTAATTTCTTGTTTATAACTAGTTCAGTGTCAAATAGTTTATTGGAAGGACTACTTTTGCATTCCTTCTTTGCCTGGCGTATTGGTATCAATTGAGGAACTACTTTCTTTTCACTGCGGATTGATATCAATTGGGGAACTATTTCTTGTTCGGGTCTACTACTTCTGATTGACTAGTAGGTATTTAGGTATTTCACCTTGCATAAATTATTCAAATTGCCCGTGTCCCGTGCTTTACCCTTGTGACGTCACAGGTGGACTTGACATGTGACTTATTCGTTTGTCTTTTATAGGGTTTATGTTAGAACATATCCTTTGATTAGTTGGTTGTAGTCTGATAGTTATAATTTAGTCTTATATTAGAAATTATATTTATTTAATCTTATTCTTGTGCTCATATCAACGTTGGATTGATACAGATATTTAGTTAGTCATCGCTACATACAGGACAGTTAGGTTGTTTACATCGGCCCGATACTTGAACACAGAGCTTCTGAACTTGATGTTTGCTATGTGTGTCCGTGTTTGATGATGCAATTAAATTGAAAAAAATTAATTTAATTTCTGCATCAATAAGATGTCTACAGTTCTTGGTGATATTGAATTTGTTTGGTTTCGTAGATACTGGGATACACTTCAAAGATTGGCGACATTGGTCTGTATGTTCGTCCGTCCGTACTTTCATTTTTCAATTGTCTGTCGTCTTCGTTATTAATTTGTCTGTCCGTTATTCTGTCACCGTGCACTTTACAGATACAAGATTATTAATGTGGAATATCAGTTTAAGTATTTGGCAGACGTATTGTATTTGTCCGACAGTGCGCTTTTTCGTTTATTTGTCCATCAATTTGTCAGTCCATCCCGTTATTTATCCATTTGTCTGTCTTTCAATTTTTTTATATTTTTTTTACTTTGGTTTTTGTTTGTTATTTACATATCAATAGCTGTTAGAATAGTTAAGTCATTTGTCAACTGGTAAATTTAAGCAATTTATTGGTTGATTCTTTGACTTTGGTTTATTGGCATGTGGTCGACTTTATTGGAAGAATTTATACAGTTTTGACTTGATAACACTTCTGTTTACACTATTCAGTAATTTTTTTATACACAAATGTCTGTCTTTAGGGTTAATATTCATTGTTTTTTACTTTGTGTTAAAATTGATTCGACATGATTGTTCACATATAGCATGAATATAGTGCAGTGTTTGTAAACATAATCATGACGGGTGCATAGTGCAGTGATTGTGAACTATAGTGTTGTGTTTGATTAATATAGTGATTATAGTGATCATACAGTGTAGTGGTTCGTGACTGTTAACATAAACAGCATTGATGTTTAGTGCTAATGTGAACTGTGTATGATTTTAACTTGAATTCTATTGTGAACACTAACAGTGGGATTCGTTGGCTCTTTTAGGACCGGAACACTGTAGTGTGTACTTACACAGTTGAGTTGGAAGTTGATTTTACAATGTATGACTTAAACACTTGACCATATAGTAAACTCTTCAGCTTTTCTGGTTCAGAGCATAATTATTGAATAGCGTGACTTAGTTGACCATGGCAGATAGGAATCGTAGGATAATTGTGGATATGGAGGGTGGGGCATCGTACAAAGATACATCTACCTTGTCAGTGAGGGACAAAATTACTTGATGCTTTTCATAGTCTGCATTTAGACACAGACATTAACATAACGGAATATCTGTTGAATTTTATGACTCAGTTCGGAAAATCTGTACCAAAGGAAAGAGAGTCTTATATATCGGATGCTATTTAACAGAAGCTCATACCAATGCCTAGGGTTACATCATATCAATACCTCAAGATATCAAGTTTTGGTGGTGAAAGCGGAAAGGAGGAAGTTACCTGGTATTGTTTTAAGTATGTGGTTGAGGCACTTGTAGCAGATGGAATGTTTAGTATGGAACAGATACTTCATGGAATAAGAAATGCTGTTAAAGGAGAAGTGTCTAAGATTTTTCGCAGACTTGGAACAGCTGTTACCGTGCAGCAAGTTTTGGCTAAGCTTGAAAGCACTTATTGGAATATAGAAACCCAGGAAACCATTATGAAAAAATTCTATAGTTGAACTCAACAGCGTGGAGAATCAATAACAACTTTTGCATCTAAACTGGAAGACTATTTTGATTAAGCTGTGTTACTTGGATCATTGAGCATATTGGACACTCATATATTGAAAGGGGTTAAAAATATATTAAAAAGGGATATGATCCTGCAGTACTACAACGTTGATGGTCGCCAATTACCATACATTGGATGTGTTGAAACTGAAATCAATATAGAAGCTAGTTGGGATAATGCAAAGTCACACTCATGCTTATTTCTTATTGCGCCAGATACCAGTTATACTGCTAGAATGCCTGTGATTCTAGAAACCAACACTCTGCATACTTTATTGCAAGACTGCAAAGATGAATTTGGAAATAAATGTTTACAGAAAGCTAAACTTCACACACCATGGTACGTAAGCTTCAGAGCTAGAACAATTAGAGAAAGGACACTTAGGAAGAACCATGATTGGATTGCAGTAGTCATAAATGCTTAATCACAGGATATTATCTTGAGAGCAAATGTAACCAAGCACATTAAAGGATACGCAGATAGAAAGCCACCATACCCACATGTTAATGCAATGGCGCAGGAATCGGATGAGGCAAGTATCCCGGGTTATATTGACATTACACCTAGTCTAATTAAATACGAACAGGATGATAATCAGGGATTTGAAGTAACTCTTTCTAATTTGACTACCAACACGATTAATATTCCACCTTGTGCAGTGTTATGTGATCTTTAGCCTGTAACAGTTACACAGGAAGTGCTGAAACGGAAGGAAGAAGATGATTAATGGAAAAGTAGTAAAGTCATGCAGGCAAAGCCACATGCAAGACGCAACCACCACCAAAACACCGATAGACAGCATCACACACACACACACAACCACACACCCAAACGCACACACACACACACACACACGAAATGAACACAGAAAACACCAAAAGACACACAAGAAACAGGGACAAACGTTCCACAACATGAACAAACCACAAGCACTAAGACGCAAGGCAAACAAAAGGAAGGGTGACAAAGAGAGTACCGCACGGTCAGCAGCAAAACACCACTGGGGGTTTAAACCGGTTTACGGACGTCCTAACCTCACACTTCTCTCAAAGTCACCCTAGCTTTACAAATATTGTAAATAAAGGTATCCCCGCTGGACTTACCAACAACATAGACGACGGTGAACACAGGACAACATGTAAAACATAGCATAATAACTGTGACAAACCGTCAAATATGTACTCAATGACTTTGCTGAAGTCCGAGCACCTGCAGGTAAGCCGTTAAGGGCACGACAGGGAAAAAGTAATACATGAGTCTGATAAACTCATCCTGTATCCAAGTTTAAGAGTATACCATCATAGAGTACTAACCTCGGCCTGTCATCGCGCAAGCAAAGAGGGAAGCGTAGCTACCGACTGTAAAAGGGTCGATAACCAAACATGCAGTGCGTCGCAATATAATAGGATCATAACCTTTCTTTTTAAATGTTTTAATGCGTTTTATAAACAAATCATGAAAATGGATATGACCCCGAATTTTCCTAAGTTTGTAGATAACATCCCCATAAAATTCTGGTTGAGAAATGCCTTGTCGCAGTAACGTCCGTAGATTGCAATTATATTTACTAATGAGAGGTAAATTTCGATAATAAAATTTAGAAAAGGTTTTCCGAAGTTTGTGATATCTGTAACCTTGCTTAAGAAGTTTATCAGTTATAACTAAATTCCGTCTGTTAAAATTTTCAAGCAAATAACAGGCTCGGGCAAACCTAATAAGTTGAGAAATATAAACCCCATAAGATGTAGAACGTGGCACATCCCCATCTAGAAAAGGATAATTAACAATTTTAAAATTAAAATCTTCTCTTTTATCGTATACTTTGGACGAAACTTTATCATTTGTAATTGAAAGATTCAAATCTAAAAATGAAGCATTAATGTCAGATTGTTTAGCTTTATTTAAAGACAGTTCTTTTGGGTAGTAAGAAACCATAGTATCAAAATAAGGATTATCTAAATTCAAAATATCGTCTAAATACCTTGAAGTTTTATTAAAAGCATTAACAATATCGGTCTGTGTATCAGGTTTTAAGCTAAGCATAAAATCCCTCTCATAGCAATACAAAAACAAATCTGCAACAAGAGGGGCACAATTTGTACCCATGGGTATACCAACAACTTGACGATATATGGTATCCCCATAACGCACAAATATATTATCTAAAAGAAAGGTAAGAGATCTACAAACATCAAGGCAAGTCCACATTGTGTAATGTTCAACTTCTGAATTCGAAAAGAATGAACGTTGAACATTACAAGCAATGAACATTTTGTTTTCTCTGGCAAAGGTTTTTTCTATTAATTTAATAAGTTTATCCTTTATAAGATGGTGAGGTAGAGTAGTATAGAGTGTAGAGAAATCATAAGAGCTCAGTAAAGAAATGTTATACTGTTCATTTTCAAGTTTTGTTAAAACATCATTTGAATTTTTTATGGACCAAAAAACATTAATATTAGAATTTTCATATATTTTATCACAGTAGCGTTTAACATGTTCTTTAATCGTAGTAAGACAGGACGTCAAAAGTATAGATAATTTAGTAGTGGTACAACAGCTAGAGTTGGCAATAAAACGCGACTTATAAGGGTTTTTATGTAGTTTCGGAATCCAGTACAAAGTAGAAAGTTTATGTTGTTTTATGTTAGGACCAGACTTAAAATTATTGCACATTTTTACATGTTCCGAGACTATATCTTTTTCAGGTGTTTGAACTGTTATATAAGTTTTTGAATCAGTTAGCTCCTTCTTTAAAACATCAACATAATACAATATTCAAATAATAGATAGGAAGAGAGAAGCAGTGGTACAGGAGCTGAGCATTGATGACCATAAAATTTAAACTATTGTTTTCTACTGGGGATACGGACATTGGAAAGTGCAATCGAGGAAAACATAGAATAGACTTAAGTGATGAAGTCCGTTTCAAGCTTAGGCATCGTCGTATGATTAACGAGGTTCGTCAGCATTCGGAGCAGTTGCAATCCTGTGATACAATACGTCCGTCGATGTCGCCTTACGCTTCATCTATAGTTCTTTGTAGGAGGGAGAATGTGCGTTGGTTATCTGACTCTAAATCAGAAGACGATAAAGGATTCTGATGCTCTTTCACGCATTGAAGAAATATTGACACTTTAGATGGTGCTCAGTACTTTAGTACAGTCGACATGAAGTCGGGGTACCATCAAGTGGAAGTAGGGGAATCACATAAGGAGCGCACCGTTTTTACATTAGGCCACTATGGATTATGGAAATTTAACAAGCTCTCGGATTGATGAACTCACCTGCAACTTTTCAAAGGTTGATGCAGGTATGTCTAGGTGACCTGAATATGCACATCTGTGTAGTCAATATAGATGACTTGGATAATTTTCAGCAAAACTTTCGAAGAACATTTGGAGAATTTGGATAAGGTGTTTACTCGGTTAAAAGAATTTGACCTTAAGCTTGCATCAGAGAAATGTCAGTTCTTCAGGGAACGGGTACCAATTTTTAGGTCATTTGGTTAGTAAGGATGGCATTGAAACTTATCATACGAAGATTGATAAGGTGCGAACTCGGCCTACATCTTCTGACCCGGAGGTGTTGAGAAGCTTTTTAGCTTTTGCCGGTTATTACTGGCGCTTCATTTGTGATTTCAGTAAAATCACTAGACCGCTTGCAGATTCGCTTCCGGTGACATCTTCCAAAAGAGGTCCCAAGAAGAAACCTACAAAAGAATGGAAACGGTCTGATCAAGAGCAAAAGTCATTTGAAGACTGGAAGATTACCTTGTCGTCACCACCAATATTGACTTATCCCAACTTTGATTTGCCATCGGAGTTGCATACTGACGCTTCCATGAAAGCTTTAGGAGTGGTTCTGTATCAACAACAAGGGGGGTCAGAAGCGAGTTATCGCCTATGCCAGTCGTTCTTTGTCGAAATCTGAGCAGAATTACTCCACTTTTCGACTTGAGTTTTCAGCTTTAAAATGGGCAGTAACAGATAATTTTTCTGATTACTTGGTCAAAAACCATTTTTTGGTACTTACGGATATCAATCATTTGACCTACATACTGACTTCAGCAAAGCTTGATGCCACTGGCCAGCGTTGGGCATCCGCTTTAAAAGTACAAAAATGAGTCATGCAGGAAACACCACATACAGAACAAACACTCGCCCGAACAGCAACACAAGGAAACAGCAAATGTACATAGGTAGAAAAAACAACAAGAGACGCACAAAGACAAAACAAACATACAATAGGAGGAAGATGTAAGTACCGCCTTGGAACGGTCAGTGACAAAAGTCACCGGGGGTTTAAACCGGTTTATGGGCGCCCAACCTCACCCTTATTCCATCCCCATCCTAAAAGACAAACAGTGTAAATAAACGTATCCCCTCTCCGACTAATCTACAACAACCGCGACAGCAAATACAGTGGTAAAGTGCATGTATAACAAAAGCATTTAATTGTACATACTGTATCCACCTATCGCTAGTGTACTCAATGATTGAGCTGCAAACAGAGTAACTGTAGAAAAGTAATAAAGGGTACGACAAAAATGAAATAGTACAGATATCCGACGTTCTCCTTCCATTTCTGGATTTAAGAGGTCGCCTTCATAGAGTCAAGTCAGTTTTCATTTGATATTGGATATCGCAGTGGTCTTAGGAATGCAGATGCAGATGGCACGAGCCACTATCCACATGAGAAGGTCATATTTGACAAAGACCCGTTGATTAGGATTGAAAACAAAACTGTCAAGGCCATTTGCAGTTGCATTGTACCGCTTTTTATTGAAATTTTAACAACAAACAGCATTAACATCATCGAGGCTACTGAATATCCAGGAAAACCTTTGACACAAACTGAAATGTGTGAAATCAGAAGGAAGCAACGAGAAGATATAGTAATTGAAAAATGGATAATAAATGTATACCAAATAGGAATCTGTCGAAATAGGATATTGTCACGAAAGAACAATTCAAAAATTTAAGGATCAAAAGGGGGTTATTGTTTAGGGCAGTGAAGGAGAATGATGAGGTCATTGAGCAGCCTGTGCTTCCGGAATTTTATAGAGAACAGGTTTTTACCGGACTGCACAATGGTGCAGGATACCCTGGAAGGGATCGTACTTTAAAGCTGTTAAAGGGACGCTTCTACTGGCCTGGTATGGCTGCTGATGTTGAATGTTGGGAACTAATTGTGATAGATGTCTCCGGAGGAAGAGTTCCGTGCATAACAGAGCACCTTTGGTGAATGTCAATACCGCCTATTCTTAAGAGTTGGTATACTTCGACTTTCTCACCTTGGAATATTCCAAAGGAGGTATTGCTAATGTGTTAGTGATTACGGATCATTACACCGAGTTTGCCATGGACATACCGAGTATAAACCAAACAGCAAAAAGCAACAGCAGAAGCATTTTACAACCAATTCATTCTTCATTATGGTATTCCGACCCGACTTCATTCCGACCAAGGTGCTAATTTTGAATCAGATCTAATCAAGGAACTTTGTACGTTGACCAACATGAAGAAAAACCATACATCTATTTATCACCCACAAGGAAATGCTGGACAAGAACTATTTAATAGAACCCTTATAGATATGCTTTGCACATTGGACAATTCGCAGAAATCGGATTGGAAAAAGTATGTTAGTTCTTTGGTGTATGCCTACAATTGTACTCCACATGAGTCAACTAAGATTTCACCATTTGAACTCATGTTTGGCAGGAAACCAAGGCTACCAATTGACTCCATCTTTGAGCAAGTCCGTGACAATAGCCATAAACCAATTAATGAATAGCCTCATGATTTGAAGGATAGAATTACTAAAATATAGGACATAGTGAAACATCATGTAATCAAAGCAAAGGCTAAACAGAAGTACTATGATATTAAGGCCAAAGCAGCAAAGATTGTTCCTGGGGATCAAGTTCTAGTCAGAATACATGCATTTGGTTCCCAACATAAAATATCTGATAAGTTCAAGGAGAGCTCTACACTGAACAAGAACAAGTAAAAGATGATATTCCTGTATACAAATTAAAAGGAACAGTGTCAGGGAAAGAAAGGACTCTGCACAGAAATCATTTGTTTTTGGTTCATAACCAAGACCAGACAGATGCGTTGAGAGAGACGGAGGGGGAGAGTGCAATTCTAGAAGGAAAGGAATAGGAGTTAGAAGTAGTTTCTATGGAGCAGGAAAAAGAAGTTAAAGAAGTGGGGAGTGAAGTCACTGAGGACTCAGAAGATGAGGGATTGCTGGTGTTAGAAACCAGTATTGGGGACGCCCATAACCCTGAGGGATTTCTGAGGGAAATGCCAGTCGTGCATCATATGGAACCTTATGTCGGTCGTAGAATTGATTTAGTTCAAAGGGCAGAAGGTCTTAGGATCAGTGATTCTTCCGGAGAAGAACACTTGTTGCATATGGATACTGTTAGTAAACAGTAAGAGTCAGAATTGCAGGGAGATGTAGAAGTTCAACATCATGATATATCAGATGATGATACAGAGGGTAGTTCTGTTACATTTCTGAGGGACACAGGAGCCACAAAGCAACTGTTAGGAATTAAGAAGAGGTATACAGGACCGGATCAGGAACCAGTTGAGATACAAGATACAATGGGAATAGGAGATAGAGAAAGTGCAAAGGAACCTACTATTATTTCAAGGAAACAGAATCCACTTAAGGCAATGCCAAGGAGGCGAAGTAGTTGGTCTGTAGAAATGCCAAGAGACAGGAACCTACCTACGGCAATGCTTAGACGATCTTCGCGAGAGCGTAAAATGTCCGAAAGATATGGATATGACGACTATCGGATGAATAGAATGGTGTCAAGCCCGTATGATTCAAGATTTGAGGCATTAAATGCATTTATGGACTCTGGTGTACTGAAAGATATCGATGTTGATATTGCCTAGAGACTCGTTCCCAGTAGTTTTAACAGGTGATTGTGATATATAGGTATTTTAGTGTGCGTATTTGTTTTATTTTCATTAATGTGTACTTAACTTTTGTAAAATACTATCCAGATAATACTATTAATATCTTGAAAGTGTAGTTTCTACACGTCGTGCAGTCATTTACACAGGAGTTAAGATGTGTTTATAAATCACTTAAGTAGATGACATAGTATGATAACATATGGTGTTACCAATGATGAAGTCCTAATACACTACATGTGTATTCCTAGTATGTTTATTTGTTTTACAATTACATTTTGTAAGTAATGTATGTGAGAACACATTTCCAAGAACAAGGGGTCAGTATACAAGGTGAGTATGTTCTATAACATTGTAGAATATGGTTGCAGTGTAGTTATTGCAGTTTAGAGGAGTTAGTTACTGTATAATTTACTTATGTGGTATAGTATAATAGTGGTGTGTAATGTTTCGAGGCAAACTTGACAGAGACTGACGGTGGAGACTTGTATATCTCAGTTAATGACGTGGACGTCATTTCATCAAGTAGGGGAGGTGTGTAACAGGGTTGAATTCTGGCGAAGTTAGTGGTCTGTTGCTTTTTGAGATTTCTCTCCCTTGCTCATCGGATCGGTTATGAATGAGTGATCGTTCGTTTGTAGTCTATTGTCTCGGTTTCCCGGGCGTTGGTAACTTTGCACTCGAATTTCGTGATGACCACCCCATAAAGAGCTGTGTTTAGAGGCGACGTTGGATTTCTATTGTATATTGGTATGTAATGTCACTTTGAATGGTGAATGGTTGTGTATTTAGTTTCGGAGTCGTTTGCGATGAACGGTTTCTTTTCATAAGTGTTATATTCGCTAAATTCAGTATTTGTCGTGCATTCGTGCCTTATTTCCGCAAACTTTAAGCAATGACAGCATCGGGTCTGGAATGGTTCTTAACTGCATGTTTCATAATAGTTTTACATGTTTCTCGAACATTTTACAGGTTTACCCTTTTTGAGCTAACCTCACAAAACGGCCAGAGAGAGAGAATGATTAGAGAGAGAGAGACATATTCACTCGGCTCCTAGTCGGTAAGTGCCCAGGAGTTTTGTAAATTCACTTGCGTGTGGTATCTTTTGTTACATGTGCTGAATAATTGCTTTTATAACATTTTGCTGATCTAGGTTACTTCTATAGGCCACTAGAATACAATAATACTATTTTATGTTAATATTCATGTTAAAGGTAGAATTACTGAGAGTTTGATGATTGATCATGGTGTTATATCATTTGTAGTTCTAATATTGTTTACTCTATCACCAACTATTATATCTATTGTAATTCATTATGTTTCAGGGTATTTATCGTCAAATAGATTTATTGAGCAGACGACGTTTTTGGGTCATTCTGTAAGAACCCGTACGAAACCCTCTTATTACAGATATGCGAAATATATACAATATATATGAATGAAATCACTAACCGCAATGAACCGCATACAGTGTATTAACAAACTTGATATAGACAAGATAAGTTGACTGAAAGCCATGCTCATCAATATCACAAAATAGAATAATCTGTATTAACAAACTTAATGAAACAGGGTCTGCAAATTTCTCTTTTTGCTTTTCTACTTTTGCTTTCGAGGGATCATCCTTTTTCAGAATATATGTACTTCACAACAGCAGATGATAAGTGCGTGTGTGGCGGCCGTAAAAAGTCGCGCCTTACTTCATTCTCAGTGTTGTTATATTTTCTGGTCCTTCGGAATCATTAGTTTCCATGTTATTAGTTTTGAAAATTGAATACTGCTTAAGCCGGTACTAGGGGGCGTTAGTAGTGTTGCACTTTTAATTACTTCTCATGAAAAGACTCAATAAAACCGAGTCTGCAATTTTCTCTTTTTGCAATTCTACTTTTGCTTTCGAGGGATCACTCATTTTCAGAATATTAATACAGATAAGTTGACTGAAAGCCATTATCATTAATATCATAAATTAGAATAAATGGGCTGACTGAACATCATTCCTTTTAAAGGACTATAGGGCAAACTTTTAGCTTAATACGTTGGCTGAAAGCAATTGCTATCCTGAACTCAGTTGTCATTTTACATGACTATTGAGTGTACTGTTAGCTGAATAGGTTGGGTGAAAGCCATGCCTATTCTGAACTAAACTGTCCTAGTAACAAATGTTAAAAATGCGTTTTCAAACACATTTTGAAACATGCCAGTGACCTTGCGTCTCTTATGCCAGGCGGTAGAGCATTCCAAAGTTTTGAAGCTGCAGGCATGAAACTTCTCTCATCGTATTTTACCTTACAACATTTTGGCACAACCAACGGCAATGATTTACTTGCTAACCTTAATTCTCTGCGCGACATGTGCACGTAAAGCATGTCGACAATGTATTTGGGAGATTCACTGTGCATGTTTTGTTTTACACAAGTGTCAACAATTTGAATTCAATTTGATGATGAACCGGAAGCCAGTGAAGTTCCTTCAGAACCGGTATGATATGATTATATCGAGGAGTTCTGGTTATGATGCGGGCTGCTGTGTTTTGCACTCTCTGACATTTCCGCATTATGTTGTTTGAACTTCCATGCAGCAGTGAATTGCAGAAGTCTATTTTGATGAACTCTAATATATGAAGTATCCTTGGGAAAGACATGGTAAGTAGGTTGATCAGACTGGGACATGCCTGACCGCTTTTCTACGACCAGGTTAAGATAATACGCTCAGAGACCTCTTTTGTTCAAATATCAGGATTCCATCACCTGGGCAATTCGAGTCGCACCCCACGGCAAACAGGTTGCTCCTACTCGGGGGATATTACCCCTCTGCAGGAGATATAGCTGGCGAATGCTTACCCTCGCCAGCATGGGGGATGCCTAAAGTATCTGTTCTTCTTATTATGTAGCTTAACAAAACAATCTAAAGCGTTCGTTGCAAACTGCATTACATGATAACTGGCGCACTGGATACTGTGCTTGATGCAATATATGCCCGTATGTTTCCTTATTTGTCAACAAAAACGTCACCTAAGTATTGAGCAAGTGGTCTTGAGGACTACGAGTGATTTTGCTAGGTCATCTCGTCATCATACTCGACGACAAGGCGACGTTGAAATATATATAAAACTGTTCCAGATCTTATTCATATTATATATGCTCATTACTCTTCTTATTACACTAATTATTCAAGGAAATATCAGTATGACTTGGTGTTGTAGTTTTAATATTCATGAAAACTAATTGCCTTTCATCGAAATAAACACCTTTTTTCTTCTATTAATAACAAATAAAGCAAACCCATATCAGACACTTCACGCAGGAGCTTCTGATTAGGAACTTCTCATTTTGCGTAAACATATATTTTAGAAAAGAGTACTGTACACATATAATTAATACACTATTATTCAATATGCCTTTTTAATATGTTCTTTATTTGTTTAGAGTTGTCATATTGTATTAAATGTACTTATTTTGAGGGCCTCGGGGGTAGTCTTCTGACTAACCGAGCTACCCTCGTAAAATAAAGTGTTTCATTCATTCATTGACACAGGGCGCCAATGGAACGGATCCATGTAGGAAACGTTCCACAGACATTTGGTTCAGTTCTATTTTAAACTTTGTTTATGTAGTTTGTATAATTATGCTGATTTCATTTTGCGTTATTGAAATGGTTTAGCGTAATGTCTGCACTGGACACACTGTTTATTATTATCTGTGATTTTTATTTTGCATATAAATGTATGAAATGTACTGATTAACAATGCCTCAGAGTACCTAATGAGCTACCCTCATTAAATGAAGTATTTTAGCATGCATTCATTAATTTAGATTAATTGGGTTACTCTCAAGCCTTTAAAGTCATTCATTCAATTCGTCATAAACCTTGTGCATATAGTTTGAATCCAGATGATACGTTGAATAACTCAACGTCTCATCAGGTTCACTTAGTTTACAATATAACTGCATTTTTCTAACTTTGAAGCAGATAACATTTTATTTTAACTAAAACTAAGCAAAAATATTTTTCGTATTATAGTATTGACAGCGTGGGTAATTGACGTCACAAATATGTGGTTTAATAGCGCATGCATTCATCCACCTGAATCATAGTCAAATGGCATTTACGTATTTCATTTGTGCAACAGTTAAGCTAAATTCAGCTTTGTATTAACTATTTGAATATGCTAGTGGCAAATCAAAACTTTGATAACAGATTGGATCCAGATAAGACACCAATATACTCGACGTTTTATAAGGATCCAAATGCGTGTCTTTGAAGAATAGATCTACAAATTGAAGCAGACAACAATTTTTAATTATACAGACACATCACTACTTAGAGAGCAATGAGTTTATATCTGACCATTGATTTCTTGTGCGTATATATATCTGTGATTTACTGTTTTGCGGAGAGTAGTAGAGAGCGACGGGTCAAAAGTCGAAACTTTCATTTTATCGACATGAAACTTATCATAGTGCACTGGATGAGGTGTAGATGTTAACCAACGCAAAATGTAATAACGACGCAAAATGTAATAAACTTTGAGGTGGGCCTGATTCATACCATACAACTATACATCCACGACTTTCGAAGAGAAAATGAATATATAACGATAATATAACCTGTCTGACCACAATAGCCGGAGATAAGTGTAGTGGAGGTTTCATCGACAAAAAGACATACCAGAGTGTATTGGGTGAAGTGTACATGTAGATGTTGCTAGAGTCAATATGTTATACTTATTCTAAAGATGTTCGATATATAAGGGAAATTATTACATTTTGCGTTATTACATTTTGCGTTGATATGCTTATTTCAAAACCAACGCAAAATGTAATAAATTTTGAGGTGGGCATGATTCATACCATACAACTGAATGTTCGTAACTTTCGAAGAGAAAATTGATATACAACTATAATACATGCAAAAACTATCTCAGCACTTGCACCGAGGAAGGGATTTGGAGGGGAACGGGTCGAAGTTCGAAATGTTTGTTGCCTCGACGAGCAATTATCAATATACATCGGAAGAAGAGTAAATCAATTTGGACACAAGGGTCGTGGCAAGGGGGGAGGGGTGGGATAGACGCAAAATGCAAAATAAAATGAGACGGGTCTGATCCATACCATACAACTCTATATCCGCGCCTCTCTAAGAGATAGATACCGTGTATAATATAACCCGCCGTGGCACTAGAATAGCAGAAATGGGTAGTGGGTGGAAGAGGGTGAGGCCATTGCAAAAATAGAAACTATAAAAACTAGAAACCGATGTATCTAGCGTTAGCGTCAGAAAACAAACACATGTTTTAACTACATTTAATTTCTTCTGCACTGCTATTTACGTAATCTACTAAATGATTATCTTTCCACTATCGCCGTGTTATCGACAAGAAACAATTTTAAGTGCATCGGATGGAGTGTAGATGTTGCTAGAGTATATATTTTACGTATTCTAAAAAAATGATTTTCTTTTCATTTTACGACTATGATAGATATGTGACAGACGCACTTAACGCATTGTTAAAGGGCGTGTCACAAAATATCAGAAGTTATGCAAGTCCTTTTCCCTCTTCTATGAAATGAGATAAACAGTGACGTAGCTGCGTTATCATGTTCACACTGTGTAGACAGCTTTCTAAATTAAGTTATATTTATGATCCCTTGCAAAGTGTCCGGCAGTTGTCTATCATGCAACTTACATTATGTCAAGATTTGTCGATCATGGAAAGATAATCATTTAGTAGATTACGTAAATAGCGGTACAGAAGAAATCAAATGTAGTTAAAACATGTGTTTTGTTTTCTGACACTAACGCTAGATACATCGTGTATGCATGTTCAAAGTATATGCAAATTACAATATTAGTAAATGTTCTCAAAATGCTGTTGCTTGTTAAATGCATATTAAGTGCAAATGTAAGTTTATGTAACGGTTTAACCCATTACAGCATACATCTTTACGTCGGTCAAGACAAACAGCATACCAGTGAAACGGTTTGCGAGTAACTCGTAGTCTGAATGTAGGTAATATAATGTTTGCTACTCGGTATCTTTTGGAAGTAACGAGAGTGTTAATACATTAATAAAACAGAGAATCAGTTGTAAATGATTTTCAATGGAACTATCATGAGTTAAAGGCGTTTATATACTGTAAAAGGGTTTTCCCAAAACTTATTTTCTCCACTATAGATAAATTGTATTTTTAATTGAAATTGTATAAAAGTATATTTCAATGCATGTCTTCGATGAGATAAAATCAATAAATATTCAGAATAATACAATTTTGCATTGTTATCTGTAAAAGTCAAGCAAAAATAGGGCAATTAATCCTGTTACTGACGATCACATCGCATCAATGTCGCGTTGACGTCGTATATGACGATGAGTTGACCTAGCAAAAACACTCATAGCGAAAAAATAAACTCGAATAGGTATTGTTTTTTCACTTGTTTCTGTTAAGAAGTGAACGGAGTATGATATATATATTTTTTCAAACTATCATCGTCTAGTTTTTTTGGAATTCCGCGAAAATGTTGAAAATAATCCAATACCAGAAAGCGGTAAAATAGGTTTTCCAACTTTCAACTCTTGACGGAACAAAAGTGTTACGCTTGTAAATCATATGTGGCATATCATATTGAAAAACTATTCTTCTTCTTCAAACCAGTTCTCGATTCATTGAAATACGCAACGGCATTTGTAAATAAATAAAGAAATAAGCAAGCACATGTGAATTGCTTAGAAGACACCAGAGGGCGCTTTTGACGTCATATATTGCTAAGCAACCGACGTCAAATTTAACATGAACGTCGTAGTCGTGTCGGCGGTAACTTTCTAAATACTTTGACCAAATATTATGTTAATTGGATAAACTTCGATTTTTGCTTCATCAACAGCGCGAACTACGTTAATCAGGATTGCTTATTTGGAGTATGTTTCTACTTACAGTTTGGCTAATAGGACAACCCAAAATAAATACTCAGGGAGCCAATAGTGCCTACCGTGCACCCTCCCCATGACTTTTTGTTCATGGGTACCAAAATGTTCAGAAAAATGTCCTGAATCAGAATGTACTCAAACTTAAATTATTTTAGGCTATGTGTATTTTAACCGTTTCCATGGCACCCCCTAGTTTCGTTATGATGACCCATACCTAAAAATTTGCCCATATCACAGCCAGGTTATGTCCTTAAACTATAAAACTGGTACCAAATAGAAGATAAGACATTGTGCTTTTATGTCAATCTTTTTTTAAATTACCTTATTTGAATACTTATGAATATTAGTGAGAACATTAAAAATAGTAAAAAAATATAGAAATAACGTGAACTTTTCCATTTTTTTTATCCTACAAATATCAGAAAATAACTTTAAATGCAGTTTAACATGATGACAAAAAAAACAGGAAACAAAATATCCTATTTGAGGACCATAGCATTAGTTTTAAGCACTATTTGACCGTTTCCATGGCAACACCCTAGTTTTCGTAATAATGGTACGTACCTGCAAAATCATCCGTATCACAGCCAGTTTTTGTACAAAACCTATAAAACTGGTACCAAATTGGAGATAGGACATTGTACTTTTATTTCCAGTTGTTTTTTAAATTACCTTATTTGCATACTCATGAATATTATTGAGAACATTAAAAATAGTAAAACCAATATAGAAATAACGTAAATAATGTAAACTGTTCACTTGTTATCCAACGAATAACAGAAAACAATTTCAAATACAGTTTAACCTGATGAAAAAATCCTCAGAAAACAAAATATCAAATTTGAGGACCAACAATTTAACTCTAAGTAATTTTTTAACTGATTCCATAGTAACCATTCATTTCACTCTGTTCACACATTTTTTTAATCGACACCTACCTGCAAAATGTTTCCATATAACAGGATTTTTTTGGTATATTTGGCTTTGGTTTAAAGGCATTTAAACTGCATTTGAAATTGTTTTTTGATATTTGTAGGAAAAAAGCGAATAGTTTACATTATTCACGTTATTTCTATATTGTTTTTACTATTCTTAATGTTCTCATTAATATTTATTAGTATGCAAATAAAGTAATTAAAAAAACAAACTGGTAATAAAAGCACAATGTCCTATCTCCAATTTGGTACCAGTTTTATAGGTTTTGGCTGTGATATGTACGATTTTGCAGGTACGGACCATTATTTCGAAAACTAGGGTGTTGTCATGGAAACGGTAAAATGGTGCTTAAAATTAATGCTATGGTCCTCAAATTGGATATTTTATTCCTGGGGGTTTCGTCATCATGTTAAACTGCATTTGAAGTTATTTTCTGATATGTGTAGGATAAAAAATGAAAGGTTTACGTTATTTGTATAATTTTTTTACTAGTTTTAATGTTCTCATTAATATTCATGAGTATGCAAACGAGGTAATTTAAAAAAAAATGACATAAAAGCACAATGTCTTATCTTCCATTTGGTACCAGTTTTATAGTTTTAGGACAAAATCTGACTGTGATATGGGCAAATTTGTAGGAATGGGTCATCATTACGAAAACTTGGGGGGGGGGGGTGCCATGGAAACGGTTAAAATACACATAGAATTTAAGTTTGAGTACATTCGCGATTCTGATTCAGGACACTTTTGTGAACATTTTGGTACTCATGAAAAAAGTCGGGGGGGGGGGTGCATGGTAGTCACTATTGGCTCCCTGAGTAAAACGTTATCGTGCCGTCTTTGTCAATTTATATACGTTTTAAATAAATAAGAACCCTGTCTCATCTGGATCGACACTGCTAGCAAATATTCTGAAAGTTGGAGATCCTTCGAAAGCAAAAGTATCAATGCGAGAAGAAAAAAATTGCATACTCGGTTTTATTGAGTTTGTTCATGAATGTAATTAAAAATGCAAAACTACTCATGCCCCTTAATATCGGCTTAAGCAATATTTAATTCTTATTTATTCAATATAGAGTCAATTTTTTATTCGTCCTTAGCAGGCTTAACGATAAACTAAAGTTTGTACCCGTTTCGCTGTCGTTCCCGTAACGACTTCCCTGCAGTTGCTTTGACTTCGTTATATTTTTCTGGTCCTTTTGCATCATTAGTTTTGATGTTATTAATTTCAAAATTTGAATACTACTTAAACCGATTAGTTTTGCACTTTTAATTAATACTCATCAACAGTCTCAATAGAACCGAGTCTGCAATTTCTCTCTTTGCATTGCTACTTATGCTTCCGAAGAATCTCCCACGTTCAGACTATATTCAGTAAGTGCGTTGTTTCGGTATGAATTGCGTTTGTATATTACTTTTTCCGCTTGATTTTACTACCTTTTCATTTATAGATAGTATCATCATTCAGAATGATCAACAAAAGGATTTATCTCCACTAAAACACAGGTAGTCCTTCGATATGATAACTAATTTCGTAACTGATACATTGCTTGCCATTATCTTTCTTTTAAATATATGTCTTGACGATATAAAGATATGCGCCAAAGTGTGAAGGCTGCATTAATTTTGCTTTGATATTTTGCATAGTTTTAAGAGGAAACAAGAGTACCGCATACGGTACATAATACGCCCACTTTCAAACTTTCTCTGACTCAACATGCCTTATAAGTGTTGACATTTTCTAATCTGTGCTTCAGATCTTGATTTCCATACTAAGGTGATACTATTTTTCAAAAAAAATGAAGTTAATATCTTATTGAATAAAAAAGTTACAGCTAATCCTCATATTCGCAGATTTTTGTAAAGTCCAACGGCCATAATTCTGTAAAGACAAACTAAATGAACCTCAAAATAAACTCAGCTTCAGATTTTGTTGATTAAAACATTTGTGTTAAGTTTCATTTATATCATTTTAATAGTTTTCCCAGAAAACAACAGACAAATTAAAAATTTACCAACAAACAAAGTAACGAGCACACAAAGTTCAAGGATCATAACTTAAGAAAAAAATGACTTATCGAAAACCGCGCAATATATGTGAAAATTGATATTAAGGTTTGACATGTGGCTTTGCCTGCTTGACTTTACTACTTTTCCATTAACCATATAAAACAATTGAAGTAAATATTATTTCAAATGAAAAGGTTATGGCCATCCTCATATATCATATATTTGAATTGTTTCCTTTAAGTGCAAGGACCATAACTCCGAAATAACAAATCAAATGAACCTCATAATTGTCTTAGCTTCAGGCATTGATACATTAAACATTTGTGTGAAGTTTCAATCATATCTGTCAAACCGTTTTCCCAGAAAACAGCGGACAAACTATATGCATATATTTGCATTATTTTTTAAGTAAAAGGGTCATAACTCATAAACGACAAATCAAATGAACCTTAGAATCTACTCAGCTTCAGATATTGATGCATTAAACATTTGTGTGAACTTTCATTCATATCTCTCAAATAGTTTTCCCAGATAACAGCGGACAAACTATTTGTATGTATTTGCATTATGTTTTAGGTAAAAGGGCCATAACTCTGAAACGAAATATCAAATGATCCTCAGAATCATCTCAGCTTCAGATCTTGATGCATTAAACATTTGTGTGAAGTTTCATTAATATCTGTCAAATAGTTTTTCGAGAAAACTGCGGACAAACAAAATGTTGACGGACGAACGAACGAACGGATGGACGGATAGGGCCACGCCAGTATACGACCACCTTTATTAGGTGGGCGTATAAAAACTTCATAAAACTTCCCGTAAAGTGACACAATTGTGCATGAAGGGAGTGTGAACAGTTGGTGTACTTTTTAGGTGATTCTGTTGTGTGATTTGACAGATAAATGTGAATTGAATAAAACAATGTTGTGCCATATTGGATTTTTAAAATCAAATGTGTGAGCATCAGGGTATACAGGTGGAGATGAGAAGTGGATAAGTGGAGAAGCGGATTAATAGAGCACTGCCAACTTATACAAGGTGTGGTCTTTCTTTAATAGGGCAATTATTGCCCAATTTAAAACCCAGCAACCTATTAGTATCAAGGTTAAAACAGCTAGGGCTGATAAAATTGGGCAATTTGGCTTAGCTAAATTTAAGTGTTCGAGAGGGGGCAACTCAAAATCAAAGAATGTTTAGGATGTAAATAAAGGTGTTCATTTAAACAAATTAAGGGAAATACCCCAATCAATTCCAATTGTTTCTGGAAACAGTCAGATCAAAAGGGAAATTCCATCTGCTGGCGTAAATTTCTATCACTTGAAAGAGTTACCCCAGATAACCCGATCCACTGTTTCAAAACCTCACAGAAACACTGGTAAATTCTCAGCAGTGCCCTTTTCGTGTTATTACGAGAAACGGTGTTGACTGTGTGTCATATATTGAGGTCGCCGACCCAGGTCTATCTGACGGCACTGGTAAAGTTTCTTGCGATGTTTTTTCTGTAAGTTTCGAAGCAAAGGCGGCTAAACCTCCAACAGTGAGAAAAACTTTTATTTCGGAAACTTAGGGCAATTAATGTTGACTCATTTAAAAGAGATCTCATACACTCTGAATCCATCAAAGCAAGTTTGCAAATGACAGACGTTGATGAGCTTGTTAACACATATACACAAGTGCTGGCGACACTTGCCGATAATCATGCACCATTGTGTACTAAAACCATAACGATCAGACCATCATGTCCATGGTATACCCAGGAACTGCACGATGCTAAACATGCACGGCGCAAGTTGAAAAGAAATTAGAAAACGTCAGGACTCACAATAGACCATCAGCTATACAGAGAACAGTTTATCAGCGTAAACAAGCTGTTGGCAAAGCCAAAGGTTGATTTCTTCTCAGAGAAAGTAGAATCTTGCCAGGAAGACTCAAATAGTCTTTTCAATGTCACTAAGCACCTGCTAGGTACAACTAGTGACACCATAATTGCCTAAGACTTCGTCCTCAAGACAACTTGCACAAGACTTCGGTGACTTTTTGTCAACAAAGTGGACACAATACGAGCAGATATTGCACCAGGCACTGTATCGGGTGCACCAGTTATCACTGAAATGCAGAATGCAACGAACGCTTTTGATAGTTTTGTAACAGCTACAGAGGAAGAAGTAAAACAGATCATTAAGGCATCCTTGACCTCAAACGGACTACATGAGCACCATCAGTCGGCATACCGAAAGCATCATTCAACGGAGGCTGCTATTCTGAAAGTTCAAAACGACATCCTTCAATCCCTAGATAAAAACGAAATAACAGTTCTGGTCATGATTGACTTATCGGCTGCATTTGACACTATCGATCATGAAACTGCTAAAACAGCTGGAAAAAGACTTCAAAATTATTGGAAGAGCTCTTGAGTGGATAACCTCCTACATGGATGACCGCAATCAAATAGTCTCAGTAGAAGGAGAACTGTCCACCCAAGTTAAAATGGAATATAGGGTGCCACAGGGTTACGCCCTAGGACCAAACACTATATAATCTACACACAACCTGTCGAAACCATGGGCTTAATCACAACTTCTATGCTGATGACTCACAGTTATACCTGTCCTTACAGCCCAATGGCATTTCCTGTCAACAAGAGGCTTCATCGCGAGTTGAGGACTGTCTCAAAGAAGTAGTCTCTTGGATGCATCAGAACATGCTGAATATCAATACTGACAAGACTGAGGTCATTGTGTTTCATACAAAAACACAAAAGTACCTTCAGAGGTTAGTGTGCAAGTAGAACCCTCTAAACTCATGCCATCTTTGTGTATAAAGAATATCGGTGCATGGCTCGATTCACATATGTATAAGACATCACATGCCAGTTCCGTGTGTAGGTCTTGTTATACACAGCTCCGACAAATAGGCCATACAAGATAGCACCAAGACCTTGGTAAACTCTCTTGTTACATCGAAAATAGACTACTGCAATTCACTGCTGCATGGAATTTCAAACAACTCACTACGGAAATTTCAATGAGGTGCAAAACACAGCAGCCCGCATCATAACCAGAACTCCTCGATATAGTCATATCACGCTGGTTTTGAAGGAACTTCATTGGCCTACGGTTCAAAATCAAATTGAATTCATTATTCTGACGCTTACGTATAAAGTCATGCACAATGAATCTCCCAAGTACATTATCGACATGCTTGACGTCTACGGGCCGCGCAGAGAGTTAAAGACGGATAGTAGACCATTGTCGTTGGTTGTGCCAAAAAAGTAAAATACGGTGAGAGAGATTCCATGCATGCAGCTCCGAAACTTTGGAATGCTCTACCTTCAGGCGTTAGAGACGCAAGGTGCCTGGCATGTTTCAAAATGTGTCTGAAAACGCAGGTTTTCAACATTTGTTACTGGGACAGCTTTGTTCAGAATAGGAATGGCTTTCAGCCAACCTTTTAAGCTAACATATCACCCAATAGTCATGTACAGTGGCAACTAAGCTAAGGATAGACATGGCTTTCAGTCAACCTTTTAAGCTAACAGTTGACCCAGTAGTCATGTACAGTGGCAACTGAGTACCGGATAGGAATGGCTTTCAGCCAACGTATCAAGCTAACAGTTGACTCATTAGTCATATAAATGGAATGATTTTCATTTAGCCCATTTATTCTAGTAATGGTATTGATGAGCATGGATTTCAGTCAACTTATTTGTATCAAGTTTTGCTAATACAGATTATTCTAATTTGTGATATTGATGAGCATGGCTTTCAGACTTGTCTGTATCAAGTTTGTTAATACAGTTTATGCTATTACTCTGCAGATAGTGATTTCATATCTATTGTATATCTTTGCATATCTTTCACTGAACGGATGGAAAATCATAAAGTTCCTTCCGGCTGGCGATTTTATATAGATTGTACATCTTTCATTGTCTAGATATATAATCATGCGGATCGTTCCGGTTAGTGATTTCTTCCTTGTAAAGCGCTTTTGAACGCACATATCCAGTGTGAAAAGAGAAAGAGCGCTATATAAATGTGGTATAATAATAATAATGTTTAAAGCCTTGGACGTTAGCTGATCAAAAGACTAATCATAATTAAATTTATTTCGTGTACGTCACAATGAAAACGTACCCAAAACGTCCAAACGTTGATTGGTTGGGTTTACGTTTCCCGTTGAATCCACAGTATTGTCGGGGTTTTTTACGACGTCGATATTCCGATTGTCGTCTGAATATTGAAAAGTTTGAATTGTGAAAGACACGGACGCGCAACTGGGTTGAGTCATAGACTATACCGTTAGCAAGCTCAAAGGAAGACTCACTCCATCTGCCTTTCCATTTTGATATATGAGCTATTGAGGTAGCAGTGCCATGTAGCACAATTGCCCACTCCATGCAAATTCCACACAATGTGAATAATTTTACATCCATTCAATCCTTTATTTGGCGAAAAAAAACCCTTAACCTTCATTCAACAAAATATTTTCATCTACCATCTTTATCTATGAAAAACTGTTTTCATAATCGCCCTGAAGTAGTACTTTCTCCATTGAATAAATCAGTTTGAAATAACACTGTAGTTTATAGTTTTCAAAATAAACGGATATTGCACACAGAACGTAAAATGTATCCTACTATAATAAGTGCAATTCTAAGAGGTGTATGTAATGCAATCATTTGTCTTGCAACTCTACCATTAAATCTGCATATAATTGGAGACATCCATTTAAATATAAAATGTCAAACCAGTTATACATCTTGTTGATAATAATAATTCTACAGCTTTAATTCTAAAGCTAGATTTACGGCTGAATTCAAATGGATTAAAAACTTACAAACACTTTTTCCTTTAGGCCAACTGACACCGTATATCAAAATAGTAATATTTCTAAAGACCTAAATAAATTAGAAGTGTTAAATGATTCATAAATTCTGAAAGGGGGTGATCCCCCGAGAGCAAAAATCGCAACAGAAAAAGAGAAAATTGCAGACCTGGTTTTATTGAGTCTGTTCATGAACAGTAATTGAAAGTGCAACACTGCTCACGCCCCCTAGCACCGGCTTAAGCGGTATTCAATTTTCAGAACAAGAAGTACTAAAATTCATAATCTCGAAGGATCAGAAGGTATAACAACACTGAGAATGAAGTACGGGGCGACATATTGGATTTACCTACCAAATGAACAATTGCAAAGAGATAAATAATATGTTTACCACAATGTAGGCGTACATTGTGTAGATATCTAAAACAGAAGTTCTAAGACGAATTTTGCACTTGACATTACTGTTTTCACGTATACCATGTGATCTCGATCTTATTGTACTCGGTGAGTGATGCTTTCCTTCTGATCGCGTAAAGTGTTTCACTTGATGGCTGTTCACCTTTTTCTTATGTTTGTCGAGTGAGTCTATACTTGCAATTCCTGCTTGTCTCGCAGATGTAGACTTTATCGCACTACTTACAAGGAATAGAGTAAACCACCCCATGCTCACCTCACTGGAAGGGCGCAAAAGGAGTTGATAAGAAATCGGACACAGGTGTATGGCAAATAAACGAGGTCATCCAGATTAGGAAAAACAAGTCGACTATGAACTGAGATGAGGGGGAATACAAACTCTCCCACATTTGGGGCCTGGTTTTCGTCAGCGCACCTGCTGACGGAAAAAGCCGATACACGGACACAGAGAAGTCTTTGAAAAAGGTGACAGCAGTCATCGAAACTGTCAAAAGTATAACATATCATTCAGTGCAATCAAATCAGGTTATTCACTGGGGGCACAAAAGTATTTGATAGGAACCCGTTTCCGTCAGCGCACCTGCTGATGGAAATAGCCGATGATACACGGACACAGAAAAGTCTTTGAGAAGGGTGCCAGCAGTCATCGAACCTGTCAGAAATACGTTAATTTAGTAGTGTTAGATGGACTTCCTTTTCATGTTATGCATCTTGACATTGGCAACGAAGCAGACACAATGATATTACGAACCGATTCTTTGTATAACACATCTTTCATTCGAAACAACACTAAGCATGTCATGTTCTGCGGTCATATGTTGATTCGGTGTTTCACCATAAGAGATTTACTTGAACGTTCCATTTGTTACCAAAAGTATATAGTTAATCGATCTACAATCTATACTTCGCGACAGTAGCGTAATTAAAAGCATCCCAGTCTACTTAAAAAAGAAATATCCAACTATCTGCTATAAGTACAAAACACCTATCAGAAATACTATTTTAACTATAATAAAAATGTATCGGACCTTAATATTGAAAATAATACTCCTGTTAGCTTAAATTGACATTCCTCTAAATACGGTTTCTCCGAGACTGGACATATAATTACACGCAATTTTGATATCATTGAAGACAAACGTATCCGTATTTTATTAACTAAGGGAACTAAGTACATACTACCTTCTTTTATTGATTGGTAGGTAGGAATGAATGAATGAATAAATGAATGAATGGAGCCCATCGACACAGATTGTCATTTATAGCCTAAAAATAATATAAATAAAACTATATGATGAAATCAAACTAGAGTTTGTTTTTGAGAAAAACACATGTCTCCCCCCGGTACCCCGCCCCCACCCATAAGAGGAATGAACGTTGTAACCAAGTGTTGCGTTTTAACAACTATTATGATAATCAAGCTTAATTCAAAATCATATGACCACCTTCACATATAAATTTCACATATAGATATTGATTGGTTGTGTGTCACTTATATATACATATAGATTGGTTGTGCATCACATATGGATTGGTTATCTGTAAACTTTTGTAGACATCTATAAACACTAGTTTTCCCTATAAATTTCATATTTGAAAAAAAATCCAAATATCTGGCAAAATTGTTGCAGCCCATATTCCAATCCACATGACCATCCTCACATATAGATGGTTCATATGTAAAATTTTGAATGAAAACTCTTACATAGAATAGGAGGAGTTAGCTTCACAAGACTTTTTCGCTATTACTCTATATAAGGAAACATCCAAATGGTCATAACTTCTGTCAAAATTGTTGCAGCCAAAATTCCAAACCACATGACCATCCTCACATATAGCTGGTTCATATGTAAAAGTTTGAAGCAAATCCCTCAAAAAGTGTAGGAGAAGTTAGCTGCATAAGAATTTTAACAGACAGACAGACAGACGAACAGACAGACAGATAGCACAACATTAATATGTCTCCCTCCCCTAAACGGGGGGAGACAAAATAAAAGAACAAAAATGAGTCATGTAGAAAACACCACATACAGAACAAAAAGCCGCCCGAACAGCAACACAAGGAAACAACAAATGTATATAACTATACAAACATCAAGAGACGCACAAAGACAAAACAAAAACACAAATGGGGAAGATGGAGGTACCGCCTTGGAACGGTCAGTGACAAAATTCACTGGGGGTTAAACCGGTTAAACCGGTCTATGGGCGCCCAACCTCACATTTATTCCATCCCCACCCAAAAAGACAAATGGTGTAAATAAACGTATCCCCTCTCCGACAAATTTACAACAACCGTGGTTAAGTGCATGTATAACGAAAACATTTAAGTGAACAAACTGTATTCACCTATCGCTAGTGTACTAAATGATTGAGCTGCAGACAGAGTAACTGTAGAAAAATAATAAAGGGTACGACAAAAACGAAATAGTACAGATAACCGACGCTCTCCTTCCGTTTCTGAATTTAAGAGGTCGCCTCCATGGAGTACTAAACATTTTTTTGTCAGCGTACATGCAAAGACACCAGCATGATTGCCAACTGTAAAAGGGTTGACAACCAAACGTACAGTATGTTGTAGTACTATAGGATCATATCCTTTTTAAAAAAAATTGTTTTAACATATTTGATGGACAAAGTGAGAAAATGGGTATGTCAAATTTATTACGAAGTTTGTAAATCACATCACCATAAAATTCAGGATGGAAAATGCCGTGTTGTAGTAGCGCCTTGAGATTACATTGGTATTTGTCAATAAGTGAGAGATTTCGTTAATGAAATTTAAAGAAAGTTTTTCTTAGTTTATGGTATCTATATCCTTGCTTAAGCAGCTTTTCAGTTACAATGAGATTCCGACTGTTAAAATCGTCAATAGATGAACAAGCTCTAGCACAACGAATAAGTTGAGATATAAGTTAAGTTGAGCCTGTTCTTTGCTTGAAGATTTTAACTGAAGTAATATAGTTATAACTGATAAACTTCTTAAGCAAGGTTACAGATATCACAAACTTCGGAAAACCTTTTCTAAATTTTATTATCGAAATTTACCTCTCATTAGTAAATATGATTGCAATCTACGGACGTTACTGCGACAAGGCATTTCTCAACCAGAATTTATGGGGATGTTATCTACAAACTTAGGAAAATTCGGGGTCATATCCATTTTCATGATTTGTTTATAAAACGCATAAAAATTTAAAAAGAAAGGTTATGATCCTATTATATTGCAACACACTGCATGTTTGGTTATCGACCCTTTTACAGTCGGTAGCTACGCTTACCTCTTTGCTTGCGCGATGACAGGCCGAGGGTAGTACTCTATGATGGTATACTCTTAAACTTGGATACAGGAGGAGCTTACCAGACTCATGTATTATTTTTTCCCTGTCGTGCCCTTAACGGTTTACCTGCAGGTGCTCTGACTTCAGCAAAGTCATTGAGTACATATTTGACGGATTGTCACAGTTATTATGCTATGTTTTAAATGTTGTCCTGTGTTCACCGTCGTCTATGTTGTGGGTAAGTCCAGCGGGGATACCTTTATTTACAATATTTGTAAAGCTAGGGTGACTTTGAGAGAAGTGTGAGGTTAGGACGTCCGTAAACCGGTTTAAACCCCCCAGTGGTGTTTTTGCTGCTGACCGTGCCAAGGCGGTACTCTCTTTGTCACCCTTCCTTTTGTTTGCCTTGCGTCTTTGTGCTTGTGGTTTGTTCATGTTGTGGAACGTTTGTCCCTGGTTCTTGTGTCTCTTTTGGTGTTTTCTGTGTTCATTTCGTGTGTGTGTGTGTGTGTGTGTGCGCGTTTGGGTGTGTGGTTGTGTGTGTGTGTGTGTCATGCTGTTTATCGGTGTTTTGGTGGTGGTTGCGTCTTGCATGTGGCTTTGTCTGCTTCACTTTACTACTTTTCCATATATAAACCCTATGAGATGGGGCACGGGGAACATCTTCGTCAAGATGAGGTAACTTTACAATATTAATATCAAAATCATCTTTTTTATAATATATTTTAGAAGAAACAAGGACATGTTGTATTGCTATGCAAGACATGAGTCCCCCACCGGACTGAAAAAAACCCATTCACTCTCCCCACCCCACCCATCCATGGTATATACATGATCACCTGAATGGTATTAGTACCTACTTTCATACATTGAATCAGTAAATAAAAAGTTATTGTCCCGACAAGAAAATATGAAAAAGGGGAGTAACTCCAAACATTTATGCTAGAGTTGTTGACCTTGTGCATGACACTACACATCATCATGCTTATTCCATATGAGAAGTTTCAAATCAATTTAACCAGTACAAAAAAAGTTATTAACTGGACAAGAAAATATGAAAAGGGGAAGTAAAAATATTGATGCTAGACTTATGGCCCTTGTGCATGACACTACCCCTTATTATGATTGCTCCATATGTGAAGTCTCAAATCAATTGAAACAGTAGATAAAGAGTTTTTGTCCGAACAAAACTATGTAAAAGGGGAATAACTCCAAAAATATTGATGCTTGAGTTATGGCCCTTGAGCATGACATTTCCCCTTATCATGCTTCTTCAATGTGTGAAGTTATAATGAATTTGACTTTGTAGGAGATATGACCAGGACATGAAACGTGTTAGACGGACGGACGTTCTAACGGATTGAGTGTATATGGCTATTCCTTTGTTCAAAATAGCCACACAAACTGAAAATAAGCCACATAAAACCGACGAGAACAAAATATATTTTGTTCTCATGTAATTATCTAGTCACACAAACTGGAATGGTTAGCGCGGACAGACGGACGGTCGGACGGACAGACGGAATCGAGCAAACCTATAGTCCCCCAACCAGTAACCGATGGGGGACTAATAATTCCATCATCAATTTTAAGGTCTAGATCAACAAACGCTGCATAATTGTCGGACGGGTTAGCTTTATTCAATTTGAGTTCTTTTGGATAAATTGCATCAAAGAAATGGTTAAAAATATCATCCACATATCTAGAAGTTTCATTGAAGGTTTATATCTTCGTGTAATTGTGGATTCAAACGTAACATGAAATATCTTTCATAGCAGTACAAAACCAAATCTGCGACACGTAGTGCACAATTCGTACCCATAGGAATACCAATTACCGGACGGTAAATAGCATTCCCATTACGTACACATATGTTATCCAAAAGTAAGGTTAGTGATTCGAAAACTTTTGAGCAAGTCCAATTGGTGTAATATTTCATTTGCTCGTCAGTAAAGAAAGCTTTTTCAGCATTTCATGCCAGCAATTATGTTTTTCCCGGGCAAATACTTTCTGGATTAAGTCAGTAAGAATATCTGAGCAAGTCCAATTGGTGTAATATTTCATTTGCTCGTCAGTAAAGAAAGCTTTTTCAGCATTTCATGCCAGCAATTATGTTTTTCCCGGGCAAATACTTTCTGGATTAAGTCAGTAAGAATATCTTTAATTAAATTATGGGGAAGACTTGTGTACAAAGTAGAAAAAGCGTAGGTGCTTACAGTGGATACCTTTTATTCGTAAGTTTGTTCAAGACTTCTGAAGGGTTCTTAATAGACCAGAAGAGATTTATTCCAGAATTTTCATAAGTCTGATCGCAGTAGATTTTTACATATTCTTTTAACTTCGTTAAACAAGAAGTCAAAAGTATAGACAATTTAGTAAATGTACATCGAGCTAGAATGTGCAATGAAACGCGCATAATATTTTTTGTATATAGTTTTGGTAACCAATACATTGTAGAAAGTTTATGTTGCGTAATTTTAATATCGGTTCCAAGTTGACATGGTTTGAAACGATGTTCTTTTCGTCAGTGGTAACTGAAATGTATGACTTTGTATTAATAATGTCCTGCTTCCAGACATCGATATAATGTAATTGTCAAATAATAATCACGTTATTCGATGCCATATCAGCAGGAACAAAAGTGTATTTTGAATGGAAATCCTGTAAACCCTTTTTAAGATGTTTAAAAGAACTTCTAGGCTTAGGTGGAAGAAGGTGTTTATTAGAGCTATAAAAAGAAATGCATTTGTTTTCAATTAGAAAGAGCATTAGACTCAACATGTTCTCTTCGACACCATTTAATACTAATCTGAACTCGACAAGAGTTAAAATCTATCAAGTATGGTATTCTATATTTGGGACCTTTATTCAAAAGAGATCATAGACGTTTATCTTTTATTATCTCAAAATTACAAGTAATCACATGACCAACCGGAGAATAGCAAAACTTGAGATGGCGCAATCTCAATTATCAGGAATATTATCAATAATATTAAGGCCGGTCACAATTTTATTATAATTAGAAATTGTATTTCTGATTGGTCTGTTATATTTGTAGCAGATGATAGGTGGTTCTGTATTTTTAAAGTATTTAGGAATAGTGTCAATTACATTTTTGTCTGTAAAATACTTTGGAGGTCAATAAAATCAATACCTTTATTATTAAAAGAAATTTTCAAGAAGAATCTTTCGTGTTCAGATAATTTGTCAATGTGCGGTGTGAGAACATGTAGAGTAAAGCTTTGTATCAAACTAGCCGTTCCTATGAGAGGATCTGATCTAAAAATAATTTTATCGACTTGCTCGTCAATTTCTTTTAATGTAGATATAGATAAGGAGGAAAGTCTAGAAAGCATAACATGTTTACCAGAAGTTAGACGTAAAGTATGTAGATCAAGAATAGTCATTTTTAAACGAGATTTTCGTTTACTATTACCATATGTGCGAATGCCATGTGATCGAGATTTGCGTTTTCTTATAGAAAAAAATGAAAAACTATCTATATCAGGTTCTTTTGAAATATTTCCAGTCTGGTAAATAATCATTCAATCCTAAAGGAAAAGGTGTTTGCAATTTGTTTATCCAATTTAATTCAGATATAGATCTAGCTTTCGATTTAAAGCTACTGGTAGTATCCTTATCATTTGTTATATGCTCTACAATTTGTACTAAAACATCTTTAAAAGGATGGCCAGATTTCCAAAAGTGTTTGTATAAAAATGTTTTAGTTTACGATTTCGACACTGATATGCGTGCTCCTGAAATCGAGACTTCAAAGCACGCCCTGTTTGGCCTACGTACTGCAACTAGGCGCGTTTCAAGTTAAAACATAAAAAACGTTAGTAGTAGTACAATCAACGTCTGAATTTGTCTTGACATTAAATGTTCTGTCATTAACTGTTGGTTTTATAGCGGAATTACAAGAAATGTTACTACCACATACGCACCTCCTAGCAAAGCACTTCTGGATAATCGGATACACTCTGTGTCGCTTATATACGAGCCGTTTACAAATAGAAGGAGACTTTTCTGAACATTTTGGTACCCATGAAAAAATATAGGGGGCGCACGGTAGGCACCTTTTCATGATTTGTTTATAAAAAGCATTAAACATTTAAGAAAAAAGGTTATGATCCCATTGTATTGCAACCCACAGCATGTTTGGTTATCGACACTTTACAGTCGGTAGCTACGCTTTCCTCCTTGCTTGCGCGATGACAGGCCGAGGGTAGTACTCTATGATGGTATACCCTTAAAATCAGATACGGGATGAGCTTACCAGACTCATGTATTACTTTTTCCCTGTCGTGCCCTTAACGTCCATCGGGGATATCTTTATTTACACTATGAAGCTTGGGTGACTTTGAGAGAAGTGTGGGATTAGGACGTCCGTAAACCGGTTTAAACCCCCAGTGGTGTTTTTGCTACTGACCGTGTCAAGGCAGTACTCTCTTTGTCACCCTTCCTTTTGTTTGCATTGCGTCTTTGTGCTTGTGATTTTGTTCATGTGTGGAGTGTTTGTCTCTGGTTCTTGTGTGTCTGTTGGTGTTTCTGTGTTCATCTCGTGTGTGAATGTGCGTTTGGGTGTGCAGTTGTGTGTGTATCATGATGTCTATTGGTGTTTTGGTGGTGGTTGCGTCTTGTATGTGGCTTTGCCTGCTTGACTTTACTACTTTATCATTAAGGTGATAATGGTTTCTACGTCAATGTGTTTCAGCAAATGAATAACATTGATCTGTGACGTAATGTGTATTATTGGTGTCATACACAGGTATTATGCATCATGGCTCATTAAGCCATTCCCCCGTTTTTGCTATTAATATATACATTACAGTCATGTTTCTCTATGTATATGTTAATTAAAAGTACTAAACAATATTGCTCCCTCCTTTCCTTCTATCCTGCTTAAATACATGATACGCAGCCATTTTACGCTTGCGTAAAACCTTCCTTGTTTGTATTTGAATGTTTTGTTGTCAAAAGACCACGTCTTACCTTTACATATGCCTTTCACATGGTCTACTCTTATCATTTTGTTAGATGGAAAAGTAGTGAATCAAGCAGGCAAAGCCACACACAAGATGCAACCACCACCATAACACCGATATACAACATGACAAACATACACACACAACCACACCATAGTGGCTCATGTTTAAATATGTAATGCTTCAAATAAACGGTGTAAACCACTTACAGTCAAAACTCGATATTACGAACTCGCTTAAATGGAAAAGTACTAAAGTCAAGCAGGCAAAGCCACATGCAAGACGCAACCACCACCAAAACACTGATAGACAGCATGAGACACACACACACACACAAACACACAACCACACACCCAAACGCACACACACACACGAAATGAACACAGAAAACATCAAAAGACACACAAGAACCAGAGACAAACGTTTATGTGTTTCTCATTTGGCTGCACAGTTTGAGGATGACATGTCAAGGTCAATGTCATCTTTGAAGGTCAAAGGTCATTAACATTGGCCATAACATTTGAACGAGTAGATATACAGCCTTGATACTGGTATGAATGTGTATCTCATGGAGCCGCACAGTTTGAGGGGTGACATGTCAATGTCAAGGTCATCCTTCATGGTCAAAGGTCACAAACTTTTAACATTGGCCATAACTTTTGAACCATTAGAGATACAGACTTGATATTTGGTATGCATGTGTACCCCATGAAGCTGCACAGTTTGAGGAGTGAAATGTTCAGATCAATGTCATCCTTCAGGGTCAACTATCATATTGAGGGGGCATAGTGTTTCACAAACACATCTTGTTCATAATGGACCTAAAATCGTTCTGTCTCCTTTAAAGAAATCTATTCTTCGTTATAGTAAAGTCCATCTAAATTCACATTATTTGAACAAAAGACCTAGGGTGTATCCAATAATTACTAAGTGCAATAGTAAGAGGTGTATGTGTTGCAATTTCATTTCTACTAGATCAACAATTAAATCTCTTGTTAATGGTAGAGTGTTTCGTGTGAAGATTAATTCTGATTTAGACTGAAACTCATCTAATATTATATACTAGTATGTTCTTACATGAAATGCGCCACGTTGTGGCATTCAATATGTAGGTAAGACAGTACGTACCTTAAAAACTAGGTTTCGTGAACACAGTTACCATTGCCGGATCAAAAAAGTACGCAATTTTCTTAACCAGCATTTTCGTCATACAGGACATTCTTTCAAATATGTTTCGGTTCAACCAGTAGAACAAATTTATTATGATTCTAAAACTACTAGTAATTTCAAATCTAAAGCTCGTTTTATCACAGAGCTAGACTGGATAAAGAAGTTACAAACATCTTTTCCTTTAGGCCTTAATGATAACATTTTCCAAAGCGGCAACATTTCTAAAGATCCAAGCATCGATATTTTCTCTATATTTTCTATTCGAAAACGTAAAAGTAGATCACATGGCAGACGTAGAAATGGTAATATTAAGCGTAAATTACGTCGTAATATGTCTATTTATGATTTACATACCATTCTAAAACAAACTGGTAAACATTATATGTTATCTTGTTTATCGTCTGTACCCTTTTCCTGTCTTAAGTCCATAGACGAAGAGGCTGATAAAATTTATATGCGTACAGAACGTTAGTTAATACCGCCTAACATATACAAGTTTACACACAGCATGCTCTTCGTCCACGTATTGATAAAAAGAATCTGAACATAAAATACATTTTCTGAAACTTCAGTTCCTAAATAAAGGTATCGCTTTTATTGATATTCAAAGTATATTTCGTGATAAGAATGTAATCGATACTATTCCCAAATATTTCATCAACTCTGAATCACCTATCATCTGTTATAAATATAATATACCTATTTGAAATGTTATTTTTAACTACAATAAAATTGTCTCTGACTTAAATATTGATGTTAATACTCCTATTTCTTGAGATTGTAGCATTTCTAGCTTTTGCTATAAACCAGTCGGTCATGACATTACTGATAATTTTGATATCATTAAGGATAAACGTCTCAGGACCCTCCTAACTAAAGGACCTAAATATAGATTACCTTCCCTTATTGATTTTGACGCTTTTCGAACTCGTATTGCGGAAGCTATTCAAGAATTCTGCATCAAATGGTGTCGTAGAGAACATGCTGATGTTAATGCCCTTTCGGATTGGAATAAATGTATTTTCGATATTGTTGATACGCGTACATGTATTAGTTTTTATACGCCCGTTTGAAAAAGGGACATATTATGGAATGGCGCTGTCTGTCCGTCTGTAACATCTCTAATTCAAGTTCCCCTTGGTGGATCCTTCTCAAATTTAACCACAATGTTTATCTAGACATGCTACAGTAGCTCGTTTATCCAAGGTCAATGTCGCTTAATTGGACTTAGAATGTGCGTTTAGCAAAAATGTTAACCGGTCTGTCTGTCTGTAACATCTCTAACTCAAGTTCCGCTTGGTGGATCCTTCCCAAATTTAACCACAATGTTTATCTACAGTAGTCTGCAAGTCCCGGCTCGTTTATCCAAGGTCAAGGTCGCTTTATTGGATTTAGAATTTGCGTTTAGCATTTGCGTTAAGCAAAAATGTTAACCTCAGTTTATGTGGAACAAGTCCATTTATTTACATAACACTTTGTGATAAAGCTTTGAAACTTGGAACACTTATTCACCGTCACAACCTTCACCTGTAAGCAAGAGGTAATAACTCTGTCAAGCATTTTGACTGAATTATGCCCCTTTTTAACTTAGAATTTTTGGTAAAGGCTTTGTTAAAGTCCATTTATTTACATAACCCTTTGAGATGAAGCTTTTAAACTTGGAACATTTGTTCACCATCACAATCTTCACCTGTAGACAAGAGTACATAACTCTGTCAAGCATTTTGACCGAATTATGGCCCTTTTTAACTTAGACTTTTTGGTTAAGGCTTTGTTAAAGGCCATTGATTTACATAATATTTTGAGATAAAGCTTTTAACCTTGGAACACTTGTTCACCATCACGAGCTTTACCTGTAGGCAAGAGTACATAACTCTGTCCAACATTTTGACAGAATTATTCCCCCATTTAACATAGAAATTTTGGTTAAGGTTTTGGTTAAAGTCCACTTATTTACATAACCCTTTTAGATTAAGCTTTTAAACTTGGAACACTTGTTCACCATCATAATCTTCACCTATAGGCAAGTGTATATAACTCTGTCTAACATTTTGACATAATTATGACGCTTTTTAGCTTGGGATTTTTGGTTAAGGTTTTGGTTAAAGTCCACTTATTTACATAATCCTTTCAGATAAAGCTTTCAAACTGAAACATTTGTTCACCATCACAAGCTTCACCTGTAGGCAAGAGTACATAACTCTGTCTAACATTTTGACGTAATTATGACGCTTTTAAGCTTGGAATGTTTGGTTAAGGTTTTGGTTAAATCCACTTGTTTACATAATCCTTTCAGATAAATCTTTTATACTTGAAACATTTGTTCACCATCAGAAGCCTCATCTTCATCTCAAGCATTTAGACACAGTTTTGGCACTTTTTAATTTAGAATTTTTGGTTAAGGTTTTTTGTTAAAGTATGCCTATTTACAACATTGAAACTTGGTTGTCAAAATTGGACTTAGAATTTGAATTTAGCAAATACGTTAACCCCCAGTTTATGTTGAACAAAACCTCCTCGACGGGCGTATATTGTGCCCACTGGCACTCTTGTTACAAATCAAATTACCATCTTTTACCACCTCGACCTAGAGTTACATTTCGCTATTTGAAGAAATACATTTCTAATTTTCATTCAAATTATGTTCTTGTTCCTGCTGACAAGGCATCAAATAATGCAATTATTATTTGAAGATTGTATTATGTTGATGTTTTAAAGAAGGAGCTAACTGATTCAAAAACTTATATAACAGTTCAAACACCTGAAAAAGATATAATATCGGAACATTTAAAAATGTGCAATAATCTTAAGTCTGGTCCTAACATAAAACAACATAAACTTTCTACTTTGTACTGGATTCCGAAACTACATAAAAACCCTTATAAGGCACGTTTGATGGCCAACTCTATCTGTTGTACCACTACTAAATTATCTATACTTTTGACTTCCTATCTTACTACGATCAAACAACATGTAAAACGCTACTGTGATAAAATATATGAAAATTCTGGTATTAATGTTTTTTGGTCAATAAAAAATTCAAATGATGTTTTAACAAAACTTGAAAATGAGCAGTATAACATTTCTTTACTGAGCTCTTATGATTTCTCTACACTCTATACTACTCTACCTCACCATCTTATAAAGGATAAACTTATTAAATTAATAGAAAAAACCTTTGCCAGAGAAAACAACATGTTCACTGCTTGTAATGTTCAACGTTCATTCTTTTCGAATTCAGAAGTTGAACATTACACAATGTGGACTTGCCTTGATGTTTGTAGATCTCTTACCTTTCTTTTAGATAATATATGTGTGCGTTATGGGGATACCATATATCGTCAAGTTGTTGGTATACCCATGGGTACAAAGTGTGCCCCTCTTGTTGCAGATTTGTGTTTGTATTGCTATGAGAGGAATGTTATGCTTAGCTTAAAACCTGATACACAGACCGATATTGTTAATCCTTGTAATAAAATCAATTTGACATTATAGCTTCATTTTTAGATTTGAATCTTTCAATTACAAATGATAAAGTTTCCCAAAATGTACGATAAAACAGAAGATTTTAATTTTAAAATTGTTTATTTTCCTTTTCTAGATGGAGATGTGCCACGTTCTACATATTATGGGGTTAATATTTCTCAACTTATTAGGTTTGCCTGAGCCTGTTCTTTGCTTGGAGATTTTAACAGACGTAATTTAGTTATAACCGATAAACTTCTTAGGCAAGGTTAAAGATATCACAAACTTCGGAAAACTTTTTCTAAATTTTATTATCGAAATTTACCACTCATTAGAAAACATAATTGCAATATACGGACGTTACTGCAACAAGGCATTTCTCAACCAGACTTTTATGGGGATGTTATCTACAAACTTAGGAAAATTCGGGGTCATATCCATTTTCATGATTTCTTTATTAAACGCATTAAAACATTTAAAAAGAAAGGTTATGATCCTATTATATTGCAGCACACTGCATGTTTGGTTATCGACCCTTTTACAGTCGGTAGCTACGCTTCCTACTTTGCTTGCGCGATGACAAGCCGGGGGTAGTACTCTATGATGGTATACTCTTAAACTTGGATACAGGATGAGCTGACCAGACTCATGTATTACTTTTCCCTGTCGTGCCCTTTACGCTTTACCTGCAGGTGATCTGACTTCAGCAAAGTTATTGAGTACATATTTGACGGTACATATTTGACGGATTGTCACAGTTATGATGCTATGTTTTACATGTTGTCCTGTGTTCACCGTCGTCTATGTTGTGGGTAAGTCCATCGGGGATACTTTATTTACACTATTTGTAAAGCTAGGGTGACTTTGAGAGAAGTGTGAGGTTAGGACGTCCGTAAACCGGTTTAAACCCCTAGTGGTGTTTTGCTACTGACCGTGCCAAGGCGGTACTCTCTTTGTCACCCTTCCTTTTGTTTGCCTTGCGTGTTTGTGCTTGTGATTTTGTTCATGTGTGGAATGTTTGTCTCTGGTTCTTGTGTGTCTTGGTGTTTTCTGTGTTCATCTCGTGTGTGAGTGTGCGTTTGGGTGTGTGGTTGTGTGTTTGTATGTGTGTCATGCTATCTATCGGTGTTTTGGTGGTGGTTGCGTCTTGTATGTGGCTTTGCCTGCTTGACTTTACTACTTTTCCATTAGTTCGACTTAAGCGATGTCGAAGTATTGACATTTCACTGTATTTCCTAAACTTTTTGCTTCCTGCTACAACCAAACCACATGTTTTGACCACTCCATGGAATCATTGCTTCAACATAATTTCATTAAGTAGTCACATCACATGGTTTTGCATATTACCTTCTTTCATTTCATACCATACTATTAAATAAATATGTTCTTAATGGTCTGCACCTGAACAATGGATATAAGCATGTTACATGAATATGTATTTATCCCAGACTCAGTTCTATTTGCACTACAATTAAATGCAAAGCTCACTATATCCTATTTCAGTGACTAAGTGAATGCAAAAACATGAATAACTCCTAACTTCATCACTAGTCATGTTTCCTTCCTATAATATTTTTTTACCCCCCATAAAAAGTTTTATTCATGAGTCATGCTTATATACAAATACATGTTAATTGCCATGTTGTTAATTAGTTTATAGTTTGTTTCCTTATACAGTATAACCTGCCTTATCCCACATCCTTCAATACCAACTGTGGATGGCGAATAAAGCAGTGTGTCAGTTACAGCAGATGTCGCTTAAGTCCAACTGAACAGTTTTCCTTTAGTTTAGTTCAGATAGCTTAAGTCGAACTCTACTCTTAATACAAAGTTAACACGTAGCATAGCCACATTTGAACTTACAAATAAGGGTAAGTTCGACATCAGCGACTTCAAGTTATCGAGGTTCAACTGTATGATATTCAACGTTTGGGACCGAACATCATTATCGAATAAACAGGGTTTGTTTTTATTAAACCGATGTCGGATAACCCATGTATATTGTGCTAATGATCACTAGACTATTGTGTTCCTTTATTATGACAGTCATGTTATGTTTGACGAAAATAGAACACAGCTACAAATAATATATTTACAGATCATGTATTATATCTTATGTATGTACTACAAACCATTCTATGATCATTATAATTCCTAGTGCAAAATTTCAATTAGTCTAAGTAACATTCTAATTGTCACCACAGCTTTTGCATAGTTTTGAAACAATGTATTTCAACATTATTAATTGTCTAATTGGTTAAAAACAGTATTTTGTATATCATCTCAAATTCAGATCTTCAGTACCCCAATTACAAATTTATAAGCCACTTATTTGCAAAAGTTATTGTTCCAAGCTTCAAACCATCCATATGTTTTCACCACTCAATAAAATCGCTGCTTTAACATGATTTCATAGACAAGTCGTGGCCGAGTGGTTACGGTCACTGTGACTAACAATAACTTACATCCTCATCGCGCCCGGTCTGGGACAGTCCGAAATTTCAAGTGGGAAAGCCTTCTAGCTTTGCAGAAGGTCGGTGGTTCTACCCAATTGCTGATTTGTTCATGAAAAAGTGTATAAAGGGCATCTGGGGGTCTTCCTCTACCCGTAATTAGCTGGACGTCGCGATATGACTGAAATACTGGTAAAAGCCATGTTAAATCGAAATCAATCAATCATTCAGTGAAAAGTCACGTTATGGAGTTTTCAAACTACATTTTGGTCCGGTCCCTGACCCAAAAAGTATATTAACTAATCAATAGCTACATGATACCAACATGAATTTTTTCATGTGTTTTAGGCCGTGCACAATTCGTTTGCTGCACTCTTGCAGCAATTGCGTACCTGTACTCTATGAAGACGACATCTTAACTTCAGAAACGGAAGGAGGATTATTATTAATACTTTCTATAGTAAATATGAAAAAATAGTCAAACAGGGAGAGCCACACACGAAATGACACTGCACCAAACACCATCTAACAAGAAACGGTAAAGTCACAAGACAAAACATAACAGGACGCATATCAAGACGAAACACATTAAACATTAAGCATATTAAACAACAAAATTGACCGTAGGCTGAAAGCAGGAGTGCCGCCTTGGTACGGCCAGCAGCCCCCAAAAAGGGCTACTGGGGGACTTAAACCTGGTTTACGGGTACCCAACCTCGTCCTTATCCCACCTTCACCAAAGTCAAAATGTAAATAAAATTCCCCCTCCAGACAACTCCACAACATGCATAACGATGTCTGCCAAAATGAAAATGATTTGAAAATAAACGTTAGAGGTAAACAAGCGACGTCATCATGTAAATGACGTCATAATTTAAAAGTACAGGAAAACTATTTGAAACACTTCTACACCGACATTTAATAAAAGATAAATCGCAAGAAGATACAATTACTAGTGGATATTAAGCATGCGCAACTGTTTTGTTTGAAAAAGAATAAACGTGACATCGTAGACATGTACTCGATGACTATTCAGGTCAGAGCAGCTGTGGAGAAGTCATTTGGGGTACGACAGAACTGGCAAAATACAAATATCTAATTTCCTCCCTCCGTAAACAGGTTTAAGAGGGAATCTTCATAGAGTATTAAGCCTTTTCCGTCGTCGCACAAGCAAAGAGGAAAGCATAATGACCAACTGTAAACTCTGTTTGCAACTGAACCATTGAGTACCCTAGCGATAGGTGGATCCAGTTTGTTTAAATACAACTTTTGGATAATATATGTGTACGTAATGGGAATGCTATATACCGTCAGGTAAGGTATTTATATGGGTACGAATTGTGCATCACTTGTCACAAATTTGTTTTTGTACTGCTATGAGAGATTTCATGTTGCGTTTGAATCCTCAAACACAGGAAGATGTTATAAAAGCCTTCAATGAAACTTGTCGATATTTGGATGATATTTTTAACTTAGATAACCCTTTCTTTGATGTTCTGATTCCTACAATTTATCCTAAAGAACTCAAATTGAATAAAGCTAACCCGTCCGACAATTATGCAGCGTTTCTTGATCTGGACCTTAAAGTTGATAATGGAATGATTTCTTCTAAAATATAAGACAAAAGAGATGATTTTGATTTTAATATTGTAAATTTTCCTCATCTTGACGGGGATCCCGTGCTCCATCTTACGGGGTTTATATATTTCAAAGTATTCGTTTTGCTAGAGCTTGTTCATCTATTGACGATTTTAACAGTCGAAATCACATTTTAACTGAAAAACTGCTTAAGCAAGGATATAGATACCATAAACTAAGAAAAACTTTCTCTAAATTTTACTATCGAAATCTCTCACTTATTGGCAAGTACCAATGTAATCTCAAGGCGCTTCTGGGACACGGTATTTCACATCCTGAATTTTATGGTGATGTGATTAATAGGAATAAACTTCGTAAAATTATTGGACATACCCATTTTCTCACTTTGTTCATCTAATATGTTAAAAAATTCATTAAAAAGGAATATGATCCTATAATACTACAACATTCTGCATGTTTGGTTGTCAACTCTTTTACAGTTGACATTCACGCTGGCCTCTTTGCATGTACGCCGACAAGAAAGGTTTAGTACTCTATGAAGGCGACCTCTTAAATCCAGAAACGGAAGGAGAACGTCGGATATCTGTACTGTTTCGTTTTTGTCTTACCCTTTATTACTTTCCTACAGTTACTCTGTTTGCAGCTGGATCATTGAGTACACTAGCGATAGGTGGATACAGTTTGTTCACTTAAATGTTTTCGTTATACATGCACTTTAACACTGTATTTGCCATCGCGGTTGTTGTAGATTAGTCGGAGAGGGGATACGTTTATTTACACTGTTTGTCTTTTAGGGTGGGGATGGAATAAGTGTGAGGTTGGGCGCCAATAAAACGGTCTACCCCCAGTGACTTTTGTCACTGACCGTTCCAAGGCGGTACTTCAATCTTCCCCCTATTGTATGTTTGTTTTGTCTTTGTGTGTCTCTTGATGTTGTATAGTTATGTACATTTGCTGTTTCCTTGTGTTGCTGTTCGGGCGACTGTTTGTTCTGTATGTGGTGTTTTCTGCATGACTAATTTTTGTACTTTTAACACTGTATTTATCATCGCGATTGTTGTAGATTAGGCGATGAGGGGATATGTTTATTTCAGTATTTGTCTTTCAGGATGGGAATGAAATAACTGAGGTTTAAACCTTAGAGGCGGGTGTCATTGACCGTACCAAGGCGGTACGTCAATCTTCCCCCAATTGTTTGTTTGTTATACCCTTTGCATCGTTTTATATGCATGCACATTTGCTTTTTTTGTCGTGGTGCTGTTCTGGCAGCTGTGTGTTTTTGTATATGGTGTTTCCTGCATGACTCATACATGTACCTTTATTCCACAGATATCGTATATGTTGCGTTCCAAATTGAAACATATATGCAAACCTGTTCGTGTTCTGCTTATAACAACCGTGCCGTGAATTGACATAAAGAAACATGATTTTATAGTTGACATAACACATGTCGAAAATGTTTACTTTTAGTACCATATAAAGTATGGTATTTTCAGCGTTGTTATATTTTCCCGGTCTTTGGTATCATTAGTTTCCATATCATTTATGAAAAATGAATACCGCTTAATCCGATGTAAGGAGGCGTTAGCAGTGCTTCACTTTTATTATTAAATGCTCAGGAATAGACTCAATAAAGCTGAGGCTGCTTTTGCTTTCGAAGGATCTCATATTATCAGATCTCATAACTATGTACTTCACAATAGCAGGTGTTAAGTGCATGTGTGACGGCCTTAAAATGTGGCACCATACTCCAGTCCCCGTTATGTTATATTGTCTGGTCCTTGGGGATCATACATGTATGGTTTGATGAAATTAGTGTTGAAAAATGAATACCGCTTAAGCCGGTGTCGTGGGCGTAAGTAATGTTGCACTTTTAAAACCTGCTCGTGAACAGATTCATGGCAACAAGGCATTTCTCACACAGAATTGCATGATGGTGTTATCCCTCTTGCTTCCCTCTTTGCTTGCGCGATGACAGACCGAGAGTAGTACTCTATGATCGTATACTCTTAAACACAGAAACGGAATGGGCTTACCAGACTTGTGTATTACTTGTTCCCTGTCGTGCCCTTAAAGACTTCTCTGTAGTTTCTCTCACTTCAGCAAAGTCATTGAGTACATGTATTAGACGGATTTGTCACAGTTATTATATGTTTGACATATTGTCATATGTTTACCGTCTTCTATGTTAATGGAATATCCGGCGGGGATACCTTTATTTACACTGTAAAGCTAGGGTGACTTTGAGATAGGTATGAGGTTAGGACGTTCGTTAACCGGTTTAAACCCCAGGTGGTGATTTTGCTACTGACCGTTCCAAGGCGTCCTTACTTTTGTTTGTCTTGTGTCTTTGTACTATTATCCATGTTTGGAATGTTAATCTTTGGTGCTTGTGTGTTTGTCGAGGTTTTCTTTTTAATTTTGTGCGTGTGTGTGTTTGGGTGTGTGGTTGTGTGTATGTGACATGCTGTATTTTGATGTTTTGGTGATGACTGCGTCTTGTTTGTGACTTTGCCTGCTTGACTTCACTACATTTTCATCAATAAAACCGAGTCTGCAATTTTATCTTCTTGCATTGCTGCTATTGCTTTCGAAGGGTCTGTTACTCTTAGAATTTATATTGTTCATCACCGGACAGCGAATTTTTTAAAATATTAAACATACCTGGTATATATCGTTTCTGTTAATAACAATTTCTTCACCCATATTTCCATTTACTTCAAGTTGGCGTGTTTTCTTCAGGTATGTAACATTGACAAAGGTTGAATCCTCAAGACCTTCAATGGTGAAAACATATATAATAAAATCCGATTTTGGAAAACTTTACCATGGTATGATACGATATCATTTTAGATATTGAAGTAATCTGATAGCAACATGTTATCTTTATCGTTGTTAGGTGTACTGTATTAAATCGTGTATGTTTTTATGATATCATTTAGAATATCACCAGTGCAATACTTCGAGTGCAAATCTGAAGTTTATTATAGATGTATGAGTATAAAGCATATTACCTTCAATTTTATAAATAAGAGGAACATAAATATCTATATAATGACCAAAGCGATCCTTGTTGAGCAAAATTTACAAGTTTATAGTAAATCCAAAGCTTACCAACAATCATTCCTGTGGAAGTTCCATAAGAGTAGTCATATACATGTAGATAGTATTCACGTCCCAGTGTGTCGGTTGGGTATCCTTGAAAGTAATTGGAACGGTGGTCATCCATAACGTATACGGTAACCTCTGCAGAGGCTGAAATAAGTTAAAAGCACATATCTTCGAACATTTCACCCGCTGAGGAAAAATAGTGTCTGATTGAATCTGTTTCAGAGTTGACTTAAAACTCTGTAAAACTAATGTCCGCGTGACAAACAGTTGGATCCAAGCAGTTTGCAAACGTGAGTTGGTTTTCGGATAGCGAAAAAAATTATTTGCACCAATTGCAAGTCACAAACATTCTAAGAAAAACTTAAAGGCGGAATAGTCGACAAGTTGTTTAAGTGGTAGTCATAGAAGCAGTAGTGGTAACATTTATAGTATAAATGGTTGCAGTAGTAGTAACAATAGTAGTAGTAACAATAGTAGTAGTAGTAGTAGTATTATTATTAGTAGTAGTAGAAAAAGTAGTAGTAGTAGTAGTAGTAGTAGTAGTAGTAGTAATAATAGTAGTAGTGACAGTAGTAAGTAGCAATACGTAGAAATAGAAGTAGTAGTAGTAGTATCAGCAGCAGTATTAGTAGAAGTAGGTAGTTGTAGTAGTATAGTAGCAGTAAAAGTAGAAGGTGTAGCAGTAGTAGTAGTAGTACTTACTGTTTCGTACTGGGTGATAAATTTGTGTTCTGTAACCGACGTTTAGAGTGCTCTCCCTTCGATTTATATTGTTTGTTCAGAATACATGATGTTTTACATTGATTATACGTGAGTGTTTTATACTATTTTGGTAACTCTTCTGTTGCTGAAGTCTTTTTCAACTGGAATGAACTGTCATTTTCTATGAGCATTATCTTTTTTTCAGTGAATTAGCTGTGAATTATGACCTCTCGCTCTCTGATTTATATTCCGCGTTAACAAGATGGCAGCATTATATATTCAGGAATAACAAATGCATGTTTCGTTGAGGTTTTATGTTTTGATAATAAATTACAGATTAACCTGACGCAGCACAGAGAGAGAGTTAGTTTTAAAGGAGGGACACGCAACGACCCTCGCTGTTACATGTTGTATGATTATGTTTTTGTGCTTGTGATTTTGTTCATGTATTGAGTGTTTGTCTCTGGTTCTTGTGTTTTTGTTTGTGTTTTCTTTGTTCATCTCGTGTGTGAGTGTGTATGTGGTTGTATGTGTGTATGTATGTGTGTGTGTCATGCTGTCTATTGGTGTTTTGGTGGTTGTTGCGTCTTGTATGTGGCTGTGTCTGCTTTACATTACTGTTCATATTTGTAATGCACGATAAGCATATTGTTAAATAGGCTAAGTGCATTACAAATTAATGTATCAATTAACGTTCCAAGGCGGTACTTCCATCTTCCCCCTCTTTGTGTCTTAAGCGTGAGTGAATGAGTTGCGTTTTACGGCACCGCGACACTAAATAGGTCATATAGCGCCACTGACGGAATTATGATGAAGCGATGAAATGCAATAAAACAAATCTCGATCAACGAGTATGTAAATCATAGAAATACAATGTATATGAAGATGAAAATGTAAAAAGGAATAGAGAACGAACATAATAGACTGGTAAACATATTTGCATTTTAGATTAAAGACCAGTCTCTTTCAACAACTATTAGTAAATAGGAATTAGTAATATGAGAGTGTCCTATGCGACAGCGCGCTATGACCACCTCATCTCTTCTTATAGCGCTATAATTTAAGAGGGAATCACCAATGGTTGGTTTGATGGCATGACGTTTATTGTTTGTATTGCCGTCCAAAGAAACCTTCAATTGGGAATATATATGATGTTAAATCAATGGTTTAAAATCAAAAGTAGTAAAAGTAGTTCAATGTCGTTGGTTATACCTAGAACATGTATGGTAAAATACGGGGATAGCTGTTTTATGCACGCAGCTCAATCTTTGGAAGGCTCTACCGTCAGACATCAGAAACGCCGGCCCAATGGCATCTTTTAAAAAGTATCTAAAACGTTTTTCTTCATCACGTTTTACTAGAACATTATTAGCTCAATTTAGAAAACGTAGCTAGTAATTATTAATTACGATGAATTTGCTTTAGTCACAATGTCGATCCTGTTACTCTCTTATGGTTATCGGGGCATGTTCACCCCAACACTTTGAATCATGACAGATATCGTTGAAATATACACTATGTTATACACATGGTATACTGTATAACACTGTCTAGAGCCAAAAACGGTCGCCCCAAAAATCAAGTATACTTAACGCACATAATGTCAATCGACGCTCATCCTACAGAACTACTGCAAAATATTGGTTTAGGAATATTCTGTCTGTTATCAAATAGACACTGTAAATACTTCATGAATGTGCCATATTGGACTGGTTTTGGGATCTTGATGGTATAGATAGCGCTGAACCTCTTTGAAATCATCCAGCTTGTGGTTCGGGGCAGCAATGTGCGTCTCATTTAGTGTAAATTGATCTGCTATTACGAAACTCCTTTGCCAGTTTTGCATATTGGGTGTATAAATTGGTTGTTTGTTTGTAATATTGGTATTGCATTGGATAGTTTATATGCATAAGCTACTAAACTGGCCTACTCTGTATACCCATTGCCATACATATGTAAGGACATATTTTATGTGTAGTGTTGAATGCCATTGATAAGCACAAACCACGTGGTTCTGGGTCGTAACTATATAACGTACTGACACTGTACAGAAAAAGGAGTAAGGAGGCCAAACCCCATAAAGACACAACCACCACAAAAAATATCGATAGATAGCATGTCACACACACACAACTACATACCCAAAACACACATACACGAGATGAACACAGAAAACCTTAACATACACAAAAGTACTAGAGACAAACATTCTATATACGAACAAAATCACAAGTACAAAGACACAAGACAAACAAAAGTAAGGTTGACTAAGAGAGTGCCGCCTTGGAACGGTTAGTGGCAAAATCACTAATGGAGGTTTAAACCAGTTTACGGATATCCTAACCTCACACTTATCCCTAAGTCACCCTAGCTTAACAAATAGTGTAAATAAAGATATTCTCGCCGTACTTTCGCACAAAACAGAAGAGGTAAACATATGACAATATGTAAAACATGACATAACAACTGTGAAAAATCCGTCAAATGTGTACTCAATGACTTGCTGAAGTCAGTAACTTCAGGGAAGCCGTTAAGGACACGACAGGGAAAAGATAATACATTTAATGTTACATTTATTTTAAGTTTTGGTGATATGAGTAAACTGACACAATATAGTCACAGTAGGCGTATATTTCTCCTGATATAAGGCCACGTAAACTAACGGAAAAAAATAAATGTAAAAGTCCTTTTAATTAGTAAACGCTTACCTGTTATGGTATGCTACCCACTTCCCCAACATAACACTACTGTAAAACGGGTTATATTCGCGTCATAATAATTTCGCGTAAATGTGAGTTTGTATTAATTTCACAAACACATAGAGTCAAACCTGTTTCAAAAGTCCGTAATTGTACAAAAACAACCAGATGTTATCTACGACAAATTACCACTTGTCGTACATGTATACATGTATGTATAAAAGAGTTACTTCCCCGTTCACGGTGATCAATGAAGAAGAGAAACATTCTTCAATTTTCCGGTCTGTATTTTTTATTTAAACACTGTTTTGTTTAATAAAAAAACTATATATGGAAGCAATACACTTCATCCAACATTTGTGTTGAACGAAGAATTTTATTAATGCAGGAAACACATTTACGACGACGTGATAAATCTGATTATATTCCGGATATACCGATTTCGGACGTTACTCCATTTTATACTTGTTAATGATTTATTAGCGAAAATATTGAATTCGTGGGGCAACACATTCGGGAATTTAAGCGCGAAATATATATTGTCGCTAATAAAACCTGTTTTACAATATCCTAGAAAATTTCTGGTGGTGTCCCGCGGTGTCGTCCGCAACATCACGGACCCCATGTTTTTAAAACAAGTATACCCCAAACCCCCTGACCTTTGATCTAGTGACCTCAATTATAGAGGTCATCTAGTGATCATGACTGATAACCACGGCGACATTTCACAATGTATGATTATGGTGACCTTGACCTTTGACCTAGTGACATCAACAACTATAGGAGTCATATAGTGGTCACGACCAATCACCACAGCAAGTTTGAAGATCCCGAACCAAATAATTGAGTAGATATTAATCGGAAACCATTTCATCCATAAGGTCATGGTGACCTTGACCTTTGACCTAGTGACCTAAACACAATAGGGGCCATCTAGTGGTCATGACCAACCACCACAGCAAGTTTGAGTCAAACCCTTGAGCAGTAATTGATAGGAACTATTTCACAAGTTAATGTCATGTTACCTTTCGCCTAGTGACCTCAAAAACAACAGGGCTCATCTAGTTGTCATGACCAGCCACCTAAGCAAGTTTGAAGATCCTAAGCCAAACCCTTGAGCAGTTATTGATCAAAAGTCATTTTACCAGTTAAGGTCATGGTGACCTTGACGTTTGACCTAGTGATCTCAAAACAATAGGGGTCATCTATTTGTCATGACCAACCATCACAGCAAGTTTGAACATTCTATGCCTAGTCGTTTATTAGTTATCGATCCGAAACCTTGTCTAATAAAAACAATATGTAAAGGGAAATCATTAAAAATGGTATGGACTTGATGATTGATAATTCCCCTCATTATGCGCTTTTCACACCACATTTTTCAAGAAGAAAATGATAACAGCTAATAACTCAAATATATTGACACCAGAGTTATGGCACCCGTGCATGACACTTCCTTTCATCATGCTCTTTTCATAAATGAAATGTCATTCCAATAGCATCAGTCGAACAGGAGTTATTGATCGGACAAAACTGTAACAAAGGGCAATAACTCTAAAAGTATTGAAGCCAGAGTTATGGCCCTTGTTCATGACGCTTTCTCTCATCATGCTCTTTCCATGTATGCAGTTTCAATACAATGGAAAGAGCCATGTAGGAGTTATCATCCGGACAAGAAAGCGTTAAACAAATGAACCAGGGGCAATAACTCTAAATTTATTGAAGCCAGAGTTAAGGACCTTATGCATGACATTTTCTTATATCATGATCTTTCCATGTATGAAGTTTCACTCCAATGGCATGTGCCATATAGGAGTTACCATCCTGACAAAAATTGTGTTTTTACAAAGGGCAATAACTCCCAATATTTGTGAAACAAGAGTTGTGGACCTTAAGCATGACAGTTTCTCTTACCATGATAGTTCCATGTATGAAATTTCAATCTAATGGCATGAACCATATAGGAGTTATCGTCCTGACAAAAAAGTGTGATTTTTTACAAGGGCAATAACTCCATTATTAGTAAAGCCAGAGTTATGGACCTTGTGTATGACACTTCCTCTTGTCATGATCTTTCCATATATGAAGTTTCAATCCAATGGCATGAGTCATATAGGAGTTATCGTCCGGACAAAAAAGTGTGAATGTTTTTACAAGGAGCAATAACTCCTATATTAGTGAAGCCAGAGTTATAGACCTTGTGCATGACACTTCCTCTGATTATGCTCTTTCCATTAATGAAGTTTCAATCAACTGGTATCAGGCATATTGAAGTTATCGTCCGGACAAAAAGTGTGACGGGTAGACGGACAGACAGACAGACGGACAGTTAGACATACAACTCTCAAGAAAACGATGATTCCCCCATATAAATATGGGGGAGACATAATAAGGACAAAAAATAATCAACATTCTAAATATATACATTTTAAAGTTTAGAATATATATTAATGGCTTTTAAAATATCTAATACGTTTGGTATTTCTACCAGTTCAAACAGTTCCCTCAGGGAATCTGCTTGAAAGAAGCTATTTCTGATTAAGTGTAATTCAGCACATTCAATGGGAATGTGCTGAATAGTATAAGGCTCAAAACAGAATAAACATTCAGGTTGAACTTTACCTTTAAGTAAAATGAACGAGTTAAAAAAGAATGTCCAATTCTTATTCAGGACAATACGACCTCATCACACCGAATCGGCAGGCATGAATGAAAATATTCACATAAAATAGGTTTAACAACGTGGAGCTTGTTTTTAGTTTCCTCATTCCAAGACTCCTGCCATTTATGTAGAATAGGTCTAGTAAGCTGTGGTTTGAAATTTTCGTATCAGAGTCAGGCAATTCAAGGGCAGACTTTGCAGTAATGTCCACCCTCTCGTTTCCCTGTATTCCACAATGACTAGGTCTCCAACAAAATACATCTTTTGAATTAGACATTTCATGGTATTGTAAAACAAGTTTTTAATACGAACATTTTTTGTAGAACATTTACTCAAAAATTGTAAAACAGCAAGAGAATTCAAAAAGATTATATGTTTACTATATGATTTTCCAACAATATCATCAAAAGCTAAGTCAATAGCTTTGATGTCTGCTGAAAAAATGGAGGCATTATCGGGAAGCCGAAACATTGTTTCTGTGTCATCAGCCACGAAGGCAGCTGCGACCCTCTCATCATCTTTTGAACCATCTGTATAACCTTATTCATAATCTTCAAATTTTAAAAGTATTTCATTTAAAAAAGAACTGAATTCAAGCGGACTTGTTTCAGACTTCTTCTGTCGTGTTAGTTCAAAAATAACTTTTGCTGATTTAAAAGTCCAAGGTGGTATAGATTCAAGTTTAAACTTTTCAACTTAAGATAAATCCATATCACTACCTTGAAAACAGTTTTCATACGTATTCCAAAAGATGGAATAACTTTTTCCTTGGGTTCAAATAAACGTTGATATTTAGGTCTAAACATTTGTATGAGCGGGATTGGATGGGTTTGAAACCAATTTAGAGGTATACTGCATGGATAGTTTTTCACGACGAGAGTAAAGTAATGGCTCATTCGCCTCAACATATAAACCTTTGGAAGAGGATGTCCTAAGGCACCCATTGCTAAACGTAAGCCTTGATGATGAATTGGATCAAGCATCTGCAAGTATGATTTTCTTGCAGAGTCATATACAACACATCCATAATCCAGTTTGGACCTCACTAAACTTCTGTACAATTTGTGCATTAAATTGCGATTTGCATCCCATTCGGTATGTGCAAGAACGCGAAGCAATTTCAGGGTTTTCTGGCATTTAGCCTTCAAATATTTAACATGAGGTATAAAGAAAAAAGAAAAGTTTTTTGTCGAAAATGACAAATGAAATTTTGCCTGGTCTACAACAGGAATGGGATCACCATTCAATTGTAACTCAGGATCATTGTGGAATTTTCTCAGTTGACAGAAATGACAGAAATGTACACAATTTGTTTTAGACTTTGAAAATCTAAAACCGATTTCAGTAGTTCATTTTTGAGCGTTATCAATAGAATGTTGAAGTTGACGTTCAACAGTACGCATGTGTTTAAAAAAGTCATCAACATACAATGAACAGTCCGTGTCATTAGTAATAGATTTAACAATATTATTAATTTTAACATTAAATAGAGTGACTGACAACATACTTACTTTCAGAACACCCATTTCCTGGTTCTGCATACCAGAAAGGGTAGTTCCAACGCGGACTTGAAATTCCATATCATTTAAAAAGGTTTCATAAAAAACTGGAAGTCGACCTTTAAGTCCAAATTCATGAAGGTATTTCATTACGCCATACTTTTAAGTTGTATGGTATGCTTTCTCAAGATTAAAGAAGATAGCAACTTAGTGCTCCTTCTTGATTATAGCTTCACTCACGAATAAATGTCTCCAGCCTAACTAAATGATCATTTGTACTTCTTTGGCTATTGAATCCCATTTGCACGCTAAGTAATGTTGCGTCTAAAAATTTAATAACTGTTGCAGAATCTTCAAGGATACACATTCGGGTCCCGATAAAACTCCTAGTAATTTGGTGTCTAACCTGGATCAAATCTGTTATCATAGCTTTGATTTACAACTAGCATCTAAAGAGTTAATATAAGGTTATCTTAAGTGAGGCACGAAAAAATGAAATACATATATGTATACCATTTGATCGTGATTCAGGTGGATGTATACACGCGTTATTAAAACCACAGGTGCAGGGCGCGTGACAGTTTCATTTATAAATACTACTAACAAACATCTTGAAATACGTTTATAAATCATACTCTGACAGAAAAACAGTTTTCATTTGTTTTTTCCGTATAGTAAAATGTTATGTAAAGCTTTACATAGTATTAGATACTACACGAAAGACACCTATCACGCGCATGGAATCTATGATTAAAACCACATATTTGTGACGTCATTAACCCACGCTGTCAGTACTATAAATAAGAGGAAATATTTTAGCTCAGATGAATTAGTTTAAATAAAATGCCCTCTGCTTTAAATTTGGAAAATGCAGTTAGAGTGTAGCTTAATTTAACCTGATGAGAAATAGAGCAGTTCGACGTCTCATTTGGATCAAAACTGTATGCACAATGTCTATGAAAGACGAATGGAATGGAATGAATGAAATGCCTGAGAGTGACTCAATTAATCTGTCGTGAAAAAATATTCCGAACAAAACATAATAACACATTATGAAGGTTAAGCTTAATATCCGATTTCATTTTAAATTACAGATGTAACTCACTGATCTGAATCTGCACCACAGTGAGTCATGTTTTTCTGGAAAAGATATTCAGAGTTGAGAATAAAAAAATGGTATGATCTATTATTTCCGATATTGCAGACATTATAATTTTTTGTATTATTATTATACCACATTTATAAAGCGCTCTTTTCACACAGGATAATTATGTACGTTCAAAAGCGATTCACATAGATGAAATCAATAATCGGAGAGAACCGCATTATTATCTATCAGACAATGAAAGCTTTACTATAGATATGCAATAGATATAAAATCACTAGCCTGAAGGAACCGCATGAGTATCTATCCGGTCAATGAAAGATATACAAAAGATATGCAATAGATATGAAATCATAAACCGGAAGCAACCGCATGATCGTTCATCCAGTCAATGAAATATATGCAATAGATATGCAACTAATATGAAATAACTAACCGGTTGGAACCACATGATTATCTACCAAGTCAATGAATTATATGCAATAGATATACAATAAATATAAAATCATTAACTGGTAGGAATCACATGATTATCTACCTGGTCAATAAAAAATATATGTAAAATATATACAATAAATATAAAATCACTAACTGGTAGGAAACACATGATAATCTACCCAGTCAATGAAATATATGCAATAGATATACAATTAATAAGATATGCGATAAGTACGAAATCACTAACCGGTAGGAATCACATGATTATCTATCTGGTCAATGAGACATCCAGATGAATAATGGAAAAACTGTTTACATATGTTTTCAATGGAAAGAAAGTTACGCTAGAAACAGGCGAAGAGTAAAAAAACAAGAAAAGTATGAACTGACACTAAATGAGACACATAATGCTGTCCCAAGCCAAACTCCGGGTGGTTTCAATGAAATTGGGCTATCCCTACCATCAAATCGTAAAAATATTGTATAGTACTGTTCCAGACGCTACATAGTAGAATGATAGCAATTATATTATTATAATGTTTGCTTTCTATGTTGTAATTATATAACTAAATACATTTGAGGTTTCCAAACATTCAGTCTAACATCTTTAAAATTATTCGACATATCTTTGTGTAGAATATTACTGAGATTTTATCCATCTTGTAAAGTGTGTCGTAAAACTAGCAACAGTCTTTATACATCGTATTGAGTTTGGTATTCTATTCCATATGGAAGGTCCTGAATAAGATATGCTTTCTTTAAATTGTTCTAATTTTGGTCGTGGAGTCTTGTAATTGACATGACACGATGATCTTAAACTAGTGTTTCGTTTATTCTCTCTGTTAAACTTTTCAGAAGTGTAACTTGGTACCAAGCCTGTTGATATTTTATACATAAATTTGGCTTTATGTAAGATAATTCTTTCATGCAGGTTAAGACATAGCATTTCTTCCATTGCATTGGAAACAGTTGTAATTTTTTTCCCTGACCAAATATTATTTTACACCCTCTTTTATTTTAGAAAACATAGTTTATAGTTATTAGTAGAGCTAGTGCCACTCCAAATGATATTACAGAAGTCTAAATGTGGTTGAATATAGGCTTAATAGAAAACAATTCTGGCATAAATAGGAAGATAAAATTTGATCCGAGATAACAACAATATTTTCCTTTTTACTTTAAAAACATGGTTATCCCATTTCAGATTTTCATTGATATATATCCCTAATAATTGTTCACATTTTGATGCATTAAGCCAATATTTTTAAACGTAAGAGAGAAAGCCTGGCCCGTCTATGGGGATTTGTTATCATTAAAACCTTCGTTTTATCTGTGTTCAGGACCATTCTATTACAAGTGCACCAAGTTTCAAGTAGGTTTAAACATGACTGTAAATTAAGTTCTATTGTATGTTTTGATTTATGAATATTACAAATGGTAGTATCGTCTGCTTACATATCAGTGCTGTAATTACTACCTGAAATTGCAAAAGGAAGATCATTGATAAATAAAAGAAATAGCAATGGACCTAGATTTCATCCCTGTGGAACACCACATGTAATATTTTGTTCCGATGACATTACACCATTTATGTTTATCCTTTGCTTTCATGTAGATATGATTTAAACCACGTAATTGTTTTTAAAGAGCATTTATATAAGCCGAGTTTTTTCAACTAAATTCCATGATGAACGAGATCAAACGCTTTCTTAAAGTCAAGCATTACAACTCTTACAATATATCCAACATTCAATGCCTTGAGCCACTTATCTACCAGATGAACTAGTGCAGTTTCGCAGCTATGATGTTTTCCTAAAACCACTCTTGGTCTGGCAGATTAGATTATAATGATTTAAATAGGCAATACAACTATCATGTACATGTTTTTTCCGTTAGTTTAGAAAGAGTAGGGAGGATAGAAATAGGTTTGTAATTATGTCGTACTTGGAACCAGCCTTGAATAATGGATTAACCTTTCCTGATTTCCACATAGCTGGAAATGTACTTTGTGATATACTCAGATTTAATATGTAATGAATAATCGGGTAAATACTATTGGCTGATAGTTTTAAAAACCTTGGACCAATGTCATGAATGGAAAAGTAGTAAAGTCAAGCAGGCAAAGCCACATGCAAGACGCAACCACCACGAAAAAACCGATAGACAGCATGACACACACACACACACAACCACACACCCAAACGCACACACACACACACGAAATGAACACAGAAAACACCAAAAGACACACAAGAACCAGGGACAAACGTTCCACACATGAACAAATCACAAGCACAAAGACGCAAGGCAAACAAAAGGAAGGGTGACAAAGAGAGTACCGCCTTGGCACGGTCAGTAGCAAAAACACCACTAGGGGGTTTAAACCGGTTTACGGACGTCCTAACCTCACACTTCTCTCAAAGTCACCCTAGCTTTACAAATATTGTAAATAAAGGTATCCCCGCTGGACTTACCCACAACATAGATGACGGTGAACACAGGACAAGATGTAAAACATAGCATAATAACTGTGACAATCCGTCAAATATGTACTCAATGACTTTGCTGAAGTCAGTGCACCTGCAGGTAAGCCGTTAAGGGCACGACAGGGAAAAAGTAATACATGAGTCTGGTAAGCTCATCCTGTATCCAAGTTTAAGAGTATACCATCATAGAGTACTACCCTCGGCCTGTCATCGCGCAAGCAAAGAGGGAAGCGTAGCTACCGATTGTAAAAGGGTCGATAACCAAACATGCAGTACGTTGCAATATAATAGGATCATAACCTTTCTTTTTAAATGTTTTAATGCGTTTGATAAACAAATCATGAAAATGGATATGACCCCGAATTTTCCTAAGTTTGTAGATAACATCCCCATAAAATTCTGGTTGAGAAATGCCTTGTCGCAGTAACGTCCGTAGATTGCAATTATATTTACTAATGAGAGGTAAATTTCGACAATAAAATTTAGAAAAAGTTTTCCGAAGTTTGTGATATCTGTAACCTTGCTTAAGAAGTTTATCAGTTATAACTAAATTACGTCTGTTAAAATCTTCAAGCAAAGAACAGGCAAACCTAATAAGTTGAGAAATATAAACCCCATAAGATGTAGAACGTGGCACATCCCCATCTAGAAAAGGATAATTAACAATTTTAAAATTAAAATCTTCTCTTTTATCGTATACTTTGGACGAAACTTTATCATTTGTAATTGAAAAGTGAAGCATTAATGTCAGATTGATTAGCTTTGTTTAAAGACAGTTCTTTTGGGTAAATTGAAGAAACCATAGTATCAAAATAAGGATTATCTATATTCAAAATATCGTCTAAATACCTTGACGTTTTATTAAAAGCATTAACAATACCGGTCTGTGTATCAGGTTTTAAGCTAAGCATAAAATCCCTCTCGTAGCAATACAAAAACAAATCTGCAGCAAGAGGGGCACAATTTGTACCCATGGGTATACCAACAACTTGACGATATATGGTATCCCCATGACTTGACGATATATTGTATCCCATGAAGTCCAGTGGACACCTGACGAACCTTTTCCTTGTCTACATAAGGCATATTGAAAAACATTGGTGAAGGAACTCGACTATTTACAAAGTCTTTGACATCTCCAACGTCAGAGAAAGGAATAATTCCTTTCAGTTTAGTGGCAATATTTGTGAAAAAGGTATTGAATTAATCTGACATGTTTTTTGAATTACTGATTTCTTTACTATCAATTGTTAGAGTGCAAATGGAACTATTATCACGACTAGTGTCCTAAATCCCTTAAATAGCTTTAAAATAGTTGATGGGTCGATTGGACCTTCCGTGATTTTCTTTGCATAATTAGCTCGTTTTGCATTATCAATTAGACAAGTGATTTTATTTCGATAAATTCTGAGTTATCCATATCGTTTCAAGCTTTAAATTTATCCCCATCATTCATGGCATCAATTATATCTCCATTCATCCAGTTTGGCTGATGTACTTTTTTAACCCTGTGTCGTCTTAAAGGCACATGCTCGTCGAATATAGATGAAAAAAATCCATAAAGGACTTTAATGTTTACATCTAAAGTATTCCAATTTACATTATTCATATCGTTCAGAAAGTTTTGTTCCTTAAAGTGTTTGAAATACCTGTATTTAATGTAATGATGATTCATTTCAAGGTTATTGCAGTTTATTTTTCTTGAGCAAAATATTGGGTTGTGGTCGCTTAAGCCAAGTTTCGGAACTGACGTTGAAATGATGTTATGGGGATTGTCAGAGTATAGGTGGTCATATGTTTCAGATAGACTACATACTCGGGTAGAGTCATTGATCAGATGCGTTAGACCAAGAGATGAGGTGTAATTCAACCATTCCTGTTTTATACGATGTTATTCAAATCTTGTTAAGATCTCCTAATACCACACTCTCCTCATCTTCAACTTGAACATGTTCTAAATTAGTTTCAAAAAGATCTTTCCATGAAGATCTAGTTTCAGGGTGCCTATATATTTATGCAAAGTAAAAATGATTTTGAATTAGGCTGTTTGATTTCGATCATGATACTTTCTAATGCAGGACTTTCTAAATCATAACGTCTAATACATTGTAAGTTATCTCTAATATATACTAATATCCCTCCACCTCTATTTTCTGTTCGATCTTTGCGAAAAGGAAGCTGAAAGTTATTGATAAAGAAGCTTTGTATGGGGTGAATTTCATTCAGTTTTGTTTCGCTATCCCCCAAATATGTTGATGTTATTCGACGACAAAAGAATATGCAGATCATAAAATTTCAAACAAAAACCTTGAATATTTAAATGTCCAATAATTAATATGGAAAAATAGTCAAACAGGGAGAGCCACATACGAAATGACACCGCACCAAACACCATCAAACAAGAAACGGTAAAGCCACAAGACAAAACATAACAGGACGCATATCAAGACGAAACACAATAAACATTAAGCATATTAAACAACAAAATTGACCGTAGGCTGAAAGCAGGAGTGCCGCCTTGGAACGGCCAGCAACCAAAATAAGTTACTGGGGGACTTAAACCTGGTTTACGGGTACCCAACCTCGTCCTTATCCCACTTTCACCAAAGTCAAAATGTAAATAAAATCCACCCTCCAGACAACTCCACAACATGCATAACGATGTCTGCCAAAATGAAAATGATTTGAAAATAAACGTTAGAGGTAAACAAGCGTCGTCATCATTTAAATGACGTCATAATTTAAAAGTACGGGAAAACTATATGAAACACTTCTACACCGACATTTAATAAAAGATAAATCGCAAGAAGATACAATTACTAGTGGATATAAAGCATGTAAAACTGTTTTGTTTGAAAAAGAATAAACTTGACATCGTAGACATGTACTCGATGTCTATTCAGGTCAGAGCAGCTGTGGAGAAGTCATTTAGGGTACGACAGAACTGGCAAAATACAAATATCTAATTTCTTTCCTCCGTAAACGGGTTTAAGAGGGAATCTTCATAGAGTATTAAGCCTTTTCCGGAAGGAGGAAAACATAATGACCAACTGTAAAGGGGTCGACCACCAAGCATGTAGTGTGCTGCAATATAGAGGGGTCATATCCCTTTTTAATAAATTGTTTTATACGTTTGACAAACAAAGTATCAAAATATATAAAACCATTTCCAGGTAGTCCTAAATTCTGTATTGTAGGATTAAAATCATTACCGTCATTTTAAGAGTTGCTTTTAGTATGTTGGTATAAACAAGATATAAATCTACATTTGAACACAACTGTTGAGAGCTAGAGCTAAATAGCAATTATTAAATGGCATCATTGCCGTGTCCGCAGTCAAATGACAAATAATGTTCCTGTTTATGACCAATATTTCCACAGGACCAACATGTAACAGCTGAACGGTGTCTGCACTTTGAAGTTTCATGGTTACTTTCACCGCATTTGAAACATTTGCAGGCTGATTGACCAAGAGTTATGACATTCCTTTTGAAACGATTACCCTGTATTAGATTCCTCGCCTCCTGTAAGAGACAGCTTTATCAAAGCTGTGAACAATGCTAGTTATGTATTTTAGGCATGTTTGAAATGCGTCGAAGTACATAAAAACCGAGTCTGCAATTGTCCCTTTCCGCATTGCTGCTTTTGCTTCTGAAGAATTTCTCACCATCAGAATATATTTAAGATTTAAAGACAAAACAAACAAACAATAGGGAATAGATTGAAGTACCGCTTTGGATCGGTCAGTGACAATAGTCACTGGAGGTTTAAGCCGGTTATGGGACGCCTAATCTCAGACTTATTCCTTTCCCACCCTAAAAGCTAAGTGTAAATAAACGTATCCCATATCCGACTTTATTTCAAAGATGATTACAATGATGGTAATTATTTTGTTCAAACAGATACAAACGTAAAGTACCGATTTACCAGTATTACCTTTGACGTGTACAGCCTTTGGTTCTACCAATCCAGTTCCGTTTGCCCTCAGTTTGTGACTTATAGTGACGTTTACCACATTACCACTTGTGACCACAAGTGTTTCATTCAGTCTAGCCTCTGGAAACCCTGGTGCTGTGACCCTCACTACAACGTCGGTTTTCATTGATGTTATGATCATGATGGAGGCGTTCCTTCTAGAGTTTTCGTGCTTCCAGAAACCAAACACAAACTCTTTTCCACGAGTGTCTGGAGCCCCTGTAAAGTATTGTCATCACGACATTAGGGTTTGATTACGAACTAAGTACCGTTTTGTAGGCTAGAATGACAACATTTTCTTGTTAATTGTCTTTGCCTATTTCTTCTACACGGTATTTCACATCCTGAATTTTATGATGATGTGATTTACAAACTTCGTAAAATTATTGGACATACCCATTTTCTCACTTTGTTCATCAAATATGTTAAAATATTCATAAAAAGGGATATGATTCTGTAGTACTACAACATACTGCATGTTTGGTTGTCAACCCTTTTACAGTTGGCAATCACGCTGGCGGCCTCTTTGCATGTACGCCGACAAGAAAGTTTTAGTACTCTAGGAATGCGACCTCTTAAATCCAGAAACGGAAGGAGAACGTCGGATATCTGTACTATTTCGTGTTATTACTTTTTCTAAAGTTACTCTGCAGCTCAATCATTGAGTACACTAGCGATAGGTGGATACAGTTTATTCACTTAAATGTGTTCGTTATACATGTACATGCACTTTACCACTGTATTTGCCATCGCGGTTGTTGTGAATTAGTCGGAGAGGGGATATGTTTATTTACACTGTTTGTCTTTTAGGGTGGGGATGGAATAAGTGTGAGGTTGGGCGCCCATAAACCGGTTTAACCCCCAGTTACTTTTTGTCACTGACCGTACCAAGGCGGTACTTCCATCTTTCCCCTATTGTATGTTTGTTTTGTCTTTGTGCGTCTCTTGATGTTTTATAGTTATGTACATTTGCTGTTTCCTTGTGTTGCTGTTCGGGCGGCTGTTTGTTCTGTATGTGGCGTTTCCTGCATGACTCAATTTTGTACTTTTCTATGAAGTTCATAGACGAGAAGAGGCTCATAAAATTTATATGCGTACAGATCTGCTAATTATTACTGCATCTCTTATAAAAGCAACACACCATATTCTTATAAAAGGCATTTTCTGAAACTTCAATTAATATATCGCGGGGTAAAGCCTCCCCCTAGATCCTTTTCACCAAAAGATATTCTATAACCTATATATCATATGTAGATCCATATATATACTTTCCATCAATTTTTCCATATATGTATTATCATTGCCAATCACTCTATATCCTCCTTTGGTCATTTTATTTTAATCATCTGACCAGTTTATTTAAGCGTCACTGTAATAACATACGCATTTTGTCATTATATTGAGTGAATGATTGACGCCTTGTTTCGTCTCTTTCAGAGAATGTGTTCTAAAGAGCACCTTGGACTACTTACAGGCACTGCCCCTTTGATTAGTCCTGGGAAGATTTGACCCGCGATAACTATAAAAATTGTTAATGCTTTTAATAAAACTTCTAGGTATTTAGACGATATTTGAATCTAGATACTCCTTATTTTGAAACTATGATTTACCCAAAAAAACTGTCTTTAACCCTTTCCCTGTTCTATGTTGATGCCAAATTTCAATACCTACTGAATATTCATGAACAAATTAGTAATAATGAAAAATGGAATGCGGAATATTGTAGCCATTTTAGAAAGTAAAGGAACAGATCTATCAAATTTCAATAGCAAACAGAGCAGACTCTGATCAGACGGCCCCTCTAAACGTTTAAAATATTTTAATTGTTTTCAATTCTGACATGTTTTTTGGACTTCCATACTTTGTATGACCATGGCAACATTCTTGCCCTTCTGACCTTGTCCTTGACCTTTGACCTGCTTTGCAAAAAACTTTAAATGCCTATAACATTTGAACCAATGGACCTAGGACTTCGATACATGGTATGTAGCTTGCTTGTGTTAAGACTTCCAACAATATCATTGTTGCCCTTCTGACCTTGATCTTGACATCTGACCTACTTTGCAAAAATCTTTAAATGCCTATGTTATTGGAACCAGTAGGCCTAGGACTTCCATATTTGGTATAAACATGCCAAAATTTTTGCCCTCCTGACCTTGACCTTGACATTTGACCTACTTGTGCAAAAATCTTCAAATGCCTGTAACAGTTTAACCAATTGGCCAAAGGCTTCCATACTTGTATGCATCTTTCTTGTGTTACAGTCTTTCCAAAAATATCACCGTTTTTGCCATGTTATTTTGACCTTTGACCTACGTTTGCAAAAAATCTTTATACGAGGGGTGTTCCAAAAATAATGTTACTTGCATCGGTGCTCATATATCGAAAGTGCTTTTGTTCATTTTAATTTGCTCTGCCCTTGAAAATACTCTCCGCCAGCCAGAATACACCTTTTTAGCCGCTCAATCCATTTTTGGAAGCATTTTTCATACTCTTCAATGGGGACACCCATCAGACACTGATAAACAGCAGATCCAAGGGCATTTCTCGAATTGTATCTTCTTCCAGATAAATGATATTTAAGTTTTGGAGAGAGAAAATAGTCGCAGGGGGCCAAGTCTGGCGAATACGGAGGGTGCGGAAGGATGGTAACCTTCTCTGACTCCAAAAAGTCAGTCACAATACGTGCCTTGTGAGCGGGTGCATTATCATGCAAAAGTCGGACATACTTAAGTCCTGTTTTGGGGCGGCTACTTTTGTAGTAGTTCTTCAATTTTCTCAGAACAACGTTTTTATAGAACTTTCCTGTGACCGTTCTGCCTTTTGGCACCGGGATTTGAATAGCTGGATACTTATTAGTGAATAAAATAGCATACAAAACCTTCTTTACCGTTCGTATTTGTTTGGCAATACTTGGGCGTCTGGCATTTTTAGTGGCCCATATTCGGTTGGAAACCTTCCGCTTTGGTTCAAAATAATACACCCAGATCCCATCACCAGTGACTGTATTATCAAAAGCCTTTTTACTATATTTTGGGTACATTATGAGAAGTTTTTTTGCCATTGTTACACGCGTCTTCTTTTGCTCATCCGTTAACAAATGGGGTATCCATCTTGCATTTATCTTTCTAACTTTTAGGTGTTTCTTCAAAATTGCATGAACTCTTGCTAACGACAAGTTTGCCATTCGAGCCAATTGTTTTACGGTGAATCGAGCATCAGTTTTGAGGATATTTCGGATTTTTTCTATGTTACCTTTGGTCGTAGTTGTTGCATGACGACCTGGGCGAGCAGCATCTTTCAGTTGCTGCTGCCCAGCACTAAATTTAGCTACCCACCTACAAACAGTCCTGTGGGACATTTGGCCCTCCCCATAAATGTGAATATCTACAGCCTTTATGCCGAGGAATGACCTACCTTTTATATAGGCCCTAATTTCAAGAACATTTTCAGCTCGTTTTCCTGTCATTTTGTGTATAGTCTAACGAATAGGCTATGAAACGATGTACACTGAACGAGGCAAGTGAACGTGTGGACGAGATATTTACCTGTGTCACGAGCCAGTGATCACTCAATCGACACGAGGTGGTTTTGTTCATGAATTGCACGATTTCCGCGAAATAAAGCACAGATGACATTATTTATGGAACACCCCTCGCATGCCTTTAAAATTTGAACCAGTTGGCTAAAAGTTTCAATACTTCGTTTGCAACTTTCTTGTCTTAAAACTTTTCCAACCGTACCATTGTTTTGCCATGTGACCTTTACCTTTGATCTGCTTCTGCAAAAGTCTTGAAATGCCTATAGCATTGCATATTTGGTATGACTATGCCAATATGATTGCCTTAATGACCTTGACCTTTGAATAACTTTTTCAAAAGTCTTTAAATGCATATAATTCCGTACCTGGTATATATATTTTCTGTCTGAAGACTTTTTCGAACATACCAATGTTTTAGCTCACCTGAGACAAAGGCTCAGGATGAGCTATTGTGATAGCGATACGTCCGTCGTCCGGCGTTCATCCACATTTTCAAATAATATCTCCTCTGAAACAGTTAAGCCGATTTTTACAAACATCAGTGGTTAGGTGGAACGAATTATTGTTCACATAATGACACCCGGACCAAAAATGGCCCCGCCCAAGGGCTTATCCGTTTTTCATAGAAAACTCTTTAAAAATATTCTTCTGAAACTGTAAGGCCTCGACTTTTGATATTTGGTATGTAGCATGATATAAGTATCCCCTACAAAGACTGTTCGAACTATGTTCGAATTATGACCCTTGGACCAAAAATGGCCCCGCCGAAGGCCTTATCAATTTTTCATAGGAAAATCTTTAAAAATCTTCTTCTCTGAAACTGTAAGACCTAGACCTTTAATATTTGGTGTTAACATGATCTAATGGTCCTCTACAAAGATTTTTCAAATTATGATCCGGAACAAGGGCTTATCAGTAAAAAATTCTTCTCTGAAACTGTGAGGCACTGACCTTTGATATTTGGTATGTAGCATTATCTAATAGCTCTCTACAAAAAAGTGTTCAAATCATAACCCTGGGTCGAAAATGGCCCCGCCCAAGGGCTTATTAGGTTTTCATAAGAAAATCTTCTCTGAAAATACTAAGCCGAGAGCTTTGATATTTGTTATATAGCATGATCTAATGGTCTTCCTCTACAAAAATTGTTTAAATTATGATGCCTGGGTCGAAAATGGCCTGTCCAAGGTCTTTAAACATCTTCTCTTAAACTAAAATGTGCAGACCCTTGATATTTGGTGTAAATCATTTTTATACGCCCGTTTGAAAAACGGGACGTATCATGGAATGGCACTGTCTGTCTGTCCGTCTGTAACATCTCTAACTCAAGTTTCGCTTGGTGGATCCTTCTCAAATTTTAACACAATGTTTATCTAGACATGCTACAATAGCCTGCCAAGTCCCGGTTCGTTTATCTAAGGTCAATGTCACACAATTGGACTTAGAATTTGCGTTTAGCAAAAATGTTAACCGGTCTGTCTGTCTTGTCTGTAACATCTCTAACTCAAGTTCCGCTTGGTGGACCCTTCCCAAATTTAACCACAATGTTTATCTAGACATGCTCGTTTATCCAAGGTCAAGGTCGCTTTAGAATTTAGAAATTTAGAATTTGCATTAAGCATTTGCGTTAAGCAAAAATGTTAACCTCAATTTATGTGCAACATGTCCACTTATTTACATAACACTTTGTGATAAAGCTTTGAAACTTGGAACACTTGCTCACCGTCACAACCTTCACCTGTAGGCAAGAGTACATAACACTGTCCAACATTTAGACCGAATTATGGCCCTTTTTAACTTAGAATTTTTGGTTAAGGCTTTGTTAAGTTCCATTTATTTACATAACCCTTTGAGATAAAGCTCTTAAACTTGGAACACTTGTTCACCGTCACAACCTTCACCTGTAGGCAATAGAAAATAACTCTGTCAAGCATTTTGACCGAATTATGCCACTTTTTAACTTAGAATGTTTGGTTAAGGCTTTGTTAAAGTCCATTTATTTACATAACCCTTTGAGATAAAGCTTTTAAACTTGGAACACTTGTTCAACATCACAATCTTCACCTGTATGCAAGAGTACATAACTCTGTCAAACATTTTGACAGTATTATTCCCCTTTTTAACTTAGGATTTTTGGTTAAGGTTTTGGTTAAAGTCCACTTATTTGCATAATCTTTTGAGATAAAGCTTTTAACCTTGGAACACTTGTTCACCACCACAAGCTTCACCTGAAGGCAAGAGTACATAACACTGTCCAACATTTTGACAGAATTATGCCCCTTTTAACTTAGAAATTTTGGTTAGTTGGTCATTATGCTTTCCTCTTTGCTTGTGCGACGACGGAAAGGGCTTAATACTCTATGAAGATTCCCTCTTAAACCCGTTTACGGAGGGAGGAAATTAGACATTTGTATTTTGCCATTTCTGTCGTACCCCAAATGACTTCTCCACAGCTGCTCTGACCTCTGAATAGTCATCGAGTACATGTCTACGATGTCACGTTTATTTTTTTTCAAACAAATCATTTATGCATGTTTAATATCCACTAGTATTTGTATCTTCTTGCGATTTATTTTTTATAAAATGTCGGTGTAGAAGTGTTTCATATAGTTTTCCCGTACTTTTAAATTATGACGTCATTTAAATGATAACGTCGCTTGTTTACCTCTAACGTTTATTTTCAAATCATTTCATTTTAGACATCGTTGTGCATGTTGTGGAGTTGTCTGGAGGGGGAATTTTATTTACATTTTGACTTTGGCGAAAATGGGATAAGAACGAGGTTGGGTACCCGTAAACCAGGTTTAAGTCCCCCAGTAGCTTATTTTGGTTACTGGCCGTTCCAAGGCGGTACTCCTGCTTTCAGCCTATGGTCAATTTTGTTGTTTAATATGCTTAATGTTTAATGTTTTTCGTCTTGATATGCGTCCTGTTATGTTTTGTCTTGTGGCTTTACCGTTTCTTGTTTGATGGTGTTTGGTGCGGTGTCATTTCGTGTGTGGCTCTCCCTGTTTGACTATTTTTCCATATTGGTTAAAGTCCACTTATTTACATAACCCTTTCATAACATAAGCTTTTAAACTTGGAACACTTGCTCACTATCACAAGTTTCACCTGTAGGCAAGAGAACATAACTCTGTCTAACACTTTGACATAATTATGACGCATTTTAGCTAATCCTTTCAGGTAAAGCTTTTAAACTTGAAACATTTGTTCACCATCAGAAGCTTCATCTTCATCTCAAGCATATAGACACAATTATGGCACTTTTTTATGCACCCCAGATCTGATCGGGGGCATATTGTTTTTGCCCTGTCTGTTTGTCCGTTTGTCTGTCCGTTTGTCTGTCCGTTTGTCTGTTTGTCAGCAACTTTAGCATTGGTCATAACTTTTGAACCAGTACAGATAGAGACTTGATATTTGGCATGCTTGTGTATCTCATAAAGCTGCACATTTTTAGAGGTGACATGTCAAGGTCAAGGGCATTCTTCAGGGTCAAAGGTCAAATTATCTGTTTGTTTGTCTGTAACTTTAACATTGGTGATAACTTTTGAGCCAGTACAGATAGAGACTTGATATTTTGCATGCATATGTATCTCATAAGGCCGCACATTTTGAGAGGTGACATGTCAACGTCATACTTAAAGGTCAGAGGTCAAACATATGGGTCAAATCACCGACTTTAACATTAGCCATAACTTTTGAACCAGTATAGATAGAGACTTGATATGTGACATGCTTGTGTATCTCATACGGCTGCACATTTTGAGGGGTGTCAAGGTCATCCTTCAGGGTCAAATGTCACCAACTTCAAATTGGCCATAACGTTTGAACCAATAGAGATAGAGTCTTGACATTTGGTATGCACGTGTATCTCATGAAGCTGCACAGTTTTGGGGTGACATGTCAATGTCAAGGTAATCTTTCAGGGTCAAAGGTCACCGACTTTAACATTGGCCATAACGTTTGAACCAGTAGAGATACAGACTTGACATTTGGTATACATATGTATCTCATGAAGCTGCCCCTCTCCGATTTATCTACTACAACTGCGATGGCAAAATCAGTGATAAAGTGCATGTATAACAAAACATTTAAGTGAAATAAAATGTATTTACCTATCGCTAGTGTACTCAGTGATTGACCTGTTTAAAGGAAAAGTAGAAAAAGTAATAAAGAGTACGACAAAAACGAGATGTCCGACGTCCTCCTTCCGTTTCCGGATTTAAGAGGTCGCATTCATAGTGTACTAAATTCTGAAGGGAGGTGATCCCCCGAGAGCAACAATTGCAACACAAAAAGAGAAAATTGCAGACTCGGTTTTATTGAGTCTGTTCATGAACAGTAATTGAAAGTGCAACACTACTCACGCCCCTAGCACCGGCTTAAGCGGTATTCAATTTTCAGAACAAGAAGTACTGAAATACATGATCTCAAAGGATCAGAAGGTATAACAACACTGAGAATGAAGTAAACCTTTCTTGTCGGCGTACATGCAAAGAGACCAGCGTGATTGCCAAATGTAAAAAGGTTGACAACCAGACATGTAGTATGTTGTAGTACTATAGGATCATATCCCTTTTTAATGATTTGTTAACATATTTGATGAACAAAGTGAGAAAATGGGTGTGTCCAATAACCGTACGAAGTTTGTAAATCACATCACCATAAAATTCAGGATGTGAAATACCGTGTCGCAGGAGCGCCTTGAGATTGCATTTGTACTTGCCAATAAGTGAGAGATTTCGATAATAAAACTTAGAGCAAGTTTTCCTTAGTGTCTGGTATCTATATATCCTTGCTTAAGTTTCTAACAAAACATACGATAAAAGGGAAGATTGTTAATTATCCTTTTGAAGATGGAGAAGGGGCCCCTTTCTACATCTATATGGGGTTTATATTTCTCAACTGATTCGGTTAACCACAGCCTGTTCTTTGCTAGAAGAGTTTAACAGTCGTTTAGTTATAAATGATAAACGTATTAAGCAAGGTTAGATATCACAAACTTCGGAAAACATTTTCTAAATTTTATTATCGAATTTTACCACCCATTAGTAAATATAATAGCAATCTACAGACGTTACTACAATAAGGCTTTTCTCACCCAGGCTTTTATGGTGATGTCTACAAACTTGGGAAAATTCTTAGTCATATCCACTTTCCTGGTTTGTTTATAAAACACATTGAAACCTTTAAGAAGAAAGGCTATGACCTATTATATTGCAACGCACTGCATAGTTGGTTATTGGCTCCTTTTACAGTCAGTAGTTTCGCTTCCCTCGTCGCTTGCGCGATGACAGGCCGAGGGTAGTACTCTATGGTGGTATACTTTAACTCAGTAACGGGATGAGTTTGCCAGACTCATGTATTACTTTTCCCTATTGTGCCCGTAACGGCTTATCTGCAGCGAAGTCATTGAGTACATATTTGACTTTTTTTCACAGTTTTTATGCTATGTTTTACATATTGTCATGTGTTTACCGTCTTTTATGTTGGAAAGTCCGGCGGGCATACCTTTATTTACACTATTTGGTAAGCTAGGGTAACTTTGAGATAAGTGTGAAGTTAGGGCATCCATAAACCGGTTTAAAGCCCCAGTATTGATTTTGCTACTGACCGTTCCAAGGCGGTACTCTCATTGTCACCCTTACATTTGTTTGTCTTGTGTCTTTGTTATTGTGCTCCTGTTCATGTTTGTTTCTGGTGCTTGTGTGTTTGTTGATGTTTTTGTGTTGTTCTCGTGTGTGTGTGTGTGTGTGTGTGTTTTGTGTGTGTGTGTGTGTGTGTGTGTGAGAGAGAGAGAGAGAGAGAGAGAGAGAGCGTGTGTTTGGTTGTGTGCGTGTGTGTGACATGCTGTCTATCGATGTTTGGGTGGTTGCGTCTTGTATGTAGTTTTGTCTGCTTGATTGCATTTCCTTTTCATTTGTTTACAATGTTTAACTAGGGTGACTTTGAGACAAGTGTAAGGTTAGGTAAGTTTAACATCAGCATGTTCTCCTCGACACCCTTTGTTACACCATTTTTTGTAAAATTCTCGAATAGTGTCTGCGATATAAGTACGACAAGCGACAGAATCAGTAAGGGAAGGTTATTTATATTTAGGTCTTTTAGTTAGGAGGGTCCAGAGATGTCTATCTTTATTGATATAAAAAATACCAGAAATGACATGACCAACTTGTGTAAAGCATAATGTTGAATTTGGTATTAATATGTAAATTACCTACTGGTTTGAAATTACCTATAATGGAATGAACAACTGGTTTAGAGCAAAACTGGAAGTGCTACAGTCTCAGGAAGTTAAATAGGGGTATTGATTGTAATGAAAATAACGTTCCTAATAGGTTAATTATATTCATAACAGATATGTTACAGTTTATGAAACATTTTGCAATAGTATCGATAGCAATTTTATCACGAAGTATACAATGAATATCTTTAAAATCTATATCTTTATTTGGTAATTGAAGTTTCAGAAAATACACTTTATGTGCAGATTCTTTTTAAATGTGAGGCGTACATCAATACTAAGCTAACTAACTATACTAAGACCGCCAGCGCGCTTACATTATGCTACATTTACGGGACGCAAAGTAGTGTTAAACATGAAATGACTGTAAGAAGATGAACATCTTCATTCTCGTAGCACAACGGTATTAAAGATTAACCGTTATGAACATGAAATGACTACTACGACGGAATAAGCTAACGTTATTTTATCCCTAGAAGGAGCCCAACAATATTAAACATTAAGAGCATTATACATGATTTGACTATAATATAAGGGATAAAGTACGGGGACCACAACAGTATTAAGCATTTAAGAGTATTACACATGAACTGTCTATATTGTGAATGAAAATGCAATAAAACTATGCTATCCCCTTAGGCAGCACATAGATATTAAGCGTTTATCGCGCAAATCATGACTAAACTCGCAATTGCATACAGATCGGATCGATCAAGATGAGAGGTGGAGTAACTTGAAAACTTATCAGGAAGAGATCAACATTGACACAGATCCAAGTTGGAGCAGATACTATGTTATTTACGGGTAAGAGTTAAAAATGAAATGAATATTCTAAGAGTATAATGAATGATTACATTACGTATCTGGGAAATTTAAGAGTTATATATCAATCTTCACTGAGTCAATGATAACAAGACAGCAAAGCGTCTGGTCTTGGTTCTTGCTTACGACACTAATCAAATGTGACATGTTAGTATCTTTCATTAGGATACAAATTGTTTGACACTTATTTAAAACACAAAATGAAATACAAAATGAGGAAATTTGAGCGGGTGAAAAATCTTCGATCAAACGTTAGTTTCCATATACGATACCGACTTATTCATCCTAATATGTTCTGAAAACTGCTTGTACTTGTGGCGCACATCGATACCCATAATTGTAACACGCCCATTAGCCATGCTGTACGATAACAATCTTTTGAATTTTACAAAATGTGTACAACCGGACCAGCTGTAGAGTTTTAAAGTCAGGATCATTTTTATAAAGCTTTTTAGTTGAGTCTGAGTTCGTTCTCAAGCTTTTGATCGGTAAAATCTGAGTTCTCAAGCTTTTGATTGGTCAGATTTGAGCCATAGGCTGAAAGTTTTATAAGCATGGACCCTGATCATGTTTTTGAACTGTATATCACCCATAAAACACGACGACTGATCTAGTTCTACACTCTTTGCAATCACATAAAAGGTGATTTACGTGCAGTTGGTCATCAATGCTTCCTTTGCGTTTAACACATTTACCGAATTATAAACGTAAAAACGACATACCCATTGTTGCACAAAGTAAACTCCAAATTATGACCACCGAAAATGACATAATTGCAAAACTTTGAACTATAGCATGAATGAGCAGTAACAAACGTTACATAAAGACAGACTGCCGGTTGTTCTGATATACAGGAAGAGTAATACGCTCGGTTACTTATGACCTTCAACTTGATGGAAATTTAGTTGTTTACTTCAAAGTTGTCGTTAGCATTTTTAATTCAGTGCTTTGTCATCAAAATAGAACAAAACCTTTACAGGTAGTGGAGGTCCTGGTCAGAAATTTTTTTTTGTTTGTCTTGATCCATAAAATGATGTCTTTCCCTCATATTGACGACTTTTGACGACTCTGTAGAAGTCACTCTGTGAAGTCATAGTGGTAAATAGAGCATTTGCTCTATTTACCACAATGGTTTCAAGCTACAAAATTCTAAAGTTTTCCTTTTCTCTAGTTAATGCTCCTTTTCGGTAGATTTATTCAAAGAGGTCGGATCTAAAAATATCCTATGAGGTAATGGGTTAAGCTTATGTTATCGTGAACAGTAAGTACCTGCGTTGAATCCGCGTTAAAATTACGCATTTAGGCAATCATGCTTTAACCACATTACATAGAGGATCTTACATGAGTGTTCATTATTATTGGAATTATTAAATGAGTCGTTTTAAAGCGATAAAAAACGAGCTTTAGCTTTAAAAAGACGAATTTAATAAATCCAATAATCATAAACACGGATGCAAGATTCTATTTACAGCATAACAAACACAGCCGATTTTACAGCCGATTTTTCAGCAGTAACGGGAATTATTCCTTACATATAGAAATTATCAATGAAATGTGTTATCAGGTTCGCTAAGTGACTGGAACAAAGTAGGTCCGTTTTATAGACTTACTGTCATATCAACCAGGATCTAATTTAGATTGTTCTGATATTTAATTTACGTGTGATAGTTTATGATTAAAAACAATTAAATGATTAAATGAAGATCCACATACATTTCACCTACTCGTCACTGTCAATCAGATACAAAATGCGCCTTCGTTTTGATGGAATGAGCCCTTCATTAGTGTTTTATACACATAGACATAGAAATTTCCACCGTGTAAAATATCTCGATTCAAATTCAGTGAAAAGGTTTATTGAAATGGACAGAATATTCGGTAAGCCTTCGAACTGCTGCATAAAACTGTGTTGGAACAGGATTTTCGCGATCAGCTGTTTTGGAGTATACCATGTTGGAAATATGTTTGTGCTGTGCTGGATTCAGATTACTGTAGTTATTGCTTGACGAGATAAAAGTCTTGCGACGCAAGAAAATTTAAAATTGTGGCGGCAATGTAGAACAGATTGTTCGGGTCGGAGTAGCTGGTGTCTAGGTCCTTTTTGGCATATATTTTGTAGGTATCTACTGGACAGGGATAATGATTTGTGTTATTTTACCAAAATTAAGGCGCAAGTACCAACATTCCTTTGAAATATATTGTGACTCAATCTTTGAAAGATAGGTCACCGTCCGCCAGTTTGTTTGTTTTGACAGCGCGTGCGCATGAATACAGTTAGGCCGTTCGAATGTTGTTCACTAGTGAATATATGCCCGTGAATATCAAAATATATATGATAGCGTTACGTCACGCTGGAGCCACGAGTTAGGTTATAAAAAGATTTAACAAACCTCGATTGGCTGTAATATGATAGTGAAGTAATATGACAGTGAATTTATCTTTATTGGTTTACTTTACCTGTCAAATCGATCTAATTGTGGCGAATACAGAAACTGAAATAATCAAACCCTGATAGAATTTACAATAAAATTTGAAGTTACGAGGCTGTGTACAGTTTCTGTTCAGGTAATTTTGTTCAACAAGCTAGTAGGTACTGTGTAACCATTTATCTCATGAATATTCATGTAAGAATATTGCTATCATGAATATAAATTGGCTGAGTTTGTACGATGTCATTATGAACGAAGCATGTTCATTGTGGCAGAAACGGAACAATCGTTCCTATATAATTTCATAAACCAACATACCAGACTGTGACCATACGACAGTAGCCGACTGAAATCGGTCTACTCTGTACAAAACACGTCAACATGCGTCTTTTCTGGCGAAGGATTAATATGAAATAACCCGCACGCTAAATATCTCAGAAAGCAAAGAAGGAAGTTAATGTTTACGCGCAAACAACCCGAGATATTGACAAACGAAAGTTGTGTTAACCCTCATCCCGCTGTCCGCACCATGGTTTGAATTTGCTAACCGCCTTGACCAAGATGAAACGCCGAGTAACTCGGTCTCTCATCAGAATCCAAGCTGTTTGACACTCTGTTGTGTGCGTGTGTGTGACATGCTGTCTATCGATGTTTTGGTGGTTGCGTCTTGTATGTGACTTTGTCTGCTTGATTGCACTTCCTTTTCATTTGTTTACACTGTTTAACTAGAGTGACTTTGAGACAAGTAAGATTAACATCAGCATGTTCTCCTCGACACCATTTTTACACCATTTGTTGTAAAATTCTCGAACAGTTTCTGCGATATGAGTACGACAAGCGACATAATAAGTAAGGGAAAGTTATTTATATTTAGGTCTTTTAGTTAGGAGGGTCCAGAGATGTCTATCTTTAATGATATAAAAAATTACCAGTAATGATATGACCAACTAGTGTAAAGCATAATGTTGAATTGGGTATTAATATTTAAATTACCAACTGGTTAGAAATTACCAATAATGGCATGAACTACTGATTTATGGCAAAACTGGAAGTGCTACAGTCTCAGGAAGTTAAATAGGGGTATTGGCATCAATGTTTAAGTCAGAGACAATTTGATTGTAATGAAAATAACGTTCCTAATAGGTTTATTATATTTGTAACAGATATTTTACAGTTTATGACACATTTTGCAATAGTATCGATAGCAATTTTATCACGAAATATACAATGAATATCATTAAAATCTATAGCTTTATTTACGAATAGAAGTTTCAGAAAATACACTTTATGTGCAGATTCTTTATAAATGTGAGGCGTACATCAATACTAAACTAACTAACTATAATAAGACCGCCAACGCGTTAACATTATGCTACATCTACGGGACGCAAAGTAGTGTTAAACATGAAATGACTGTAAGAAGATGGACATCTTCATTCTCATAGCACAACGGTATTAAAGATTAACAGTTATGAACATGAAATGACTACTGCGACGGAATAAGCTAACATTATTTTATCCTTAGAAGGAGCCCAACAATATTAAACATTAAGAGCATTATACATGATTTGACTATAATAGAATGGATAAAGCACGGAGACCACAAAAATATTAAGCATTTAAGAGTATTACACATGAACTGTCTATATTGTGAATGAAAAAGCAATAAAACTATGCTATCCCCATGGGCAGCACATAGATATTAAGCGTTTATCGTGCAAATCACGACTAAACTCGCAATTGCATACAGATCGGATCGATCCAGATGAGAGGTGGAGTAACTGGAAAACTTATCAAGAAGAAATCAACATTGATACAGATCCAAGTTGGAGCAGATACTATGTTATTTGCGGGTAAGAGTTAAACATGAAATTAAAAGTCAAAGAGTATAATGAATGATTACATTACATATCTGGGAAATTTAAGAGTTATATATCAATCTTCATTGAGTCTATGGTTAAAAGACAGCAAATCATCTGGTCTTGGTTCTTGATTACGACACTAATCAAATGTGACAAGTTAGTATCTTTCATTAGGATACAAATTGTTTGACACTTATTTGAAACGTGCAATATTTTTTTTCTCTGAAATACAAAATGAGGAAATTTGAGCGGGTGAAAAATCTTCGATCAAACGTTAGTTTCCATATACGATACCGACTTATTCATCCTAATCTGTTCTGAAAACTGCTTGTACGTGTGGCGCACATCGATACTCATAATTGTTACATGCCCATTAGCCATATTGTACGATAACAATCTTTTGAATTTTACAAAATGTGTACAACCGGACCAGCTGTAGAGTTTTAAAAGTCAGGATCCATGCTTATAAAGCTTTTTAGTTGAGTCTGAGTTCGTTCTCAAGCTTGTGATTGGTAAAATCTGAGTTCTCAAGCTTTTAATTGGTCAGATTTGAGCCATAGGCTCAAATCTGACCAATCAAAAACTTGGGAACGACCTCAGACTCAACGGAAAGTTTTAAAGCATGGACCCTGATCATGTTTCTGAACTGTATTTCACGACGACTGATCTAGTTCTACACCTTTTGCAATCACATAAAGGGTGATTTACGTGCAGTTGGTCATCAATGCTTCATTTGCGTTTAACACATTTACCGAATTATAAACGTAAAAACGACATACCCATTGTTGCACAAAGTAAACTCCAAATTATGACCACCGACAATGACATAATTGCAAAACTTTGAACTATAGCATGAATGAGCAGTAACAAACGTTACATAAAGACAGACTGCCGGTTGTTTTGATATACAGGAAGAGTAATACGCTCGGTTAATTATGACCTTCAAATTGATGGAAATTTAGTTGTTTACTTCAAAGTTGTCGTTAGCATTTTTAATTCAGTGCTTTGTCATCAAAATAGAACAAAACCTTTACAGGTAGTGGAGGTCCTGGTCAGAAAATGTTTTTTTGTTTGTCTTGATCCATAAAATGATGTCTTTCCCTCATATTGACGACTTTTGACGACTCTGTAGAAGTCACTCTGTGAAGTCATAGTGGTAAATAGAGCATTTGCTCTATTTACCACAATGGTTTCAAGCTACAACATTCTAAAGTTTTCCTTTTCTCTAGTTAATGCTCCTTTTCGGTAGATTTATTCAAAGAGGTTGGATCTAAAAATATCCTATGAGGTAATGGGTTAAGCTTATGTTATCGTGAACAGTAAGTACCTGCGTTGAAGCCGCATTAAAATTACGCATTTAGGCAATCATGCTTTAACCACATTACATAGAGGATCTTACATGAGTGTTCATTATTATTGGAATTAATAAATGAGTCGTTTTAAAGCGATAAAAAACGAGCTTTAGCTTTAAAAAGACGAATTTAATAAATCCAATAATCATAAACACGGATGCAAGATTCTATTTATAGCATAACAAACACAGCCGATTTTACAGCCGATTTTTCAGCAGTAACGGGAATTATTCCTTACATATAGAAATTATCAATGAAATGTGTTATCAGGTTCGCTAAGTGACTGGAACAAAGTAGGTCCGTTTTATAGACTTACTGTCATATCAACCAGGATCTAATTTAGATTTCTCTGATATTTAATTTACGTGTGATAGTTTATGATTAAAAACAATTAAATGATTAAATGAAGATCAACATACATTTCGCCTACTCGTCACTGTCAATCAGATTCAAAATGCGCCTTCGTTTTGATGGAATGAGCCCTTCATTAGTGTTTTATACACATAGACATAGAAATTTCCACCGTGTAAAATATCTCGATTCAAATTCAGTGAAAAGGTTTATTGAAATGGACAGAATATTCGGTAAGCCTTCGAACTGCTGCAGTGTTGGAACAGGATTTTCGCGATCAGCTGTTTTGGAGTATACCATGTTGGAAATATGTTTGTGCTGTGCTGGATTCAGATTACTGTAGTTATTGCTTGACGAGATAAAAGTCTTGCGACGCAAGAAAATTTAAAATTGTGGCGGCAATGTAGAATAGATTGTTCGGGTCGGAGTAGCTGGTGTCTAGGTCCTTTTTGGCATATATTTTGTAGGTATCTACTGGACAGGGATAATGATTTGTGTTATTTTACCAAAATTAAGGCGCAAGTACCAACATTCCTTTGAAATATATTGTGACTCAATCTTTGAAAGATAGGTCACCGTCCGCCAGTTTGTTTGTTTTGACAGCGCGTGCGCATGAATACAGTTAGGCCGTTCGAATGTTATTCACTAGTGAATATATGCCCGTGAATATCAAAATATATATGATAGCGTTACGTCACGCTGGAGCCACGAGTTAGGTTATAAAAAGATTTAACAAACCTCGATTGGCTGTAATATGATAGTGAAGTAATATGACAGTGAATTTATCTTTATTGGTTTACTTTACCTGTCAAATCGATCTAATGTTGGCGAATACAGAAACTGAAATAATCAAACCCTGATAGAATTTACAGTAAAATTTGAAGTTACGAGGCTGTGTACAGTTTCTGTTCAGGTAATTTTGTTCAACAAGCTAGTAGGTACTGTGTAACCATTTATCTCATGAATATTCATGTAAGAATATTGCTATCATGAATATAAATTGGCTGAGTTTGTACGATGTCATTATGAACGAAGCATGTTCATTGTGGCAGAAACGGAACAATCGTTCCTATATAATTTCATAAACCAACATACCAGACTGTGACCATACGACAGTAGCCGACTGAAATCGGTCTACTCTGTACAAAACACGTCAACATGCGTCTTTTCTGGCGAAGGATTAATATGAAATAACCCGCACGCTAAATATCTCAGAAAGCAAAGAAGGAAGTAAATGTTTACGCGCAAACAACCCGAGATATTGACAAACGAAAGTTGCATTAACCCTCATCCCGCTGTCACTGTTTAAACTATGTAGATTTTTCTTTCAGTCATTTAATTGGTGCCATAACACAGAATTATAACGCCCGTCAACAGCGGCGTACCCCCTTATGGTTCATGTATGTGTGTAAGGCTCAAAATCTTCGGTAAGCTTTGCAGAAACTGAAAGTCAGAAATCGAATCGAGAAGGGGGTCATATTTTGCCTCATTGTAAGCTTACCAACTACGCTAAACATTTTCTAACACTGTTGATATATGCATTTGAGCCCGAAATTAACGTTGAGTTACCTAGTTTGTGGCACAGATATACATTTTGTCTTTTGGAGACGTTTGAAAATAATGTCGAGTGTCCGGTTTAGCCATTAGAGGTAAAAGTGCACTGTACGGTTTAGACCCGATTTTGTTTGTACGGTTTAGCCACGATTTTCTCTCGAAAAACTGTACGATTTAGACACAAAACAAATGCTACCATTTGAATCTGCGCTGTAGGTCTAGATAGTATAATCCCAACTATTTATTATGGATCTTCCTTCATGCAATGCATGTTTGCGATCATGACAGCATATCACACACAATTAGGATCGAGGTCAGAAGCACAGTATATAATTGGTTTAAACGTATTTTATTTTCAAATATTTGCATGAATATTGAAATGATAACACAAAGGAAAAAAAAGGATGGAAACGAAAACAAGACTGCTTATTGTGTTTCTCCCCCATCACCACAACAACTGCACTCGCTTTATGCAGAAATGACTGCCCGTTATTGTACCATATTAATTGTACTGAAAACTAATTAAATTAATTAAGCAGGATATATCAGTTTATACAAAAACTTTTTGATAAAGATACTTCAGAATAAAATAAATAAATAAATAAATAAATAAAAGAAACAAAAAAAGGAAACGAAGAATGACATATATATGTAGAGAGGTATAGGATTTTGAGCAGTACAAGCACATTCGAAAGAAGTTGAGCGTTACCGAGTTTATTAGAATCGTTTGGATAAACGGATGTACAGCTTCGTCTATAATGATGTTTGTATAATGATTTAAAAGAGGATCACCTAACACAAAGGCAGACGGGGACGGAGTAATGAATCTGGCAATATCATCAAAAAGTTGTTTTCCTTCGTTGGTTTCCTTCGTTGGTATACATGTATTTGTAACAGCTTAAGAAGAGTGAGTGAGTGAGTTGGGTTTTTCTTAAGAAGAAGTGCGATGCGTTCTCAACGAGGCCACATGTACACAAGGCAGTGTCAGATATGTTCTTTAAGAGTAGGTCATGGTTCAAGGAACTTCAGTTTGTACGAATGGAAAAGTAGTAAAGTCAAGCAGGCAAAGCCACATGCAAGACGCAACCACCACCAAAACACCGATAGACAGCATGACACACACACATACACAACCACACACCCAAACGCACACACACACACACACACACACGAAATGAACACAGAAAACACCAAAAGACACACAAGAAACAGGGACAAACGTTCCACAACATGAACAAACCACAAGCACAAAGACGCAAGGAAAACAAAAGGAAGGGTGACAAAGAGAGTACCGCCTTGGCACGGTCAGCAGCAAAAACACCACTGGGGGTTTAAACCGGTTTACGGACGTCCTAACCTCACACTAGCTTTACAAATATTGTAAATAAAGGTATCCCCGCTGGACTTACCCACAACATAGACGACGGTGAACACAGGACAACATGTAAAACATAGCATAATAACTGTGACAAACCGTCAAATATGTACTCAATGACTTTGCTGAAGTCAGAGCACCTGCAGGTAAGCCAGTAGTATATGTTGCCCTGTATTCGCATTACTTGTGGTTGTGGTTGCCCCTTAACCTTGCCCCTTAACCTGTCCTAGAACGGGGTGACCTTGAAGCGACCTTGAGGTGACCTCGTCCTAGATAGAGGATGACCTTGTAAGGTGAGACGGTGTACGTGATCACGATGGGGTAAAGAATGCGTTAACGAGCATATTAATCACGCGTTATCTGATCGGAGTGACAGCTCATTAAGATATTTCAATAGAAAGGATAGACATCCCGTGGCCATTAAAACCGCAAGAATGCGACGAAGTGACAGGTGTGCCTCATTAATAACGCGTTATCTGATCGGAGTGACATGTCATTAAGACATTTCAATAGAAAGGATAGACATCCCGCCGCCATTTAAACCGCAGGAATGTCATTAGGAGACCGGGTGTGTCTCATTCATCATCCTTTAAGGGTTGGAAGTGACAGGTCATTAAGATATTTCAATAGAAATGATACACATCCCGTCAGCATTAAAAATCCGCAGGAATGTCATCAAATACGAAATGGGTCTCATCGTGACCTTAACCCTTTCCCTCATATAAACGTGTTTTCACGGATCTGCAAACAGAGTAGACCCAGATCCTATTATGAGCCGTCTGATCAGGCTCTGCTCTATTTGCTAGGGGGATTTTATAGATCTGTTTCTTTTACTTTCTAAAACAGACACAATGTTCCATCTTCCATATTTCATTATACTTTTTTGACCATGAATATTCAGTAGGCATTGATATTTGTAATAAACATAGAACAGGGAAAGGGTTAAGGAGCACGGCCTCATAAACTGAGTTAAATCAAAACTCCGGGTGATAGTCGCATTTGTTGTCTTTACTAGTGCAACACCGAAGTCGAGCTAAACGAGATTTATCAACTTTTTATCTATTTGTAATTGTGTTGAGCTTTTGATATGAATAGTACTCTCTTCTTGGACGTAAAGGTAAGTTTTGATTTTAACTTTTTTTGTTTCATATATATTAATTATATTTTGTTAACGAATAAGAATTTCGGGGGACGTTATTATTACTGCGTGTAATAACTATCTGTGAACCCCAAACACAGAGTAACGATACTTAACTTTGAAATTCTCATTCTTGGACGTAAAGGTAAGTTTTGATTTTAACTTTTCTTTTCATATATATTAATTATATTTTGTTGACGAATAAGAATTTCGGGGGACGTTATTATTACTGCGTGTAATAATTATCTGTGAACCCCAAACACAGAGTAACGATATTTAACTTTGAAATTCTCATTCCTCACGGTCCGTTGCATATCAGAAGTACAGTTACGTTATTCTAAACCGTTATCTCGTTACAAGACAATCAGTCAGATAGACAGACATATAAACGGATGGAGAGACGAACAGGCGTGCAAACGGACAGTCAGTTAGACAGACAAACGGAAAGAGGGACAGGGCGACAGACAGAAGGACATACAGAAAGAAATACATACAGTGATACAGAAAGACAAAAAATACATACAGAAAGACTAACAGACACAAATACAAACAAGCGAAAAGAGGGAAAGACCGACAGACAAACAGACAGACAGACACACGGAAAGAGGGACAGGACAACAGCCAGACAGAAAGACAGACGGAACGATATACAGAAAGACAGATGGACAGACAGAAAGACAAAGAAATGCATACAGACAGACAGAAAGAAAGACGGACAGACAGATGGAAAGAACGAGAGACAAACGGAAAGACGGACAAACCGACAGACGTACAGAAAGACAGACATAAAGGCATACATAAAGGCAGTTAGAAAGACATATAGAAATGCAGACAGAAAGTCGGACATACAGAAAGACAGCCAGAGAAACAGATAGACAAATTCGATTATTAGACTCAAATCAGTGTCTGGGCGTTAATATATTAACACACAACCAAACGCATGTGGTTTATTTTCACTCATTACAAACCCAATTTCATAATAACGACATATTGCGTACAGTCACTCTATTATTCACTCGCACTGTTCACATTTAAAACTCCTTGTTTCATTCGCTTCCACCATTGCGCCAACGTTGACCCGAATGTCTCACCATACCTATAATGTAAAAAATCATAACCGGTTTTAACAAACTATATCATTTTAAAAAGAGAGGAAAATAATGGAGGGCTTTAGGAATTTGTTATTTGCCTAAAGTTTCTTATTTAAATCGAGTTATAAACATTTATTTCTCCACGACGAGCTCAATTAATTAAATCACCGATCTAGTGACAAAACGTTTTGCCGGTTTTGACAATACATTTAGCCGGGTTTTTTTCCTCTCTGTGACTAACAGACAATGCCTTAGACATGAAATAAATAAGAAAGACCTCGACAGATACATATAGACGTTAATTCAATATGATATACAACAAATGGCGCGTTACCCGGTTAAAACACCTGCTGCTATATTTTGTTTCTCACTGGGTTAATGGGAGTGTAAAGTTAAATCTGATAGTACTTACACTGGGGGAAACGTATCCCGGATATTGCTAATAAATGAGCTGTATTTTGACGCAACGGAGAGAACAGGAGTGCAACGAGGGTAAGTAAATGTGTATTTTCTCTTAATTAGTTCTTTTTCGGCAATTGACAGGTGGTGCTTTAGATTCACCATACTCATATTATACACGATATATACATGATTTGGAATCAAACAATGCAAACGACGGGGAAAATCACAAAATGAATGCCGTGCTCGCGAAAGAATGCATAACCCTCTCCCAGATCTTTTCATTTTACTGAAAGACGGAATCAAAATATAACATTCTGAAGTGAGCGATCGTTTTGAATATCATTCAAATATGTATACTGAAAATTTCAGTCATATTGGTTCAAGTTTGACCAAAATATGGCCACAAACGAAAAGTCGGTTAGTCACTATTAGTGTACTGGGGATTGATAAACGGTGTACTGGGTATTGCATATTGTCAAAATTTGGTGTACTGGGGATTGCACATTACACTTTAGTTGTTTTTTTGCTTATTTACCAGCAAAATAATTTGAAAAGACCTCTGAAAAGTTAATTCAGGCAATATTCTTCTATTTTCATCATTTAGTAGTGTTTAAAGGTCTAGTTTTGACTTGATGGGGTGTTAATTGGATTGTTTATTGTGGTTGGGTCCCACCATGCTTGATTGTTATTGCACCATATTAACCCATATCCTCCAGTACTTTCGTCTGCTTTGAAATTGCCGTCTGCAAAACAATATTTAGATCTAAATACGATTTGTACATACATCAGATGCTCTATGCTATGCTATCTCTGATCTGGATCCAAACTGTTTGCAAATAACAGACAAGTGGCCACCAGCAGGATTTATATAAGGATAAATTGTAACTAACGCTTATCCTGCTGGTCGTGTCTTGACTGTTATTTGAAAACAGTTTTGGATCCAAATCAGATGCTGCATAATGCCGCGTCTGATCTAGATCCAGGCTGTTAGATTTAAAATACATTTGTCTCTGAGACCTTTTGAACTAAAATATGCACATATATTGCTGCATGATATGGGTTTAGCATCTATCAATTAGAACCCTACTGTGCTAACTGGCTTGCGGTAAAGGGGTAGTTATGAACCCCTATAATAGGTATTTAAGCGTTGTTAAAATATGCCCTATCCATCGATGTAATTCAGCAGGGATCGGATAGCCTGAAAACGTTAGTTGTAATATTCTAGCAATACATATTCTTTATGTACAGCGTCATATTGAGACAGAAAATGATTTTCAAACTATTTCATATGAAAAAAATGCATTAAAAAATGTTTGTTTATTTGTTTCAGATATTACGTCTCTTTAACAGTTTTTCAGTCATATTGCGACGTCCAGCTAATTACTGGCGGAGGGAGATACCAGATACCCTTTATACACCTTTTCAGATACAAATCAGTAACTGGGTAGAAGTAACTGGTATCAGAACACCAATTAGCCGCAAATGCCCCATGGTGTAGTCAAAAGTTACAAGTCCACTGAGAATTAGTGTCAAATATTTTGCCTCAAAATAAAGTAGCAATGTTTTCATTGGATTTTCATCATTTTGTGTTTATCATGTAGATATACATGGTTGTCAGAGAATAGATACAATGCTTGTCTGTCTGTTATTCTAGAATGGGTTTGTGAAGAACTTGTTTGAACCTAAGTAACATGTTCCTGTTTAGTCAGTGCCTCTGTCAGAAGTGTCAAGAAACTGGAGTGCAAGATATTCTTCTTACATAACACATGACACCCCAGTGTTTTGCATTTTTCCGTTATGCATGAACTTATCTTTGAGGACAATACAGACGGGTTCCTGTGTTGGGTATAAAAGTTGACATTTCTGCACCTTGTACTGTAGTTGATGCAGTTTTATATGGGGCAGCCTATTTTGTGGGGACCCATTCTAAAAAATCAATGTCGCCGTTATAAGTCAACTGATATTTCGCCAATTAAAAGCAATTAATGTCGTGTCATTGTTTTTCTCTATTTTTCATTATATTAGGATTATTTCATAAACATTTTTATGGTATAAAATGTTGTTCTGAATGGCTTTCCAGGCCTTTAAATCTGCATGGGGTGGCGGATTTGTATGTCGCCATGGACATTTTTAGTTTTCATTGTACCCATAATATAGTGTAAAATGTAATAATAAATGTAATAATTCCCGATTTAAGCCCCTGCATTTAATTATTATTAATGGATGTTTTTCACGAAGACAAAACGGCGCTAAAGCAACCAAACATTAAAATACACCGACATGCTAATGCAATGTCGCCAAACCTGACCTAATCTATGAGGCTAAACTATAACGGTAAATAGAATATCACATACTGCACGATGATTCTGCAATGCCTTATTCATTCACCCTTTAATAATGTATATCATGTGTATGAAAAAAGATTTTTACCAAATTCATCTATGGAAAAAAAATTCAGAGGCCAAGTTTCTAAATTACACTTCGGGAATTTAGCTTTCTAATCTACGAGTCACAATCACAATAAGCATAATCGTTTCCCCTTGAAAAACTTTTTTATGTTTGTTTTGTCAATTTTGTGTACTTAATAACCTATTGTTTATCAAAATTTAATGAAAAGTACTTTGAGAAAGCATATAAAATTTTGCTGGCCAATCAAATACAGCGGAAAAGAAAAAATCCTAATCTACGAGGCCTAATTTACGAGACAAATATCTTTCTTGAGTTGCCCCTTCCATCATTGCCGAGTGTCATGCCACTCAATTACATCTTATTCAATACTTAATGGAAAAGTAGTAAAGTCAAGCAGGCAAAGCCACATGCAAGACGCAACCACCACCAAAACACCGATAGACAGCATGACACACACACACACACACATACACACACACAATCACACACACCCAAACGCACACGCACACACACACACACACGAAATGAACACAGAAAACACCAAAAGACACACAAGAAACAGGGACAAACGTTCCACAACATGAACAAACCACAAGCACAAAGACGCAAGGCAAACAAAAGGAAGGGTGACAAAGAGAGTACCGCCTTGGCACGGTCAGCAGCAAAAACACTACTGGGTGTTTAAACCGGTTTACGGACGTCCTAACCTCACACTTCTCTCAAAGTCACCCTAGCTTTACAAATATTGTAAATAAAGGTATCCACAGTCACATGTAAATAATTCATGAAATATGTCTGTCTGCTACATAATTCGTCTACACAATTCCCTAAGAAAGCGGTGAGTTATTTGACATTTTGCAGAAATAGCTTACAGGATTGCCTTCTTGAATTTGTATACATATTATTTCTTAATTATGATTTGAATACCGAATTATCGACGTATGAACAAATATTCCACATGAAAGTTCGGACTCGTAGCTTAGATTAAATTGTCCCGTAGATGAGGATGCCAATATCAAAGTATTTCTACACATTTTTTCAAACGTAAAGTAAGTTTAAATTATGCCAGTATAATACAAATCTATTCAGAAATAATAAATGGTTCAATAAAAACAAGATTGGCAATGTATTAATGGCATTTATTTGTAGAATTTTTCAGATTTTTTTTTCACTACTATATTTACGTTTATTTTTGTTAAGTCACGAACATGTTTACTTGGTATTTCTTCTACAAAAAGAGCAAACATTCACTTCATTGCATTTATTCCTATTGCCCAATCTACATACGAGGTGTGTTCAAAAAGTTCGTAGACAATGATTACTGAAGCCTTTTTAGCGTCGTTATACCCCTTATACATTCATAATAGTGATCTATGCTCTGAATGGCATTTATACTCAAAATTTGACAAAATTCATCAAAATAACCTAATAGTTATGTGTTTTTTGAGAATGAACCTTTTACTTAGCGCCGCAGGTCGAATTGCAATACTTTTTCTAATACATAACATTATGTGCAAACACATTAAAAATGTAGGATGACGTTTATTTTACCGCTCCATAAGCATCGTTCTTGTGACGTCATATAACGTTAATTTGAATGTCATCTGACACGTGTGAGGGTTCCTACGAGATCCGTTCTGCATGCTTGTATCGGAAAACGGACAAGAAAAATGACGTCTTTTGATAAGGAGGAACAGCGTACGGTGATAAAATTGTGTGTTTCCTTGAAAAAGTCACCAACTGAAACAATTGATCTTTTCAAATCTGCGACCGGGAAGCCGTCTGTGTGTAGATCGCTTGTTTACAAGTGGCATCGGCGGTTTTCTGACGGGAGAGGATCGAACAAAGACAATCAGAGAGGTGGTCGCCCCAAGGTTCTGGACGACGCCATTTTGACGTCGGTGGAGGAAATAGTGAGGGAAGACCGCCGCGTAAGTTTGAGAGAAATAAAAGAGAGGCTTGGAGTAAGTCTCGGGACTGTGCATAATGCAATGAAAAGACTCCGCATGAATAAAGTGTGTGCTAGATGGGTGCCGCGGTTACTGAGGCCTGAGGACAAAAGCCGACGAGTAGACTGTTCCCGCAATTTTCTAGCGCGATATCGCCGTGAAGGAGATAATTTCATCAACAGAATCATCACAACAGATGAAACTATGATTAATCTCTATGACCCAGAGACAAAACGAGAATCGTCTGTTTGGAAAAGATCGTCATCACCTCCACCAGTGAAGGCCAGAGTGGCAAAGTCAGCGGCGAAAGTTATGTTCATCTTCTTTCTGGACAGATATGGCATGCTTCTTATCCACCCGGTTCCCGAGGGGCAGACAGTAAATGCAGAGTATTATTCAAGACAATGCACCGCCGCATACAGCTAGGTCTACCATCATGGATATTGAGTTTAACATCGGTTTCGAGCGACTGAACCATGCGCCATACTCACCCGATCTCGCACCTTGTGACTTTGAAGTTTTTCCACGATTAAAGAAAGATCTGCGAGGAACCCGCCACGAAAGCCGTGAACACCTGATTCATAATGTGAACAGTATTATGAAGTCATATAAAAAAGACTGGTATAAAAATATTTTTCTGTCTTGGGTCAAACGGCATGAAAAGAACATTGAACATGGCGGGTGCTATTTCGAAAAGTTGTGACGTCGTGTTACGGTAAGAGACGTTATCGTCGATAACGTCGTTTGAGCTGCCCCGCGGATTATATGGTGAACGTCTTTAAATTATCACTAGAAACCCGTCGTTAACTGAATCTATAAGACTGGAAAGACCGTCTGCTCTATACAACACAAACCCTGTAATGGTATTTTGTCAAAATAACGAAATATTCCAGGTGTCTACGAACTTTTTGAACACACCTCGTACAAATATAATCAAGTATGTCTCCTTTCAAATAGGCATTTACAAAGCCACACATACAGTCACCAAAGTGTCCCGTAAAATATAATCTCTTTTGTCCCGTAAATTATAGTAATAGTTTTATTCACATCAACAGGTTTGAATCCCATTAAATAGCTGAATTGTTTTTTCGTCCATCCCTACTTTCGTCTGTCTGTCAGTATGTCTGTCTATTCATATGTTGTGATAGTGTTTATCCGATTCGAGGTGTTGTGTGACTCATTACTCAAACACTAATTGAAGCGGACTGTTGAAACGTGCATTATTTGAGCATGTGTACCTTAAGTTTCGGCCCATGAGTTAGCAAAACATTGGTGACAGTGTGATAATTTAGAGCATCAATAATTTAAATAAGAAAGTACAGCCAACCTTTGATTAATGTATACTTGTCATTGAAAATATATAGCGATGTATCATCAATATGAAAGATATAGATTCAATGACAGCTGGGAGGAACATATATCTGTTTCAAATGACTCAAAATGAGAATTTATTCTCACTTTGAGCTGTTTGAAAAAGAGAAGAATGTTCACTGTCCCTAAAAAAGTTTTCAACTTCACGTCCTTTACCAATAGTCCTTAAACATAATTTTATGATTTACCGGACAATCCAATGACACACTTTTCCCCCAGCAAATGGCTGGTTCTGGGATATGTGAACGCAAGTAGTAATCAGTTTTGTTATTTTTATTAATAACTCTTGCAAACAGTTAACAATTAATTGTTCGACTGAATCAAACTATTTTCATTACATACATTTGTCAGCGGTCAGTGCATAGTTCAGTCAAAAGGGATGTTTTAACTCAGACAGTAAAATTACAGAGTTGAACACGACATACAGAGTTGAATTTGAAATTTTCTGTCTATTTGTATACTCCTAAATGCTCGTTTTGATGAATGCTGCTGTTTATAAAGCAATGTATACCATATTATTTGTCAGTCTAATTTACAGGACACATTCCTATAATTTACGGGACTGTGACTTTCGAAAGAGAAATTTTCTTACAAATTGCCTTAACGATTTTGTGTACTTATGTATGAGTTTATAATACATCGGGAACGTTTCCTGACCCTCAAATTGTTTTTTTTTGTTTTGCACTAGTTTTAACAGTGTAAAAGTTCAAATACAACATTCATGAAACTATATTTTTATGAAGGTGAGTGTGGTGTTCAACTCCTAATTTTCATGCTTAATATCAAAATGTTTCATCAGAAATGGATAAATGCATGCTATATAATCTCAGTTCATACACATAACCCAATATTCACAACTTTTCAGACATACGACGTAGTTGAAATTTAAAGTTTTCATTCGGTGAATTGACCAATTTATTTGAGAATGGGTCGTTAAAAACACGTGCCCCTAGCTATGTCACTTCTTATATCACAGTACTATTTTGACCACTGGGCTAAAGCCGCTGTTATGTATAACAGCGTTCATTAGCATTTTTTGGAAAAACTGAGTTATATAGATCTAATATTTCTGAATGTTTATGCTATTAATAAAAGCCTATTACATGTATATGTTTATACAGTACTATTATTTACATATTGGCTCGACCTTTGATTACAGTATGTTTTGTATCAGTCAGTACTCAATATGGTACTGAGCCTGTTAACTATAGCTACACAAAGATCTACATGTTATGTCATATCAATTAACTGAAGAGTAAACAACAGATCTATTAAGAAATAGGTAAGAAGACCATTATGATTGATGGATGGATGAGTTGGATTTTACGGCACTGCTACACAAAAACTATTATTAACAGGTACTGATAGATAATGGCTTTTAATAAGTCAGTGATCATCGAGTATTTCAATACAGATGCATATAGATCTATCTAGAATGTGCGATTGACTAGAAACAGTATTTATCACGACAGAAATATATCTGATATATACTAACAACGTTCAATAAAACGGAAAAAAGAGAACAAATAAAATGCAATACCCAGTACACTATCATGCAATACCCAGTACACTAAACTCTTTGGAGCTACCAATCCCCAGTACACTAACAGTGACTAACCGACTTATCGTTTGTGGCCATATTTTGGTCAAACTTGATCCAATATGACTGAAATTTCAGTATACATAGTTGAATGATATTCAAAGCGATCGCTCACTTCAGAATGTTATATTTTGAGTCCATCTTTCAGTAAAATAAAACATTCTGGGAGATGGTTATGCATTCTTTCGCGAGCACGGCGTTCATTTTGTGGGTTTTCCCATCGTTTGCATTGTTTGATTCCAAATCATGTATATAGCGTGTATAATATGAGTATGATGAATCTAAAGCACCACCTATCAATTGCCGAAAAAGAACTAATTAAGAGAAAATACGCATTTACTTACCCTCGTCGCTATCCTGTTCTCTCCGTTGTGTCAAAATGAAGCTCATTTATTAGCAATATCCGGGATACGTTTCCCCCCAGTGACTTACGGAAAAGTAACATTCCTTTGCGTATCTCCACTTCTTTGCCAACAAGTAATCCATGTAAACAGCGGGCCATTGCCTTGAAAGAATATATGCACACTGGTTTCCACTCGAACTTCAGTTGTCACTGATTTTATATAGAAAAATGGACTTTTGTTGGATTCAACGTCATATTCCAGAACATTCTAGATGAGTTATAAATAGAACGGGGTAAACTATGCTGTCCGCGTAAATTAAGTGATCATTGTACACACAAACGCGTGCTAAAGCGTGACATGTAAAGGCGTAGTTAAGCTCCTGATACCTGCCTTAACATATCGTTTCATCTTATCAATGTAGAAACGTTTTAAATTATTTAAGCGCAGGCTTAGGGATGAGGATACAAAACTACCGTAGCGTTAATCGGTGTAAACATGTCGTAACCTTTATTGTGCAAAAAAGCGAGTTAAACTTCAATACTATAATGCGCTCGATTCTTAAATGGATGAAAATACGTTCCTGTTCGAAGTCATTCACAGTCCCTATTACCTTTCGATTTAAAATAGAATAAACAAAAGGTTTAACTTGAACCAGCTCCGTAAGTTTATACGTTTTTTTTATCCTGAACTAAAACTTCAACTTAAGGACGGGTAGAAGCGATCAAGTTGCTGACTCAGGTGAAACATTCAAATATTAACAACTCATGCTTGAGTAGATAATATAACTTAAAGTTTTCCGCTCAGCATTAAACCTATGTCACTTCATAAAATTGTTGTTATACATGTACACACATGATGTGTTCAGCGATGCGTTCTGAAATGAAGCCGTTAACCAAATATTAAAGAATAAACACAACTTAAAACACATTGGCACTGGTATCAACAGCACCTAATCGCGTCATGATTTAATTATTTTCATTAGGATAAATTTAACATTTCAACAGGTTTAGCATGATCAGGTTTAAGTTTTAAGATGAATTAAACTTCATTTAGATTAAAGGTATGACAGGCTAAGGGAACAAGCTATACGCTGAATAGGTTTACTTTTGAGAAAACTTTGAATGGACACGCTGGATGTAAATACCGTAGTTGCGCTAAATAATAACTCGAATATGTAGGTATAAATATAAATGAATGATTCAAGACGTTGTACACAAGCGAAAAACTGGATCCAGATGTATTGTGTTTGTTTTGTTTTGTACTCTTTGAATATTAAATGTTGCTTTAGTCAGTTACTTTTAAATCATACTTATGATTTTGCTTCTGTGATAATATTAATAAATAGAGCGTCATGCATAAAAATCAAAACACCGAAACTACTGACGATGGTCGTGTCTTGGAGTGTGTAGGGGGGCTAGACACGAACACATAAACATTGGGTTTGAACCAGCGCCCTATACCATCGTGGAAGCAATCAACATCCGGTCTCATGTCAGTATAGCTAATTCAGGTGGTATGAAGAAGATGGGGGGAGGGGGTGAAGCGTGACAGAGGAGTGTAAGCTGTGGGGCATGAGCAGGGTTAGAGTGGTTATGAGGGGGCTTGAGGAGGGGAAAGGAGGTCCCTAGGAGGGCGGTTTTGTCCTGTTAATAAGTATAGAATGCACAGGAAGAACTCGCAGTATTCTTAGTCGGAGTGGTCGACATAGACATCCACGGAACCGGAATCGAGAGGAGGCAATGGGACCATGAGTTGTTTTATTCAACATCAAGGCGAAACTAAGAAAAAGCCAGGCGAGACTAAGATCGGCCCCGAGTAGAGTGAAGCGTGTTAGGATCTAATGACCTGAGCAAGCAAAGACGCCGCAACGTACATCACCAAAAAGCCGAGACTGAGGTGCCTCGACGATTAAAGGGGATTAAAAAGCAGAGCTCTGCAGAGAATTGGCGTTATTGTGAGTGCAGAAGTGAAACAAGAAGGATGAAACCTTACGTACCTGATCCAGAGAAATGGGCGCGCTATTTCCTAGATAAAATCAGCACTTCGGGTCAAATCAAGACGCACGGCTACTATCCAGCAGTCATTCAGATTGAAGACCAAATGCCGAGGGTACCCAAGTCGGATATAGTAAGCATTGAGGCTGTGACTCCAGTGCAACAGCAGAACGAGAGGGTGGAGAATGAGCTGCGGAGACTCGGTGCTTTCAAGAACAGGAAAAGGAAACGCGAGGATGATCGGAATGGAGGAGGGTCCAGTGTATCACGGCTGAAACGTATCTGCGCTAGTGATACCTCCGGATTTTAATAAGAGGAGGTATCCTCCTCCTCCTCATTCCTCCCTGAATTGTCAACATGATCACATGCGACATTTGTTTGAAAGACTTTAAACGACGTGATAATATGTTGCGCCATAAGAAAACCATACACGGGGCTATGGCGGGGAAACACTTATCGCCATCAGAACAATCGGAGGAGGGGATTTCTCCGTTGGTATCCAAATCGGAATATTCTGATGGGGAATCAACGACATCGAAGGCGAGCCATGGAATGTCAGAGACCAGTGACACAGAGTCGGATGGAGACGGGTACGATCCTTGGGATAGCGTTGTGGAGAAGGCTTTCGACAAGTGCCAAGGCCAGTTTGAGGAGGAGGTGGCCAAACTGCTACGGACATGGAACGTCGGCGAAACGGAGGCTAGGAGGGTGGTGTATAAGGAGATGAAGAACACTTATAGAAAAACGGTCATCGGCGTGTTTATGGACAGAATGGTGTGGTTCAACGCTATGCGTAAGCACCCCGTGTACAAATGGAAAAATAGTCAAACAGGGAGAGCCACACACGGAATGACACCGCATCAAACACCATCTAACGAGAAACGGTAAAGCCACAAGACAAAACATAACAGGACGCATATCAAGACGAAATACATTAAACATTAAGCATATTAAAAAACAAAATTGACCGTAGGCTGAAAGCAGGAGTGCCGCCTTGGAACGGCCAGCAGCCAAAAGCAATAAAATAAAAAAAAGGCTACTGGGGGACTTGAACCTGGTTTATGGGTACCCAACCTCGTCCTTATCCCACTTTCACCAAAGTCAAAATGTAAATAAAATTCCCCCTCCAGACAACACCACAACATGCGTAACGATGTATGCCAAAATGACAATGAACGCTATTAGAAGTAAACAAGCGACGTCATCATGTAAATGACGTCATAATTTAAAACTACGGGAAAACTATTTGAAACACTTCTACTGCGACATTTAAAAGATCAATCGCAAGAAAATACAATTACCAGTGGATATTAATCATACACAACTGTTTTGTTTGAAAAAGAATAAACTTGACATCGTAGGCATGTACTCGATGACTATTCAGGTCAGAGCAGTTGTGGAGTAGTCATTTGGGGTACGACAGAACTAGCAAAATACAAATATCTAATTTCCTCCCTCCGTAAACGGGTTTCAGAGGGAATCTTCATAGAGTATTAAGCCTTTTCCGTCGTCGCACAAGTAAAGAGGAAAGCATAATGACCAACTGTAAAGGGGTCGACCACCAAGCATGTAGTGTGCTGCAATATAGAGGGGTCATATCCCTTTTTAATGAATTGTTTTATGTCCAATAATTTTTCGAAGTTTGTAAATGACATCACCGTAAAACTCCGGATGTGAAATACCTAACTTTAGAAAAGTACCTAAATTACAATTGTATATGCTGATGAGTAGACTATTACGGTGGTAAAATTTTGAAAATGTTTTACGAAGTTTGTCATATCTGTAGCCCTGTTTTAGTAGTTTTTCAGTGATAATAATGTTACGATTGTTAAAATCATCAACAGAGGAACAAGCTCTAGCAAAACGAATAAGCTGAGAAATGTATACACCGTAACATGTAGCTCGGGGAACATCCCCATCCAAATGAGGATATTTAACTATTTTGAAATTAAAATCATCCCTTTTGTCATAAATTCCAGAAGCCATAAAGAAGACAGGCACGAACCTCGTGGACCTGGATGGCTACAGTTCCGAAGAAGCCTTGAAAAGCGCCATCGGGCAAAGGAAATACCTGTTTGATACGATCTTAGCGGAGTTTTATCCTCCAAAACTCGAGGAAGTGAACAGTGAAGAACTGTCAGCGAAAAGGGTCAAAGTGGACTAGAATGCATCCTTATTCGGTGACTTATTCGGACCTTAACTATATGGATGTACTAGGTGATTCTATCTAGTGACACTGGTGTGGATGTACTCTAATTTAGTGACGCCGTATACCGTATGATGATATACCTATGATATGCGTAACGTCCTATACTTAGTGGCTGTATGTCGACTACTTATATAGCGTTGCATAAATCCCGTGAAGATGAACTCAATAAAGACTCTATTAACGAGTATATGATATGTTAAAAGTTCATTTTAACTGTATAACCAATATACGTGGATGCTGTTAAGACAACCTCAATAAAGACTGTTCACGAAAACGTATTTGGTTTTGGTGTACTGTTCCAGTCCAGTCATCATTGTCTCATGACTCTCTTTGCCTCCTCATGGCTCCTTATTGCCGCCTCATGCCTCCTCTTTGACTCCTCATTTCACTCAATGTTCACTCATGACATTCATTACTTACTCATTTTGCCTCCTCATTGCTTCATTTTTACTCATTTTGCCTCCTCACTGTCTCAATTTTTCCTCAGTTTGCCTCAAACAATCACTCATTACACTCATTATTTACTCATTTTGCCTCCTCATTGCTTCATTTTTACTCAGATTGCCTCCTCACTGCCTCATCTTTTCCTCAGTTTGCCTCAAACAATCACTCATTACACTCATTTTTTACTCATTTTGCCTAAAAAATCACTCAGTTTACTCATTAAGCTTCTAAACCCCTACATTCGACCCATGGTAGGCACGCATGGGAAGCAGACGATACGTGTAGAGCGACTCGAGGGTCAAACGAAGCTGCTGCCGTCGCAGTCCTTGCCTGTCCTGTTGTCACTTGGCTTACCGAATGTCAGGTGATTGGGTGGGGAAGGCTTAATGTGGTCGACCAAAGGATCTGGGTCTGCTCTGTTTGCAGATCCGTGAAAACACGTTTATATGAGGGACAGGGTTAACCCGTTCCCTGTTCTATGTTTATTACAAATATCAATACCTACTGAATATTCATGGGCAAAATAAGTATAATGAAATATGGAAGGTGGAACATTGTGTCTGTTTTAGAAAGTAAAAGAAACAGATCTATAAAATCCCCCTAGCAAACAGAGCAGAGCCTGATCAGACGGCTCATAATATGATCTGGGTCTACTCTGTTTGCAGATCCGTGAAAACACGTTTATATGAGGGAAAGGGTTAAGGTCACGATGAGACCCATTTCGTATTTGATGACATTCCTGCGGATTTTAATGCTGACGGGATGTCTATCATTTCTATTGAAATATCTTAATGACCTGTCACTTCCAACCCTTAAAGGATGATGAATGAGACACACCCGGTCTCCTAATGACATTCCTGCGGTTTAAATGGCGACGGGATGTCTATCCTTTCTATTGAAATGTCTTAATGACCTGTCACTCCGATCAGATAATGCGTTATTAATGAGGCACACCTGTCACTTCGTCGCATTCCTGCGGTTTTAATGGCCACGGGATGTCTATCCTTTCTATTGAAATATCTTAATGAGCTGTCACTCCGATCAGACAACGCGTGATTAATATGCTCGTTAACGCATTCTTTACCCATTCTTTACCCCATCGTGATCACGTACACCGTCTCACCTTACAAGGTCATTCTCTATCTAGGACGAGGTCACCTCAAGGTCGCTTCAAGGTCACCCCGTTCTAGGACAGGTTAAGGGGCAAGGTTAAGGGGCAACCACAAGTAATGCGAATACAGGGCAACATATACTACTTAAGCCGTTAAGGAAACGACAGGGAAAAAGTAATACATGAGTCTGGTAAGCTCCTCCTGTATCCAAGTTTAAGAGTATACCATCATAGAGTACTACCCTCGGCCTGTCATCGCGCAAGCAAAGAGGGAAGCGTAGCTACCGACTGTAAAAGGGTCGATAACCAAACATGCAGTGTGTTGCAATATAATAGGATCATAACCTTTCTTTTTAAATGTTTTAATGCGTTTTATAAACAAATCATGAAAATGGATATGACCCCGAATTTTCCTAAGTTTGTAGATAACATCCCCATAAAATTCAGCCTCATGTGCAGGAGCTGCTGTTTTCTGACACCGTAATAAAACGTTTGAGAGATGAACGCCAATGTGCTTATGTGAATCTACTTCATGAATTTGATGATCTTGCATATATACGGATGAGACATTTTTCTCGAGATTATTAACGACTCAGTCTTCTTAGGATTGAATTCAACTAGCCATTTCTCTGCCTTTTTAAACTATTATTATTGATATTTGTTGCCATATGTACGGGAGTAATACCTACATTAAACAAGCTAGTGTCGTAAACAAACAAATGTTCCATCCAATGTCGCTAACAATATCATTTATAAAAACAAGAAATGACAATGGACCTAATATATATCCTTGTGGAACACCAGCTTCATAGTATTCCAGTCAGAGAAGATACCAGGTAAAATAACACGTTGCATTCTTTCAGTAAGATAACTGGAAAACCAGAATAGAATTATAGGTAGAACATGACCTGGATATATACTGGTTATTAAACATTTAAGGACAATGTTTTACTTTAAAATTGAAGTGAATTGATTTTAAGTTTAACTAACATTTTTTTGACATGCCGGCAGTTCATTTAGCGAACATAATGGTTAATCTGTATCATCTGTCAGAAAAAAGAACCTACCCTCGGATTACGTTTTACAGGCATTTAGTTTAGTTGGTGTAATTTAGCACTTGGCCGATATCTCGTCAGTTTCGCGATGACGGATCTGGGCTGAGTCTGTATGGAATGTCTAAATGCCATTTCGTAGGGCATGCATGCATTTTAAAGGTGACATAAAAATAAACGTGAAATAATTATATAACAGAAAAGGATAACAAGTTAATGAGAAAAAAACATATATTTATTGAACCAAATAATTTCCCAAGTCTAAAATCTTCGTCAATATCTTGAATTTCAATGGTTTGCATTTCACCATTTAGAATTATTTTGCTTGTTTATTTCAAAACGTATGGTATTACATTAAAAGTTAATGTACGTTGCCCCGACTTTCCCGATATATATGACTTAGCTCTTTTCTTCTAATTTTCATTGACTTTCTCGGATTGGCATCTACACAGTGGCTGATGGTTTCCTTTGTCTCGCAATAGTAACAGGCAAATAATCTGAAAAGATATGTAAAGTAATGTAAAGTAACAGTACAAAGTGCTTGACTTAATTTTAGACGCTCTGTATTTGCATTAGGAGTGAAACGGGTAACACAATTTTACCCAAATACCCGATCAGTTTAATTTAAAAATCAATTCACTTCAAAACTTTTTAAGTATAACATTGTCTTCAAATGTTAACCAGTATAGACCCAGATTATATGCTATGCTTCTGTTCTCGATCCGAATTGTTTGTAATATACTGTCAAAATCGCAAATAGGCATTGTGTGAAGGAATATCTACACTAATTAGTTGGGATTACACTATCTAGACATACGACGCATATTCAAACGTTAGTTTTTGTATGTGTCTAAACCGTACTGTATTTTGTAAGAAAATCGTGTCTAAACCGTACAAAATAGATCGGGTCTAAACCGTACAGTGCGCTTTTACAACTACGAGCTAAACCGTACACTCGGCATTTTTTCAACCCTCTCAAAAAGACAAAATATAGATTTGTGCTTCAAACTAATTACCTCAACGTTACTATCGGACTAAAATGCATATACCCACAGTGTTAGAAAGGCTTAGCGTTGTTGGTAAGTTTACAACGAGGCAAAATATGACCTCCTTCTCGATTCGATTTCTGATTTTCGGTTTCTGCATTGTTTACGGAAGATTTTGAGCCTTACACACAGACATGGATCATTATTGGTAAGCCGCTGTTGACGGGCGTTATAATTCTGTGTTATGACACCAACTAAAAGAGGGAAAGAAAAATCTACCTTGTTTAAAAAGTGTAAAAATGTGATGCTTACCTTTCTGCCTCCTGTTCGTCCGCCATCTTGGAAAAGTCTAAACATTCGCGACCGTACAGCTTGCACCACAGTGCTGTTACAATAGTAAGATTTATTCGGATCTGGTAAACAGGACGTGTGAAGATATATCCTTCAAATGTGAACAAAATAGCCTTTGTGTGTTTGTGTTATTTAGTTTGTAAACAACAAGTAAACATACAACGAAAACGTGATACATAGTGAATAGTGGAGATTCAAACGCGATAACTCCATGTTCTAAACAATGACAATGACAATGTCAGCTACCAAACGTAGGGAACTCGTCCTACAGTCCTACATGTCCAATAACGTCATCTAGAATGTTCATTAGTCACCTAGATTACACTTTATTCTGACCGTTTAGTGAGTCTGGACCCGTATTCATAAACATACTTAAGTATTTCACTTAAGTATACTTTCAAACTGCTTAGCTGAGCACAGTTTGCTAAGACCTATTCATAAACGTTCTCAGTAACATGCTTAAGTAAGCAACGTGCTTAACTTAAGTACGCGTACTTGGTCTCGTTTTATCAACTTCCGGTGTAAACAACCGATGCAGACGATTTAACATGGCTTCCTCACCATGAAAGAAGAGGAGGAGTCCAAACTGGACTCAGGACGCGTGCCTGAGTCTGATTAACGTGAATGGTGAATGACAGAAAAAAGATTTTACGTTCAAAATTCGGCCAGGGCGTAACGACACAGGCAAAGAGATCGGCGTGGGCCGATATTACAAGCAGACTGAACGGCTCTTTTCCATCGACTAAGAGGACTCTGGACGAAGTAGAGAAGAAATGGCACAACCTTCACAGCAAACTGAAGGCAGAGATAACCGACCACAGACGGTCGGTTACCGCTACAAGTATAAGTTGTCTCCCCTTTTTAGCTCACCAGAGCACTTTTGTGCTTAGGGTGAGCTTTTATGATCGCCTGATGTCCGTCGTGCCTCGTCGTGCGTCGTGCGTCGTGCGTCAACAATATCAACCTTTAAAAATGTTCTCCTCTGAAGCTACATGTTTTTCAGCTTTCATCTTTGGAACAAAGCATCATCTGTAGGTCCACTATAAAAGTTATATAAATTATGCCCCTGGGGTCAAAATTGGCCCTGCCCCAGGGGTTTTCAGTTTTCAAAAGAAACATATAGTGAAAACTTTGAAATTATTCTCCTCTCAAACTAGAAGGTTCTCAGCTTTTATATTTGGAACATAGCTTCAACTTCAGGTCTTCTACAAAAGTTATATAAATTATGCCCCTAGGGTCAAAATTGGCCCCACCCCAGGGATTGACAGTTTTTTTAGCTGACTGCATAAACAGCCCATGGGATATATATGCATAGGAAAAACTTTGAAACTCTTCTTGTCAAAACTACATGTCCCAGAGCTTAGATATTTGTTGTATATATTAACTTAGCATGCCTTTATGAGTTTTGTTAATATCATAGTTCTGAGGTTAAAATTGGCCCTGCCCTGTGTATATATGCTTTTTCACATCTACAGTCTAAAGGTTCTACAGGTTAAAGTTTTCCTAATCCAGTGCTCTGATAGGACTCGCTGGCCAGAGTGTATTGGTAATCACCCTTAGCCTGATCAGTAGAGTAGAAATTGTGTTTAGACAAATTACACACACTCATTTTAGATTGAGAAAACTTTGTGGATAATACTCAAAATGCAGAAAGCTCTTAAAGCTTTTTTCCATATCTATGCCCTGCATTAAGCTGCCAGCTATCAATATATATCCCATAACTGTATCTGCTGTGAAGTTCAGCTTAATACAAATTCAAGTGTTCTATTGCATCTTGGAGAGCAGTGTCTATTTTTAGCTGGCTATTTTAAGCAAACATCTCCCTTTCACACTTTTTGATTACAACTGGATTGCCTCCCTTCTGGATAATGGCAGTTGCAAATTAGAACTGACCTGTAAATAGAACAATTAACCCTTTACTCCATAAATATGCATTTCTACACCTTTGCAAACAGAGTTGACCCAGATCAGATGGCTCATGTAGTAGCCATCTGATCAATCTGCTGTATTTGCTTATGATATAATATAGTGCAAATTGCATTTTGTGTACAATATACATGCACTTATAATATGTTAACTTAAGCCTTTCCCTCATATAAATGACTTTTCATGCATTTGCAAACAGAACAGACCAAATCAGACGGCTCCTATAGCAGCTGTCTGATCAGTATCTGATCTGTTTGTCAATGGAATTTGAAATATGTTTCTTTACTTTCTAAAATGGCTATAATGTCCCACTTTCCATATTTCATTACAACTATTTTGTCCATGAATATTCACTAGGTATTGACATTTTGAATAAACTACAATAAAATGGTCTCTGACTTAAATATTGATGTTAATACCCCTATTTCTTGAAATTGTAGCATTTCTAGCTTTTGCTATAAACCAGTTGGTCATGTCCTTACTGGTAATTTTGATATTATTAAGGATAAACGTCTCAGGACCCTCCTAACTAAAGGACCTAAATATAGATTACCTTCCCTTATTGATTTTGACGCTTGTCGAACTCATATTGCGGAAGCTATTCAAGAATTCTGCATCAAATAGTGTCCACGAGAACATGCTGATGTTAATGCCCTTTCGGATTGGAAGAAATGTATTTTCGATATTATTGATACACGAATAACTTTTTACAAATCAAATTACCATCTTTTACCACCTCGACCTAGAGTTACATTTCGCTACTTGAAGAAAAACATTTCTAATTTTCATTCAGATTATGTTCTTGTTCCTGCTGACAAGGCATCAAACAATGTAATCATTATTTGAAGATTGTATTATGTTGATGTTTTAAAGAAGGAGCTAACTGATTCAAAAACTTATATAACAATTCAAACACCTGAAAAAGATATAGTCTCGGAACATGTAAATATGTGCAATAATTTTAAGTCTGGTCCTAACATAAAACAACATAAACTTTCTACTTTGTACTGGATTCCGAAACTACATAAAAACCCTTATAAGGCGCGTTTTATTGCCAACTCTAGCTGTTGTACCACTACTAAATTATCTATACTTTTGGCGTCCTGTCTTACTACGATCAAAGAACATGTAAAACGCTACTGTGATAAAATATATGAAAATTCTGGTATTAATGTTTTTTGGTCCATAAAAAATTCAAATGATGTTTTAACAAAACTTGAAAATGAACAGTATAACATTTCTTTACCGAGCTCTTATGATTTCTCTACACTCTATACTACTCTACCTCACCATCTTATAAAGGATAAACTTATTAAATTAATAGAAAAAACCTTTGCCAGAGAAAACAAAATGTTCATTGCTTGTAATATTCAAGGTTCATTCTTTTCGAATTCAGAAGTTGAACATTACACAATGTGGACTTGCCTTGATGTTTGTAGATCTCTTACCTTTCTTTTAGATAATATATTTGTGCATTATGGGGATACCATATATCGTCAAGTTGTTGGTATACCCATGGGTACAAATTGTGCCCCTCTTGTTGCAGATTTGTTTTTGTATTGCTACGAGAGAGATTTTATGCTTAGCTTAAAACCTGATACACAGACCGATATTGTTAATGCTTTTAATAAAACTTCAATTCTTTTCGAATTCAGAAGTTGAACATTACACAATGTGGACTTGCCTTGATGTTTGTAGATCTCTTACCTTTCTTTTAGATAATATATTTGTGCGTTATGGAGATACCATATATCGTCAAGTTGTTGGTATACCCATGGGTACAAATTGTGCCCCTCTTGTTGCAGATTTGTTTTTGTATTGCTACGAGAGGGATTTTATGCTTAGCTTAAAACCTGATACACAGACCGATATTGTTAATGCTTTTAATAAAACTTCAAGGTATTTAGACGATATTTTGAATTTAGATAATCCTTATTTTGATACTATGGTTTCTTCAATCTACCCAAAAGAACTGTCTTTAAACAAAGCTAATCAATCTGACATTAATGCTTCATTTTTAGATTTGAATCTTTCAATTACAAATGATAAAGTTTCGTCCAAAGTATACGATAAAAGAGAAGATTTTAATTTTAAAATTGTTAATTATCCTTTTCTAGATGGGGATGTACATCTTATGGGGTTTATATTTCTCAACTTATTAGGTTTGCCCGAGCCTGTTCTTTGCTTGAAGATTTTAACAGACGTAATTTAGTTATAACTGATAAACTTCTTAAGCAAGGTTACAGATATCACAAACTTCGGAAAACTTTTTCTAAATTTTATTATCGAAATTTACCTCTCATTAGTAAATATAATTGCAATCTACGGACGTTACTGCGACAAGGCATTTCTCAACCAGAATTTTATGGGGATGTTATCTACAAACTTAGGAAAATTCGGGGTCATATCCATTTTCATGATTTGTTTATAAAACGCATTAAAACATTTAAAAAGAAAGGTTATGATCCTATTATATTGCAACGCACTGCATGTTTGGTTATCGACCCTTTTACAGTCGGTAGCTACGCTTCCCTCTTTGCTTGCGCGATGACAGGCCGAGGGTAGTACTCTATGATGGTATACTCTTAAACTTGGATACAGGAGGAGCTTACCAGACTCATGTATTATTTTTTCCCTGTCGTGCCCTTAACGGCTTACCTGCAGGTGCTCTGACTTAAGCAAAGCCATTGAGTACATATGTGACGGATTGTCACAGTTATTATGCTATGTTTTACATGTTGTCCTGTGTTCACCGTCGTCTATGTTGTGGGTAAGTCCAGCGGGGATACCTTTATTTACAATATTTGTAAAGCTAGGGTGACTTTGAGAGAAGTGTGAGGTTAGGACGTCCGTAAACCGGTTTAAACCCCCAGTGGTGTTTTTGCTGCTGACCGTGCCAAGGCGGTACTCTCTTTGTCACCCTTCCTTTTGTTTGCCTTGCGTCTTTTTGCTTGTGGTTTGTTCATGTTGTGGAACGTTTGTCCCTGTTTCTTGTGTGTCTTTTGGTGTTTTCTGTGTTCATTTCGTATGTGTGTGTGCGTATGCGTTTGGGTGTGTGTGTGTGTGTGTGTGTGTCATGCTGTCTATCGGTGTTTTGGTGGTGGTTGCGTCTTGCATGTGGCTTTGCCTGCTTGACCTTACTACTTTTCGATTCAAGGTATTTAGACGATATTTTGAATTTAGATAATCCTTATTTTGATACTATGGTTTCTTCAATTTACCCAAAAGAACTGTCTTTAATCAAAGCTAATCAATCTGACATTAATGCTTCATTTTTAGATTTGAATCTTTCAATTACAAATGATAAAGTTTCGTCCAAAGTATACGATAAAAGAGAAGATTTTAATTTTAAAATTGTTAATTATCCTTTTCTAGATGGGGATGTGCCACGTTCTACATCTTATGGGGTTTATATTTCTCAACTTATTAGGTTTGCCCGAGCCTGTTCTTTGCTTGAAGATTTTAACAGACGTAATTTAGTTATAACTGATAAACTTCTTAAGCAAGGTTACAGATATCACAAACTTCGGAAAACTTTTTCTAAATTTTATTATCGAAATTTACCTCTCATTAGTAAATATAATTGCAATCTACGGACGTTACTGCGACAAGGCATTTCTCAACCAGAATTTTATGGGGATGTTATCTACAAACTTAGGAAAATTCGGGGTCATATCCATTTTCATGATTTGTTTATAAAACGCATTAAAACATTTAAAAAGAAAGGTTATGATCCTATTATATTGCAACGCACTGCATGTTTGGTTATCGACCCTTTTACAGTCGGTAGCTACGCTTCCCTCTTTGCTTGCGCGATGACAGGCCGAGGGTAGTACTCTATGATGGTATACTCTTAAACTTGGATACAGGATGAGCTTACCAGACTCATGTATTACTTTTTCCCTATCGTGCCCTTAACGGCTTACCTGCAGGTGCTCTGACTTCAGCAAAGTCATTGAGTACATATTTGACGGATTGTCACAGTTATTATGCTATGTTTTACATGTTGTCCTGTATTCACCGTCGTCTATGTTGTGGGTAAGTCCAGCGGGGATACCTTTATTTACACTATTTGTAAAGCTAGGGTGACTTTGAGAGAAGAGTGAGGTTAGGACGTCCGTAAACCGGTTTAAACCCCCAGTGGTGTTTTTGCTACTGACCATGCCAAGGCGGTACTCTCTTTGTCACCCTTCCTTTTGTTTGCCTTGCGTCTTTGTGCTTGTAGTTTGTTCGTGTGTGGAACGTTTGTCCCTGGTTCTTGTGTGATTTTTGGTGTTTTCTGTGTTCATTTCGTGTGTGTGTGTGTGTGCGCGTTTGGGTGTGTGGTTGTGTGTGTGTATGTGTGTGATGCTGTCTGTCGGTGTTTTGGTGGTGGTTGCGTCTTGCATGTGGCTTTGCCTGCTTGACTTTACTACTTTTCCATAGAACAGGGGAAGGGTTAAAAGTACATCAATATTAAGATAAGATATGAATAATAATATGAACTCATGAAGATGTAATGAAAATATCTGAAATTTTGAACATAAGTATAGATTAATTTATTCTTTCTGAATTAATATTTGCCCCACCCCAGGGCCGGCTAGTTTACTATAGAAACATATAGTGAAATATTTTCTCCTGATTGTCTGGTGAGCGATATCAGGGACATTCTGGCCCTCTTGTTTATACCTATTTCCGGTAGCCTATCGTAATATTGGCGAAGGCGAAGTTGAATTTGTTTTCCTTGATTTCACAGGTAAAACGTCATGTAAGAAAGTTGTCATTTATTATAGAGCTTTATATTTTCGGTGAATAAGTTTAACACCAAATAATCCATTCAACGGACACGGGTATTTCTCATTATTTGCTATACGATCGAAAGCGAAAGTCGGGTCGTGTAGACTTATATTCAAGTTCTTTATCTATAAATTCACATGAGTTTTCGGTTTCTCCGGCACGAACCTCTAATGATCTAAATTTCTCGTCCAAGTCCGAAACTTTCAAATTAATTGCGTTAAGGTATTTCCATCAATGGCCATTTGTTTACCTCTATTCAATTTGACCTTCATATTAAAAGTTGATTAAATCTATATTTTTAACACTTTTTCAGCAATTATTTTAATACAGTTATTAAGTAAATGTCTTAGTGTAGTTCATAAATGTTAAACAACACTTTTTAAGAGTTAAATAAAAACATTAATTTTACCTGAAAATATGTAAAAAAGAGGTGTCATATAACTCATTGATGGAAATACCTTAACAGTTTGTTTAATCTCTTCCATTGTCTGCAGTTTCTGTTTAATTTGTTTCATTTCATCTAGAATTTCAGCGGCCCACGGAAGAGGTGGCAGTGACGGCATGTTGTTGTACATGGGGGTTTGGGTTGTGGTTGGACTTGTCATCTGCATATATGATTGCATTGCATATAGGGGTGCGGGGAATTGAGACATATTTTGATATAGATTAGGAGTCACATTTACAAATTGTCCGTTCTGTCCGTTTTGTGCACCGTACTGTTCACCTTGTTTATATTTCTTTGTTGATTGTCCAGGTATATGTGTATGTGTTACACTGCCCGTGCCCGTGCCCGTGCAGTGTGTGTTATCAAGCTTCGTGTAATCCGTGATTACCTCTCTTACTTTCACAATTAGTTGTTGGTGTATTCGTTATTTCCGACATTAGCATTTATGTTCCCAAAAACACTAGTCACAAAAAGTTTCACTAGAAAATCCAAAATACCACATGTTTTCGCAAAACTTGGCGGAGCTGAAACCCTTGTTCTCACTTCTAAACCTGACAATGACCTTCTCTTTTATGGGGTGTGATGTTTATGTTAGATGTGAAATACAATGTGATACTTGGTATTGAACGCATAATTAATAATTTTGTTAATCTTAACTTACTTTACCTGTCAGAGAATTTACACTATTCAAAAACAATAAAATAGTATGAGGTTAGGACCAAGACCATTAGCAAAGAGTGAAGGTTCAAATCAGAGGGACCGTTTGGGTCCAAACAAATGTTAGACAAAACCGGACACCTTTAGATGTATTTAATATTTAGGCAAACTCGGTTCAGATAAAATGGGATGTTCTTGTTGCTATGTATAGATGTATGTACTTTAGAAAAAAGGAAATTCCACCAACATACATAACAACAGAAAATAAATTATTAATTAACTTCAATATTTGCCTTACCAAAAGTATGCATTACTTTCAGAAAATAGAGTAAAATATGTATTTTGTTGGAAAAATGAGAAAAGGTGGATCTTGATAACAAATGGTTGTCTTGAAGTATGACTTTTTTTAACAAGAAAATTATTAATGTATTCATGTTTCTAAAGTTTGTGAATTATTAAAAATGTGTATGTTTAAATGACTAAATCCACTACAAATAAAAATGTTTATAAAAAATATGGTGAACACATTAAAATTGTTATTATTTTTTTTTATCATAATTTTACAGTACATGTGCAATTTAATTATGGTTTGTACTCATGTATCATTACAAAAACTCGATCTCCATGAAAGAATTATTTCTTACACGAATATTCATGGAGATCTATCGCCTTTTTTCACAATGCTATATTTTTCAAAGGGATATTTGGCTTTGACAGAAACTATAGGATTAGATCAACACAATTTCATAAACAACACAGCAGAACCTGATCAGACAGCTCCTACAGGAACTGTCCGATCTGGATCTACTATATTTGCAAACGCGCGTGAAGCCGTTTATATAATACGAGAAGGATTGGGAAATTGATTTTAAAGCAAATTTGATGTCTGCTGTCAACAGAGCTAACTGGTGTTTATTAATCCTTTTTTCTCTTAAGAATATTTATTAAAGATTTCATGACCTCGTGCATATTCATTTACAGGAATTACAGAGACGCCCGTGATCGAATCTAAAGAAATAAGTAAAAAGAGATAAGCAATCAGAGCAGATCCTGACCAGACAGTTTCTGCGTGATTTAGGTTTACGTTGTTATCAAAAAGTGTGAATAGAATAATTTTCCATGACAAAAAGGCCCATTAACCTACAGTGCTAACCTCTAAAGTCACATTTATAATAGAATGTAGCATATCCTTTTTATATATACTTTTAGACCCAAGTCATTGGCTGCACTATTTTTTCTAGTAAAAATTTCATGGAAAACAGCCATCGATACAAAACGTAAGCTGATCCAATATAAAAAAATGTGGAAGAATCAATTCGAACAAACAATCCCATTCCCTAGACGTTCACATCGTGGACGTTTTCTTGAACTTCTCGTCTATTGGTAATTTAAATAATCCTGTTTAGTCTCTGTCGGATTTGGAGCTACACCCATAGGCAGAGCTACACCCATAGCCAACACAAATTACCATTTTACCACTCAAAACGAAGCAGCAGTACATAATGTGCGATTCCTTTCGGTTGGAACAAAAAGTATCACTGTTTCTTTAAACGAAATAAAGATCGTCTAATTAAATTTTAACGATCTACTGAGATATAACTCTTTACAAAACACAATCCGCACAACTTTAGGTATATATAAGGGACCTTTAAAGTAAAAAATGAGAAATTACCATTATTAACGTTGTTTAAAAACCCAATATGCTATACGGAACCATATATTGACGATTAAGTTATAAGTGAGTTTAAACGCGTTTACAAACGCGTGTGTAAGTGAATATATAAACGCGTTTACTAAACGGGTTTTAAACGGGTTTAAAATGCGTTTGAAACGCATAAAGTGGGAAAGAATAGCAGTTTCTCCACTGTACCTCATGTAATATGTAGGAAATATGCTTTGGACAAGATTTTCTTATAGCTTAGGTCAACGGTCAAGTTCAAGGTCATAGAGACCTAACAAGCTTATAATTTCAAAGTTCCTGGACAATGAAAAAGTGACCTGAAAAAATGGTACGCGTCATTTTGCAATCCTGAGATGTACTCACACACCAATTTTGGATTCCGTAGCTGGTAAGGTACAGGAGATATGCTCCGGACAAGCTTTTGTAAAATCGACTTAAAATGTCAAGGTTACATTGACCTGAAAATGGCACGCAACACTACGCCATCCCAAGATGAACTCACACACCAAATTTAGAATCTGTAGCTGGTAAGATATAGGAGATATGCTCCGGACAAGCTTTTTGTAAAATCGAGGTCAAGGGTCAAGATCAAGGTCTCAGTGACCTGAAAAGGGTACGCGACACTCCGCCATCCCAAGATGAACTCACACACTAAATTTGAAATTCGTAGCTGGTAAGGTATAGGAGATATGCTCCGGACAAGCTTTTTGTAAAATCGAGGTCAAAGGTCAATGTCACAGTGACCTGAAAAAAGTACGCGGCACTCCGCCATCCAAAGATGAACTCACACACCGAATTAGGTATGGTGTGACAAAGGAAAAATACTCCGGGCAAAAGGTACACACACACCCATCCTCACACCCATACACCCCCCACACACACACCCACACCCATGCACGATGCGATTACTATATGCCTATATATAATAAATGCTGACGATGGTGATGATGATGATGTTGATCATTATTATTATTCTTATATCTTTTATCATCATCAGCAGCATTGTTTTATCATTTGATGTGTATTTATTGTAAACAAGAAGATCCACTCCATCTATATAAATGCACGAAAAGGTATTTCCGTAACGTACTCTGTGACTAACAGAAACAATGGAAACCACATGAAAGTAGAATATCTTTCGAAAGAAAAGTAGCAACGTAAATGAAGAAGAACTTTATGTTTAAAACCGAAAATCATTTACGTAGCAAGCTTTAGAAGCACTTCTCTTTGTTCCCAATCTGAATCGCATTTGCAAACAGTTGGATCTAGATAAAATGCTGAATAACTCCACATATCATCAGGGCCCAAGCTGGTTGACACCCGGCTAATAGTTTATCAAACGTTTGATCAAAAACACTGGGGGGAAACGTATCCCGGATATTGCTAATAAATGAGCTTTATTTTGACACAACAGAGAGAACAGGATGGCAACGAGGGTAAGTAAATGCGTATTTTCTCTTAATTAGTTCTTTTTCGGCAATTGATAGGTGGTGCTTTAGATTCGCCATACTCATATTATACACGATATATACATGATTTGGAATCAAACAATGCAAACGATGGGGAAAATCACAAAATGAACGCCGTGCTCGCGAAAGAATGCATAACCCTCTCCCAGATTTTTTTATGTTACTGAAAGTTGGAATCAAAATATAAAATTCTGAATTGAGCGATCGCTTTGAATATCATTCAACTATGTATACTGAAAATTTCAGTCATATTGGTTCAAGTTTGCGCAAAGTTTGACCACAAACGAATAGTCGGTTAGTCACTATTAGGGTACTGGGGATTGGTAGCTCAAAGATTTTAGTGTACTGGGTATTGCATGATAGTGTATTGGGTATTGGATTTCATTTGTTCTCTTTTGTTCCGTTTTATTGAGCGTTGTTAGATATATCAGATATATTTCTGTCGTGATAAATGCTGTTTCTAGTCAATCGCATATTCTAGATAGATCTATATGCATCTGTATTGAAATATACTTAATTTGTCACCTACATCTAGAATTTGTCAAACGTGACCTCATTTCCTAAACTTGGTAAAAGGTATTAAAGATGATCTTTCCTGGAGTCATGATGATGATGTACATCACTCGATGATCACTGACTTAGTAAAAACCATTATCTATAAGTACCTGTTAACCCTTCTCTTGCTGAATTCTAAAATACATTTCTCATTCTTTACCCATGCCCTGTTGTATAATAACATATATCTTCACTGTGTACAAGTATTTCGCTGTGCAATCACTGCTGTGGGGTGCACTGGCTGCACAATCAACTTGTAAATAGTGCAGACCCAGATGAGACAGCTCCTGCAGGAGCTGTCTCATATGGGTCTTCACTATTTATATGTAGGTATATTGACGTAAATAGCAAGCGAAGGGTTAATAATAGTTTTTGTGTAGCAGTGCCATAAAATCCAACTCATCCATCTATCAATCATAATAGTCTTTTCACTTATTTCTTAATAGATCTGTTGTTTACTCTTCAGTTAATTGATATGACATTACATGTAGATCTATGAGTAGCTCTAGTTAAGCTGCTCAGTACCATATTGAGTACAGTAAAATTGAAATAGTAATGCATCGTTAGCTCCCCTGTTGAAATTGTCGCCATTTACAGTGACAAAGAAGAAACTCATTGATAACGATCACGGCATCGTCTGGTTAGTCTCATACAAATATGTAGATCTATGCAGGATAAACAAATTGTACAAATAATAATAATAGGCCTACGTACATATACAAATATCCAGATGATTTAATCATCACTAATTTGTTGTCTTCTAGAATCTAGATCTACCTGATCTTGACAGATGCAAAACATACTGTAAGCAAAGGTCGAGCCTATATGTAAATATTATAGTACTGTATAAACATATACATGTAATAGGCTTTTATTAATGGCATAAACATTCTGAAATATTAGATCTATATCATTCAGCTTTTCCAAAAATGCTAATGAACGCTGTTATACATAACAGCGGCTTTAGCCCAGTGGTCAAAATAGTACTGTGATATAAGAAGTGATATAGCTAGGGCACGTGTTTTTAACGACCCATTCTCAAATAAATTGGACAATTCACCGAATGAAAACGTGAAATTTCAACTACGTCGTATGTCTGAAAAGTTGTGAATATTGAAACGTTTAATGTATCTTTGACCTAATTCCGAAATAGTTCTAATATTAATTAACAATTAATTATGTAAAATGAGTGGTTAATGTATAAGCTATAGAAATTTATTCCTTGTGTTCACATTACCCATAACCTGATTTTTAACAGTTATATATGGAGCTCGGACAGTTATATAATTCAAAGAATCCGGTTATGTGTATGAACTGAGATTTTATAGCATGAATTTATACATTTCTGATCAATTTCATCTGCTTTTGATGGCCTTACGTTTGTTATATTTTATAGTACAGTCAAACATTGATAAGTCTATTAACACGATTTTCTACATACTCATAATTCAAAGTTTCCATTAGAACTAAAACTACACTTAATTGTTCACCTCTTTATTGGCGAGTCTATATTATCTTTTTCAAACAGCTCAAAGTGCGAATAAATTCTCATTTTGAGTCATTTGAAACAGATATATGTTCCTCCCAGCTCCTCAATTCCTCATTGAATCAATATCTTTCATATTGATGATACATCGCTATATATTTTCAATGACAGCTATACATTTATCAAAGGTTGGCTGTACTTTCTTATTTAATTTATTGCTGCTCTAAATTATCACACTGTCACCAATGTTTTGCTAAATCATGGGCCGAAACTTAAGGTGCACATGCTCAAATAATGCACGTTTCAACAGTCCGCTTCAATTAGTGTTTGAGTAATGAGTCACACAACACCTCGAGACGGATAAACACTATCACAACATATGAATAGACAGACATACTGACAGACAGACGAAAGTAGGGATGGACGGACAAAACAGTTCAGCCATTTAATGGGATTCAAACCTGTTGATGTGAATAAAACTATTACTATAATTTACGGGACAAAAGATATTATAATTTACGGGATACTTTGATGACTGTATGTGTGGCTTTGTAAATGTCTATTTGAAAGGAGACATACTTGACTATGATTGTATGTAGATCGGGCAATAGGAATAAATGCAATGAAGTGAATGTTTGCTCTTTTTGTAGAAGAAATACCAAGTAAACATGTTCGTGAGTTAACAAAAATAAAAGTAAATATAGTAGTGAAAAGAATTCTGAAAAATTCTACAAATAATTGCCATTAATATATTACCAATCTTGTTTTTATTGAACCATTTATTATTTCTAAATAGATTTGTGATATACTGGCATAATTTTAACTTACTGTACGTTTGAAAAATTGTATAGAAATACTTCGATATTGACATCTTCATCTACGGGACAATTTAATCTAAGCTACGAGTCCGAACTTTCATGTGGAATATTTAAACAATGCGAAAAGTTATGTTATTCAAACGTCGATAATTCGGTATTCAAATCATAATTATTAAATAATATGTATACAAATTCAAGGAGGCAATCCTGTAAGCTATTTCTGCAAAATGTCAAATAACTCACCGCTTTCTTAGGGAATTGTGTAGACGAATTATGTAGCAAAATGACATCCTCCATGAATTATTTACATGTGACCGTGGTTTTAGTATTGAATTAGACGTAATTGAGTGGCATGACACTCGGGAATGATGGAAGGGGCAGCTGCAGAAAGATATTTGTCTCGTAAATTAGGCCTCGTAGATTAGGATTTTTTCTTTTCCGCTGTATTTGATTGGCCAGCACAATTTTATATGCTTTCTCAAAGTACTTTTCATTAAATTTTGATAAACAATAGGTTATTTAGTACACAAAATTGGCAAAACAAACATAAAAAAGTGTTTCATGGGGAAACGAATATGCTTATTTGTGATGACTCGTAGATTAGAAAGCTAAATTCCCGAAGTGTAATTTAGAAACTTGGCCTCTGAATATTTTTTCCATAGATGAATTAAATTTTGGTAAAACTCTTTTTTCATACACATGATATACATTATTAAAGGGTGAATGAATAAGGCATTGCAGAATTATCGTGCAGTATGTGATATTCTATTTACCGTTATAGTTTAGCCTCGTAGATTAGGCCACCCCTTGCAGATTTAAAGGCCTGGAAATCCATTCAGAACATTTTATACCGTAAAAATGTTTATGAAATAATCCTAATGTAATGAAAAATTGAGAAAAACAATGACACGACATTAATTGCTTTTAATTGGTGAAATATCAGTTGACTTATATCGGCGACATTGATTGTCCATTTTTTTGAGAATGGGTCCCCACCAAATAGGCTGTCCTATATCATTGAATGATTCATATAAACTGCATCAACTACAGTACAAGGTAAAGAAATGTCAACTTTTATACCCAACACAGGAACCAGTCTGTATTGTCCTCAAAGATAAGTTCATGCATAACTGAAAAATGCAAACACTGGGGTGTCATGTGTTATGTAAGAAAAATATCTTGCACTCCAGTTACTTGACACTTCTGACAGAGCCACTGACTAAACAGGGACATGTCACTTAGGTTCACACAAGTTCTTCATAAACCCTTTCTAGAATAACAGACATGCATTGTATCTATTCTCTGACAACCATGTATATCTACATGATAAACACAAAATGATGAAAATCCCATGAAAACAGTGCTACTTTATTTTGAGGCAAAATATTTGACACTAATTCTCAGTGGACTTGTAACTTTTGACTACACCATGGAGCATTTGCGGCTATTTGGTGTTCTGATACCAGTTACTTCTACCCAGTTACTGATTTGTATCTGAAAAGGTGTATAAAGGGTATCTGGGGTCTTCCTCCACCAGTAATTAGCTGGACGTCGCAATATGACTGAAAAACTGTTAAAGAGACGTAATATCTGAAACAAATAAACAAACAATTTTTAATGCATTTTTTTCATATAAAATAGTTTGAAAATAGTACGCACACGTGTACAGAGAATGCTACAGAGTAAACTACAGAGTATGCCTAGGTACGCTCCTGACTAGTGACTGTTGCATTCTACTGTGCAGTTACAAATCATTTTCTATCTCAATATGACACTGTGCATAAAGAATATGTATTGCTAGAATATTACAACTAACGTTTTCAGGCTATCCGATCCCTGCTGAATTAAATCGATGGATAGGGCATATTTTAACAACGCTTAAAGACCTATTATAGGGGTTCATAACTGCCCCTTTACCGCAAGCCAGTTAGCACAGCAGGGTTCTAACTGATAGATGCTAAACCCATATCATGCAGCAATATATGTACATATTTTAATTCAAAAGGTCTCAGAGACAAATGTATTTTAAATTTAACAGCCTGGATCTAGATCAGACGCGGCATTATGCAACATCTGATTTGGATCCAAAACTGTTTGCAAATAACATCCAAGACACGACCAGCAGGATAAGGGTTAGTTGCAATTTATCCTTATCCTGCTGGTGGCCACTTGACTGTTGTTTGCAAACAGTTTGGATCCAGATCAGAGGTAGCATAGCATACAGCATCTGATGTATGTACAAATCATATTTAGATCTAAAAAATTTTTTGCAGACGAAAGTACTGGCGGATATGGGTTAATATGATGTAATAACTATCAAGCATGTTGGGACCCAACCATAATAAACAATCCAATTAACACCCCATCAAGTCAAAACTAGACCTTTAAACACTACTTTATGACGAAAAAAGAAGAATATTGCCTGAATAAACTTTTCAGAGGTCTTTCCAAATTATTATGCTGGTGAATAAGCATAAACACAACTAAAGTGTAATGTACAATCCCCAGTACACCAAATTTAGACAATATGCAATACCCAGTACACTGTTTATCAATCCCCAGTACCCTGATAGTGACTAACCGACTATTCGTTTGTGGCCATAGTTTTGGCAAACTTGAAGCAATATGACTGAAATTTTCAGTATACATGGTTGAATGATATTCAAAGCGATCGCTCAATTCAGAATTTTATATTTTGATTCCATCTTTCAGTAACATAAAATAATCTGGGAGAGGGTTACGCATTCTTTCGCGAGCACGGCGTTCAATTTGTGATTTTTCCCATCGTTTGCATTGTTTGATTCCAAATCATGTATATAGCGTGTATAATATGAGTACGGTGAATCTAAAGCACCACCTATCAATTGCCGAAAAAGAACTAATTAAGATAAAATACGCATTTACTTACCCTCGTTGCCCTCCTGTTCTCTCCGTTGCGTCAAAATACAGCTCATTTATTAGCAATATCCAGGGTACGTTTCCCCCCAGTGAAATAGGAAGCAGTAAAAATTTCATCAGATCCAAATTTAAACATAAAGCTAACCCCTCTAAATTGGACGGTACATTTAGTATCAATATCGGTCTTGGAGACAGCTTAATGCAGGGAGTAAGTCGTGTAAAAAGCTCTTCTAGTAGCTTTATGCATGCTGTTCACTCTGTATTAAGCTGTCACTTGCCTTAAAGTATCTAAATAATTCTATATTAGAAGTCCGGTTAATTGAGGTTTAACTGTACATATTTTTTTCGCAGTGCGGACAAATTTCCCAAAATATCATGTTAGATCAGATGAAAACTTGACAGAATAGTTTGTTTGTTCAGTCTTGAATAAAGGATATACAGTCTAATCACGATACTACGAATCACGTTCGAACGAAATACCGGTTTGCTACGAATAACACCCCAGGTCCCGGCCGATTTTGTTCTTGTTTCAATTGCAAAAAGATGCAAAAGTACGAAAATGCGAAACTGCGAAAAACACGTTATTGCGAGAGATTTTCGTAGTCCCTTAAACACAAAAACAGTGGCAAAAAGATGCATCTTTACGAATCTCACCTGTGCGATGTTTTCACACTTCTGAGAGATATTCGTCGCTCCAGTCAGCATAATTATCCATTGTTAACACATCTGGCCTGCCCGATACGCTTTAATGATCAGCACCCGTGTTTGTTTGTGACAGGATTAGACTAACTACATATCAAATGTCGCAAATGATTATAGCTTGCATCGTGCAATTATGCACAATTACGTTTTCACACACATCGTGTTATAAATGATTACCATACAGGCATACTGACGTGTTTGTTTGTAGTCAATGTCTCAAAGCATATACAACTTATATGCCAAACTTATAAAACCAGTTACACTGATCATCAAACCTGTGTCTACACTGCTTCTATACGCATATAAACGATATCACAGTTTTCTATGCATTTTGTTTTTATTCCTGAATAAAAATATGAATGTATTGATTCGTTTCTTGTTTTATACATAACCCTTATGGATTGCTAGAAAGTTCGAGTTCATGTCTCTAGTTAAAGGGAGCATTTAAATACTAAAATCCTTATGCTGTCACCAAATTCTACGTTGTCACTTCACGTTCGAAAGAATAGTCACAGAATATGGTTTGATGAAAAAGAACGAACAGAATCTTTGGAAATGATTCGTTTACTCCCTCCTATCTAGAGTTTGATGAGCTGGCATTGCGCGGTTCGTGTTTTTTACATAACCCGTTATGCACTGGCATATGACATTACACATTATGATTTGACCACCTCTTGCATGAGGCGTGTGATACAAAATCATTAATGTACACTGTAGTAAGCGGGAATGTGAGTAGATTGTCAAACAAGGCATAAAATATATTAAATATAACACAAACATGTACAGGAATATCTTTATTATGCAACAGTAAATTGCGACAATATTATTACATATAATGACCAATACAATAGCGATGTATGGTATGTGTATGCATTCACTACGAAACCGAGAAAAGGTTTGTGGAAATTAGTTCGTATCCTAAAGATGCATTAATACGAAAATGCGAAACTACGAAAAATCGGCCCGACCCGGTCCCGATTCGTAGTATCGCGATTAGACTGTATATGATAATGTGTTCAACAACATTGTCACATTTTCCTTTCATGATTTTGCACATTCACTATAAGTTTCAAGTTTATTTCAAACTCATGGCCTTTACGGGCATAAGAGATACATAAACAAATTAACAGAGAAAAACGACAAAAACGTGTTATACACAGTAGTAAACATAAGACCCATTTGAACCTTGCAAAATCGAGAAATGTCTCAACATAGATAATGTCCCGACAAGTGTATGATATCTGGGGGGATCACAGGGGTCATATTGTAACTTAATAGTAACATAAATCAGAAATGAAATCACACAATATAAGGAAGACGGCTAATCTAACTTTCAGCATTATAGTTTTAACAAACAAGCCTAATTTTGTCAAAATATTCAGATCAGAATTATTCATAAGGTTTTTGAATTTAAAAATATTTGGATGACTCTACAGTCCAAGGAGGTAGATATTTGCGTCTGTCTTTTAAAAGAAAAGAGCAATTAAACAAATAGTGAAATTTGCCGCCTATTTCATGTTTGTCATAAAGATTACACAATCTGTGTGACCTCCCAATTCCAAAGAAACGTCCTTTTTCAATGGGAAGCTTGAAATTAAATCATCTGAATTAACACAAAGCAAGTGAAAGATTCTTTTGTAAATACAAAAGATAATTTTCAAGTTTATGCTCATTTTTATAAATTCTATAGTTTAGGGATTTTGGTGATTCATTTATGCAGCTATTCCAGTTTTGTAAGTACTGTTCAGACAGTAGTGTCCTTATCTTTATTTTGAAAGTGTTGATATTTGGAACAGTTTGTGAGATCCAGTAATTTGAGCAACCAGGATTGTAGTGACATTAAAGGTAAATAAATATACCCTGATATGATAATGTCATCGTTTAATTAACTTAGGTGTAACTTTATACCAGAACGTATTTTAAACTGTCAAGTGTGAACAAATTTAACTTCCTGACAACACAATGTTCTGGATCGCTTTTGTTCGGTTTCGCTATATTTTTTGTTACTTCCGTTTTTGAAAGTTCGCAGTTAATGTGATTCTTACGTGCGTGGAGATTTTTCCGAGACACAATTCCCAAGAGTTGTCGTTCCTATATATTCGTTCCACGCTTATCGAAGCAATCGAAGTTCTTCAATAATTCCAAAAATATTCACAGATACTCGCCAAACCACAGTGTAAGTAATTTGCTATTCGAATTATAAGCTTTCAATCTTCAACTAGAACAAGTGTGATTTCGCTGACAAGTCGTCTATTTTAGAAAAACTTGCATTTTATTCTGAGCACGTGGGCCAGACCTACTTTCGATTTGTCATGATCAGATAAAAAATCGTGTATGAAAGGAAAAAGGTGTTTCCCAAGATATTTTATTGTTGAACATGTATTTACCCTTTCTCTGCTGTTGTGTTTTTGCCTTTTTAAACTTAGAAAGGTTCGGCCTTTTTCTCCTTAAGATTCAGTACGTATTTTGTTGCAGCAGAGCAAACTAGGTTGTCCCTGGGCAGAAGCTCTATCAGAACTCTGTTCCCCAGTTGTTTTCACTGTTTGCAAGCCTGTACTTTTGCATCTTATCAAAATATATTTGTAATCGGCCTTCTGTAATGGCTCTGAAAGGGTTGAAGTCATGTTCAATTTTTGAATGTATGGTGTAACATTCAGGACATCAATTATACCGGTATAATGAGTGAATGACACTTCTAAAGACATCTAGTCAATAATTACAAGACTTGAGGAGATTGTTACATTTTCTTTATTTTTATTTGTTATGATGTGATTTATGTTGTATCAAATTTCCATGTGCCAAAAGCAGATTTCTAGTCATGTTTCAAAGACCTGAAGGGTTGTGTCATAAGTTGTATTCTGGCGAATACAGCTTATTTTTTAACATAAACCTTAAGGCGTTAGTCAGTGTATTGTAAACTCAGCATTTACCTTAATTTAATCGTACTTTGTTATGCGGTCTAAATTTCAAGTATGGTGTGGCATTTGTGCCATGTTTTGTTTTTTATTAGATTTTGAAGTTATTTATCCAATAGACTTGGAAGTTAAGTGTGTTTCATATATGTGTATACAAAGTCTGTACACGTATTTGGGAACAGTTTCTTTCCAATTCTAGTTGGCTACTTAAATCACTTAACACATAACTTAAAGTTTCTTTTCTTTTCTTTCTCAGCTTTTTACCACACACATACAATGCAACACAACAATATTCAACGCTTGTAATACATGGAATTGTCAGCTCCATTTTTGAAGTTATATCTTGGAAGATTAAATGTAGAAACACAGAACATCTTGCCTTGACTTCGAGCCCTATTATACCACGTGATAAGAGGTTAGCTGGCTGTAAGACCTGAAGGCAGCACAACAAAGAAAGATGATTTTGTAAAATGTAGCGAGCTTTATATATTTTACTGACATATTAACCCTTTCGCTGCCAATGCCGGATCTGTGATTACCTATGCAACCAGTTTGGATCCAGATGAGACGCCGAGTAACTCGGCGTCTCATCAGGATCCAAACTGTTTGTTACTGTTACTATGTTTTTGAAACAAAAATGAAGAAAATAAAAAAAGAAAATTTATAGCAGACGACAAAGTTAGCAGACGACAGAGTCTGGCAGCGAAAGGGTTAAGGAAATATGTTGCTAGGTAACATTGCACTGGTATTGTACATTAAACCCCCTCTAAATCAGAATTCTAGTCGAAAAGAATTTGAATACTTTTAAACAGCTCGCCGCTTAATACAAGGTGAAAGCCATGTAAAAAGCTACTAGATGAGCTTTCTGCATGGCTTTCACCCTGTATTAAGCTGCGAGCTTTATATATTTTACTGACATATTAACCCTTTCGCTGCCAATGCCGGATCTGTGATTACCTATGCAACCAGTTTGGATCCAGATGAGACGCCGAGTAACTCGGCGTCTCATCAGGATCCAAACTGTTTGTTACTGTTACTATGTTTTTGAAACAAAAATGAAGAAAATAAAAAAAGAAAATTTATAGCAGACGACAAAGTTAGCAGACGACAGAGTCTGGCAGCGAAAGGGTTAAGAAAATATGTTGCTAGGTAACATTGCACTGGTATTGTACATTAAACCCCCTCTAAATCAGATACTTTTAGACAGCTCGCCGCTTAATACAAGGTGAAAGCCATGCAAAAAGCTACTAAATGAGCTTTCTGCGTGGCTTTCACCCTGCATTAAGCTGCGACCTGTCTCTAAGATAAATATTCGTACTAAATTTAACATCCTGTTTAGAGGGATTTTACTGTAACACATTAATAATGAGATATGAATCGTCTTTGCAACGTGTATCGTCTTCGTCTGTTGATACGAATACACGCATATCATCTTGTTAAATTCAGGAAACGTAACTGAGAAATCTGCAAGCTGTATAGTGTAGATGAACTATCTCCCTTTATTAGTAGTTACTTGGTAATTATGTGGCAGCTTTCACTTTATTGTAAATCATTAGGTATGTATTTTTATACTCCAACTCTATTTCATATATGCTTAAGGCATCAAGCCGATGGCATGGTGCAATAATATAATGGTGCAAACAGTAAGTATACAACATATAGTACGTGTGGCTCAACGTACTTATAGAATGGACATCCGTGGTGCTCGTAAAACAGATGGAATTGTACTCAATAAATAGTTGATAAACACAACCAATTATATTGTAATTTCAACTGTGAGATCCTGATGGATAAAAATTTATATTATTTAATATTGTGCATGTATTTGTATTTCTGTGACTGTCCCTAGGGAATACATGTACAGCATAAATTGCTCTTATTCTACAGTGTAGCTGTATATTATTTGCTCTGTGTAACAAATGTTCGTACGATACTAGAAGGGGATTGTCAGTTCGTGTATTAAATAGTTCTTACGCTTCCCCTCTATCGTTTACTCAGTTAACATGTTTGTCGTTTCATCCTTGGATTTCTTAGTAGTTGTTTCAATAGGTTTCATTGAATAATTTATTCGTTACTATATAATAAAGTTAATTAACATGAACAATGTAAGAAATCATGAGGTTATATATATTAATTAGAAGATTGTTATACTGGCAGTAGAACTCATCAAGTTCTGGCCAATGTAGAAGCTCTATATAGTTGCAGACGAGGTGAGTCATTGAAACATAACTTTAATCCTTTACTCCATGAATATTCATGTAAGAAATACTGATGTCATGGATATCATTTAGCTGAATTTATGATGATTTATGCCTGCGATAAGATTTGAGAAAATACTGACCGAGTGTCAAACATTCTGCATTCTGATGAGACACAGAGTTACTCGACGTCTAAGTTGGATCCAAGATATTGAAAATGCAAATCAACTCGCAATTAACAGGCAAAGGGTTCAGACACGAAGAAATTAAATCACCCGAGTACTCTTTTCTGTTGAAATAGACTCATAATAAGTATGTACTCATTAGTGAATAAAAAACACGATAACATTGTATTCCCAAATCATTCAGACACATTTCCCTTTTTATGCCTTGGCAATACCGAACCCTTGTAATATTTGCACGCGTGGGGTCTTTTAAAATAAAATATGTACACTTTAATGCGTAGTGACAAAAGTCCATGTAGTCAAAACAAAACCTACACAATAATGACAATCCATGCATTATTGCAATAATGCTTTACAAATATAATGTGTAAATTTAACACTTTACTCCATAAATACGCCTTCTTATGCTTTACAAACACAGTAGATCCAGATCAGATGACTCCTCTTATCTAGGAGCCGTCGGATCAGCATATGCTCTGTTTGCCTATGGTATTTAATATTAATATGATTCTACAGTGGCCATGACCAAAATTACCTGTGTTCATGTGCTGTTATGAAGTCAATATAATTTATATTCCTTGCGTATTTGTTTCGAAGATGAATATGTATGGAATAAAGTCAATTTCTATCTATGTACCTTTGATGGTAACCTTTTTCTAAGGAACCGTTTCAAACTTTCCCTTTTTAATTTCAGAACAGAAAACATGACATTGTTGCTGCCGCTTAATGTTGTCTTTATGGCGAAGACAGAAATGCTTTTGAATTGTTCTACAACCAACGTATAGCTGGGCGTATAAAATATAATTATGGAAAAATAGTCAAACAGGGAGAGCCACATACGAAATGACACCGCACCAAACACCATCAAACAAGAAACGGTATAACGACAAGACATAACAGGACGCATATCAAGATGAAAAACATTAAATATTAAGCATATTAAACAACAAAGTTGACCATAGGCTGAAAGCAGGAGTACCGCCTTGGAACGGTCAGTAACCAAAATCAGCTACTGGGGAGGGGGGGGGGTGTAAACCTGGTTTACGGGTACCCAACCTCGCCCTTATCCTACTTTCACAAAAGTCAAAATGTAAATAAAATTCCCCCTCCAGACAACTTCACAACATGAATAACGATGTCTGCCAAAATGAAATGATTTTAAAATAAACGCTAGATGTAAACAAGCGACGTCATCATTTGAATGACGTCATAAATTGAAAGTACGGAAAAATATATGAAACATTTCTACACCGACATTTTATAAAAAAATAAATCGCAAGAAGATATAAATACTAGTGGATACTATATATGTACAACTGTTTTGTTTGAAAAAGAATAAACATCGTAGACGTGTACTCGGTGACTATTTAGTGGTCAGAGTCACTGTGGAGAAGTCATTTGGGGTACGACAGAACTGGAAAAATACAAATATCTAATTTCCTCCCTCCGTAAAGGGGTTTAAGAGGAAATCTTCATAGAGTATTAAGTATTTTCCGTCGTCGCACAAGCAAAGAGGAAAACATAATGACCAACTGTAAAGGGGTCGACCACCAAACATGTAGTGTGCCGCAATATAGAGGGGCCATATCCATTTTCTAATGAATTGTTTTATACGTTTGCCAAACAGAGTATCAAAATATGTTTGTCCAATAATTTTTCGAAGTTTGTAAATGACATCACCGTAAAACTCTAACTTTAGAAAAGTACATAAATTCCAATTGTATTTGCTGATGAGTAGAACATGACGGTGGTAAAAGTTTGAAAATGTTTTTCATATCTGTATCCCTGTTTTAGTAGTTTACGTTTCTATGGAACGCCCTAGCTGTCTTACCATGACCATTTTCTGTTTATTTGGTACACTTTTTACTATGTTTGTTTCCTTGTTTGTGTTGATTAACGTCCGTTTCTGCTTACTATAGGCTACTTGGACGCCCCAGAGAGGATACAGAGAAACCCGGATGCGATGCCCTATTCTTATTATCGACTGAGTTTCTCTGGTTCTTTTAGATTTCCAGTGTAAAGCACTGATACACCGGACCTCGGTTTATAGTCTCGTCCGACTATATGTTATGTTATGTCCCTTCTTTATTATGTTATGTACGTTCTTTATTACGTGACGTGGTTTCCTCATTATCATTATGCGATGTACATACTGTATTATGTTATGTACATTCTTTATTCTGCTATGTACGTTATTTATTCTGTCATGTACTTTATTTATTATGTGATGTGATTTCCTTATTATGTGATATACGTACAGTATTATGTTATATGTATTCTTTAGTCTGTTATGTACATTTTTTATTCTGTTATGTACTTTCTTTATTATGCTATGTACATTTTTATTATGTTTTGTACACTTTTTTATGAAATGTACACTCTGTACTTTCTTTAGTATGGTGCATGTATGTACTTTACTTTATTATGTTATATACTTTCTTTATTGTGTTATGTACATTCATTATTTTGTTATGTGATTTTGTTTTATTATGACGTAGTCACCACTTTCAAGAGTAATGACGTATGTTCCACCGTTGAAACAAGCGTCTAACTAGCGGCAATATTTGTAAAAAATATGCTTACATGAAAATAAAAGTTGGCTTCCTTTAAAGGTCTGTAACAGTTTTTTTTATCACACGGTTGCTATAAACAGGCGCCGTTTGACAAGGGTATAGTTATTTTATTTTACATAGGAACACTAGCACCGGATTGTCAATAGGTTTCTATAAATAACTACATGTAGTGTACATATCAAACAGTATGTGCGCTAGAATTAGAACGAAGGCAGTGTCTATAAAGTGGTAATTGAAGGTTTAGTTGGTAAGTAGAAGTTTTCTAAGGAATAATGAATCTATTTTATTTTTCTGTAAATACGGATATGTTGACGGAATAACAGAACATTCACCAATAGAATTATACAAATAAGAGAAACGAATAAAAGAGAAGATTAGTTATGGCCATGGTTGGATTTGAACCCACGCTGGATCATACAAAAGCGAATTCGAAACACAACAGTCTGCGCACTAACCTACTGCACCGCATAGTCCAATGCGTTAAATGTTGCTAATATATCAGTGTTATTAACTTAGGCCATTACCTCATAGGCTATTTTTAGATACAACCTCTTTGGATAAATCTACCGAAAAGGAGCATTAACTAGAGAAAAGGAAACTTTTAGAATTTTGTAGTTTGGAACATTGTGATAGATAGAGCATTTGCTCCTCTATTTATCACGATGGTTTCACAAAGTGACTTTTACAGAGTCGTCAAAAGTCGTCAATATGAGGGAATGGGTTAATCCACCGCTAGGGAAACGTTTTTTTAAATCAAGTTAGGAAGTAAAGATTAACACTTTGGTAGCATCTATGAATCCCATGATGTTCTGAATCAAATTGAGATACATATTTCATCAAGCCGAATATGATGTTCCTCTGATGACTGTCTTATAGATGCAACACTTTTAATTTTCTCAAATGTTATGTCTGTAAGCGGCTTTATCACAGTATCTCTTTTGTTTCTGTCGAAATGCACAATACAGACTTTATCATCATGCACAGGTCATTTTTCTCTCTTTTTAGATTTCTTTCTTGGCTGTAACGTAACTGGATGTTCTTTACTCATGGTTGTGTATCTGAAATATAGATCACTGACATTCAATTTTAAGCAACATACAGACTAAATAATGACTACATGTATGTATTTACTCATTCCAAATCCAGTTAACACATGTAGCTTTTAGTGATGGCCTTTTATGAGTATTGAAATACACAAAAATATAAAAATCTTATTTACTTGGATTACTATTTGCACAAGTTTAAACTGATATAAACACTCTAAACAACCCCCTACCTGTATCATCAAATCTATATAGGGTATAGACTTTTCTCATTTAGATTGATTGAAGCCTATGGATGGAACACATCTAGTGTAAAGCAACCAGATAACTGAAATGAAATAGTTAATAATTGTATGACATTCACTTTTAAGCAATATATAGACTACATAATGACTACATGTATGTATGTATGTACGAACTCATTCCAAATCCAGTTAAAACATGGAACTTTTATGTGATGGCCTTATTGAAATACACAAAAATATATAATCTAATTTACTTGCATACTATTTGTATAAGTTTAAAACTTATATAAACAATTTAAACAAGCCCCTACCTGTATTATCAAATCTATATAGGCTATAGATTTCTCATTTAGATTGATTGAAGCAAACGAATATGGAACGCATCTGGTGTAAAGCCACCAGATAACTGAAATGAATCAAACATGTAATTATGAATTGTATGTCTATTTCAAGAAGTCTCTTATATTGTTCATATATATGATACGACTTTATCCGAGTACCCTTGCTATCCGACAATATGGTCACTTTTGAGAAAAAATGAAGCGTGACCCTTCTTAGAAATGTATATGCAAATCGTGAGTTTTAATACAAAGTACTTAATGAACATAAATAATGTAACTCACATTATAGTATCACATTTGTCATATCACATGAATGCTCAAAAATTATACACATATAAGTTCAACAGATCTGACTCTTTTATAAAACAATAGTTTATCTAATCACTAGGTATGTCTGAAATTTGATAGGCCTTTGTGTGTTTTAATGATTGAACTTCATTACTATTTAGGTCTACAATTTTTCGGACAGGGGGGGAGGGGGGGGGGGGTTCAGAGGGCCCTGCATCTAGTTGCCGGGCTGAAAGTGTAAATCCCCCCCCCTCTCCGAAAAATTTGAGACCTATATAGTTTTGAAGGTTAATATGTTGGGAAAAGAATGACACTTGTTGAATGTTTGAAACTGTCCATTTTAAGGATTTATTGGGCATGAGTTATCTGCCCATGCAAATTTTACTAAATCACAAAATAAAATGTACCACATGATTAGAGGTATTAAAATGTGTTTTATGATAGTTGAAATAGTCATAAGAGAACAAGGGCATAAGCTTATGTTTTCCTAATAAAAGTAAAGCACTCTTCACTCAAAAATCCAAGATGGCCGCCATTTTCTAAGATGGCCGCCATTGATATACAGAACCGAAATTAAAGATGAACAAGATCACAAATATGATGCAAATCAATGTAGTTTAATTGTGTAAGTCATTAAAAAGGCTTATGACATTAAACTATTATAGATTTATACAAGATACACACAAATCAGGACTTCAAACAAAAATATTATTGGACATTAGAAGAAAAAGTTGTCACATTGTTTTTATATTTTGTTTTCTAAGGTTTGCTTATCACCACTGTCAATTCGTTAATCAACCTACTATATCTTTGCACTTTCACAGTCAACATCTTAATGGATATTTTAAATAAACACCAGTTTTCCTAACTGGTTGCCTTTAAACTATTTCATTACTCATTAGCACCATTAATCTGTTTATAAATGATGGTCTTCATATGTCATAAACAGTAGTCATTATGTTTTGTTCACTCATTTTCGTCTTCATCATCGATTTCGTAATCATCATCAAATATCATGTCTATGTAGCTATCCCAATCTACCTCTTCATCAATATCAGAATCTTCCTTTTCCTCTTCTTCGTCATCAATTGGATCAGTGATTTCATCGGAATCCTTTGCCAATATGTCATTCAGTTCTGGCGGGAAAATATATCCTTCTGTCCAATCATACACTATACCAGTGTCATCAATCTTCCACCAATGACCACTAGGACCAGGAATACTTGGAAATGCTTCTAGAGATTTCTTCCATATGAATGCTTGATAGTTTGCTCGAAAGATGTGCATCTTTAAGGACGATCTGCATGGAGGGAGAAGACTCAGGTCAATACCATCTGCATTTGTCAGTCTTTCAAAGCTCGGTTTGAACTTTTGTCTAAATAAGTCAACTCTCAGTTTATTTATGTCTGAATATTTGGGTTTGCCATACAGACAACAAACAAACAATTCTAGTTTAACGAAATCTTCATCAGTTACCTCAAGACTATCCCCTAGCCTTTGAAACACTGGAATGAACTCATTTCTTTTCTCTAACACTTGTTTAGGTTTAAGATTGCCTTGCGGAACAAAGGAGCTAGTGGTATCGCAGCCAGTGAAGGCATGTAGGCCAGGAAGTGCTTCCGACATTTCACACCCTTGCTTTGCCACTATTTTTTGTACATTTAATAGTCTTCTTTTATTACCAACGTCTGTGTCAAACAAGACCGTACCAAGGCCTTGAGCAAACTTTAAAAGAAGTACCAGCACATCTGTATCTGGTGATCTCACAATAATCTTCTTTCTGTCTTGCTCATTAGCGGCATGTTGAAGATGAAGCATCATCCTTGTGTCGGCTTCTTCTTGGTTGGTTTTAAGTTCTGGAATAGAGACTACTTCTACCTTCATTCCACTTTCATTGCTTGAAAGACATATGCAGTCCTCCTCGCAAGCAAAGAAAATCCTTCTGTCTTTCAATTTTGTTGCATATTTGTCATTCGACCATTCATTGAGCAAAAGACGAATAAGCTGCTTCTTATTTTCAGCGTTACACAGGAAACCTTTCAAGTCCCTTGGAACTTTTGTTTTATGGCCTTTTATCAGGAAGGTTTCAGTCTTTCCTCTTCTATCCCTTTCAGATGACTTTATAGATTCACTCTTGTATGTATCTGTGACAAAGTCCAACCTCTCACATTTCGGTAAGGTCTCAAATACTTTTACTGCTAGTTCTTCAAAGGTAGAGGGAACGCCTGTGAGAGCCTGTAGTAGAGCATTGCCATCGTAAATATAGATAATATCGACATTGTTTGGTCTATCAGGGTACTGTAAGTCGGCTTCAAGATGGTGCATAAGCTTTGATTTGACCTTGTTGGCCAAAAAGATTTCGCTCAGCTTTCACTTCTATCATTTTCTTTTGGGAAGATGTCAGGCGCTGTGTCTGTTTGGTGTCATCAAAGGTTTTCAATTTCAGTTTCTTCAAAGGAGTGTGAAAGCTTATGGTCTTCTCTACAAGTCTTTCTTTAACAAATGTCTGGAGTGAAGCTTTTCCTACCCTGTCTGCTGTCAAAAGACTGTCTTCCAATTCCTTTGGGGCAGGGGATCCAGACGAGATGCAATAAAGGCATTCTCTATTCTAAATGTTAAATGGGTTTTGAAAATTGTCAAATGATGTCAAAAGCTTCCCTACGTCTTTCTCTGATGCAGAAATACTGGCTCGTTGTGGGCGGTCGATTCTGACGAAGACATCCCCGCGAGTTCAAATGTTGCCTCAACATAGCTTGCCCGCGTGTGTCTTGTCAAGCACCATCTATAATATGCCGCATAGTTTCGACTGAACCCTATGATGCCCCTCGAGATTTTGCATGCCTGTTAATGGTCTGTTCTATTGTGATATCAACAGCATTCCTTGAACCTGGTACATCAGACCTGCTCACACTGAATCCAGTTTGGTTGAGTAGTTTTCTAGCTCCTGGATGTGTTTTATCTATGTTAGGTAACACCAACGGATACACTGACAGATACTTGGCATAATTCTGGTGATGGTAAGCAAAGAACAAGGGTATCATCTCGTGTAAGCTGGCGATGTACAAATCCAGATTGTTTTTTTTTGTGGCGCGAAGAAAACGAAGTATCAACCACACTTTATCAATGTAATCCAGCCAATACTGTGTTGTTTTACCGAAATGACATTGTCTCACATCGGCTTTGAACTCTACATACTTCTGATAAAGATCTATAACAGAATTGTCAGCCAGAACTTTCTTCAAGGTTTCATCATCTGGGTTTTGTGATAGTTCTTTTAATCCATTCATTGCATCTTCAAGTTTACAATGATTCTGGTTAGAGAGTACTTGTGCTTCAAACACTTCAAATAAAAGTCGTTCCAGGGCTTCTAAAGTCAATTTATGTACGCGCATCGCTCGATTGTAATGCTTCCCGGACAATACTTGCTCTATAGATCCACTAGCACAAACACCTGACTCGATCAATACTTCTGAAAATCCACATCCACGTAAGCGTTTCCCCAGGGCACCCAAGTAGGAGGCAAGTGTGTGAAAGGCTCCTAAATGTACAACCATATCCTTATAATGTTCAGGGTACTGCCATATTATGGCATATGCCTTCTTTGCTACTGCTAAATCGAATGTCACGAACGTGTACTTCTGACCGACGGCTCTTGAAACTCTTTGCGATTCTTGAAGTACCTTTTGAACAGTAGCATTTTCAGTAATAGGTGCATTCACAGGAGGCATGCACTCAACAGTTGACTGTTTTTGACCATCCAATTCTGCAGTTAGAGATACCCATCCAGCCCAGCTAGGCACCAATTGCTTCTCATCTCTCAGATTTTTTCTGCACATGAACCGCAGGAAATCGGATGAATTTGCCAATTCAGATATATTGCCATGAACAAAGTCTGTACTCGTAGCATTGATAACAGGTTCAGGCTTGCCAGCTATGAAACATGTATCAAGCTCTATAGGTTGATACTTTACAGACCTCTTTCTGTTTGATGGAGTGGAATACTCATGAGTACTGGGTGTAACCTCCATTTGTTCTAAGCCATCACTAGCTGTCCGGTCTTCATATTCTTTATGTTGCGTTGTGCCACTGCTTGACTCACTCACAGAAATCCCATCAGATGAAGATTGTCCAAATTCGTTGTCTATGTTTGCAACATCTGATTTCTTCTCCTGGATTACAATTCCATCGGCTGTATGTGTCGTACCAGCTCCAGACGGCGTTTCTTCATTCAAGTCGAAATTGTCCCAGCATAAATATGTAATTATATTATTGACTGCCGATATTGTTGCAGGCAAGACATTATCTTTTCCCAACGTTTCATTGCACATACATGTTTCTAATTCTAACATCTGTGTGTATGATTGACAATGCCCAAAATGATTCAAAAGTGTCAACAGTTCAGCACTACCTGCCAAATGGCGTAATGTCATTCCCAATAACAGGTGTTTAGGCATTTTTAGTCGACCATTGGTAACTGAATAGCATAAGTCTTGTCCGTAAGAATTTGCAATTCTTTCTGTCTTCTTACTTACAGATGTATCACATTTTCCACAGAGTAGCATTAGTAGAAAATGGTTGAGTATTTCGGGTATATCATTTGATGAAGCCAGAAGCTCTTTAGCGCTAGGAGGCCATCCACTATATGAATGACTCAAGAAGTCTCTTATATTGTTCATATGTATGATACGACTTTATCCGAGTACCCTTGCTATCCGACAATATGGTCACTTTTGAGAAAAAATGAAGCGTGACCCTTCTTAGAAATGTATATGCAAATCGTGAGTTTTAATACAAAGTACTTAATGAACATAAATAAAGTAACTCACATTATAGTATCACATTTGTCATATCACATGAATGCTAAAAAATTATACACATATAAGTTCAACAGATCTGACTCTTTTATAAAACAATAGTTTATCTAATCACTAGGTATGTCTGAAATTTGATAGGCATGTTCTATGTATAAGCCAGCAACATAAGCTACATGAATGGTGGTTTACCTAAAGGTTACGAAAATACACTGTAATTCACAAGTTGAATGAGGGTTGTCATGTTGACATTTCAGACGAATTCTATGACGTTTTTGAAATAGGGGAGGTAACTATTTCTTCTGCATTTGTATATCTGGGTATTCTGTAAAGCAGTTGAACCTGGTTAATGATAATAAGCAACTGTTTATGCTCAACAGTTTTAATGCATTTGATATACCAAAGATAATAATGTTATAAATAAGAATGAGGACAGTTTTTCTTTCATATTTCTACACATAATTCAAGTAATACATACAAAGAGATGGATTAATGTATATTTTATATGTAAAATTGAGACTGTATCATAAATTATTAACAAATAACTTATCTGAATTAATCTGTATTGTTTATCTCAGCTGTGTCTTCAGACTGCTACAAGTGTTTTGCAGAAAATTTGGAATTCAGTACAGTTTAATGTCTTAAATTACTTGAAAATGACAAAATGATCGCCATATTTGGCGGCCATTTTGAAAATGGCGGCCATTTTGAAATCTTTAATCATCTGAAAAAGGATGTTTGTAAGATGTAAGACTATGTATAGCTTATTTTACATCAAACAATTAACAACAAAACATGCGGTTGTGCAGAAATGACATGTATTAGCACATGATAGCATTTCAATAAATCAAAAAAGGGGGAGATAATCTGTAAGCCCTCAACGTCAAAAATGGACACTGTAAGTCGTCCAACAAGTACCATTCGAAAGCTTACATATTGAACTTCATTACTATTTAGGTCTACAATTTTTCGGACAGGGGGGGGGATTCAGAGGGCCCTGCATCTAATAAATCACTGGTTAAAAAATGACATTCAAACTCACGCGCTGATTCGCAGGTTGGGCGAGACACAAAAGTAGATTCTCTGTACAATTGCATAAAAGTTTACCAGCAAGGTTTTACGCAAGCGTAAATTGGTTGCCTAACATATCTTTAAGCAGGAGAGAAGAAAACGAAATAACGAGCAATAATTACATTGACCCCGACAAAAATATGTACGTCCGCTGGGAAAATACAGTTTATATATTTAGTTTATATTTATATATAGTTTATATACAGTAATATATGTTTGCGAACCAATTAATTCCTTCTTCAAAACATTAACATAATACAATCTTCAAATACTTATTACATTATCCGATGCCTTTTCAGCAGGAGCAAGAACATTGGAAAAGTTTTCTTCAAATATCGAAATGTAACTCTAGGTCGAGGTGGTAATAGCTGGTAATTTGATTTGTAAAAAGCAATCAATTACGCGTCAAAATACGCGTATCAATTATGTAAAAAAAAACAACAACAACAAAAACGTTTCTTCCAATCCGAAAGGGCATTAACATCAACATGTTCTCGTCGACACCATTTGATGCAGAATTCCTGAATAGCTTTGGCAATAAGAGCACGACAAGCATCAAAAGGCATGTACCATTGTACCATTATAATGTACCATTATGAGCATTCAGAGTAAATAGAAAGAAAGCAATACGTAGCAAGCACTATGAAAATGCATGTAAATGCAATAATTTAAGACCCATTAAAGTCAAACATCGGAGTATGATGTTGCAAACATACTTCATAAACTACAAGAAAAGAAACATTTAAACATGCTTAGATACTCATATTGCCCCATGAAGCTCGTGTTCCATTATAATAAACATTTAATTGTTAAAACATTCTCGTTTCGACCATAAATTCAAAGGGCGACAATTTGTCGTTAAATCCGCATTGGGTTATATAGGCAATGAGCCATTCCACTGCCAGACTTTTTTACCTAGACAAGACTTAAACATTCAAATATTGATATGTAGATATTTTGAACTCGAATAACTCATACTACGGGATAACTCGAGCTAAATGTTCAGTCCTTCCAAAACGTACAATACAGTATTGCTCTAAAATGTATAAGAAACGCATATCTAGAAACACGCGTGACAGCTAAATGCAGGCGTAAAGTAATGCTGAAAGCTCCTACGGGAACTTTCAGCATTACTTTACACCTGCATTAAACTGTGAACTTAATAAATTGTCCAGATCAGAAATCGGATTACTCGAACTTCTGTTATCTCGATCTAATCCAAATGGTCCCTTGAAGTTCGAGATATCGAAGATTAACAGTATTTATACTGTCTAAGTAGTGCTAGTGGTGTCTTAGCATGATTAATCGTTTGCTGTATGTAATAGTTAGTGTTTATTAAGAGAGAATACAGCGATTAAGAAGCAAGAGCCTCCATTTCGTTTGTTGTTGTGAAAGTCACGTTTATTTTGAATTGAATAGTTTCGAGTAAGATTTTTTGTGTAAATTTATTTTGAAGATAGATTTTTAAGAAGGAGACTCCGTCGTCAGTTATTTAATATCAGTACTCAGTGGTTGAAGAAACGCCTTGTAATCCTAAAGGTCAATACTGAACGCTTCTAAAAACTGATGTAAGGTAACGTCAACAAAGCTAGAAACAATGAAGGAATGATAATGGGTTATCATTATGTAACTAACACATTTCAGCAAGCTGTGTCTCATTTTGTGTACCATGTACGCATGCTATGGTTAAATGTGTTCAAGATTTTTGTCTATGAACTGTTCGTCTTGTTTCTTTTTCCATATACAAACGAAAATCGTTTTCATTGTACAAACGAAAACGGTCATATAAAGATAACACGCGACTGGGCGGGTCTTTATTCAAACTCCTCGTACGTGCAGTGCGTCGTAATGAAACCTCGAACTCAAAGTGAATTAAGAATGAAAGTCTCGCCAACTCTCGAACTCTTTGCAATCAAATCGGGCATATTTTTCAAATAGCTGGCTTGATGATTGGTCGAAAATCTTTGCCCAAACTCTAAGTAATTTATTGAGTCACTTTGCAACATTAAAATCCACAATCGGTCTTTAAACAAGAGACTGTTTAATCAGTGAATATGTTATGTGAATTAATTATATAACATAGAATCAAGTGTTATGTTATATCAGTCTGGCTTATATGTTTGCCGTTGTATCCGTAGAGAGGTCGGAAACCTTTGTCAAGAAGACAAATGATATAAACTAACATAAATTGCACAGTTTTACATTTTAACCAGCTTATCACGTTTGCCAACAGTATGGACCCTGTTGTGACGCCGAGTAACTCACATTTTTAGCTGGATCCAAACTGTGTGGCGCTAAGTTAAGCTTGGTGTAATCGAAAGTGGTAAAACTTTCGACAAATTCAAATTTTAGCCGATATTTTTACAGTGGGATGATTGTCAAAGACTAAAGACCGTCTGCTTTGTTCCATGGTTTGTCAGTTGTAATTATTGTCTCAATCACCCATGTCTCCATCACTCATGTCACAAATGTCTCAAATGAGCAAATGATGCTTTGTCTACACCTTCAGTCGGCCGAATTATTAAAACTGCCATTTCTGAATTTTAGCGAAACAGTGTATCGAAATGTATCGCTGAAAAACAAAGGTTTGTTTAACAAACAGTACAAATACTGAATCCTGATCAATTGGCACCACTAGGAGCCCTTTGATCTAGTCTGCACTGTTTGTAATGGTCTTATATAATCGGTTAACGCTCATTAACCCTTCGCTTGCTATTCACGTCAATATACCTACCTGTAAATAGTGAAGACCCTGACGAGAGAGCTCCTGCAGGAGCTGTCTCATCAGGGTCTGCACTATTTACAAGTTGACTGTGCAACCAGTGCACTCCACAGCAGTGATTGCACAGCGAAATACTTGTACACAGTGAAGATTTATGTAATTATACAACAGGGCATGGGCAAAGAAGGAGAAATGTTTTTTAAAATTCAGCAAACGAAGGGTTAAAAGTTAACTCTTAATCTGATGTCCGCTCAAACTCTGATCTGATACACCTTCGATTCGTTAAAACGATTGGGAACTATTGACCGAGTGTCAAACAGCTTGAATCCTGATGAGACGCCGAGTTACTCGGTGTCTCATCTGGATTCAAGCTGTTTGCAAATTTTCAGTCAGGTCGCGCTTAGGAGGCACAGTATTAAGAAACAAAACAGGATGGAAACGCTTCTTTTACCTTTTTTATACAGATTATATCGTACGTGTACTAGAAAACGTTTTGTTGGTTGAATTTATTGAATGTGAAAGTCCAAGAATATAACTAACAAAACAGTATGCTTATCGAAATATATAGATTTGATCCTACGTTTGTTTTCAGACAAAAACTTCCCTTGAACACCCCCATATAAATGCATTCTCCTACTTTTGCAAACAGAGTATATCCAGATCAGACATAGGAGCCGTCTGTTGAGGGTCTGCCTCATATGCTTATGGGAATTACCATAATATATATACCAGATCCTAAAGATTTTTTATTTCAATGCAAAACTGCCTTGACAAAAATAAGTTTATGAATATTCATAAAGTGACAAATCCTTGCATAATTATGTACGAGGGAAACTGTTAAGATTAGTTTTCGCGGAAGCAACTTTTTTGTCTTAATATTAAACCCCTGTGCTATTTCAATTGCTTGTTTAACTGTAGAAATTGTGTCAGGTGGGGATCAATTTAAGATTTCCAGATCAAATGCCAATGATATGACCATTGGGCAAAGATCCAAGCGTGGCAGATAATATATACCATATAATATGTTTCTGACCTCAAATAGTTTCTTCAAGTGACCAACATCAGGGTCTGGGGTTATAAATCTTCTGAGTCTGGGTCTGAGATCATTCTCACGTATCTGATTGATCCCTGACTTATAACCTTGGTGTCACGTCTCCTTTTTTAAACTCCCCAATCGGAATTCCTCGTCTAATTCCGGTATTCCGATCATATCTCGGGTGCATCTAGTTTAAGAGTAAGCTGAAATATGAATACGCCAACAGAAAACAAGTAGTGCATAATAAGGAGTGCATTAAACGTAGCATATTAAATGTATTATATATACAATGCATCAACGCTTATAACTTGGGCTACATTTGTAGTGAAAACATTTGACTCTGGTCGTACCAACGCATATTAATTGTAATCTGACCATACCTGCCATTACTATCTGGTGATACCTGGGTTAGAGGTTATAAATCGTCTGAGTTTATTCTAAAGCAAGCTCAAAATCTTACCGATCAGAAACTCGAGAATGAACTCAAACTAATCTGAAACGTATTACAAACTCGGGTCTGAGTAGAAATCATGAGGTATACCACTCTCGTGACATAAGAATGATAAATAGTTATCCCGAAATAAGAAAAAAACGTGCAAATATGAATATAAATAATGTGACAATGATAGCTAATGACCCTCTTATGTTTTTCACGACGAAAATTCGCTTACGTCACTAGAAAGCGGTTGATAGACTCGTTACAAAACAATGCTCTAAACAAGCAAACTGATCAGACCCTAATCTGTCAGGATCTAAATCTGGGTCTACTCTATTTCCAAACATGAGTTAATATGCATCTCTATCAAGTAAAAGAGATACTGGACAGTGTTGAACGACAGTTGGTGGGACGAAATCAGCGAGAACGAGTTCGATTAACATGTTATCGATATGTATACAAGATACTTCAAACAGGTCTCCGCTTTTCCTGTAGCTAGCATAGCAGTGCACCATGGCTTGTGGATAGAGGTCATTTACGATTCAGACCGAAAGTGAAGCACTTTTCTATCGGAAGGCTTATAGTTTGATTCGCAACAGTACGTATAGAGATGTTGTCAGTAAACAGAGCTACAGATAACGGTGCCTACCCAAATAGTAAAATCGTCATTTCTCCACCAAACCCTATGTTGTGACCACTCTATAGAATCGTCTATAGAATCTACGATTCTAAAGAGTGGTCACAACATAGGGTTTGGTGGAGAAATAAACAAGTTATTATTGAAAGTGTTTTGATTTAGGCGTGTTATCTGTACCTCTGGTAAACATTGTCCATACCGAAAACTTCATAAATAAAGATTATGGTCTATAAGAGCAGGCGATTGCTAAATACAGATGGAAAGTAACGCAGAAAGCTTCTTAATTTTGCATGACGTTCGTCTTGAATTAAACTACTGCCTGTGATAAATGAAATACATGTATTTTAGTTGTCGCGTCAAAGCTGTTTCACTATATGCCTTACTTGTGTATGTTTCTTCTTTGTTTGCTCTATGACCCAAACACGCAAGTGCAATCAGAATTGTAAAAAAGTAGAAAGTGGGAGTAGATTTAACCCTTTACGCCATGGATATTAATGAAGAAATAATGACACCATGAATATCAATTAGGTATTTTCTTTTAAAAAAAGACATATTAACACAAGAAATGTTTGCCATGGGAGAAACTGTAGAACAAAATCTATTTATTTCATTAAAGCCATCTCATATGGGTTTTTATGTCCAAATGCATTGAATGGTGTATTTGTAGAGTGAAGGACAATATTACATCGAGCAAAATCTTACAACTCGAATAAATCACTCTCGATTGCTCGAGTAGTGGCGTATTTTGTTGATAATGTGAGAGGACAGTATCCGGACGAGTAACCACACTGACACAACTTGAGCGCGGACAAGTGTGGCATTGTGCTAACCGGGGTACAACTCTTTAGAACAGGTGGTAGAAGGTAAGCAAATATTGTTCAGAATAACACAGACGAGGGACAGAGTCTGAACTGTTTGTCGTAAAAAATATTTTCTTAAGTGCTACATTTTAATACACGTTCTGTTTAAGCCTTTCCTTAACCCTTTCGCTGCCAAATTCTGTCGTCTGCTAACTTTGTCGTCTGCTACAAATTTTCTTTCTTTTGATTTTCTTCATTTTTGTTTAAAAAACATAGTAACAGTAACAAACAGTTTGGATCCTGATGAGATGACGAGTTACTCGGCGTCTCATGTGGATCCAAACTGTTTGCATAGGTAATCACAGACCCGGCATTGGCAGCGAAATGGTTAATGTCAACGGTTTTCGCGTATTTGCAGAGTAGCCCCAGATCAGACGGTTTCTCTCAGGATTTGTCTGATCTGTTATGTTTGTTATGAGATTATATAAATCTGGTGTTACAGTTTTTGACAGAGGAAAATAATTCCGTAAAAAATACATTATGAAAAAACATATTTATGCTGTACCTTTTCCTTACATGTACATGAATATTTAACAGGGAAAGGGTTAAATAATATTCAGAAAGGGAAGAGCCAATGTTAATTATACAGCAGGTGAAGGGCTTAAGCACGTCAGCTACGAGTGCTTTTTGTTTCATTTATACACTTCAAATGTCAAATTTGTTTTCTTATAGCATGCTAATGGTAAGTTGATCCTTTATTTCATATACAGTAAAACCTCTCTATAACGACCACTAAATTACATGAATTATTTTGTGTTAAAGTCAGGTGGATGCTTAAAGCAAGGTGAAAGTAAAACAGAACGCTCCTATGGGGACGTTCTGTTTTACTTTCACCTTGCTTTAAGCAGCCACCTGCTCTAAATACCAACTAATTAACACAATTTAGTGGTCGTTATAGAGTGGTTTTACTGTAGACAGATTTTAACGTCTTAACCCTTCACTCCCTGATTACTTAAGAAATAACGACGTCATTAATATCAATTAGAATCATTTTATGATCGTATATGAACAGAGGAAATGTTTGCCATGGCAGAAACTTTATCATCGTATTTATCTTGTTTCATAAGCAAACGGAGCATACCCTGATCAGACGGCTCCTATAGGAGCCGTCTGATCTGAGTCTGCGCTGTTTGCAAAGGCGAATAAAGGCGTATTTATGGTGTATAGTGTTAAACACATCGTAGACTCAGATCGTATGGCTACTGTAGGAGTGGTCCAATCCGGGTCTGCTCTGCGTGCTTATGAAATAATTAATATCTGAGTCTTCAGTTCCTGCAATGATAATCATTTCCTTGTTCATAAGAATAATATACACACTTAGCTATTTAATATGCACACAGTCAGTGTTTACTGCTTGAATATTCATGAGGTATGTTGGATAATTTCCAAATACACCATTATTAAAATACACCATCAGAATGGTTCGTAATCTAATGCAAAGCAATGATGTTGACACTGGAAGTGATATCATCTCTTGTGACATATCATATACAGTAGAATCGCTTTATACGACCACTAAATTGTGTTAAATAGTTGGTATTTTGGGCAGGTGGCTGCTTAAAGCAAGGTGAAAGTAAAACGGAACGCTCCTATAGGAGCGTTCCTTTTTGCTTTACCTTGCTTTAAGCAACCACCTGACAGTAACTCAAAATACTGGATGTCATTTAGTGGTCGTTATAGAGAGGTTTTACTGTATACAAACTGTCTGAGAATGCTTCCTTACATATAGTTTATGTCGTTTGTCTCTTTGATCTTATATCTAATTCAATCCTACATACGGTGCGGTGTTTGATAAGCATTTACAGTGAACACTCGTTATAACGACATTCGATCTAACGAAATATGTATTCAATATACTGAATATTTACATTGAAATCCCTCTAAACCGAAATTTGAGTGAAGAAGAATAAACGTGAATGGATTTAACTTCATAATGAACATGCGGCCCGACTTGCTCTTGCAAAAACTTGAATCTAGATAAGATGCCGAGTAAATCAACGTGTCATTAGGATCCATTATGACACTCGGTCAACAGTTTCTCAAAAGCTTGTACGGGGTTATCAATATTGCACCAAACCACAGATTAACCCATAAGCTGCCATACTCTGTCGTCTGCTAACTTTGTCGTCTGCTACAAATTTTCATTATTTTGATTTTCTTCATTTTTGTTTCAAAAACATAGTAACAGTAACAAACAGTTTGGACCCTGATGAGACGCCGAGTTACTCGGCGTCTCATCTGGATCCAAACTGTTTGCATAGGTAATCACAGATCCGAAAAGGGTTAAGCAGGCGTCATTGTTTGTCAATAAGGTACCGGTTAGTATCTCATACAATTGATGCATTCCGTCTCTTGGGCGACGATACAAAAATACCCGAGGCAAACGCATTCAACATTATTTCATACACGCCCCGCCTCGCATAGTCTAAAAACTACAACTTGTAATAGTTTAGGATATGTTCATTTCAGCAAAACTAAAAGTCTGGACTGCAATCAATGCCAATATGCAAAGGAATCCGGTATTGATTAAACCAAAGGTTTACCTAATTAGAAAAAGAATTTAAAGATGTACTGACTGATATTTACCCTTATCCAACTAATAACTTTACTCTCATTTACAAACAGTTTGGATCCTTATGAGACGCCAAGTAACTCGGCGTCTCTCCAGGATCCAAGTTGTCGAAAGTAATAAAACTTGCTCTAGATCCATATTTTAGCAAACAAGAATTCTGACAGTGAGATAATTGTTAACTCTTATTATAACGCAAAGTAAAATCCTCGATTTTGATTGGTCAGTTAGCCATGTATAAAAGCCGTGTATCCCTCTAAATTCTGATGAATATACGGAGTCATGAGTAACAATGGAATTTCCCCCGCCGAGGGCCTCGCTTCCTTGATATAACAAAATAAAAATGGCCGACCAGCTTCACTTCGTCGATTCGATTCAAACAACCGCTCTCAAACGAAATATAAAGAGATTGGGGCGGAAAAAAGTTATCCATTTAGAAACATTTTTGTTATAGTTGTTGTATAACAATGTAAATGAACCCTATATGTGGCGAAGGTCTTATTCTGCTTTGATGCTGCAAATGTTGTCAATGTGCTTGTGCACGTACCGATTAGCCCCCAAACCCCGCTTTTACAAAGATATTCCACACTCAATTCGATTCAGATTTTATATATGTACATGCACAGTACACGTAGCCTGGTCCTCGCTGATATCGCGGTACTTAGCATTAAAAAACATTTTACCAAACAAATACACTCACCTTTATCAACGCTGCTCTTTTTATTCCTGCCTCAACCAGCTGCAAACAGAGTTCAATAAGTTTTATTTAATTCCGTTTTGTTTCGTTAGTGTCCGCCGGAATTTAAATAGGTCACCTCACCGGATGTCATTTCAAGGGAGGCCACTATGGTATCGCGGTATAGGATGAAACTGTGTGTATGGTGTCCAAATTGTGACATAAGAACGTAAAAACTGACAATTTACAGGAAACACATTTTCTACAAATATTTGCAAATTTATAACCACTAAATGTTAACTTTATGAAAAAAATTAACAAAACTATGTACAGTGTTCTGTTTTTCTTTCAATTTTAATTGTTTGTTTTGCAGTGTGGACAGCTGAACACACTTGCTCTTCTAAGAGCCCTCACTCTTGAGCAAAACTTTAGGTGCGTCCAATGTGGACAAAAGTCACATTTACCCCATGCTACAGGTAGACCAGAAAAATCTGACCCAGGTTCTTCATTATGGCACACACAACATACATCATTGTTGATGATGTCCTGTGGAATGACATCATCATCGGCGATGTCCTGTTGAGTATTGTCTGAATGACACTCTATCGTGTCAGCATTTGATGTGCAGGGTTCAGTCTTTTTCTCACTGTCACAGTTGGATTTTTTTAGAGGCTGTGTCATTATTTCAATATTTTCTTTCCTCAATAAACTACCTGACAAGTAAGGGGGTATGAATTTTCTCTTCCTTTTGTTTGTAATCACTTTAGTAATTGTTCGTTTTTCAAAGAATAATGCAACTGGCGAGGCAGGGGTATGAGGCTGCTGCTGTGCTTGCGATTTTTTGTTCCTGTGTTATGACAGGATCACAATTGGGATGTGTGTGAGCATTGTCATCACTGTGCTGCACATTGTCACCAGGGGATTCACAGAAGATCACTGCTGGAGCAACCTGGCTATCACATATTGAATACCTGTTGAAAGGAAATACCCCCGTTTTTTTGAAAGCATGAACAATGTTTTCAGGGCATAAAGCCTTCAAGTAGGGTCTTGCTGTCAGATGTGCAACATCATACTTTGTGATTGTAATACCAGGGTTTTGTTGCATGTATGTGTGACATTCTTTGTTGTACATTGCCTTTAATGGACCAAACACGCCCACATCGAGGGGTTGTGTGATATGGCTAGTATGTGGTGGAAGAACAAATAGGATAACATTGTGATCTTTTGCCCATTCTGTTAAGGTGAGTGATATGTGGGATTTGTGACCATCATATAAAATCAGTGTCGGTGTCTCTCCTGACAAATTTACATACTTTGGTAGGTGATTCATAATATATTTTTGAAAGACTTCTGTGTTCGACCACCCATTTTTTGTCATTTCCCCAGATGATCCCGGAAATGCATGCTTCAAAAAATCATCATTCCACCGCTTGCCAGGAAATACGTAATAAGGTGGGATGCTGTTCCCAAGCGCATTTCCTCCTGCAATGAGGGTCACTAGCTTGTCCCTAGTAGATGTTATGGCCTGAGGTGTGACATTTTTGTTACAAACAATTTTAGGAGGTGCATGCTCTGTTGAAATCCCAGTCTCGTCAATGTTATTAATATTTTCAGGCCTGTCATGTAATTTGTGTGTTGTTAGGATGGACTCTAACTCTTTGTAATATGCATCAATATTTGGTCTTGATGCAGACTTGGCTCTTGACATTGATAGCTTTTGAGGTTTGGCTATTTTCAGGTTGGGCCACCTCTTCAAAAAGTCATAAAACCAGCAATCACTCATGCTATCTTTTGATTTGACATGTTTTTCTAATTGAAGGGCATAATCTCTGGCCATGAATTTAATTTTTGACACATTGTAGCCGTAGCCAATATCCCCCATGTAACTGATGTGGTCCACAAGTCTTTTTTCTTCTTCAACAGTGAACAATTGCTGGTAGCCAACTTTTGAATTCAAGGCCACGTTTCCGCGGGTTCTGTCTCGTAATGTTGATTCAGGCACAGCATACATCCGGGCTGCCTTGTAAACAGAAACACCTGTCCTGGTGGCCTCATATGCCCGCTGCAGATTATTTCTGTCATATTTCAGCCTTCCAGGTTTACTTGGTGTCTGAAAAGAAAATGACAGAGATATCCCTAGAAAGGCTGCAGAAATAATTGCAAACACCAAAGTTGACGTTTTCAAACTTGCTTATTTTATGTCTCTTCTGTGCTTCCGTACTTTTTTTTCATGTTAAAGGAAGTGCGTATTTTTGTGACGTCATTTTGACAACAAATGGGCGTTTCCAACCAGAAAGCCGACAGATCGGCTAGACAGTAATATGCATACAATTTATGGGTAGGTATCTATGTGTGAATGTAAAAATGGTTGTTGTGTCCATTAATGAGAGAAAACAAAATCTACTTACCAGGAATGCGGACATTTAGGATGTTTTTATGCTTGACAGAAAAGGTCGACTTCCGGGGTCAAGAAATGTTTCGGCTGCAGTGCGCGTGCGCTGCGCGAGCGGAAGTTTTCACGTGAAATGTTGTTTACCGCGATATCAGCGATGCCGCGATACGGCCGAGGACCACTATACCTGTAAATTGCAGTATGGCCGCTCCTTCCAACGTCCATTGTTTGAATATTACAAAACCGTCATTATGACGTCATCCAAATGACGTCGGAACTGCGCCAAAATTCCTTCAATTAAGTTAAATAGTGTCTGCTTAACCGCTGATCTGCTGAAAGTTTTACTAACGTCTGATTCTTTCAATCCTTTGATAAACTAATGCACTTGGAAGATCCCTTTCTATCCATAAATATAATGAACTGGTTATTATACACGATGAACTTGGGTTGCAGAGTGATATATAAGTCCTTACCTTACAGTAAGAGGCCCCTGAGGGGAAGCATAACGACGCCTAAATTAGCAACGCTAATTAACTGCTACAAATATTAAACTTTGCAGTATAATAAACTCGTTATACAGATCATTGGCGGGATATCTGACTTTTTATTTCCTTCTGAGGAAAATACATCTAGCCCTCGTCTAACGGCTCGGGCAACATGAATTTCCTCAGCAGGAAACAAAAAGTCAGATACCCCGCCAATGATCTGCATAACTAATAATGTCCCACGATGAATTACGTCGTTCAATCTGTCGTTTACAGCATCTCAATAATTTCCGGTAATGACGAATCTTATTCAGTTATCGCCCCTGGATATTCTCAAACAAAGTTTAGGTCCTGTTAGTTGGTTTCCTCTGATTTTATCCTTGATCTCCTCGCACTACAACAGCACATTTGGCTTCAAATATCTCATGTAAGAATTATCAAATGATTATGACATTTGTTATATACTTTCTTGGGCTATAACTCTATTTCAAATATTTAATGTTTAGAGTTTAAGGGCAATGGTCTCTCTTTCCATTTCAAATTAATCACTTATATGGAACAATCATTATGAGGGGTAGTGTTGTACACAAGGGCCATGACTCTCGCATTAATATTTTTGGAGTTATTTCCCTTTCATATTTTCTTGTCCGGTTAATAACTCTTTATGTACTGGTTCAATTGATTTGAAATTTCTCATATGGAACAAGCATGATAAGGTGTAGTGTCATGCACAAGGGCAACAACTCTAGCATCAACATTTTTGGAGTTACTCCCCTTTTCATATTTTCTTATCGGGAAATAGCTTTTTATTTACTGATTCATTGTATGAAAGTAGGTACTAATACCATTTAGGTGATCATGTATATACCATGGTCAACCACACAATGGGTGGGTGGGGTGGGGAGAGTGGAGGGTTTTTTTTCAGTCCAGTGGGGGACTCATGTCTTGCACAGCAATACAACATGCCCTTGTTGTTGATATTTTGTTTTTTAAGATTTTTGTAAACATTGCAGATACACACGTGTGCTTTGGAAAGCTTTCGATAGTACTTTCGTTGTTCAATAATGGTTGTTCTGTGAAGAAAAAATCTAAAATGAATTTAAAACTAGAGTTATTTTGAGAAAAGGAAAATGGTTATGAACAACAAAATAAGAAGATATGTACAAATAGTGCTAAGCGTGCATGGCATCTTGAGATAGTGGCTCAGAACAGGCAATATTAATTCAGCACTCTGTATGAAAAAGACGGCGCTGAATAAATAAAACCTATGGCGTGAACATTTAGTCTTTAGAAGATAACACATCAATAGTAGACTTTATGACTTATCTCCCTTCACCTCCCTTCAGAAATAAAAGAAAAATAACTTTAAAAAAATAACTTTAAAAACATGACACTTATGTTTTATAAGACGCTAACGCTCTATAAGATAGAGTTATATCTTGAAAAAACACATATCTTTACTTTGTATTGCTAATTGTTAATAACTAATGAACATGCTAACCAGTCATTTACATGTATGTTGGGTTGTGTATTACTTGCTCTATCGATGTATTGGTGATGGTTAGGTCTTGTCTGTGGCTTTTCCTGCTTGACATTTTCTACTTTTATATATTTATCTGATATAGTGCCAATATTTAACGGCGAACAATCTTAATTTCGTGTTTGGATGAAAGCTGTTGACAAAAGTTGAGTTGTAAATAATTTTCTAGAAACATGTAAGGTTACAATTTCAGATACAAATAACGGTAGTTTCATATACAGGTGATTGTAATATCTGATCTACATAATTATATTAGATCAAGATAATGTTGAAATAATTGCAATATCAAATCTAGACAGTTATAATATCAGATCAAGGTAACTATGATATCAGATCCAGATGATTATAATACCAGATCCAGATTATCATACTATCAGATCAAGGTAACTATGATATCAGATAAAGATAACTATAATATCATATCCAGATAATCATAATATCAAATCAAGATAACTATAATACCAGATCCAGATAATTATAATACCAGATCAAGATAACTATAATATCAGATTCAGATAATTACAATATCACATTCACATAATTGTAATATAATTATGATATCAGATCCATGATATACTTATAATATCAGATACAGATAATTATAATACAATTATAATAATAGATCCAGAAAATTGTAATATAATAATGCTATTATATCTAAATAGTTTTTATATCAGATCCCGATAATCATAATATAATAATAATATTAGATCCAGATAATTGTAGTATCAGATCCAGATCAAGATCCAGTAAGCCCCTCTAAACCAGACGTTAAGTTTAATATAAATATCGGCCCTCGGTTAATGAGGGATGAAAGTCACGCAGAAAGCTCCTCTAAGAGCTTTTTGTTTGACTTTCACACTACATTAAACAGCAACTTGCCTAAAAGTGTCTAAATTCTTCTCTACTTAAATTCCAGCTTAGAGGGTTTTTACTGTATGTGGATCTCTGAACATAAATGTTCGACTGTTTTAAACTCTCACCGTGCCTGGATAAAATGATGCCTGCTTAACTTATGAACCCCCATTTTGTTTACTTCCGTTTCTTTCAATCTTTTAAAAGGTACTGGCCCAGTGTTAAAAGCAATGGATCCAGGTGAGACGCGGGGTTACTTGATGTCACAATTGGATAAAAGCTGTTGCTAATGACTGTTAGGTGGCGTTTAGCATGATACTGTCTAAGAATTTTAGCAGACTATTTATTCTCAGAATTGCTCAGAAAAAGTGGCATGGTTACTTAAAGTCCTATTATATTTCAGTATCACTTTTCCTTGTGTGAAACATGGAAAAATATATATGTTTTCAAAAGATGGTTTTAAAATACTTGCAACGAGTCGTGATGTTCGAACAAACAAAACAAAACAAAAATATCTTTTCGAAGAAATGACCGAGATTACCTCGGTTGGACAGATCGTCCACGTCTACCAAGTGTCAATGAACTACTGCTGATATCAGAGGGGAATGGGGAAAAGAGACCGCGGTCTAAGTGGAGACAAATCTTTCGCAAAAGAAAGTTGAGAATATTGGACTAGCTGGTTGATTTGTTTCAGTTCTAGTTATTTTATTGGTTGGTCGTCCTAATCGATATATTAAACACAGAGCAGACTTTCTATAAAAATTACAGTCAGTGGTCACATGATTCAGTGACATCAGACACATCCTTACTTTAGACTTTTCTGCTTGTTCCGCGATATTTTCCTGTATTGTTTTTAGCAAACAAAAAGTAAAATGGTGTTATTTTCTATACAAATCCTCAGTTGTGGCCATTTAACGGTAGTTGAGAGCGGAAATTAATTCACATAAAATACAATTGGACTTTCTCTCATAGAAACACGTTTGCAACCAGAATAGACCCATAGGATCTGTTAAGGTCTGTTTGCTTATGCTATATATCTACAGTGTCTGCTATGAGAAAATTCTCTGTTCTTGTCATTATTTCTAGGGTTAAGAAAACACTAAAATTAATATTCATGTAAGAAATTATGGCATCATGAATATTAATTAATTTGAATTATATAATAACACATGGACATATGAAGGTTTGGCCATGACAGAAACAACAGAATTATATCTGTATTAATTTATATGCATAACAATATCAGGATCTTCTCTATCTGCAAAGGCATAGAACGTAAAGTACCTAGGTATGGTATACTTTCAGTCTGAAGGACCGCTCAGCCGACTGTACATTCACTCCCCTGGTCAATGAATCATTCGCCTACAATGCTGAGCACTGTTAACATATGGCGCAATCATGCAACCGCAGTACCGGCTAGTGACCCTCACAGGTCCCCATTTTGAACCCCGGACCTCCGGATTGGTTGTTAATCGCGTTACTACTAGATCACCATACACAACCAGGAGAGTATTTATGGAGTAAATGGTTAAGTCTTGATAAATGGGCAGAAATGTCTATAAGTACATAAAGTTGGGTGTAATATAGGTTAATTTTCGAGGTCACATTGCAATAGATAAAGATGTTTCTATCGCTATTTCTCCACCAAATCATATTGGGTGACAACTCTTTAGAATCGCCTGGAAGAGCTATCTGAACACAGAGTTTCGAGCAGTAATAATGAAACTGTTCATAAAAAAAGTTTAATATACGCATCTTATTTGGGCCTACGGGTCATTTGCACACAATTTAGATCTCTGTGAAACGATGAGTTATTGTACGTATCATCAGGATACAAATTACACACCGTTTTACACACCGGTCAATCGTTTTCTTGAGATTAATTGCAAACTTAGACGTGACACCTACAGTAGATGACATTATCTACCTTGTTCAGCATGCTAATGATTATCGCATATCGCAAAAACGTGAATAAATTAGGAACCGGCTGTACGATTTCTGTCTCTGAAGGTACCGCAGGAAAAAAGAAATTTGCTATGGCATTTTTGTTTGCCTTTTGTAAGAAATTGTAAGAAAGAAGAAACAGAACGAAATAATGCATGGAGACAGCACAAGGTTGACTAAACAATGTTGAACTACTTTACTTAACTAACCCAATACCAATGAGTGCAGTGTGCTAATGTTGCATTCTTTAGAATTACCCGAGAAGTGCAGTAAACTCCTGCTAAACTGGACTTGATTAGTATAAGACTTAATGCAAGGTAAAAATCATTATTAATGTAGGTCTTTTAGACAAGTGGCAGCTTAATGCATGGTGGACGTCACGCAGAAAGCGCCCAAATGAGCTTTCTGCATTACTTTAACCCTGCATAAGCAGCAACCATGATATCAAACTATGATATCTAAAGTCGTCAGCAATATAAACTAATTTTAGAGGGGATTTGTCGTATGTTGGTCCTTATCAGTATCGTAGTCTTATTATATCCTTGTAGAGAAGCCGAATAAACCTTGTATTTTAACCTTTATCCGGCTGTTAAAAATAATGTCTGCTCACATTTTGATCTGTTCAATTTTGAGTACTTCCGTTTTCATCAAGCTGTTGAGCAAATATAGACCAAGTGTTATGCTACAAGCTTCTGAGGAACTATTGATCAAGTGTCACACAGAAACTATTGATCACGTGTCAAATAGCTTGGGGTTACTTGAAGTCTTATCTGAATCCAAACTGTTTGAAAAGGTGGCTAACGTGTCGCGGTTAGTCGGATGGCGGTTAAAGTGTGCTAAACACGACATCGCTGACAACAGGGTCTACTGTTAATGAGCAACCCGTCTATAATCCTGTAATGCATATATAGACGGCCTATATACTGGTTAGTTATAAGATAAACAAAAGCGATGATCGATATACAGTTCTATGAATCTGTGTCAAAAACAGCGTTTGAGGGATTTGAAAATTACATCTGTTTTATATGTAAATGAAGAACATAGGAAGAAAGTTGATTGATGAAAAAATAAAAGTCAATTGATATTGATAATACTGATGGCAAAATCGATTTATCAAAACCACTGTTGAATATTACGATTTATCTATATTTATGTAAGCAATGTAGACTTATATGAGTAACATTTAGCTTGCTTCAGGCGGGTGAGTGATTACCTATGCAACCGTTTAGATCCAGATGAAACGTTGATTACCTCGGTGTCTCATCAGGCTCCAAGATGGTTGATAATGTTGATGGTGTTGTTAGAAAGATAATTCAGCTGAGACAAATGATTGTTTCTACCAACTAAACTTTGCTCTAAAGGTTAAAAACATATAACTCTGAACAATCAGGGTCTGACCGGCGTGTATAATCACTAATGACATATATGTGTAATCACTAACAGCGTGTAATCACTAACAACATATATGTGTAATCACTAACAACATATATGTGTTATCACTAATAGCATATATGTGTAATCACTAATATCATATATTTGTAATCACTAACAGCATACATGTATATGTGTAGGCCATCGCTGGTGATCAGTGTATATACAATAGAACCGTGCATCAGAATTTATCACCGATGAAAATGATTTACTACTACTACAACAACAGCAACAACTACTACTACTACTACTACTACTACAACAACAACTACTACTACTACTACTACTACTACTACTACTACTACTACTACTACTACTATTAACTACAACTACTAATAGTACTACTACTACTACTAGTACTATTACTACAACTACTACTACAACTACTACAACTACTACTATTACTACTACTAACTACAACTACTACAACTACTACTACTACTACTACTACTACTACTACTACTACTATTAACTATAACTACTACTACTACTACTACTACTACTACTACTACTACTACTACTACTACTACTACTACACTACTACTACTACTACTACTACTACTACTACTACTACTACTACTACTACTACTACTACTACACTACTACTACTACTACTACTACTACTACTACTACTACTACTACTACTACTAACTACAACTACTACAACTACTACTATTACTACTACTACTACTACTACTACTACTACTACTACACTACTACTACTACTAATACTACTACTACTACTACTACTACACTACTACTACTACTACTACTACTACTACTACTACTACTACTACTAGCTACAACTACTACAACTACTACTACTACTACCACTTCTACTACTGCTACTACTACTACTACTACTACTAACTATAACTACTACTACTACTACTACTACTACTACTAACTATAACTCCTACTACTACTACTACTACTACTACTACTACTACTACTACTACTACTACTACTACTACTACTACTACTACTAACTATAACTACTACTACTACTACTACTACTAACTATAACTACTACTACTACTACTACTACTACTACTACTACTACTAACTATAACTACTACTACTACTACTACTACTACTACTACTACTACTACTACTAACTATAACTACTACTACTACTACTACTACTACTACTACTACTACTACTACTACTAACTACAACTACTACTAGTACTACTACCACTACTCCTACTACTATTACTACTACATTTTGTACTAAATTGAAATAGTTTTTTTTCTATTTGTTTCGCAGTAGCAAACTTTTCTATTTTCATAATGAAGAACGTCATATACTTAAAACAAATCTTTAATGAACTCAAATCACCTGGCTACTCACGAAACCACTTAAACACACATTAAAATAAGTAATTCGAGCTTTTATGGCGCAATTTAAAGGATATATGTTCATTGCATATAATAATACAGTTTGTAACTTAACACTTTCTTACTAATTACGACATCCTTGGTATTTGCAAACAGCTTGGATCCACATGAGACGCTGTGTAACCCGACATTTCACCAGGATCCGGACTGTTGACTTTCAGTCAATATTTTCTCAAAATCTGGGTCCATGCTTATAAATCTTTTTAGTTGAGTCTGATATCGTTCTCAAGCTTTTGTTTGATCAGATTTGAGTTCTCAAGCTTTTGATTGGTTAGATGGGAGCCAAAGGCTCAAATCTGACCAATCAATAACTTGAGAACGAACTAATACTAAGCTAAATGTTTTATAAGCACTGATACGGAAGTAATCCATATCGCATCAGATACAAATTCGAGCAGATATTAATTTTTTACAGCAAGGTAAGGGTTAATTGAAGTATTTCAGATTTCATCAGGATAGAAAACTATTTACAAATCGGCTAAAAAATAAATAAAAAACTAAACTAAGTGGATAAATATTGATAACAAATTCGACGAAAATATGAACTGACGCCATGTTTATGCCAATGTATGCTTTGGATAAACGATAGGCGTCCGTCTTATGATTTGTAAGTTTTATTTACAACAATCGTTACTGTATGTAACGCTTAACCACTCAAAACCGGACGTATAACCAATTACCTCATAGGCTATTTTTAGATACAACCTATTGGAATAAATCTACCGAAAAGGAGCATTAACTAGAGAAAAGGACAATTTTAGAATTTTGTAGTTTGAAACCATTGTGATAAATAGAGCATTTGCTCCTATAGGAGCAAATGCTCTATTTATCACAATGGTTTTACAAAGTGACTTCTACAGAGTCGTCAAAAGTCGTCAATATGAGGGAATGGGTTAATGTAGTATAAATATCGGTACTGAAGACAGGTGGCAGCTTAATGCAGGGTATAAGTCACGTAGACTGCTACTCTTGGAGCGTTCTGTATGACTTTCACCCTTTATTAAGTAGCCACTTGCCTAAAAGTATCTACATTCTTTTCTATCAGAAATCCGGTTTAGAGGGTTTTACTGTTGTTTCAAAGTCGTAATCATTCTCAGTGTTGTTATACCTTCTGATCCTTCGAGATCATGAATTTCAGTACTTCTTGTTCTGAAATTTGAATACCGCTTAAGCCGGTGCTAGGAAGCGTGAGCAGTGTTGCACTTTCAATTACTGTTCATGAACAGACTCAATAAAACCGAGTCTGCAATTTTCTCTTTTTGTGTCGCAACTTTTGCTCTCGGTGGATCACCTCCCTTCAGAATTTATTGTATATTGCAGGGTTCAGCAAAGACACCCTCACCATTTAAATTATTAAGCGATGTTTTGTTGGCACAGCCATTTCCGCAGGTTTTAACATATGACGTTTACAACTGGAAGACCCAGTATAGATCTAGGCCGGGTGGCTCATTATGTGTCGCGCAGACTAGATCTATACTGTTAGTGGTTGACAGTTATGTTCTTACTGCTTACTGATATGTGGATGCTTATTTATTTAAATGTCGGTGGAGATTTCGTGTATTATATTGCGCTTCATTGTGCGAGCATGTATATACATGTATGTAGTCAGACTGGATCTAGATCTGGTGATTCACCACGCATCGTCCGATCTGGGTCTATACTGCTTGTTGATGACAGATACGTTTGAGATGTTTAGGTATCTATATGTTTACCGATTCATACTGTGTATTATTTTGCTTCGAAATGAATGCATGTACCTAAGTACGTGTAGTCAGGATGGATCTAGACCGGATAGCTGAGTGTGTGTCGTCCGATCTGGATATAAACTGGTAATGGATGACAGGTGTGCTGTTATCGGTATTCGTATGGATAAACATTTAAGTGTTGTCCAGTGTCTCGCGCATTTCGGTGAACTTCATGGTGCGTACAGTTATCTGGGTACTTGTAGCGGCTATGGATCTAGATTGGCCGGATCATTCGATCTAGATCTGTACTGTTTGTGGGTAATGGACATGATGAGAGCACATGCCGTCTTTCGTCTATTCAGATATCTTCCGGATATTCGTGCCGTTTTGGTTCTACATAGTCAGTGTAGATCTAGACCGGGTGATTCGTTATGGGTCACCCAATCTAGATCCAATCAACTGTTAAATGTCGGACGTACTGAAGGCAAGTTTTGGATGATGGTTTGCTTAAACATGTGCCGGAAATTGGTATACATATACTTTATTATGTATATTGTTGTATATACAAGTATTGACTCTTGTTATGTTCAGGAGATATGCATGCCACATTTTCCTTGTGTAAACCGAAATATGTGCTGTAATGAGCTTTAACCTTATGACTTGGAATGCGATTGGTATTATGTCGAGCTCGTCTTATTTGTGCAGTGCCTTGTATGAACATAATATTGATATATGTGGTATTGCAGAACACTGGTTATATGAACAAGATCTTAACTTTTTATACTCCATAGACAATATGTATTGTAGTCATGCAGTTTCTGAAAATAGTTTGTCGTTGCCTAGTAACAGGAAAATTGGTAAAGGTTGAGTGTGCATTTTATGGAAACGCGCGTTGAATTACATTGTCACTCCATTTGACATTGAAGATGATAGAATTATTGGAATTCAGATTCAACTTAACCCTGATAATATTGTATATATGTTTCAGGTTTATGTGCCATCTGTTAACCATGGTATGGATATTTTCAAAAGTTACGTTGACAAAATAGAGAACTTGTTCTTTAGTTTCGGTCAGAAAAGGCCTGCGTGTATTATGGGTGACGTTAATGCAACTGTCAATGCAAAGACAAAACGTAACTTACATTTTTCTGAAATGTTGAAAATGAATAATATAATTCGATCTCTCAATGACACCCTGTTGGATAACAAGAGCACTAATTTTAGCTATAATGGCAACATAGGCTCCACCATTGACCGTGTACTATTACCCCATGAGAAAATGGATATAGTTGTGAGCTGCGCTATACCTGATGACAATGCATTAAATGTATCTAGTCACCGTCCAGTAATTTGTACCGTTAGGATACCTGATGTTGACTTTGCGCGACCAAACAATGGTGATACACTACACATAAATTGGCAAAAGGTAACATAGGAGCATATTGATAAATATCAACCATTCTTACTTGATAATGATAATTTTGCCTCTGTGTGTGGAATAAGGGTATTGTGGACACCTCTCAGATTGACAATCTTTACGATTCTATTGTATCTCTCGTTAATTCCGGCAACGAAACCTGTTTTCCGAGGTCAATGTTCAGACATTTTTTGAAACCATATTGGGACGATGACTTGAAGTTTGCTAGTAGGAAGTCAAAGGTCAAACGCCGCCAGTGGAATTCTAGTGGAAAACCGCGTGGCAAAGGTGTCTTATGCAAAGTATAAGGACGCAAAGCGCGTGTTAAGAAAACTTTACCGTAAAAAAGTACTGCAGTACATATAAAATTTGCACGAAGAAATAGATAAATATGCTGACATAGATTCAAAATTATTCTGGAAGTATCTGAAACACCGACAGCCTAAATCACGTTCTGCTGTAGGCAATGAGTTGGTTTTTAATGATATTGTAAATAGAGATCCAGCATCGATTAATGATAAATGGGCTCAGTATTTCGAAGATCTATATACACATACCATCAATGTAAATTTTAGTGAATCTTATAACATGAACATAAATGAAGAAATAAATAGTATTAATGAATATGTCTCGAAATTAACTTTCAGTGAAAGTAATACTACAATTCCGATAGGTGAGGTGAAAAATGCATGTAATAAAGCTAAGAGGAACAAAGCATGTGGGTCAGACAGGTGTTTTTACGAAAATTTCAAATTTGGGGGAGACCTTATTTATAGAAGCTGTGCAAAACTTTTTAGTGTAATGTTAAAATTTTCCTATTGCCCTGTAGACATGAAGAAAGGGGATATTATTGTATTACATAAAGGAGGGAATAAATCTCACAGTGATCCGAACAATTATAGGACAATCACTATTTCGTCTGTTGTCTTGAAGCTCTACGAGTCCGTTATACTGTGGCGCATGTGAGAATACAGTAGCGTAATAAACGATCTCTAGGGCGGCTGTAGAGAGGGCATGGGTTGTCTTATGGTATGTCTCATGCATTACATGTCTTTTTCTCTCTCTATTTGTATACATTTTTTTCACGATTTTTTTACATAATTTCTCTCTCTCTCTCTCTCTCTCTCTCTCTTCGTATCTCTCTCTGTCTCTATGTCTTTTTCTCTCTCTATTTGTATATATTTTTTCACGATTCTCGTGTTGTACTGTATGTATGTTTTTGCTGTATTGTCATAATATATGTGTTGTTTCATTGGTTGTAGATGTCTGTATTTGTCATTAATTGTATGCTTGTATGTCGTCAGTTTGCTTGTTTGTATATGGCTCTCCTATACTGGAGGAATAAAGATTATTATTACTTTTTGAAAAAAAAATAATGTCGCGATTTTGTAAACGGGGTGAGACATTAGTACTCTATAAGGGTCAGACGTGTAGTAATGTATCTGGTCCAACTTTTTTTTTAATAAATCTGCCGAAAAGAGGCATTTACTAGAGACTAGGAAACGTTAAGAATTGTGTAGTTTTTAAACCATTGTGATGAAGCAAATGCTCTATTCATCATAATAGTTTCAGAAAGTGGGTTTTACAGAGGCATCAAAATACGTCAATGTGAGGGAATGGGTTAAATGTATACGATGCCTATATTATCCATTTACTTAATGATTATTTATGCAGGATTCTGTACATTTATAACCTCACGTAATTGGGTTATTGTATAATACAGTTTGTTTTTATGGTAGGGTATCAGATCAGTAATATATACGTAGTCGGGTTGAGATTATGGTGAAACAGTCGGTCGGCTTTAGACTGTGTGGAGTGTTATCTCAGCCGGTAGAGTGTTGGCATGGTATCCCAAAGGCCCTGGGTTCCAGAAAACAAAGCAGGTCATACCGTGTAAGTGGACATTTTCGCGAGAAGGACATTTTTGCTATGTTCGCGTGTCCATCAAACACGCGTAAATATAATCCGCTAAAAAATCGTTCCCTTCTATCCCCATACAACAGACGACAGCTTTCTACAAACGGTAAAACGTAAATATCCTTCGCCGCCATTTGACACACGTATAGCCTTAGTTTATGCGGTGTGCATGATTATGTAATATAGAAACGGGTATCGAAGGAGAATCTGTTCCAATTTGGTAATCGAGTGTTCAATGATACCGTTGTAAATTAATCGCATTAGCAGCTGACTAGTTTTTCTTCATATTTAATCTTTATATTATTAGTTTTTAAGACGAGGTCGAACTGACTGCGTTTTCGGTAAGCTGAAGTCAGTTTTGCATGTAATTAAGAGTGTTTGTATTGAAGTCATACATATCAGTCCGATGTATTAATTGGATGTTTGATCCAAATCCGCTAACGAACGGCCAGTGATTGCGACACAGGTAAATTACAGTGTTATGTGGGTGAACAATCACTGGTGTCAGATAATTATTCAAACTGCTTAAAAAAACAACATGCCCAAACGAATGAATGTTATTTGTTTATAAAATATAAAGATTGCTCTTATAGGAGTTGTCTAAGTGGGGTCTCCTCTGGTAAAAGTTACATGTATCTAATCCAAAATCTACACTAAAGGGATAATTATATAAAACATTTCTGATTATAAAATGCCATAAATGGCCATTGGTTCGTTTGTCACAAATATCCATTGTACAAATTCAGCTAGTATATATTCATGATGTCATTATGTCCTACATGAATATTCAACAAGGGAAAGGGTTAACAGAAATATATTGGTTAGTTTTATTTTCCATGAATTCAAAATGAGGAAACATTAAATATTTTTTATAAGAAGCGTAATGACTACATATCTGTTAACGCAAAGGACACCACTCCTTGTAATGGGATTTCTATAAAGCATGCAAATCTAACCCTTATATAGTGAAATAGTACATAAAGCATGCAACTCTGATCCTTATATAGTGGTATAGTCCATAAAGCGTGCAAATCTAACCCTTATATAGTGAAATAGTCCATTAAGCATACAACTATAACCCTTTTATAGTGGAATAGCCCATAACGCATGCAATTCTAAACCTTATATAGTGGAATAGCTCATAAAGCATGCAACTCTTACCCTTATATAGTGGAATAGTCCATTAAGCATGCAGCTTAATCTTTCCAACAATAAAATAATGAAAATCTTACGTGCCAAAACATGCTTCCTTATTTTACAATTTTTAATTTGTAGGTAAGGCGGATCAACACGCTTTAAATTATGTTGTTTTGTTTTTATTGTATGTAATGCTATTGTATTTTCATAATTTATATACCTTTTATTTCATACATATTGTTCCCATTAATCAGTTTACCACAAACCTGATTTGAGGTAATACTCGATGTTTACACCAATTTGTAAAATGTTTTTGGTAGCTTTTCTTGAGTCAAATTTTAATACTCCTCATCGTCTTAACACATGTTGTTTAAAACAAACCAAACACTCCTAGAGTGCTTGGTTTGCCAGATTATTGGTAGCGATATGTATTTAGTATGTGTAAATATATCGTGGCAATAATTACAAATATTATATAAAATATAATATCAGTTTGTGATAGTTACGTAGGTGGTTCAGTAGTTTCTTACAATTCTGTATTGAATGATATGGTTTACATATTGTGATGTTAGGTACGTTTTACTGTGTATACACGTTGTTATGTTACCATGATGAGACTTAAATAAAGATTGAAACTACAGTAAACCCTCTCTTTAACGGCCACAAAATTACATGAAGTATTTTGTGTTAAAATGCAGGTGGTTGCTTAAAGCAAGGTGAAAGTAAAACAGAACGTTCCTATAGAAGCATTCTGTTTTACTTTCACCTTGCTTTAAGCAACCACCTGCCCTAAATACCAACTAATTAACATAATTTAGTGTCCGTTATAGAGATGTTTTACTGTATAATATGTCACCTTTACAAGATCATGAATTATGTGTTCCTTCTGAATTTACTGCATTTCTCATGTCTGTTATTCTACTAAGCGCAAGCTGACTTGCATTTGCAAACAACCTGGGCCTGACGATACGCCGAGGAACTCAAGAACTCACCAATATGCAAGCTGTTGATGATGAGGAGGACATTTTCTAATGTTGCCAGAACTTGTGGTCCAACCCATTTACTTGTATATCTAATTGTGGTCATTTGTAAAAGGCATATATGTACAACTGTGAAAATATGAGTAATAAATTATGTTTAAACTAAATTATATGCAAGCTGTTTGGCACTAGTTTCTTAACCCATTCTTACCAACGTACGCCTTTTTTTTTATCAGAACGGTTTCAAAACAATACAATTCTAAAATTCTCCTTTTCTATACTTCATGTTTCTTTTCGGTAGATTAATTAAAGAAGGTTGATCTAAAATAGTCTAGAAGGGAATGAGTTAAGCACTATGCCTTATTCGCAATCTGATTCGCATTTGCAAAGAGTTTAGACCAATGTGAGCTGCCGAGGTGACATAGAACATATGCCGAGTAACCCGACGTTCCACTGGTATCCAAGCTGTATGGCGCACTCGTTAGTGCCGCTAAAGAGTGCCGTAAACCGCGGAAATTCACTATTGCATTCTGGCAGATTAGCAGTTTGAATCCGACAGATACTAAATCTTAAAGAGAATATACAGAACTACTGCATGATGCATTTAATCGCTAGCCAATCGTAGCGCTGCATGACCTATTCATTCTATGTGCCCGTCTTTTGTATTACTACGCTGTTTGTTAATAATTTAAGCAGTCGTCAGTTATAACATGCTTTACTTTCTGGGGAGGCCACTGTGGTATATCTATATAAATTCAATAGCCATGATTGCCTCCCTTTACAAGGATGTTGTGCTTTCCATTGCCTCAGATAAACTTGTATGTTTGCTTAATTAAGTTTGATTTAGATGTTGTTTGCTTGCTTTTTCCCCTTTTGTGATTTTCCCCCATTGTTTCTGTTTTATGTCTGCATGACACTGTACATTGTAAATACTTTGGATTTTTACATATGTTTGTCGGAAAAAAGCTTATGAGCTAATGTTACTTTTATTTATATCCGACGTATAATAAAATTTCTCGTATCTTGTATGGCACGTTTTAAGGGTTATGTGATCATTGAATCTTAGTTTCGTGTTCATTGCAAATTGTTTTTATAAAACGCATTTACTATAATGAATATGACACTTGCTAGAGCTTGTCATATTATCACAATGAACTCGTTTCGCAAAAAGTATATGAACTCTCTTTTAACCCTTTGCTTGCTATTCACTTCAATATACCTACCTGTAAATAGTGAAGACCCTCCTGCAGGAGCTGTCTCATCAGGTTCTGCACTATTTACAAGTTGACTGTGCAACCAGTGCACTCCACAACAGTGATTTCACAGCGATCCACTTGTACACAGTGAAGATATATGTAATTATACAACAGGGCATGGGTAAAGAAGGAGAAATGTATTTTAAAATTCAGCAAGGGAACGGTTAAGATCCTCTATATCGGAGATATTCAAAGCCAAACTTACTAATGCAGGGCAAATAGATCACCGATAAACCCATAGGATTCCAGTGAATACGTTCTACAGCGTGTGACAGAATATTCGAAGAGGGTTACGAAATACCATCAGTCATATGTTTGGTACATGTTATTATGCTTTGCTAAGTAAATTAATTTATACTTAATTATTATCTCGCTGTTAATTGTAATACGTATAGTGTTAATTTTGATATAGTCAAAATGAAGCAACTTGCTTAAATATATAAATGTATTATCCTCCTAATTTGACCTCTTACTCGATTAAATTTCATCGGGATTGTTCGTAATACACTGTGACAAAAAAAGAGCAAACCAAGAGCCGGTTATAATCATGTTCCACGAGGATTGTACAGTAAACCCCATCTAATGCGACCACTGAGTGGATAAACATCTCTGTCTTTATAAGCAGGTGGTTGCTTAATACAGGAGCTTTCTGCATAAATTTCGTCCTGTATTAAGCTACCACCTGCCTTTGCCACTATGAATTATGCCTTGTTTTGCTGGTCGCACTTGAAGGGTTTTACTGTATTTTTATAGTGCATTCTTATACCTTCGGAAATTTATTCGAAGATTTCCGACGATAATATACGGAATATGCATGAGTCTCAGGTCAAATTGGTAAGATAATATTGTATTTAATTGTTTTGATTATTAGGGATAACTCTTCTGGTCTTGCTGTTGATGTTGGAGATATATTACATCAACCATTTACTTGAAATGAACGCTTTTTACGCTTGGCAAACAGGAGGCCCAGATCAAACGGCCTTGTTCACTTAAGGAATTATAGTAAAATTTCGATTATTCGAATTTTCGTTATAAACGAATTCAGACCCTTTTAGGCAGGTGGCTGCTTAATGCATGATGAAAGTCATGCAGAAAGCTCCTCTAGGAGCTTTCTGCATGACTTTCACCATGCATTAAGCTGCCAGCTGTCTTAAAGATCGATAATAATACGTATTTTAGTGTTCGAATAATCGAGGTTTTACTGTATATCGATATAATTTTACAGTTTCTTTCACGGCCCGCAATTCTTGTATACCAATTCAATATTTATGGTGTAATTATATCGTGGATAGTCATGATGGAAAGTGAACAGTCGAGGTTAATGTTTAATACTAATACATGTTTTGAAGTTCTATTTTTGGATAACCTTATCAACTCTTTACTCTATGCTATTCATGCAAGAAATAATGACGTCATTAACATTGAGTAGAATATTATAATTGCACGTGGACACAGACATATTTTGGCCATAGCGGAACTTGTATAAGCAAATCTATATTATAGTGTAAAAAACGGAGCAGACCCTGGCCAGACAGCTACTACACGAGTCTTCTGATCTGTGTGTACTCTGTTTATAAATGCGTAGAATTTTTTTTCAATAATTCAGGTTAATTGGAAAGTCATTACATAGAAAATTTCGGAATTCAAGCGGAAAAATAATTTGTTTTAAAAAAATTATCCCAGTCACCTGCAACAGTGCATTGTTCAATGTAACTGATTCAACTCCACATATAATTTCGTAAAAGTGAAGATGAATCGAGATCCCGTGATAAACATTCTTCTATGTTCAAAACGTTATGAACAATTTTGACCATGTATAAACATTGAGTTACGCTGAGTCTCGCCTAGATCCAAGCTGTATACCAGACCAGAGACCAACACACGACATTCAAATACATTGCTCACAAATTTAAACAATCGCCTGATATGTTCCCATAGAGGTACATTCAGTACCCCGCATCATTTGACAAGCTGTCATTTCTGTGAGGGAGGCCTAAAAGCTTCGCTATTAACGTATATGAAATTTCAATTCATTCAACAACTTCTTCCACAGTGATTTAATTCTGACCAGTTCCCGTACTCAGTTGAGACATAATTGCAAAAAGCTGGTTTATTACACAAACACAACAGGTGTTTTCGATATAAGTATTTTCCATGTGAAATAGACAAACCTAAAATGTTACGAGAACAGTTTCCAAGAACTAACAGATGGTTACGAATATTGAATATAACCCTTTGATCCGTTAAATTTTGTTAGCTGTTTATTTAACCCTTCGCTTGCTATTCACGTCAATATACCTACCTGTAAATAGTGAAGACCCAGATGAGACAGCTCCTGCAGGAGCTGTCTCGTCAGAGTCTGCACTATTTACAAGTTGATTGTGCAACTAGTGCACTCCACAGCAGTGAATGCACAGCGAAATACTTGTACACAGCGAAGATATGTGTAATTATACAACAGGGCATGGGTAAAGAAGGAGAAATGTGTTTTAAAATCCAGCAAGAGAAGGGTTAAGTCACTTTATGGTCATTCTATCCGAGTGTAGAGAAATCAAATTTGTAATGCAAAATGTGATTTGTTCAATAGATAACATAAAAGATGCAAAATAGAAAGACATGTATTTGCAGTGTCGAACGAAAGTCTACCGAAACGATTCGACTGTCGCTACTATGTAAACCGCTACTATATAGTTATGCTTTAACAAATTGCTTAACCGTCACTTTTTGTACTGCAAGAGTTTTGTTACGAGTTACAATAGTGACATTATCTATTGTGTTTCGTCACTTGACGATTGATGATAACTCCCCTGGGAATTACTGGAAAATCGCGCTCATGGAGTGAAATTGTGCAAATGTATGACTCGAATTGTTTTAAGTGGACTAGATAGTTTGGTTTAGTATAAATACGAATAGCTTTTCAGCCTTTGGAAGTCATGGCAATATACCGTGTAATTTGGATGAATACACGTCTTTTTCGAGCAAAATGGTGGAAAGAGAATATGACGGCAGATGGAACTATGGGAATTTTAAAATTGGCGACAATGCCAAAGTTAAAGAATTTTGTGTATTGTTTAAAGAAAAACGACATTTTCGAGTCAGATAACGGGTAAATTATTCAAATTGGTGTAGAAAGATGGTCCTAAAATAGGGCGACATCTCCATGTCGAATTTTGTAGAGTCCAATCTGTTATTATTTCATAAGCAGACAGAGTAAACAAAGCAAGCCCTGATCAGACGGCTCACATGGGTTTACTGTGTTTGCAAAATGCATGAAAATGCATTTACAGGCGGGGTTAATATGTTTATGTACTGTTATGTACAGTAAAACCCCGCTAATGCGACCACCTAAAAGAGGTATAATTATGAGTGCTAGGTGCAGGTGGTAGCTTAATGCAGGACAAAAGTAATACAGAAAGCTCCTAGAGGAGCTTTCTGTATTATTTTTGTCCTGCATTAAGCAACCACCTGCTTATAAGGACACTCATGTTTATTCATTAAGTGGTCGCATTAGCGGGGTTTTACTGTATATTCATGTCAATTCTTAACAGGTCTATGGTTCAAACCATTCGTTCTCTATGTGAGCATACTCACTGTCGGTTTGTTTTCTAAGACTTTCGCATGTAACGTTGGAGAGCGGATATCATAGGTCATTCATTTAAATGTATTCATAATTATCATTTTCAGAAGAAAAAACCCAGTATTTAAATGGCTTACACTGAGTACAAACACAACGAACAACATTTCAGTTACTATTTCTATTAGTTTTGATACATGAAAGACAGAAAAGTATACTGCAAAAGCTGACCAAAGACGTTAGTTAAATTTATTAAAAACAATACAATAAAAGCTAAACAAAACTAAAATTGTTACAACCCCGGGAACGTTTATTTAAACTAATGCGGTATTCAGTCAAACCCCTCTGAACCGGGCGATACATGTAGTATAAATATCAGTCTTGGGGGACAGGTGGCAGCTTAATGCTTGGTGAAAGTCATGCAAAAAGCTCCTCTTGGAGTATCTAAATTCGCATGTATTAGAATTCAGCTTTAGAGGATTTTACTGTACTTGTATGTCAGGGAATGTGGGAAAAGGAAAATAACAAAACAAAGGAGACACTATTATTACCGTATTCTCCCTAATACACTCATCCGCTCTAATACATGCCACTTTACTTCTAGGGAGAAAGTAACGATGAATAAAACATAAAAAACTCTATATAATAACCATTAAATAAAGAAAAACGTGTTTTTCAAAGTACTGATTGTTTAAGGCAGACTGAAAGCAATCCAGAACATGTCATATGGTTTCCATTCTGCATGAAGTAACCGCCTGTTTACAACATGCAATAAACTCATTTTTGAAAATTGTTATAACCCCGTGGACGTTTATTACACTTAATACTGCATACTCGCATGCCATGAAATATCAGAAAAAGAAAATAAAAGCACACGAGGCACTAGTTTAACTTGGGCAAGGGTAACCTAAGATAATAGTATTAAGGTATGTTCCTTAAAAAACACACCTACACTAATCAATGCCCCTTACTTCGAAGGAGAAACCAACGATGAATGAAACAGGCAAAACCTTATATAATAACCATTGAAGAAAGACTAACAACAGGCTTTTCAAAAAACAGTTGGTTGCTTAAGGCAGACTGAACGCAACACAGACAATGCCAAATGGACTTTCTGCATCACTTTAATTCTACAGGAAGATAACTTCTTTTAAGAATTATAACAATTCCTTGGAACGTTTATTGCAGATAATACGGTATGCAGTAAAAATCCACTTACCGGACGCTAAATTAAGTTCAGTAGAACACCTCTAATGTCACGCTCAAATAAGTACAACAAAGCCCCTCTAACCGGACTTTAGATTAAAAAAAGTAAAGTACCTAGTTATAGTCTGCTTTCAGTCCGAATGACCGCTCAGCCGACTGTACATTTACTCCCCTGGTCATTGAGTCGTTGGCCTACAATAGTGAGCACTGCTAACATGCTAACAATCATGCAGCCGCGGTACCGGCGAGTTGCCCTCACAGGTACCCATTTTAACCCCTGGGTGGAGAGGATGTGAGGGTGGGAAACACGGAAAAGCGTCTCTGAAATTTCCGAGAGGGACCGGGATTTGAACCCCGGACCTCCGGACTGATAGTCAAGCGCGTTATCACTAGACCACCGCCACCTACAATTAAGTATAAGTATAAGATTAAGTATAAATTTCCAATCTATTCCAGTTTTAATTATCGATATATCTGTCCTAAAAATGATTTGTTTTCAATATTCAAACGCATTATATATACTAGTACTCAGTTTTGTTCATGTAATTTATTCTGCATATATCATATGTGAAAGGAGCGCTATATAAATACATTGTATAGTATAATAATAGTATAAATATCAGTATTGGCAGCTTAATGCTGTGTTAAAGTCATGCAGAAAGCTCCTCTAGAAGTTTTCAGCGTTTTCTTCATGACTTTCACCCTGCATTAACCACCCACCTGCCTAAAAGTAGCCAGATTCTTCTCCACTAGAGTTCCGGTTCAGAGGGGTTTACTGCTATCGTATGTCAGGGAATATCAGAAAAGGAAAATAATAAAAAACAACAACAAATAAGGCACTGGTTATTATCCTACCAATTTGACATGAGACTCATGGATATTCCGTGAATTATCGTCGGTAATCTTCGAAAAAAAGTTCCGGAGGTATGAGAATGCACTAAAAGAATACAATAAACCCACTCTAATGCGACCAGCAAAAAGGGGCATAACTCACCGTGGCAGATGCAGGTGGTAGCTTAATACAGGACGAAAGTTATGCAGAAAGCTCCTGTAGGAGAATGCCCTGCATTAAGCAACCACCTGCTTATAAAGACAGCCATGCTTATTCATTAGGTGGTCGCGTTAGAGGGGTTTTACTGTACAATCCTCGAGGAACATGATTATTACCGGCATTTTGTTTGCATTATTTTTCACTGAGTATTACGAACAATCCCGATAAACACGGCGAACTTTTATCGAGTCTCAGGTCAAATTGGGAGGATAATAACTTCGGTCACACTAACGTAAGTCAATCATATTATTGTCCTGTTTTATTAACCTGTCAAATTATACGCTTGCTGAACACGTCATATATAGCTTCGGTTGATATCGATTGTTTCCGCTAATAAAAGCTTTCCTACTTGGCTTATTCAAGTACCTGTATATTTATTGTGAATCTCGTGAAAAACGTTTGAAACACAGGTTTACCCAAGCTAAATATATCCTTTCAGTGACGTAGGAATATTCAAATTTGACAGGTTAATAAAACAGGACAATACATATGTATGCATGTTGGGTCTCAGTTCATTTCAAATGATTTTATGCAAAGAATTTAATTCCCTGTTTGCAAAGGCATCTCTGTCAGGCCAAATGTTAAGCAGAAAGCAACGCATCAATTCTTTCTATATCAGAAAGCTTCTTAACCATTCTCTTGCTGAAATTTAAAATGCATTTCTTCTTCTTTACCCATGCCCTGTATAATTTGTCACCGTGTACAAGTATTTTCGCTGTGCAATCACTGTTGTGGAGTGCACTGGTTGCACAATCAACTTGTAAATAGTGCAGACCCTGATGAGACAGCTCCTGCAGGAGCTGTCTCATCTGGGTCTTCACTATTTATAGGTAGGTATATTAATGTGAATAGCAAGCGAAGGGTTAGACAAACGACATACACTGTGGCCTACCCTCCAGGCAATGTAGTACATCGTGTAGTTTTCGGCAAGTCTACAAGACGGGCTCGATTGTTTATGACAATCATTCATTAAATGAATGCAAAAGTATACAACAGTAAAACCTCTCTATAACGGCCACTAAATTGTGTTAATTAGTTGGTATTTTGGGCAGGTGGTTGCTTAAAGCAAGGTGAAAGTCAAACAGAATGCTTCTCTGGATATTGGGGCGTTCTGTTTTGGGTGATTCTTCAAAAATTTGTAATTTTGCCTACAAATTTTTCAAAAACATTTTGCTCATAAAACCGTTTGCTTAACACGTATACCATAACTATGAACTGTCTTTGACTTATAAAGAGTAATGTCCGTGCTGATTGTTCAATAGAAATTATTTTTTTTACATTTTATAAATTGCCAATGACCTGAAAATGTCATTACCGCAACGATGTATAATTGGACCTCGTTTTATCTTAATATTTAGTTAAAGGGTGTTTATCGTTCATGATGTGTGTAAATTATGAATATGAATAACGTAATTCTGTTTCTTTTAGTAATACATCTTGCAAAATCAAAAATTGTCTCTTAAGGTGATTGAAACAGCTAATTTTTAAGATTTTGATGTATCGAAATTGTCTTCAAAGTGTTACTAAATTTCTTTTAATTAACTAAAAGCATGCTTTATACTAGCTTTAGGACTAATTTATCGTAAAAGTATACAGTTCAAACATTTCCATTGCTCAATTTTAAAAAAATGGCAAAAAATGCCAAAAAATGAATGAAAAACGTTTCGGTAATGACGTTGCGGTAATGACGTTGCGGTAATGACAGCAAAAAGTAAAGCCAAATGGTACTGAATTTATTCAGAAATATTATTTATTTTGTTTTTGGATGCAAGTTAAAGTCGTATTTTCACAAAATAGTTGTAAGATACCAAAATAATTAAGGGTTATATCAGTACCGTAACACAGGCCGTTTCGGTAATGACCGTTTCGGTAATGACATTTTTGTTTATTTTTCATAATTTCAGGCATTTACCCAGTACATGTTTCAATTATTTTATGCATTTAAGCATCGTGTACACACAGCGTATACGACAAGATCTGTTAACATGAATTTATAGTTCAGCTTGCCTGGTTTGAGGGCGTTACGGTGCTGACGGCCTAAAAACATAATCAATAGAAATAAATGTTTTGGAGGCCATTTCTTATAATAGAACTGGGATTGCTAATTCGAAGTGTACCCTATAATGACTGAATGGGGAAAACCTTCTGATGACGTCAGAAGGGATTTCCCTTAATTTCAAGATAAAATAGGTACAGGCTAAAACACCATACCGTTTCGGTACTGACAGGAAATCGAGGGACAAAAATCAGCAGCTGAAAAAAGCCACTAAAGATTAAACTAACAACTATATTTTGTATTCATTCATTCTATGATAATATAATGACATTATCAATAGAGAAAAATTATCAAATTTATGATGATTTAAGGTCAAGATATCTCATTCTATTATGTGTTGTATCATGAGGGACATGGGAATTTTGCACCCCCTTTCATATTTCAAACTCGATTCCAAGAAAATGAACATAAATTCTCACTGGTTATCACTATATTCTCACTAAGGTATGTCATATTAACTAGGCAAAGATAAAATATTCTTATAAAAGTAAATTTTTATGACTTTTAAATCATGTGAAAGGTGAGGGACAGCATATTACACATTTTTGAAGAATCACCCTTTTACTTTCACCTTGCTTTTAGCTGCCACTTTCCTTTAACAGAACTACTTGATGTAATTTAGTGGCCGTTATAGAGAGGTTTTAATGTAGTCCGGTTAGGATATGTCACAAACATCATGTTAACCCGTTGATTGCGGACCACGCTTGCACTATCATTTGCAATAAATGTTGACCTAGAATAGAAGGCTTCCAGAGGTATCCCAGCTCTGGGTCTGCACTGTTTGTCGTTCAAATTCTTGCAAGTGTGTGCATTTTATACTGAGAGGACTTTATAGTTACCACTGATAGGCCTTTTCAGCTCTGGTCGTAAAACCCAACTCACTCACTCACTCACTCACTCACTCACTCACTATTCAACTCTGAAGCTTGGATATATGTTATGTACAATGTCCCACTAAGGGTATATCAGTTGAATAGATACCTATAATACCCAGACCTATAATACACAGTTATATAATACATTGACACCGTTCATACTAGGTATAATTCTTAGCATTGAATCATCTAATCATGCATAGTATAAACAATATAGCTATATACGTCCATTTTCACTAATTCAGTGGTTCGCTGTCGTGAATAAAATCCGAGTCATCTTGGTCCCGGAGTCGACGCTACATCCTCTGAGTTAACAATGCCAATTGTTTAACCGTTTACTCCATGAATACTTATGTAAAAATCATGACCTTTCAGTCAACTGATATCTATAACGGAAATATAGTCAAAGTCACGGAATACTTTAGCGTAAGTAGATGTAGTAGAATCGGATCTATAATGTTTTCATAAGCAAACAGCAGACTCTGATCACACAGCGCAAAAAGGAACCGTCTGATCTGGAACTACTCTGTTTGCAACGGCGTGTAAAGGCATCTGTATTGATGGAGTAAAGAGTTAATACCGTATATGATACTTTACAGAAACGGATGCATGCTTTTGAACGCACATGTCCTGTGTGAAAAGAGCGCTATACAAATGTGGTATAATAATAATAATAATAATAATAATAATAATAATAATATTAATAATCATGTGAATTAAAGATTAGAACTTAGTTTAGCAAACAATTATGACAATTATTACATCAGAGTAATCGCTACATATAATTCTATATACAAGTAATTTCATATTTTCGAAGTATTCAAAAGATATCCTTATGGTTTGCACAATGGCTGGTGCATTTTAATCCGAAAAAGACAGAGGTTGTATATTTTACTACACCCCCTATATTATCATTAGAAAATACGCAATTACATGTAGAATTTGTTGAACATCACAACCATCTAGGTATAAGACTAAGCAAAAACGGATCCTGGCACGAACACATATAAAATATAGTTTCTTCTGCTTCTAGAATTTAAGGTTCAATGAAATCATTAAAATATAGTATTAAACGAAAAACTCTTAATCAAATATACAATGCGTACTTAAGACCAATTTTGGAATACGCGCCTGTTATTTGGGACAAATGTACTGTATATGAAAAAGAACGTTTAGAAAATACACAATACGAAGCAGCAAGGACTATTACAGGTTTGACGCGTCCCGTTTCAATTGAAACAGGCGTAAATGACAAAAACCCAGTTTTGGTTTTAAAGTGAAATTTCAGCCGACTCCGGAATATATTAATGAACTTTTCCCCTCAACTCAATATGCTCTCCGTAATAGTGATACTTTCGTAATTCCTAATAGAAGAACAGAAATATACTCAAATTCAACAATTCCCTCAACAATAAAGCTTTGGAACGATCTAGACATAGTCTAGTCCATTCGTCACAGTCCATCTCTAAATACATTCAAATATATAACATGTCTATTTATTTTAATGTACCGAAATATTACCTATGTTGAGATCGTTTCTATTCAATCCGCCATTCGCGTCTTAGAAATAAATACAGCAACCTACACAACGACCTCTTCATAAATCATTTACGTGACAATGCAATTTGTACATGTAACATTGACACGGAAGATGCAGAATACTTCTTTTTCAAATGCACACTATATTCAACCCAAAGACTCGAATTGTTTTTAGCTCAAGCATTATTTATATGTTTACACACGAATATCTGCTTTCAATGTGAAGGGCCGTTTCTAATGGTGTAATAACTTGTGGTCCAACCATTTTGCTATTGCTTTATATTATACTTATGTATGAATATGATATATTGTAATCATGTACAAATGTAAGCAATAAAATATGATTAAACTAAACGAATACTCGCATCTGGTTTGCGGGATGTGATTTGCGAGTACCCGAGTATGGTCCTAATTAGAATCCTTTCATATTTCCTTATCATATAGATTAATTTACTGTGCATTTCTATTTCAAACCTGGATTCATTTTGGAACAGCAACACTAGCATTCTAAAATAATGTTTACTTTCTTACCACTTCCCACATTCATGTTTTCATTCATCACTTTAAACAATTCACGTCCCCACAAAACAATTTTAGTCCGTTCATAAACAATAATGTACCATTTAGTTATCGTTGAGTACTCTTAGTTCATTCGGTAAAAATACGTGTTAATCTTCACCAATCATTAAAGTAGACTATTTGCAGAAGTTTGGACTAAACTGACCCTATTTAGACACTGCTTTTATTGCCACCTGACTGTGACTACACTGTTAACACAGCCATCGTTTAAAATGCATTTAAGCTGCCTTTAAGCTGAAATAATTATTATTGTTCAAATATAATAAATCAATATGTATATTGATCGGTAGGAAATTTTAGTAATTGCCTCCAACCACAAAACCCAACCACTTTTAGTGCCATTTGAACCAACGAATCCTGTTTGTTTACTGATTTAGAATCTCATTGTGCTCTTAATTGTAATCCTAAATGTTTGAAACCGTTATGAGGACACTAAACATGTTTAATTCAAACAACACTTATATTTACACGTATATTGTACATGTCTACGGTAGAACCTGTTTTAAAGGGCATCAAAATAGGGCTTATAGGTCTAAGGCATGTGGAAGCTTAATAGAGGCCCTGCATTAAGTAACCACTTGCTTTTTAATACTCATATGTTGAATAAATGAATGGCCGATCAGGACAGGTTATACTGTTTACACAAACATTGTGTTTAGTTTTATTTACATTTCGATGCATGGTTTGCATTATTCGAACAATTTATACTGTTTTGCAAATATTAACTCTTCCTCGGCTATCAGATTAGATGTTAACCCTTTCCTCCATAAATACGCCTTTCTACGCATCTGTAATAGTAACTTAATTAAACCATTGTGATAAATAGAGCATTTGCCCCTATAGGAGCAAATGCTCTATTTATCACAATGGTTTCAAATTACAAAATTCTAAAAAAATCCTTTTCTCTAGTTAATGCTCCTTTTCGGTAATTTTATTCAAAGTAGTTGGATATAAAATTAGCCTATGAGGAAAAGGGTAAAGCACCAACGACACTGGTTAGATACTAATTTTGTTGATATCTGATCGGGGTGTTAAATCAAGTTTAATTCATCAACGGCACATATCGTCCAGAGTGTGCGTATGGATTTTTAAATGTAGCAAAAATAGAATAAAAAACGATACAGAAATTTAGGGATCTTAAGCAATTGTCTCCTATCAAATATCGATTCTCAAAGCACAATGTTTATTTAATCGATGCTGTTCAGTAAGTCTTTAGTATTTAATGCTAAAGAAGCAACGCGTGTTAGATGAAAACAACAAAACTATTTACATGTTAACACCAACCAAACGCAAATTCGTTTGATTTACAATTCAGTGCATGATATGCACTATCCGACATGTACATACCGATTAGCAAATGTTTAAGATTTTAATATAATGTCACTCATAAGATAAGATTACATTTATAGCTGAATATATGTAAAAACATAAGTGATGCATTCACAATATGCATGCACATTTATGATTCATCCTCTTCGTGCGTGGCGGTGTTTTCAGGCTGAGCCTTTTGGCGCCGAAACATTACTCTGTACAACAGGGATCTCTGTGAGGTTGAATTTTGGCTGAAAAATATATTGAATACAAAACTGAGATTCTCGTGTGATTTCCTCGGTTATTGATTACAAAACTATGAAGCTCGCATGTGGTTTCCTTGTTTATTGATTACAAAACTGTGATACTCTCTTGTGATGTCTTTGGTTTGGGACATGCCATTCTAAATGGCAGCTATACATTCATTACTTATCTCTAACCACAATTCCTAGGTCACACATACACGGATTTGACGCCGGATTAGATACGGATTCGGTCAGGCATCATTCTTGGCAATCTGTATTAGTCCATAGCTTTCTATATTTTATCCGTTGTCATGCTTAGTAGTATTTGTATATCAATAGCTTTCTGTTTTTAGCAGTAGTCATACGTAGTAAAAAGTAAAAAAAGTACATAGTTAGAGTCTACTTTCAGTCCGAATGACAGCTCAGCCGACTGTACATTTACTCCCCTGGTCATTGAGTCATTGGCCTACAATATTGAGCACTGCTAACATATGGCGCAATCATGCAGCCGCAGTACCGGCGATTGACCCTCACAGTTACCCTGGGTGGAGAGTATGTGCAGGTAGGAGACACGGAAAAGCGTCTCTGAAATTTCCGGGAGAGACCGGGATTTGAACCCCGGACCTCCGGACTGATAGTCAAGCGCGTTATCACTAGACCACCGCCACCTGCGGTAGTAGTACTTGTATTATCCGTGACAATCTTCAAAAGTTGACCACGGATCAAACAACTGTAGTACATTCGTGCTATTCCGTATTAAACCGTTCTCATTTGTACTAACTCTTACTTGTACCGTAGCAAATCGTTGTTCATCCGCAGTGCACACGCCCTTACACGCGTCGTTCCGTATTAAACCGTACTATTTCCATATTAATGCCTAGATCACACATCCACTACGGATTAAATCTCACGGATGACCCCAGAAATGCAAACTTCCGTAGTCCGATACGGAGGCACACAACGACGTGACTACGGATTTTAACGTACATATAGTAACATAATGTTGAATTAGGCCACGAAGGATACGGAATATTACGCTACGGCACGGTTAATACGAAAGTGACACGGTTTAATACGGAAAAGACACTGTTTACGGAACGACACCTGTGAGGGCCCGTGCACTATATAAGTAAGGATTTATACGGTTTTGGTACGAACTAAAACGGACCCATACGTTCTAATACGGTTTAGAAAGGATGTACTACGGTTGTTTGATCCGTGGTGAGATTTTAACAAGTTCAAATATTGTCACGGATATGCAAGTACGACTACGCATGACAACGGCTAAAATACGAAAAGCTACGGACCAGTACAAACTGCCACGAATGATACCGGATCATATCTGTAGCTAATCCGGCGTCAAATCCGGAATGTGTGACCATCAAATCCCGTTGTCACACCATTGTTTGCATCGGTATCGCACTACGGAATTAGGCATTTCCGGGGTCATTTCGTCGAGGTGATCCGTGAATGTGTGACCTAGGCATAGCATTGCAACTCTTGTAAATTTAATCACATCACGTATTGCACCTTATGACCCTTATTCTGCCACATGCGGTAGATCGAACTTGTTCATAAATAATTATTAGCTTATCATTTATAAGTTTTGCTGATCAATTACAATTAAAATATTCATATACCGCAATTTTATTCATTTACATACTTTTCAAATTAATCATGTTCAATTAGATACTTTATCAACCCAGTCCTGGATCGTGATGCTAATACATAGTGCCCAAATGTACCTAGCTACAGAGTGTGAAATCATTCAACTGTTCAATCCGTTTCATTTTCCCGAAACAAAACCCAGGAAACGGGTTAAGGCAAATGGTTAAACATTTTGCTAACTAAATAAAGTATTTGTAAATAAACATTTTTACTGACCTAGATCTAGATCTGAACACTTTCCACAGTACAAAACCCACAACGACACAGACAATCAAAGCTCCGATGGTCACGAGCACAATAAGCAGGTAGTTGGTTTCTTTGACCGAGTCCTTACACGCTAAAAGTAGCATATATTATTTAATCCTGTATTGATAGAGTCCAATCGGTATGAAATGTGTACAGTTTACTGGAGCATTTCAAATGACAAAAAGTGCATACCATGCTCAGAGGGTTCCCCCAGGAGCCCCTTAATTTATCTCTTCACTGTTTGCAAATATCAGTACACTCCTTTCAATCATAGACGTAAGACATATTGAAACACACTGGCAACAATATAGAGTTTATTCTAATCATTCACACTAGAAAACGAACAGTTGATATCTGTTTACAAATTATTTGCACCAATTAGACATGTTAATATTAAACCTTGTTGGTTAAAATATTGATTAATTAATGTTGACTTTGAAAATATTCAGAACCAAGTTGTATTATATACATAACATAAATTTTATTTTACCGTCAGTCCAGCTGAACCTGTTGAGTCTAGGGTCACATTTGTTACAACCAGATATTGTTCCGTTTTGGATACATGTTCTGTTTATGTAACAATAGCCGGGCTGAAATATGTCGTTGCAATTAATTCAATATTACAGAAATTACTTTTTACAGTCATTATTAATGATATCAGTGTTTCGATGATCAAATAATTACTAAGTTACAATGTATAGATAGTATTCTGTTTGTAAATGTGTGTTTGCAAAATGTGACAACTATAAGAAAATGAAACGTGCCACACAAACGCTCATGGTTTGTATTTAAATATTTAAAGGTAATATATTTCTATTACTAAAGTATTCATATTTTGAAATACATGTAGTCCAATAACCATTGAAATGTTACTGTTTGGTCGTATTATGAAGATTGCTTAACAACATACATCGTAGGCATTTATGTATAAATGATAACAATTAACATTACAACTTGCAATTTCTTGAATTAGAACAAAATAATATTATTGTGATATCACGAACACATACGGAACAAATCGGAAACCCACATAGTTGATACGGAATTAAAACGCATCCGAAAAATTAAACGTGAGCGAATAACATTGGCTACCTTAATAATTAGCACCAAACATTGAAACAGTAATAATTAATGTGTATACACTGTGAATTCGTCTTTTTTCTGACGGTGCAAATAATATAAATGTTATATGCTTTATTCTGCTAAGTTATGTCTATCAAGCGCTAATATGCCAAAAATCTACTTCTCCTTGGGCATATGCATTGAGTAGGTAGCGCAGATAATTTCCTCATTCCAGAGCTACAGATGCTTAAATTAAAACATTTTCAAAAGTAACTCCTTCATTTCTCCACCTACCCCTATTTTGTCGCCAGTCTTTAGAATCGTCTAGAAGGGTTGGTGGAAAAATAACCATTTTAGTATTTGTGTTCGCATCTTTATCTGTCCTAATTTACCCACAGTGATACTTTCGGTTTACCTGCAAAGCAATGTAATCTGTTCCATTTCCATCCTGTGTAAGGGATAGGCATGCACTGTCAATAATGATGATGAACTGGAAATCACTGAAGTTCAATCCGTTATTGCTGAGGGAGATCCCAATTCGTTCAACTAAGACTAATTTGGAACCTGTGTTCCTTGTCACGGTCGGGTAGAACTCGATCTCATTAAAGTTGAGATACGAACAGCCAGTAGTAGTTGTTTCCACAGGACCAAAGTACCCATCGGTACCCGCCTTTGAATAAATATCATATATGAAACAGTAGTAAAAGTCAAGCAGAAAAAGCCACATACAAGGCTTTATCATATCTTATTCTATCGATACCTTATTCATTCAGAATTAAGAAGCCACCTGTGACAAAATGCAAGAAGCGCCTTTTAAAACAAGCTGCGCCCCGGAGACGTTTATTAAAGACAATACGGTGCTACAAAATACAGTAATACTGTTGTTTTCAGCACCACTCTTAAATGAGTATATACTGTTTGCAATGACCGCTATACTCATTCTACATTTAACTTTTTTGCATTTAAGTAATTTTTCGTCTGCAATAGTTGTCGTCTTCTTCAATTCTTAAAATAAACTTCTCTTTTCTTCTCTCATTTCTTTGCAAAAATATGGTCAATATGACAAACAGTTTGGATCCTGATAAGATACCGCCTCTAGATCCAAACTGTTTACATAGGTAATCACATTTAGCCGCTAACGTGCAAAGAGTCTCGAGCTCAATTTGGCCTGGTGCATTAAGAAGATTAGCCGCTAATTGACAACATCCTCATTAAATATAGTACTTTATCCATTCATTCAATTAAAGTAATTTTATCCTTGGTATTTACACAATATGAAAGTTTTGCAATACAGTAAAGCCACTCGAAACCGGAATTCTAGTAGGGAAAAGTTTACTTTTAGACTGGCGGCTGCTTATGCAAGGCGAGAGTCACGTGAAAGCTCCTAAAGGAGCTTCTGTATGACTTTCAGCATCCATTAAGATTTTACCTTTTTCCAAGACCGATGTTTCTACTAAACCTAACGTCCAGTTATATAAATTTCAAAATTTTATAACTTGTAAGACAAACTTTCATTTTACAACGGAGCAAACCACACCTGCTGTATTTCCAAGTTGCACGATGCTTCATTAACAAATCCATCACCCCCTACAGTAATAACCGTACAGTCATCTCCACGCGCAACGTCACAGAATCCATCAAAGGAAATGTTGTCCAGCTTTGGCGGAGTGTTAAGGTTTACCAAACAGAGATCTGTTCCATACCCCTCATCACAATCACACGAACCTTGTACGAAAAGGAAAATGAATAGATAAGGGACCGTTAGGTGGATTGTCAAGGTTTGCTAAGTAGAGAGTCTGTTCCATATCCCTCATCACAATTCAATGAACCATGTATTAAATAGATGTAACCATAAAAGGTGAAAAAACATATTAACCGTTTGATATGAAATGCTTCATCATTCGTTGTGTGTTCACTCAGAAAGTATTATTGAAATTAGATAGATATAAGTTGGCATTATGAAGTGATATGTATCAACTTCCGTTGGTAACATAAATATACAGTAAAAACTCGATACTACGAACTTTTAGTAAAGAGGAATGTTGGTCCTTGTACGCAGGTGCCTGCTTAATGCAGGGTAAAATTCACACAGAAAGATTCTCTTTCATCCTGCCACCTGTGTTTAAGATCAATAATAGTACATATTTGAATGTTCGTAATATCAAGTTTTTATTGCATTTTATAATAGATTCAAAATAAGATAATATAATGTACATATATTATAGACCTACCGGTAGATTAAAGTGTTAATCACCTACACTTTTGCTATCACTACGCACCGCTGCTTCTACTATTATCATTAAAATGGCATTATGCTTCATAATAGGAAAGGTTGGCTTAACTATTTAAATATTATCGTTTGCAAATTCCGGCGTCTCACAATATTCGTTTGCTTAAAGTTCTCCCCTTTTCGTTCAAATGTGTATGTGTGTGTGTGTGTGATGTTATCTATCGATGTTTTGGTGGCGGTTGCGTCTGGTGTGTGGCTTTGCCTGCTTGACTTAACTACTTTTTCATTGATATTTGATAAATCTCTCTGTGTGATTCTGATAACATCTGAAACTATGATTAAATAAACAATGTTTAAACGATGTCGCGATATATTATGTATAGTCGGTACCATTAACACAGGTACCATGCCCGCCACATCTGCTGTAACATGTCTCATCTTTTATCTTTTGTCGTATTTCAGGATCGATGCTTTCTTTGAACTCTTCGTCAAGTTCTACCTGCTCTAGATAGTAATCGGTGAGAGTGTCTGAATGTGGAATTGCCCATTCGATATCACCGGTCATCTGCAATATCAGGTACGTAATGATACGTAAGCATCAAATTGTTATTCTGTTGTAATGTTTAACACGTTAATGAAATTGAACATATTATATATGTCTAGAATGTCTAGATCAGACACCGAGCTAACAGTCTGCAAATGCGAATTAGGTCGCGGAAAATGGAATACGGGTTAAAAGTTAAAAGTATTTTTTCAATATGATCACAATTCTAAGACAGGTATTCTGGTCAATATTTAGAACAGGGCTGTTTGTGACAAGTAATGTGGATTTGTCAATTCTGTCATGTGATGTAATTTATCTAATTGATGATTGGATATTATTTGGATTCATTCGCATGGTTTTATTTTCGCGGGATACCATTATTTGGGTTTTCTTCGGTAAGTTTAGCTTGCGAATAGACATAGAGTGTTTGTAATTGTTTTTGACATTTTTTTTGAGTTTCTGACATTTGTGGCGGTATAAAGAAGGAATATATGGCTAGCAAATTGGCCTTTTTTATGTAAGTTGATGTCTATTTATGTTGACATGGCTTGTGAATTATGCTTCACTGGTTTGTTACGGTCGTTTCATTTCGGTCTCGTGTCGTTTCGACCTACAGTGCGCGCTTGACATAACCTTTGTATTTCAGACAAAACCTGTCTGAATTATTTAATTGATGTAATTCCGATCTTGATGAGACGCCGAGTTACTCTGCGTCTCATCTGGATCCAACTCTTTAGAAGTTACATTTTGTGAACGGTTTTTCTCTTGCAGCTACTACTCTGCATGGCACGCAATAAAGAGGGGTAGACAGAGAGGGGGAGATTTGTAATTCTGGGCAGGTCAACAAATTGGCGAGTTAGTTAAGACATTTCCATATTGATTAGTTCATGCATAGAGTAAAACCTCTCTTTAAAATTCCCTCTAAATTGTGTTAATTCGTTGGTATTTAGGACAGGTTGCTGCTTAAAGCAAGGTGAAAATAAAAACAAAACGCTCCTATAGGAGTGTTCTGTTTTACTTTCACATTGCGTTAAGCAGCCACCTGTCTTAAACACAAAATACTTGGTGTAATTTAGTGGCCGTTATCAAGATGTTTTACTAAGAGGTTAAAATATGGCCTAGGTGTGCCTTCTGGCCATAATGGCACACCTTGTGCCATAATAGCCCGAGGGCTTTAGCCCGAGGGACATTGTGACACCAGGTGTGCCATTATGGTCAGAAGGCACACACAGGCCATATTTTGACCTTTTTATTGAATACCTTAAACATTTTACTAGATAGATCTATATGCCGCCTATTCATTTTTTGAAACACAATCTACAGTAGATGTAACATCCCAACAAACCACAGACATAGATCTAGAGATCTATAATTTTACAAAAATAAGGAAGGAATAGTCATACTTTCATGGGGATTCGAATCCCCGTCGAAAATTAGTAGTCCGACGTAATAACCACTAACACTAACGATGACTTTACTTTTGACTACACTGTTTTAACTTATAAAATTTGTTTGAGAACTTCCGATGGATGACCTAGTAGATCTAGTACCGATCGATACAAACAAAGAAATTGATTTTTAATAGAATTTTACAATTGTATAAACTTTACAGATTTCAAGATCTAGAATACCATTTGACAACGACGTCAAACCCCTTTCTCCGACCATGTTTGAATAGATCTAGATCTAGAGCTATGTTGCTAACGGCAACGCACTGCACGTGAAAAGATCGTGGGCCGATTATGGATAATCGGCCCGCCGGGACATTATGGCTTGGTCACATGACTCCGTAATGACAGTTTTCTACGGCTATTTTGTTACTATTTATAGTAACGGTATTCAATAATGTATTATAATTTATGGCCAACACGTCAGGCCATAGTATTTCTAGGAGATATTAATTTATCAGAACTTCATGAATATACATCCATTTTCATGTTTATGACAATGTTCTTTACTATATAGTTTCATACAAATTGACAGTAATTCTTGGAATATATTATTTCAGCTAGCCCAACGTATGATATTGGATTAAATACCAGAGTATAGGATGTAAAAAGGATTCAGAAAATTATATATAACGAGCTAGTTGTTATGTACAGCCCACTGCTATACCAAATATAGAGAGTAACTTATTAATATAATAAGGAAAATCCCAGATTGTAAGACTCCGAACGCTATTTCTTTGTAAATGTTAATTGGTGAAAATAAGCGGTTTCGTTCATTCTGTGGGTACATAGAAGTAATTACAACTTACAATTACGAGAGAGAGGCTTTATTTTACTTTGGACGAGTCGGTGAATATTACAAACAGTTTGACGGAGAGAGAGAGAGAGAGAGAGAGAGAGAGAGAGAGAGAGAGAGAGAGACAGAGACAGAGACAGACAGAGAGACACAGAGACAGAGACAGAGAGAGAGAGAGAGATACAGAGACAGAGAGACAGAGAGACAGAGACACAGAGACAGAGACAGAGAGACAGAGAGAGGGAGACAGAGAGAGAGACAGAGAGAGACACACAGAGAGAGAGTCAACGCTAATTCTCTGGTGAAAACTAATTCTTTGTGAACGCCAGTTCTCTTTATATGCTAATTATTTGTAAACGCTAATTCTCTGTGTATGCTAATTATTTGTAAACGCTAATTCTCTGTTTATGCTATTTGTAAACGCTAATTCTCTGGGGATAATTCCTTATGAACGTTAACACTTTGTATTGAAAGCTAATTACACGTGAACGCTAATGACCCGTGAAAGCTAACTCCATGTGACTATTAACTCTTTGTGAACGTTCAGTGGCCTAGGACACTTAATTCTCTTTGACTGTTAATTCTCAGTGGATGCTAAGTCCCTGTGCATTCTAATTATCTGTGAAAGCAAACACTATTTCTCTGTGAACGCTAATTCTCTGTGTACGATAATGGGGGCCTTTGATCGGTTATCTACCCCTTTCAAACCGGGGGACGCTGCCACCTTGTATGTCCTTTTTTCTCACTTTGCTTGTCCATTGCTCATTGATCATGCACTGATTTCACACAAGTTCTTTAGCATCGAGATTAACGAAGGGTGTAAACATATTGCAATGCATTATAAACGTTTCCTTTTGTTACTATGTGCGATTTTAAAAATGCTTTACTCTAAACAGACGAAACCGACAGAAATACTGCTACTTTAATGTTAAAATGTCTTTATTTAACAATTGAACATAAATATGATTTTTATTGATTGTAGAGTAGAAACAGATTAGACAGTTCCTGTAGGAGATATCTGATAGGGATATGCTCTGTTATGATACAATATAGATCTGACTCCACAGTTTTTGCCATGTCCGAAAGTTCCTGTTTATGTATATATAAAGGTAAAGGGTTAAAGAAAAGTGAATGGACATTCAGTGTTGTTTGTATAGCAGTCTAGCAGTGGCATAAATACTTTACCATTATATCTAACTGTAGTGACTACCTGCAGTTTTGTATTTGTGTCGTGACCTCCAAACTTAATTAGTAAGGACTTGTATATTGAATATGGAAAAGGGCAAACAGGGAGAGCCACATACGAAAGGGCACTGTACCAAACACCATCAAACAAGAAACGCCACAGCCACAAGACAAAACCTAACGGGACGCATATCAAGACATAAAACATTAAACATTAAGCATATTAAATAACAAAGTTTAACAAAAATAAAAAAGTATGAGCACCCCCTAGGAACGGTCAGTAGCCAAAAATGGCAACTTTGGGCTTAAACCAGGTCTTGGAGTAGCCAACCTAACACTTAGCCCAGCTTCACCCAAGTCAAAATGTAAAAAACCCGTCTTGTCAACTACACAACACGAGTAACGATGTATTTGCAGATAGCAGACCATTACGGTGGAAAACTTTAGAAAATGTCTTGCAAAGTATATATGTAGCCCTGTTTAGCAGTTTTCAGTGATAATAAGGTTGCGATTGTTAAACTCATCAACAGAAGAACACGCCCTAGCAAAACAAATAAGCTGAGAAATGTAAACCCCATAACATGAAACACGGGAAACATCCCTATCCGAATGAGGATGGTTAACTATTTTAAAATTTAAGTCATATCTTTTGTCATGGATTCCAGAAGAAATTGTTCCATTGTTTACAGGTAAATTTAAATCTAAAAAGGCTGTCTAAATACCGTGATGTATTGTTGAAATCATTGATTGCATCTGCCTGGGAATCAGTTTTAAGGATAAGCATATAGCAATATAAAAACAAGACTCCACTTAAAGGAGCACAGTTGGTTTCCATGGGAATACCAATGACCTGGCGATATACAGAATTCCCAAAGCGAACAAAAATATATTGTCTTACAGAAAAGACTAACACAAAGATCTAAACGAGGTATACGTATTTGCAATGTGATTGGTAAAGAACGCATGTCTTGAATTACAGGCAATAAATGATACATTTTCTCTAGAAACTATTTTACTTATAAGGTTTGTAAGTTTGCTCTTTATTAGATCATAAGGTAATGTAGTATAAAGTGAAGAAAAATCGTATGTGCTTATAGTGTTAGCTTGGTGATGCCAGTTTTGTAATTAATTAAAACCTCAATGGAGTTTTTTATGGACCAAAAACATTTAATTCCTGAATTATCATAAGCTTTATCAAAGTAACGCTTGAAATGTTCCATAACAGCTGTTAGACACGATGTAATTAGTTTGGACCGTGTGGTAGTCATGCATGGGACCGAGTAAGCTATGAAGTGTGATTTATATGGTATTTTGGAGCTTAGGTATCCAGTACATTGTCGGAAGTTTATAGCGTATGATTAAAATATCACCATTGAAATGTTTACATTTATTAACATGTTCAAGCAGTATGCTATTTTAAGTTTTAGAAAACAAAATATATGCAATCAAAAGGGGGGAGGGGCCTAAGACGGGAAACGCCCTACAACAGAGATTAGGGGTATGTACAAGACATATGTCATAATAATAAAAAATATAATAATAACTTAAATTATATTTGTTCTTACTTTTGCAATACGAATAAGAATGATTGCACAGTAATCGCCTGTTCTGTTATAGTAACATAAACGTCGTATCTGGATCCGTTCTTTTTTTTTTATTTAGTCACTGAAATTTGAATTATTTTATGTCTCGAATGCTAAATTTCAAATAAAGTTGTTTATTTTCTGACTGAAAGGATTTAAATTTAACTGATGTTAAAATGATGTTTGCAAGAAACTAATGGGGCAGATGCTGGCTAGGGAACCTATAGGAACTCAGGGTAAACACCTCAGGTAAACACAGTTTACAGATATCTTATAGACTGACTTCCTAAATTTTAAGAGTTATATAGTTTGATTTGATATCTCATGTTTTTTTTTATATAAAAACGATCTAATTGAAACTGAATCCGTTACAGTGTGCCCATAAACGAAACAGACAACCGGTATTGATGAGCAAAATATCTAATTATTCACCAATCACAGGCCGTCACCAGCTTACCATGACAACCAATACTTTCAAACAGCTGCCATTAAGTTTGGAGAACCCATACAACCATATTTACTTATTTACAGCAAAATCTAATAATATCTTAAGTTCGAACAATCAAAGCCACCAACCACTTCGTTACCATGGTAAGCACAGGTCATCATCAAGTTTCCATTGTTACCAAAACTATTGAAACGTCTGCCATTAAGTTCGGAGTACTCATATACACAAACTTACCAATTTTTAGCAAATCTAATATAAAAGTTTCGACAAATCAGGTCATCACTTCGTTACTATTGTAACTAACTATTTCGGAACGCCAACGCTTGATTACGGGTAACCCCGGAATTGTATCATACCAATTTTCGGCAAAATCGAGCAACATTTCGACCATCAGAGCCCACCATTCCACATGACAAGCAATGTTCATGTAAAGTTTCATTAGGATAGGACTGTTACTTACCGGGATATGTTTCGGACAAGTTCACGGTGGAATAATAATAAGAAGAAAAGAATAAGAAGACGAAGAAGAAGAAAAGAAGAAGAAGAAGAAGAAAAGAAGAATTATTTCTCTTGTTATATCTCTGCTCTGTGTTTTCTTGTTTGGCTTACACTGGATATTTAAAAAAACAATCTTTTGTATACCATATGTATTATAATGTTTACAAACCTGATGGAAACTTAAGTATGAAGTGAATTGTAGATATTACATTTGACTGATTTTCCGGAACTATAAGTATGTACTATTTAATAACATACTAACAGACTACTGTAAACATACTCTAGACTAATAGTGTGCACTTCAACTTGCTAAATCCAACAGGCAATCCTTGTTGTTAAAGGCTGAAAGTATTTCAAATCATTCATATGCAGTATGTAATTATTCTGGGTGATTATGTCAACATTCTTGTCCATATAGCTCTACAAATTCGCGCCATCATTCACTATTAGAACATACCTGTACATCCAATGCGCATTCGTGTACGTACTGCTCCAAGTCAATCTCCGAATACTCATGTTTATTTTCATAGACAGAGCAACGTTGAAATTCTTTCAAACATCGACTTTTTGCTTCAGAATAGGTCGTGTTCACGACTTGCCTCTGCAAAAACACCAACACATGTACAATATGGTTCAACTCCTAGAAAATACATATAGTTTTAACTCTGAATTAAATGAGGAAGGCATGTAAGTTAGTTGTTACCTGAAATTCCTAAGACTATGTAACATGTTATTTTGAAAAGAGATCAGAGCATCATTTAGTCCATTTAATGACTGTTATTTGTTTGCATGTGCACGGATATACTCCAATGATGAAGGTACATTTATGAGTCAGGCTGGAAACATCGCATCTAATGATATCATTAACCATTGTTACATGGAAATCAAACTTGGACTACTCTATGACTAAATTATCAAATGCTTAAATGAAATAACGCATCTAGCGTCTTAACTACTGTATCACATACGTGAACGTACACACCAAAGCCCTTGGCAATGGCGGTCGTTTATTAATAAATGTTACACTTGCTCTTGCAATAAGATAAATAAATTATTACGAATAAAACAAGTAATAACAGTTTAATGATTAACAGACAAGCTTGGTGTCGATATAACATCGATCTTATTACGGACTCATTGCATACCGACACTATCAAATCAACATGAGCATTACATTTATGTTTTCAGTGTTGTTATAGTTTTGTTCCTTCGCGATCATTTAGTTTGATGTTATTAGTATTGAAAATTGAATACCGTTTAGGCCGGTGCTAGGGGCGTGAGTAGTGTTGCGCTTTTCATAACTGTTCAAGTACATTCTTGATAAAACCGAGACTGCACTTTTGTATTTCTTGCATGGCTGCTATTGCTTTCGAAGGATCTCATACTTCCAGAACTTACCTTTCTTATCAGATGGTTTCCCTCTCCAGTGGCTGCTGGGTTGCCTTTCTCATTATTAAGGAATTGCTTGACTTTTATTTCAAGTTGTTGACCATTCCCTTGCCTTGAATCTACACACAGATCATCTTTCCGATCTTTGCACAATGCATGATTGATACTAAACTGACGGTTTAGGCAGACACAATACATATCGCTGTTTCCTTCTGTTTGTGTTTGTACAGGTGAAGAGTATTCAAGTTGCTCGGTTGAATTGATTCTAGAGTAAAACACTGTCAAATTGCATTTTCAAATAAAAACAAAAAAGTTTTGGTAAAAAAGGATATAAATATATATATATTTACTCTTTATGTACTCATGTAACAATATCTGTCATGTATAAAAATACATTTAATATATACATATATAAACATTTAAATACATATAATCAACCTTTTTCATATTGTATCTATACACTTTAATACATATACATGTATACCTATCATTTTGGCACAGAAATGTTTCAATAATTATGTTTTCCCTCACATATGTCGAAATGCAGTCGGGAATAAAATATCTTAAATTATCAATATTTTCCTTTCCTCATCTTTAATATTGGACGATTTATATATTTCCCATGGCATTCGTACATTCTTTTAATTCCTTCATTAGAAGGCATGACCATTTTGTTTTATTTTGCATAGGTAAATATATATTTTTATTTCTAAAAGAACCAATCTACTATGAGATCTTTTTGACATGATCCCAGCAATACAATCATGCTGTCAATGCTCAGGATTATATTGCAACACTTTATTTGAAATGAAGTTTAACACTGGTTTGACTTCACCCCATTCATAAGGTTTGACATCGCAACATTCCCAATTTGACTTCGCAACATTCCAAATTTGACTTCACAACAAACCCCAAAAAGGAAATGATTTGATATAATTTGAAACTAAATTTGTGTGCATTGGAGCAGTGATAAACATCAATGCATTAGATGAGAACACACTTACAAACACTGCGAACACGTACATCGAACACCTGATGTACAACTTCATACTGTTAGCAATATTTATAATAATATAATATTGTATAGCAAACCTCCATGACATTGAAAACTCCTGTGATCCAGTCAACTTTGCCATACCGCGCGGTTTGAAATCGTCATTTCGCTTTCCATTGAAGTTTCCACACAATCCCTCAACCTGATTTGTATCTCCAGGACCAGGATAGATATCTATGTTCATAGTGTACTCGTAATAAGGAAACACCCGTATCAAGACTCTCATGCCATTCGGAAATACAGCCTGCACAGATTCAAAGAACATGTAACCGATCTCGTACTTTTATAAGCATTATATATCTTTTTTATAAAACATCATGGTTTATCACAGATCATTCGTAACATCCAACCTATTTTACGAATGTCGACTGTTATAGCTATTAAAAATAATGATACTTTAAAAGCTAATTTAAAACTCATATCTACAGATAAAGGTGCATACTCACAAACTAAAATAGTTAAACCCTATGTTATAACCACTCGCGAAGGGACAATTCTAAAGAGTGTTCACAACATAAGGTTAAGAGGATAAATAAAGCAGTTATTTTCGAAACTGTTTTCATTTACTCATCGTTTCTGGACCTCCATATACCATACACTCTGTAAACACAATATATACGAATGGTTTCGGGTTACATATTGATTACCTCATACTTAAGGCCAGGACTCTCGTAAACATACAGTATTTGGCTTCTGTCATGAATATACCCGACATAATGGCCATCACAGTGGTTTATCATAAAGATATCACCCCCTGCCTTCATTGTGATTGAACACGAGCATGTAGCTCTGTTTCTGTTGCAACGCTTTGTTTCCGTTTGAACCTGCAACAAAATACAGATTTATAAAAGACAACGTTACACTCAATTGAAAATCCGGTGTACCAATATACGTTTTATACAAATAAAACTCGAAAATACCCACAATGACTTGGTTTTGCTTGTATTAACCCCTTACCAGCTAGACCTGACATGAAATATGAAAACAAGCTTGACCAAATCGAAAGATGAAATTTATTCAAGATCGGATACTATTATGACAACAGTTTCATAGATGGCAAAGGGAAATAACAAACAAATAACCAAGCGCAACACATCAGTTGCAGTAATGAAACACACCAAATTCACATGTCAGGAAAATTTCACAAAATATTCAATATTCCGTCTGTACTTGTCTTTAACTGATTAAATACTTCAAATTCATACACACTGGTTATGGTGAAACAATACTACGTCATCAAAGTATTTACCAGATAACCTTTCTCCTTTAAACAATATATTCTGAAAATGGGTGATCCTTTGAAAGCAAAAGTAGAAATGCCAAAAGAGAAAATTGCAGACTCGGTTTTATTGAGTCTGTTCATGTGTAGTAATTTAAAGTGCAACACTACTCACGCCCCCTAGCACCGGCTTAAGCAGCATTCAATTTTCAAAACTAATAACATTGTGTAAATGATGCAAAAGGCTTCAACGTATAATCGGTTTAAAGACGATTTCGGTAGTAAGTTCTCGCAGCTTTGAATACTCTCTTCAAAGGAAACAAGTGTACCGGTATTCTGGATAACGCAATTTTCGGACAACTGATTTCAACATTTATTTATGTCTCAATGTGATCGGCTGATGTCCGTCGTCTGTCGGCGTGCGTCTTCCGTTGTCACTAGTCCACAATTTGAACCTTTAAAATCTTCTTTTCTGAATCTACAGGTTTCTCAGCTTTCATATTTGGTACATAACATAATCTATAGGTCATCTACAAAGGATATACAAATTATGCCCCTGGGGTCAAATTGGTCCCACCCAGGGGTGCCATGCTTTCTATAGAAACATATAGTAACTCTTTGAAGATCTTTGAGAATCTTCTCCTCTAAAACTGGAAGGTTCTCAGCTTTCATATAGCATCATGTTCAGGTCGTCTAAAAAGTTACATAAATTGTGCCCCTGGGGTTAAAATTAGGCCCGTCCCAGGGACGGCCAATTTTCAATACAAACATATAGTGAAAACTTTGAAAATCTTCTCTGAAAAGTGAAGGTTCTTAGCTTTCACATTTGGCATATAGCATCATTTTCAGGTCCTCTACACAAGTTATACAAATTATGCCAAAGGGGGTCAAAATAGGCCCGCCCCAGGAGTCCAATTTCTATAGAAACATTTAGTGAAATATTTGAAAATATCCTCCTCTTATTGTCAGGGTCATCATGGTCCTTTTATTTTAGATATTGTCACTGTTTCAGCTGTTTTTAGTAGGGTTTACCTAATGCTTATTCCTATCAAATTATTCTGAAATCAGACCATTGGTATTGGAGAAGAGGAGATTTTTCTGTTTTCTATATCTATAAGGAAAACAGGTCTGCTACCGAGCAGCCATATTTTTAGATGGTTTTAATTATTTTGGTAGAAGGTCACCTAATGATTACTCCCATCAAATTATGTTTAAAGCTGACCATCGGTACTGATTTGGAGAAGAGATTTATAGATTTGTCTTTTAGTTGCAATGGCAACCAGAGTTCTACATGGATCCAACCCATTTTAAGTATTTTGGTAGGGAGTTACCTAATGATTACTCGCACTAAATAATTCTGAAATCAGACCATTAGTTTTGGAGAAAATATTTGAAGGTTTAGCTATGTTATCTATGTATACATATATATGAGGAAAACAGGCCCCGCCCCCTAGCGGCCATGTTGTTTTAGATATTGTCATGTTTTTAGCTATTTCAGGAAATAGTCACCTAATGATTATTTCCATAGAATTATTTTTAAATCTGACCATTAGTTTTAGAGAAATTTTTTTTTAAAGATTTTTCTTTTGGTTGCCATGGCAAACAGATTCTACATGTAGCCAAACCATTTTAGCTATTTTGACAGAAGATCACCCAATGACCATCCTTGGAAAGTTTCATTACAGTTGACCTTATAATTTTAGAGGAGATGTCGTTTAAATTAAAAAGTTAGAGACAGACGATGCCGGACGACGGACAAAGGGTGGTCCAAATAGCTCAATTTGGCACTTAGTGCCAGGTGAGCAAAAAACGAAGTCTGTAACCCACATATTTCTTTTGGTTTCATGTTAAGGATACTGAAATGCCCAAAATGTAAAATTAAAATTAAAATGTAAATTAAAGAAATATCACTGATGTCATAATGTTTGTTCTGTCGCATATGTAAAAGACAGGAAACACTCTTATATTGATCGCATGCTAATCACTCAAAAATAGAGTCTGTAACCCCCTTTTTTCGATTTGTATTTGAATTCAGCATACTTTGAGCAACAACATATACAAAATTTAAAAATAAATATTGGAAGGAAACAACTGTAGAAATTGTCCTTAAGACAGGAAGAAATTACACAGCAAGGAGCCACCTGATTTTAACACCATCAAATTCGCGTGTAAGCCATTAGGTAGTTGTCGTTAAAACTTGTCTTGTACACAAGTACATGTACACAACCAATTTCTATTGCGACCTCTAATTAAACAGCTCAAGTGGCCTTTACAGCGAGTTGTTGCTTAAAGCAGTATAAAAGTACGAAAGTTATGCAAAAAGCTCTATGAGAGTATATCTGGATAAGTGTAGTCGTTAATTAAGTTATCAAAAGATCTGGACCTCATATGAGTGGTTGATGTAGAGAGGATTTACTATATTAGAAGTATAAGAGAGAGTGTACCTCAATGCTCTTCTGCGGATTCTGCAACAGTACAAACGAGCCTTTGTTTTGGTTTTCATAATTACTGTAAAAGAACAAACAAAATGAGATATTGAAGAAAATATATACTTTTGCTTGAAGTTAAGATTTTTTTTCTGACAATCAATGAAGATAAAATATTAATGTACATGTAAAGCGGAACTGTACCTTCCATCAAATGTTCGCATATGAGGATCAACATGGCCGTAGCAGTATTTGCGTCGTCTCCAGCTCACATCCTCAACTTCAACCTATATCAAAGATGTAGCCGTTTGAAAGACAAAGGGTCCAACACTATTCATTCCTTGTAAACACAGTGTTTTAGGAAAAAGTAGTACTAGGCTGATTGCCTATGTTTATAAGAATAACAAAGATGCAATGGAACTATTCTGTTGTGAAAAGTATACAACGTCCATTGCTGATTTCCCCAACCACAAGAAAGTTACTGTACTGTTTCAAGTAATATCGTTTGTTCATGTTTGATAGCAATTACTTCAGTACCGAGATCGGGTATTAAATTTAAAATACGTTCAATCTAACTTAAAGTGACTTTGCAAATCTATGAAAATATGCAGAGTCAAAACAAAACACTTCTCAGGTTTATGTCATTTTTAAATAAATGTTTTTACATTATATTCATCTAGTAGGAATTATGCATGCAGAAACAAATATTTTTACACTGCTAACCTTAGATATTTGACTCCAGACAGTTTCATCGGCTGTCAGCCGACTTGGTCACTGGTGAACTGTAAGATTTGCTTTGGGGTTACTTTTCCTATTCGACTTAGAGCTTTGCGGCGAACGTAGGGTTGTAAATCCCGCAGAGACGATAGGCTCGCTGATCCCTGTTAATCGTTGGCTGGTTCCGACGTATGTGAATTGCCTCCCGCTCTTTTCTGAGTCTCTGGTTACTATCACGATTAGTACCTACATTTTGAGTCGCACTATCTCCTGTGTCATAAGTTGGGAGTGATACTGGCACTGTTGGATAGGTGCCAAAATGTAGTAACCGATTCGGTGACAAGAAGAAGGAGGAAGATCATATAGAGCAAAGTAGTGTGGTTATTAGGCATGGACCGTGAAATAAGTGATGGAAGACCTAAGACAGAAAGGTCAGACACGTGCTAAAAAACGGAAAAAGACAAACGACACTGAGACGTCCAGATGCATGGTTGTTGTTCCGTACATCAAGGGAGATTAGGACAGTGTGCAAAGAATTTACAGGAAGCACAACATAGCTGTTGTTATGCGCCCAAATCAGAGACTCAGAAATCTGCTTGCACATCCAAAGGACAAATATGAGACCAACGAAATGGGCAGTTTTTTGTACCAGATTCAGTGCAAGAACTATGACAATGTATTCGGTAAATGGGTTATCCTTCGAAAACAAAAGTAGCAACACAAAAAAAAGAAAATTACAGACTAGGTTTGATTGAGTCTGTTCAGGAGTAGTACTTAAATGTGCAACACTACACACGCCCCATAGCACCGGCTTAAAGACATTCCCTTGGCCGGCTTGGGTCTTTACAGCTAACCTGTGAAAAAGCATGCGGCACATGGTAAGAGCTATAGCAGTCTGTCTGTCAAGAACCACTGGAGCGTTCCATGTGAGGCCCGTCTCTTACATTTGATGATTTGGAAATGATTAGATTGTCACTAATGCAGTATATGTTTTTATTTTTTATTATGATCCCAGAAACTATAAGAAGGAGCATATAGGCCCCGCTTTGTCCGTTCGGCCTGTGAATGTCTTCTAAAGTGCTCAACCTACATTCATGACACTCCACATACAAATATATCTCATTGAGATCAAGTGCAGGGTGCAGGGGTTAAATTATAACTTTCTGAGCAGTATTTACATATTCTGATAGACCTTGTTGGGAGAAAAGGCAGCTGTGTCCAAGAATAAAAACTCCGTGGGACATCTCTTTTGGAAGTATTGCCCCATGTAATCTGTCTTTTTTTCACTGAAAGTACTTGACCCACACTAACGAAAAATCATATTTCAGCAATTCTTTACCGAGAGATGCTGGGAGAACGGGTGATTACTCTTTTTGCAGTGTTTCTTGAGTTAAAGTGAGCTATTATGTTTGCCCTGTGTCCCGGTCTGTCGCCGTCTGTCGTCAGGCGTCTGATCAGGCTCCAAACGGTTTGCCACTCAGATAAAAAATATCTTGAGATATTTCAACAGGGTGTATTTTTCTACATTTTACTTCAATGCATTTGCGTATAGATACGTTTAAACGGGAAATGATAACGTTTTCTCCATTGTTCAAACAAACATGGCTTGTATATATGAACGCCAGCTCTACAAGACAAAATTGATTCTCAGCTTTAATTAGGGCGCATTTGAACATATTATAGCTCTCCTCCACTGCAGGTTAAATTGATTCTACTGCAGGCCAAATGTCCAGAGTTTTATCTCCGATATACATAAGCGCTCAGGTTGTTTTAATGTATTTAATCCTTATGAAATATTCATCTGCTAAATTGCTTGTCTGCTTCAAATGTGAAAGTGCTTCATAGTTTGTAAAGATTTGTGAAAATGCTGTCTGTCAAATAGCTAAGATCCAGATAAGATGCCAGGTTACTTGACGTCTCATCTGGATCCAACCTGTTTGCATATGGCCCTTTGTTTGTTAGTGGTAGGCTTCTAAGGGTTGAACTTCTATTGGGTTCTGACCAACAATGGTCTTTTGAGTGTGTTCCCCTTGACTACTTGTATGTCAGGGCCTCTCTAGACAGAATGAGACGGCTTGCCATATTTTGCACACTTGTATCATGCTTTTACTGTTACTTTCACGCCTATTGAGAACAATGGGGGGAATCATTGAATGGACCTGGGTAATGTCTTTAAGCAGTATTCAATTTTCAAAAATTATAAAATCAAACTAGTGATCCCAAAATATCAAGATATATAGCAATACTGAGAATGAAGAACGGGACTTTTTACGACCGCCACACAAGCACTTAACACCTGCTGTTGTTCAGTACATATGTTCTGATAGTGGGTGATCCTTCGAAAAACAACAACAAAAGTAGCAATACAAGAAGAGAAAACTGCAGACTGGGGTGATTGAGTCTGTTCATGAGTAGTAATTAAAAGTGCAACACTGCTCATGCCCCCTTGCACCGGCCTAAGTAGTATTCAATTTTCAAAACTTACACCATCAAAACTAGTGATACCAAAGGACCAAGATATATAACAACACTGAGCATGAAGTACGGGGCGACTTTTTACGACCGGCACACAAACACTTAACCTTGCTGTTGTGTAGTACATATGTTCTGATAGCGGGTGCTCCTTCGAAAACAAAAGTAGCAATGCCAAAAGAGAAAAATTCAGATTCGACAGGGAAGACTGGTCGTACGTTCAATACAGGCTGGGGAAAGAAAGAGTGGAGTCGTTAGACAATTGAGCATTCACAACGGCGGAACGTAGATAGTCAGAGACAGAGTGGCACAAAATTGCAATTGCGGACTACGATATGCAAAATAACCACGTGATAGATTGGAACGAGCCGAAACTCCTTGATCGTGATAGGAACCAGAACGGAGACAGGTGCGGGAGGCAGTTCACATACGATGGAACCATTCTACGGTGAACAAGGATTAGGCGGGATTTACAGTCCTTTGTTCGCGGCAAAGCCCTGTGTCGATAAAGGGAAGTAATCCCAAAGCAAATCTCACAGTTCACCAGTGCCCATGTCGGCTGACAGTCGACGAAACTGTCTGGAGCCAAAATATCTAAGGTTAGTAGGTTAAAATTAACTTTGTTATTAACTTTCAATGTCTTTAATAAATGTCAATAAAATCTATATAAGGTAAAATACTGATATGTTAGACCTTAATATCCCATGTACAGGTCAGCATTACTGTTGCACATCTGCTTCTAGTAAAAGAAATTTTAGCAAAATACAGAAACAACAGAAAATATTACTTCATAATCTTCAAAATAAGCCATTTAATAATATTATATAATTTATGAAATTTACACATTCACTTTTCAACTTTTTCTCATTCACGTGCGAAAACATACGTTACACATTTCCTGATTTACACGCTATTTCAAGCCTTTGCAGACAGCGTAGATCCAAATCAGATGGCACCTGACAGAGCCATCTGGTATTGGGCTAATCGGTTTGCTTATGCTACAATACAGATAGGATTATACAGCTTATCATATGGTTACATTTCCCTTGTTCAGTTGCTATTATACAAATTCAGTGAATGGCACCGAAACATCGAATAGGAAACAGTACAATTGTAAGACAAGACGTGACAATTCATTCGGTTAAGGGTCAAAGAAATAAATGTAAAATCAATTAAAATACATTTTATAGAGTAAGCATCTAACATCATTATTTACATTGTTTAACATAATTATGTTAACAAAATATAACGCATTTTATTGAGATATATACAATATTTTCAAGACAAGAATTGAACGCAACGTTACCGATATGTCTTGTTTCAGCTTTGTTTTCCAGAATGATTTTGCGCTGCCAGTTACCCTAGTTCTCAGTTTCAAACTGAATAGTTTCTTCTTGTTACTGAACTTCACGTCCTTACTAGTAGTAATTACAATATTGTCTTTGAAAGGCAACACATTCCTCTTGCTCAAATCGCTCATGCCTCTTGTAAGCTGTATGCCACACGTCAAATTGCTTTTAACAGCAATAGACATCTGACCACAAGTGTAGGAATCATCTGGATTATACAGATTAAACTGAAGAGCACACATATCAGTGTTCTGGGAACATCCAAATGGAATGTTAAGTATAATGGGTATGAATATCTCCTGTCCTTTAGTTAGCACGAATGCTGATTTCGGCACCTGCAATACAATATGTCAAAAGTTATCATAAATTATGATTTAGAGACAAACCATACAAAATGGACAAATGGTACCATAATGCTTGTATGTTCAATCTGCAGATGAATGTATATCCCTTTGTTTTTTCGGCGTTTACTGTAAAGGAAGGCACTAACGGAAGGAAACATTGGTGTAATACTTTTGACAGGGTTCTTTGTTTTTATCTGTATAGTATTTGCCTATTTAATGTACCAACATAATATTTACATTATATGCATAGCTTGTGTGTGTACTGCACTCTTCCTACACCAATGATTATATTTCTTCATATATTAACCCATTAGCACATGTAATGGAATACATATAATGGAGTACAATAACAACTCGATTCTCTGGTTAACAACTTTATTTCAGAGTCCTAGCTATATGACAAATGGCAGCATTTTCCCCGACTTCTTAACCCGGACTGAAGTCAGTTTTAAGTTTAGTGAATCAGGAAATACCTTCTACGTAACTGATCGTCAATTGCCGATAGCCAATACACAGATAGAATGATAACTTCCTTAATCAAATGTTATCTCTTAACTTGCTGTTAATCCCCATATATACAATATTGGACATGGTGAAAAGGTGTAGACCCATATCAGAGGGTCCTGAAAGAGCACTCTGATCAAGGCATGTACTATTTGCTACACAAGTCAATGTCAAAAATTATAACCCGTACATATTTTTTTTGAAGGAACCATTCGCTATGAACTTTTATCCGATAAAAATTAATTTGGATGCGTTGACCTATCGCCGCGGCCTTTCTTTGATGAGAGTTGAAAATTCCGATGATTTACTGCGAGATTAATTTTTATTTAAATGTGTGATAGAAAATCCCAACTAGTATTTATTTATTTACTGCGTTGTAACATATTTTACCCCAGCGGTGGCACATATTTTTGACCGAAAATCAAAATGGTTATGATTTACTGCAAACTACACTCCATATTTACATTCCAGAAAAATGCAGCTGACACATGACAAGAACGGTTTAGTACTCTATAAAAGCGACCTCATAAATACGGAAACGGAAGGAGGACGTCTGCTCTACTTCGATTTTGATGTACCCTTTATTACTTTTCTACAGCTACTCTGCAGCTCAATCTTTGAGTACACTAGCGATAGGTGGATACAGTTTGTTTCACTTAAATGTTTTCGTTTTACATACACTTTATCACTGTATTTGCCATCACGGTTGTTGTAGATTAGTCGGAGAGGGGATACGTTTATTTACACTGTTTGTCTTTTAGGGTGGGGATTGAATAAGTGTGAGGTTGGGCGCCTCTAAATCGGTTATTGTTGGTGCTGATTGCGTCTTGTATGTGACTTTCTACTGCTTGACTTTACTACTTTTTCATTAACCCCCCAGTGACTTTTAGTCACTGACAGTTCCAAGGCGGTACTTCTATCTTCCCTCTATTGTATGTTTTTTTCCTTTGTGCGTGTCTTTATGTTTTGTATAGTTATATACATTTGCTGTGTCTTCTTGTGTTGCTGTGTTGTTTCCTGCATGACTCATATTTGTACTTTTTCAGAGTTTAAACCTTCAGTGTAACATACAGTACAGATTAGTGTGTGTCAAACTCCTCTTAAACGTTTAAATGTTTCGTTTTAATTTTTCGGAGATTAAAGACATTGATATGAAAACGGGACATCGTTCCCAATAGGCATATTGTAAATATTGTGTCCAGTTTGATCATACCTGAAAATGGACATGTTCTGTTAATACTGTCGCATCGTGATTTAGGTCGAAGTTTGGTACAAATGAAGCAATGCTTTTTAATAATTATCTTACCTCAACAGGAAGAAATGGATCACTTATAGAACTTTCGAGAAAGCCCTCTTCATTGTTGCTATAAACCTGAGCGACGCAGAAAATCTGAAGAAATAAAGCTATTCTGTAACTTGGTCTTGTCTAACGATATTTATGACATGGCATTATTATGGTAAGCATAATGAATATCATACTTATGTTAAGTTCAATACATGTGTCTAAACAGAAGTTTGTTTTCCTCTTTGCTTGAACGATGGCAGGCCGAGGTTAGTACTCTATAGTTACATACTCTTAACCCTTCGCTTGCTATTCACGTCAATATACGTACCTGTAAATAGTGAAGACCCAGATCACTCAGATACGGGATGATCTTACCAGACTCATGTACATGTATTACTTTTACCCTGTCGTGCCCTTAACGGCTTTCCTGCAGTTGCTCAGTCTTCAGCAAAGTCATTGAGTACATATTTGACAGACTTTCATTTACCTTTAATTACAATGTTTGTTTAACTAGGGTGACTTTGAGATAACTGTGAGGTTAGGACGTCCGTAAACTCCCAGTGGTGATTTTGCTACTGGACGTGCCAATGCGGTTTTCTCTTTGTCACCCTTACTTTGTTTGTCTTGTGTCTTTGTGCTCGTGTTTTGTTCATGTTTGTCTCTGGTGCGTGTGTATTGTTTGGTTGTGTGTGTGTGTGTGTGTGTGTGTGTGTGTTTGTTTGTGTGTGTGTGTGTGTGTGTGTTTGTGTGTGTGATGTGTGTGTGTGTGTGTGACATACTGTCTATCGTGATGGTGGCGATCGCGCCCTGTATGTGACTTTCTCCTGTATGTGTGTGTATGTGTATAAATTGCTATATAAATTGCTTTCTGTCGGTGTTCTGGTGATGGTGGCGTGTTGTGTTTGGCTTTTCCTGTTTGACTTTACTACTTTTTCATGTTTAACATAGAGGGACAAAGCAATATACATAGAGCACTGGTCTAGTTAGAATGTTAGTTTAACCCGTAACCCAATTACTAATAGTACATACTTTACGAAAAACAGTTTGATAAACTTTTATAAAAACTGTTGAATCAGAAAACAATGTGTATTTATGGTTTGTTTTATACATTTTGAACATAATAATGTAGACTTTATGCTAACTACTGAATAATACGTCAATGTTACACATAATTCTTATCCCGCTATCCGCGACTTGTCTCGCCGTTGAAAACAGGTTGGGTCGGATCCGGACTAGACTCAGAGTCAGTCAAGTTAATCGAAAAGTAGTAAAGTCAAGCAGGCAAAGCCACATGCAAGACGCAACCACCACCAAAACACCGATAGACAGCATGACACACACACACACACACACACACACACACACACCCACACCCAAACGCATACGCACACACACATACGAAATGAACACAGAAAACACCAAAAGACACACAAGAAACAGGGACAAACGTTCCACAACATGAACAATCACAAGCAAAAAGACTCGAGGCAAACAAAAGGAAGGGTGACAAAGAGAGTACCGCCTTGGCACGGTCAGCAGCAAAAACACCACTGGGGGTTTAAACCGGTTTACGGACGTCCTAACCTCACACTTCTCTCAAAGTCACCCTAGCTTTACAAATATTGTAAATAAAGGTATCCCCGCTGGACTTACCCACAACATAGACGACGGTGAACACAGGACAACATGTAAAACATAGCATAATAACTGTGACAATCCGTCAAATATGTACTCAATGGCTTTGCTGAAGTCAGAGCACCTGCAGGTAAGCCGTTAAGGGCACGACAGGGAAAAAATAATACATGAGTCTGGTAAGCTCCTCCTGTATCCAAGTTTAAGAGTATACCATCATAGAGTACTACCCTCGGCCTGTCATCGCGCAAGCAAAGAGGGAAGCGTAGCTACCGACTGTAAAAGGATCGATAACCAAACATGCAGTGTGTTGCAATATAATAGGATCATAACCTTTCTTTTTAAATTTTTTAATGCGTTTTATAAACAAATCATGAAAATGGATATGACCCCGAATTTTCCTAAGTTTGTAGATAACATCCCCATAAAATTCTGGTTGAGAAATGCCTTGTCGCAGTAACGTCCGTAGATTGCAATTATATTTACTAATGAGAGGTAAATTTCGATAATAAAATTTAGAAAAGGTTTTCCGAAGTTTGTGATATCTGTAACCTTGCTTAAGAAGTTTATCAGTTATAACTAAATTACGTCTATTAAAATCTTCAAGCAAAGAACAGGCTCGGGCAAACCTAATAAGTTGAGAAATATAAACACCATAAGATGTAGAACGTGGCACATCCCCATCTAGAAAAGGATAATTAACAATTTTAAAATTAAAATCTTCTCTTTTATCGTATACTTTGGACGAAATTTTATCATTTGTAATTGAAAGATTCAAATCTAAAAATGAAGCATTAATGTCAGATTGATTAGCTTTGTTTAAAGACAGTTCTTTTGGGTAGATTGAAGAAACCATAGTATCAAAATAAGGATTATCTAAATTCAAAATATCGTCTAAATACCTTGAAGTTTTATTAAAAGCATTAACAATATCGGTCTGTGTATCAGGTTTTAAGCTAAGCATAAAATCCCTCTCGTAGCAATACAAAAACAAATCTTCAACAAGAGGGGCACAATTTGTACCCATGGGTATACCAACAACTTGACGATATATGGTATCTCCATAACGTACAAATATATTATCTAAAAGAAAGGTAAGAGATCTACAAACATCAAGGCAAGTCCACATTGTGTAATGTTCAACTTCTGAATTCGAAAAGAATGAACGTTGAACATTACAAGCAATGAACATTTTGTTTTCTCTGGCAAAGGTTTTTTCTATTAATTTAATAAGTCTATCCTTTATAAGATGGTGAGGTAGAGTAGTATAGAGTGTAGAGAAATCATAAGAGCTCAGTAAAGAAATGTTATACTGTTCATTTTCAAGTTTTGTTAAAACATCATTTGAATTTTTTATGGACCAAAAAACATTAATACCAGAATTTTCATATATTTTATCACAGTAGCGTTTAACATGTTCTTTGATCGTAGTAAGACAGGACGTCAAAAGTATAGATAATTTAGTAGTGGTACAACAGCTAGAGTTGGCAATAAAACGCGACTTATAAGGGTTTTTATGTAGTTTCGGAATCCAGTACAAAGTAGAAAGTTTATGTTGTTTTATGTTAGGACCAGACTTAAAATCATTGCACATTTTTACATGTTCCGAGACTATATCTTTTTCAGGTGTTTGAACAGTTATATAAGTTTTTGAATCAGTTAGTTCCTTCTTTAAACATCAACATAATACAATCTTCAAATAATGATTACATTGTTTGATGCCTTGTCAGCAGGAACAAGAACATAATCTGAATGAAAATTAGAAACGTTTTTCTTCAAGTAGCGAAATGTAACTCTAGGTCGAGGTGGTAAAAGATGGTTATTTGATTTGTAAAAAGTTATTCGTGTATCAATACTATCGAAAATACATTTCTTCCAATCCGAAAGGGCATTAACATCAGCATGTTCTCGTCGACACCATTTGACGCAGAATTCTTGAATAGCTTCAGCAATATGAGTTCGACAAGCGTCAAAATCAATAAGGGAAGGTAATCTATATTTAGGTCCTTTAGTTAGGAGGGTCCTGAGACGTTTATCCTTAATGATATCAAAATTACCAGTAATGACATGACCAACTGGTTTATAGCAAAAGCTAGAAATGCTACAATCTCAAGAAATAGGGGTATTAACATCAATATTTAAGTCAGAGACAATTTTATTGTAGTTCAAAATAACATTTCTAATAGGTTTATTATATTTATAACAGATGATTGGTGATTCAGAGTTGATGAAATATTTGGGAATAGCCTCGATTACATTCTTATCACGAAATATACTTTGAATATCAATAAAATCGATACCTTTATTTAGGAACTGAAGTTTCAGAAAATGTCTTTTATGTTCAGATTCTTTATCAATACGTGGACGAAGAACATGCTGTGTGTAACTTTGTATAAGTGAGGCAGTATTAATTAACGGATCTGTACGCATATAGATTTTATCAGCCTCTTCGTCTATTGACTTAAGACAGGAAAAGGGTAAAGATGATAAACAAGATAACATAGAATGTTTACCAGTTTGTTTTAGAATAGTATGTAAATCATGGATAGACATATTACGACGTAATTTACGCTTAATATTACCATTTCTACGTCTGCCATGTGATCTACTTTTACGTTTTCGAATAGAAAATATAGAGAAAATATCGATACTTGGATCTTTAGAAATATTGCCGCTTTGGAAAATGTTATCATTAAGGCCTAAAGGAAAAGGTGTTTGTAATTTCTTTATCCAGTCTAGCTCTGTGATGAAACGAGCTTTAGATTTTAAACTACCAGTAGTTTTAGAATCATAATAAATTTGTTCTACTGGTTGAACCGAAACATATTTGAAAGAATGTCCTGTATGACGAAAATGCTGGTAAAGAAAATTGCGTACTTTTTTGATCCGGCAATGGTAACTGTGTTCACGAAACCTAGTTTTTAAAGAACGTCCTGTCTGACCTACATATTGAATGCCACAACGTGGCGCATTACATGTAAGAACATATATAATATTAGATGAGTTTCAGTCTAAATTAGAATTTATCTTCACACTAAACACTCTACCATTAACAAGAGATTTAATTGTTGATCTAGTAGAAATGAAATTGCAACACATACACCTCTTACTATTGCACTTAGTAATTATTGGATACACCCTATGTCTTTTGTTCAAATAATGTGAATTTAGATGGACTTTACCAGAACGAATGATAGATTGCTTTAAAGGAGACAAAACGATTTTAGGTCCATTATGAAAAATGTTACTAATAGCCGAAGAGGGAACATGAAAAGATGAAGCAGAAGACAATTTTAGAGGTTTAATACAAACTGACGGCTGTAGTGATTGGAAATTAGCCAGGTTATGAGGAATCTGAACGGAAGACACAGAGTGTAAGTTTAAGTTATTAATTTTGAGTTTAGGGAGACTATTCATATTTTGTGTAGTAATTGTAGCACCCTTCTGTAAAAAGCGACATACGTATGTAACGAAAAGTGGTGTAAAATAATAGAAAACATACCAGAGATTATGACAAAAATAAAGAAGACTAAGAATATGAATGAAACATTGAATAGTGAAACATTGAAAGGGTAAAAAGTAAGAAGAAACACAAATAAGGTAAAGTCGCACTAGAGAAAACGCAAACGGCACAAATCTTAAAAGGGAAATTAAAATAGTCTCACAATATGTCGGTGAGTACGGAAGCCACCATGAAGTGCAAAGTACGGTGTAAAGGTATGAGGAAACACATTGAATGTAGAGCAATTCCTGCAAGAGGAAGAAAACAATATTGATTGGATGTACGGGGAGACGTCTTGATTTGATTTATAGATGGATAAGACTTAATAAATATACTAAATTTTCCAATGTTACCTGAACGTCTGTATCTAAAAATACTATGCCGTTATCAGTGAAGTTTTCATCCGTGACAAAACTTTTCTTCGTCTCTGATGAAGTTAAAAAGGCAGTCTCAGTCACTTGGTCGGCATTTCTCAACCTGGAATGCACATGGTTTATGGATCGCACGACATTTGTAGCTGACTGCCAATAAAATGATATAGATTGGATATTACAGTTTCTGTCAGGTCAAGCTCTTCCGTGTGTGACATGTTATAAACATTAAGCTAATTAATATCTATGTTGTGTTGTAATGGAATAATAAAACTGATAATTGATAGGTAACTAATTAATATAACAGAAGTACCATCACATTTGTTAAAAGCCAGTTTCATGCCAAAATACCGTTTCCCCCCTAATAATGGCATCCATTCTAAGAAATGCAACTTACAAATGGGGAATAAATCAATTAATACTCTATATAATAACCATTAAAATAAAAATATAGTTTTTCAAAGTACAGATGGTAGTTTAATGCAGATTCAACGCTAATATGAGCTTTCGGCATTGCTCATTTTGAATATTTACATACATATTTGACATTATGCTCTTCATCAAACTATTCGTGTAGCCATAATGAACCGAATGGAGTTTATTAACGTGTGAAATAACTGATATAAAAATGACCTGCAACACGACAGTATAGTCGGTAATGTATAAAAGGAAATAATGGGGATCACAATATGTACTTCAAGTTGTGCATAACATACCATCGAATTTTATATCTGTATCCGTCTATGGCGGAGAACTGACAGCGAAACAAAACACTATGAATCCCGCTATCGTACATCTCATCTGGTATGACCAATACATCTCCAAGGTAATAAGGGGCTGGAAAATAATAGCCAGTGCCATATGAAAAATGACATTTGGGTATTTCCAAACCGTGTATATCTAGACTAGTTAGATACAGGGTCAACAACGTCCCTAATAGAACCTTTCCAATAAAGGGAACACTTATAAATTCTGTTTTCAAACTTTTATGTATGACGTCAGCCAGGCGTATGGTCTTTAATGATATATACAGGAATAGAAATAAGCAACATTTAGAGGTGAAAATGTAACTCAAATATGAAACATATTTGCAAATACATGAGACTGGAGAAGAATTCCAGCATAACTATTGAGTTGTGGTATCTAGTTTCATAACAAATGTCTTAGCAAGAATATCAAATTGATGTAGCTCTCTGGATGACACTGATGCACTGATGTATATACAACATTATCTAGCGGAATGCTTAAAAACTAAAAAAACATTAATATATGGTGGAAAAGGGATACATATAAATGAAATGAAATGATGATAAAGTAATCAACTATGTACAGCATATTTATATATTAATAGGCATCTAATTAGTTAATGATTTAACAAATTGATGGTGTATGTCATACAAATGTACTATTCGACAAAACGTAATAAGCAAATGCTGTATATGAACATACGGCACTGTTGTTCTGAAATAGAGATAAACGAACAAATCTATTTCGAACGTGACTTACGAAGTTCACATGATATTCCTGTAAATCCTGGAGGACACACACATTCTACTGACGCTTCATTTTCCTTACACGTGCCCCCATTGCTACAGGTGGTCGCTGTGCAGGCGTCTTTAATAGATAAACAATATAATAGTTGTATTGACGCCAACATTTAAAGAAATAACATTTTAAAGTAAAGAACGAATATGTGCTATTTGCAGTGCTCATTTACAATGATTGTTTCATTGATTAAAATTAACTAAATCCATGAAATAGATGGGTACAAGTGATGTTTATGATCATGGAAAAGACAATTAATGTTGTTCCAAATATACATGCTATTTCCAAAAAATTTTAATATCTTAGCTTAGGCTATCTATGTATGTCCATGTCAAGCACTTGTGTTACATGCTCATGACTGTGGTACTGATAGAGAGAGAGAGACAGAGATATATAGAGAGAGGTAGAGATGCAGAGAAAGACAGAGGGAGAGAGGAATAGAGACAGAGCCAGACAGAGGCAGAGAGAGGGAGGGAGAGAGAGGGAGAGATAGACAGATAGACAGTTAGACAGACAAACAGACAGAGAGATAAAGAGAGAGAGAGGGAGAGAGATGGAGAGAGAGACAGAGCGAGAGAGAGAGAGAGAGACAGTGACATATAGAGAGAGAGAGACAAAGAGAGACAGATAGAGAGAGAGAGAGAGACAGATATACAATCATACAGACAGACAGAGATACAGACAGAGAGGGAGAGAGCTGGAGAGAGAGATAGAGACAGGGCGATAGAGAGAGACAGTGACAGAGAGAGAGAGACAAAGAGAGACAGATAGAGAGAGAGACAGAGAGAGAGATAGGAAGACAGACATACAGACACAAGGTACCTTTAGTGACATTTTACCTAAGATGTATATGTAACTTCATTTATTTCTATACCTTCTTATATATCCCCTGTAAAAAAGGTACATTCCCTGGTGGTTTTCCTGTTTCGACTCACAATGCAAAATCAAACAAGCTGATATATAAATTTACCCTCTTCACAATACTGTCCCCTGTAGCTTGCAGTACAGTTGCATGATGCAGTTTCCCCGTCTATGCATTCGCCTCTATTGTGGCACGGGTTTCTTCTACATGACCCTTCGAAATACATATAATGCATTGTGAATGCGTTTTAACTACTTCCCTGTTTAATAATCATGTATTAAATAATGACATCATGAATAATTATTAAATGAATTTTTATAACGGCACATGTTCAAATAACTATTGAGTGGTATTGGTTATACCTGAAGAGTAAGATATGTTATAGTCTCATAAATAAACAGTTCTGTGTTCAAGGCGTACAGTGACATTTATATTTGCAGATATAATAATTGCATTGACAGTGTTTAACCCGTCCCCTCATATAAACGTGTTTTCATGCATCTGCTAACAGAGTGGACCTAAATCAGACGGCTCCTATAGGAGTCGTCTGATCTTGGTCTGCTCTGTTTGCTAATGGATTTTGATAGATTTTTTCTTTACTTTCTAAATGGCTACAATGTTTCACATTCCCTGTTTCATTTGAACATTTCCATGAATATGCAGTAGGTATTGAAATGTTTTTTAAAAAAATATAGTACAGGGAAAGGATAAAATACTGGAAGTTGCTGATTTGATATTAAGAAAAAATGTTAGACCTAATGTTTTGATCCTAAAATTAATAGTTAAACATGTGAAAGATTCAGCTTACCAACCGCTGCACAATCTTCGTCAATTGCAGTATCGACGTCTGCGTCTGAAAATTATTACGTTCTTGTATTTTTGAGTGAATATACACCTGGTGTCTGTCTTGTCCTTAACTGGTAACTTATATGCACTAAGATATTGACATTTGTTCGTTGACATTGCGTTTGTTTGTGTTAGAAAACATGTTTTTATATCAAAGTATACAAAATAGTATGTACCACAAACGCTTCCCTGGAGGTTTAGCTTGATCGCGTAGTGTTTGTTCTGAATACTAGATATAAAGCAATAGAAAGAGCGATTACACACCGGTTTCGTGATATTAAGCAATCAGCACCCCATGCCTTTACAAAAATCATTCTCTGTTTTCTACCGCAAAGTAGAACTAGACATATAAAATACTGTTACCTGCACCGTTACAAAGTTCTTCGTCGATTCGTCCGTCACAATCGTTATCGAGACCGTCTCCCCGTACTTGTATAGTAGACTCACATTCCTGTAATATTAATAAAATCAAATTACCAATTAGTCTGGAGCCCAGCACTGAAATGTAGTCCCTATAGACGCTGGCATATATTGTTAAAAGCTATGTCATTGGTTTGTTCATTTTGAAGAGATCTTTAGATGCAAGCTGAGAGTAATTATCATTCTGGAAATTTATTTTGAATGGTTCTAGACACGTTTAGATATATTTTGTTTCATATGTGATGTAGAAAGGACAAGATATGTTTGTGAAACACTATGCCCCTCGATATAATATTTGATCCTAAAGGATGACCTTGACCTTGAAATGTCACCCCTCAAACTGTGCAGCTTCATGGGGTGCACATGCATACCACATATCAAGTCTGTATCTCTACTGGTTCAAAAGTTATGGCCAATGTTAAAGTTGGTGACCTTTGACCATGAAGGATGACCTTGACCTTGACATGTTACCCCTCAAACTGTGCAGCCAAATGAGAAACACATTTATACCAACTATCAAGTCTGTATCTCTACTGGTTCAAAAGTTATGGCCAATGTTAAAGTCGGTGACCTTTGATCCTGAAAGATAACCTTGACCTTGAAATGTCACCCCCAAATTGTGCAGCTTCATGAGATACACATGCATACCAAATGTCAAGTCTGCATCTACAGGTTTAAAGTTATGGCCAATGTTAAAGTTGGTGACCTTTGACCCTAAAAGATGACCTTTACCTTGGAATGTCACCCCCAAAATGTGCAGCTTCATGAGACACACATACATAACAAATATCAAGACTCTATCTCTATTGGTTCAACAGTTATGGCCAATCTGAAGTTGGTGACCTTTGACCCTGAAGGATGACCTTGACATTTCACCCCTCAAACTGTGCAGCTTCATGGGATACACAAGCATGCCAAATATCAAGTCTCTATCTGTACTTGCTCAAAAGTTATGACCAATGTTAAAGTCGGTGATTTGACCCATGTGTTTCACTCTGACCTTTAAAGATGACCTTGACCTTGACATGTCACCCGCTCAAAATGTGCGGTTATATGAGATACATATGCATGCCAAATATCAAGTCACTAGCTGTACAGGCTCAAAAGTTATAACCAATGTTAAAGAAACAGACAAAGAAACAGACAATTTGACATTTGACTCTGAAGGATGACCTTGACCTTGACATTTCACCCCTCAAAATGTGCAGCTTTATGAGATACACACGCATGCCCAATATCAAGTCTCTATCTCTACTGGTCCAAAAGTTATGGCCAATGTTAAAGTCGGTGATTTGACCCATATATTTGACCTCTGACCTTTAAGGATGACCTTGACCTTGACATGTTACCCCTCAAAATGTGCGGCTTTATGAGATACATATGCATTCCAAATATCACGTCTCTATCTGTACTGGCTCAAAAGTTATGACCAATGTTAAAGTTGCGTTAAAGTTACAGACAAAAAAAAGAAAATTTGACCTTTGACCCTGAAGGATGACCTTGACCTTGACATGTCACCCCTCAAAATGTGCGGCTTCATGAGATACACAAGCATGCCAAATATCAAGTCTCTATCTGTACTGGTTCAAAAGGTATGACCAATGTTAAAGTCGGTGATTTGACCCATATATTTGACCTCTGACCTTTAAGGATGACCTTGACCTTGACATGTTACCCCTCAAAATGTGCGGCTTTATGAGATACATATGCATACCAAATATCAAGTCTCTATCTGTACTGGCTCAAAAGTTATGACCAATGTTAAAGTTGCTGACAAACAAACAGACAAACAGACATACAGACAAACGGACAAACAGACAAACAGACAGACAGACAGGGCAAAAACAATATGCCCCCAGATCTGATCTGGGGGGCATAAAAAGTAAGGACAAACTGACTTGCGAAAGACATTTGGCTTGACCATAGGCTAAAATAATTATGCCACAAACAATCTTATGACTGAAATGACTGAAAGATCTTTCACCAGCTACAATGTTCGTATATCCATTCGTATATATCAGCCGCATGTATGATGCAATCTTTGGAGCAATGTGTATCAATTTAGAATATTTGTCATTAGTATCAAAGTTTATGTCCTCTATCAGCTTCACTCCTTGTCACAAATAGCGATATAATGAAACTATATTTTACTAATTAAATAGTTTTCTTTCACCGTCTATGTGTCATATTGTATAACTTGTGGGCTCTATTTCTTGGTAAACACCGTCCTTTGTATTTGCAACCGTTTACATGAATACTCACAAGCTATTTTACATCGTTCTTTTGTAAATATATTCTGAAAGAGCAATATCCGTTGAAAGCAAACATAACGATGCAAAAAGAGAAAATTGCAGGCTCGGTGCATGATTCTGAAGGGAGGTGATCCTCCGAGAGCAAAAATTGCAACACAAAAAGAGAAAATTGCAGACTCGGTTTTATTGAGTCTGTTCATGAACAGTAATTGAAAGTGCAACACTGCTCACACCCCTAGCACCAGCTTAAGCGGTTCACAACAAGCAGTACCGACATTTATGATCTCGAAGGATCAGAAGGTATAACAACACTGAGAATGAAGTACGGGGCGACGTTTTACGGCCGCCACAAAACACCTGCTTAACACCTGCTGTTGTGAATATTATAAATTCTGAAGGGAGGTTAATCTGTCCATGAGTAGTTATTAAAAGTGCAATACTATTCACGCCCTCTAGTACCGGCTTAAGTGGTATTCAGTTTTCCAAACTAACAACATCAACACTAATGATCCCGAATGACAAGCAAGTATAACAACACTGAGGACACTGAGAATGAGGAACGGTGCGACTTTTTAAGGCTGCCATACAAGCACTTAAAAGTACAAACATTAGTCATACAGGAAACATCACATACAAAACAAACAGCCACCCCAACAACACCACAACAAGAAAACAACAAATGTACATAACTACCAAAAGACAGAGACGCACAAAGACAAAACAAACAAACAGTAGAGGGAAGATGGAAGTACCGCCTTGGAACAGTCAGTGACAGAAGTCACTGGGAGAACTACCGTGTCGCAGGAGCGCTTTAATATTGCACTTATACATGCCAATAAATGAGAGATGTCGATGGTAAATTTAGAGAATGGTTTTCGTAGTTTAAGATATTTATATCCTTGCTTAAGCAGCTTTTAGATAAAAAAAAATCGACTGTTCAAGCTGAAACACTATAGAATGCGGATCGGGACATGCCAATTGCCATTCGCTAAACTGCCATTTGCCAAATGAAAACAATACGAACGTGTTCTTCTCGTTTACAGATGTACGGAAATTGGGTATATTATTGTTTTGATAAGGATACAAAACATATTATAGAATGAAGCCTACCAATAATCCTTGGATCCGCCAAGCACTCTTCAAAGAAATGAAAACTTGAATTAATGACAATATGGCAATTAGCAATTGACAAATTAGCAATTGACATTTAGTAATTGGCATGGTCAGATCCGCATTTCATTCGGTACCGACGAGGATCTTACTTCTATAAAATGTCTGGACAATATCATTCATAAAGAACACAAACTATATTGTGGAATGAAGCCCGCCGATCTGGATCCCGGAAAGGCAATGCGGTGCTTGATCAAACTGGCAAATTAGCAATTGACATTTAGCAATTAGCAAAACAGCAATTAGCATTTGGCAAGTGGAAAGGTAGCAATTGGCATCCATAGAAATACACTCTAGCAGAACATAAACGTTCAGATATATACACCCCGTAAGATAGAGTACAGGGATAGTCTCCGTCAATGTGAGGGAAATTTACAATCTCTTTACGTCTCTTCTGTTATATACCAGATTAAGCTCTATAACGCATTGATGTACTCATTTTAGCACTTGCAAACATTCACACTTATATAAGAGTATACCTATTCAATCAAATATACGTAAAATATCATCAGACATGACAAGATTACATTTGGAAGTGATGTCCCTCTTTTGCTAGAACAAATTGTTTTAGAGACTAGGCAAACACTAGAGAGTTGGAAGAAAAGTCAGTAAACAGGTCGATTTGAGTTGATACAATGAAACCCTTTGTTTATCCATTTAATATATGTTAATATGTAAACCAACATGGTTCGTCTGTTAGCTATATTGGGAAAGGAATGGATTTTTCACGAAGTACAGACAGACAGACAGACACAGACACAGACACTTAGACACTCACGCTCACAATTAAATGCATTGTCACCCTGACACATAGGGTATTTTAACTTAGTCTTCATGAAAAGTACAAAAATGAGTCATGCAGGAAACACCACATACAGAACAAACACTCGCCCGAACAGCAACACAAGGAAACAGCAAATGTACATTACTAGAAAAAACAACAAGAGACACACAAAGACAAAACAAACATACAATAGGAGGAAGATGGAAGTACCGCCTTGGAACGGTCAGTGACAAAAGTCACTGGGGGGGGGGGTTAAACCGGTTTATGGGCGCCCAACCTCACTCTTATTCCATCCCCACCCTAAAAGACAAACAGTGTAAATAAACGTATCCCCTCTCCGACTAATCTACAACAACCGCGACGGCAAATACAGTGGTAAAGTGCATGTATAACGAAAAAACATTTAATTAAACATACTGTATCCACCTATCGCTAGTGTACTCAATGATTGAGCTGCAAACAGAGTAACTGTAGAAAAGTAATAAAGGGTACGACACAAATGAAATAGTACAGATATCCGACGTTCTCCTTCCATTTTCTGGATTTAAGAGGTCGCCTTCATAGAGTACTAAACCTTTCTTGTCGGCGTACATGCAAAGAGGCCAGCGTGATTGCCAACTGTAAAAGTGTTGTAAGAGTTCATCGCAATGAGTTATACAACAAAGTAAGAAAAATATAAACAACAATAATACTTAAATAACTAGAACTGTAAGCCAAAGGCTAACGAATAACCCCCACATGGCTTCTTGTCAGAACACCTATCATCAATCTGAACATGTACATACAGAAACATGAAGAAAATTAAAACAATACATGCCCCAACCCAAATTATATCATAAAAATGACAAGATGTTCAGCAAAAATGAAGAATAATTCAGAATTCAGAGAAATAAGACCCTTTCATGACGTTTTATCTAGACAGCATATTTTTCTCGCATTCTAAGTACAAAAATGTACATGTGTAATAAGTTATGGGAGCATTGAACGCATTGCCATGGTCCCTAACCGGTTGAACGAAAAGCACTTATGTGCTGCACATTCATATAAAAACCTGTATATCATACTTATTGATTCAAATATATCACTTCTAACATGTAATATTCAATCCAAGATCAATCACAAACATAAATAAAGCAACTTTTACCAAATATTGTCGAGTCCAAAAAGGGAGATAAGTCTGTTAAAATTCATAGAAATGTTATGGCTTCTGCCAATATCATCCAAAACGTTCAAGCAGCTTTGTTTATTTTTGTGAATTGTCAACTCCAAAGTTCTTAACCAAGGTCATTTTCAGAAAAAAAATTAAGTTCAAGGACCATAACTCTGACAAAAATTATTCAACCAGACCGATATTCGAATTTAAGCTGTAACTCATCTATATAGATTTAGCTTTATGTCAAATATAAAGTTAATATCTCAAACCACTTCCAAAGAAAGGCCGGAAAATTGAATTAATTCGACAAAAAATTAAAGTTCAAGGGCTATAACTCTGGCAAAAATTATTCAACCAGACTGAGATCGGGAAGTAAGCTGTAAATCATATAGATTTAGCTTTATGCCAAATATAAAGTTAATATATCCAACCACTTCTGAAAAAAGTCTGAAGAATCCAAATTGTAAAAAAAAGTTCAAGGCCAATAACTGGAAATAATTATTCAACCGGATTGAGATTTGAACATAACTTGTAACTCATCTAGATTTAGCTTTATAACCAATATAGAGTTGATAGCTCCAGTTATTTTCATACAAAAGTTGAGAAAACGGGCGGACAGACAGACAGACGGACAACCTGATTCTAGTTTACCACACAAACTTCGTGGGGGGGGGGTTAAAACAACAATAACTTCTACTATTACTGCTACTACTACTACTTCTTCTACTGCTGCTGCTGCTACCAATACTACTGCTGCTGCTACTATTACTACTACTAATAACGATAACTAATACTGCTAAGTAATTGGGATACATCAAATGCCAATAATGTATATTTGCTGAAATATAATAAAATTGATAATATTAGCATCGACCTTAGTGATATCAAAATAAAGAAACTGTTAACAAATAAAAAAACAAAACAAAAACAAGAACAATATTTTGAAAAAAGGATGACGACATCACTAACAAAATAAATGCAAACTCGGGACACTAAGAGAAAGATTATGCAATGAATACAAGGGAAAAAAATAGACTTAATGCATGCATACAGCTCTAAATATAGTAGAATCCCTTAAGAGCACTTAAGAAATAAGCACGGGCGTCTTTAACATCGGATGTGTGCTTGATGTAGAATAAAACTAATGCAAAAGCTCCTGCCGGAGCGTTGTGCATAACTTTCGTCCTACACCAATCTTCCACCTGATTCAGAATGAGACATTGACCACATAAGAGTGGTTTACTACATGTCTCGGACAAATACTTTTATTAGGCATTGGTTGCTTTTCGTAACCCATTGTAATTATTAAGCGAGGTAAGAAACTAGCCTACCGTATTGATTGGTGTTAATCTCATTCCTGCTGGGTAACTGTAAGTCCAATAGATATCATTCCCGACAGCGACAGTACATCCAAATGCAACATTTGGAGAATCGTGATAAATGAAATGTGCGCCAGGATCGATCTGGAAAAATGAACAAAATATTACACAGTAAATATGCTGCTGTAATTCCTTTTAAGTTCACGTAACGCGTTTTATACCAGAATTAACATACATTTTTAGTATAAATAAAATAAAACCAAAAGTTGCGTATTCAGTTAAAGTTTGCCGATATCTGAAAACCGCTAAATCCATAGAAACCCGACGAGGGACGGAAAACCTGCGAAATCAATGAGCATGTTATATTGACTCCGAACAAGCAACGCTTAGAATATTAGACATAACCGGTCAGTTGAAACATAAAAAAACGCGAATAATAATAATCAACGATATTGCAACACAATGCATGTTTGGTGTTTGACGATGAAATCCCAAATCTAGAGATGAAAGGAGAATGTCGAATGTTTGTTTTTCTGTCGTTCCCCTTACACGCTTTGGTTTGTTGAAGACACCTTTTGTACTCAGGGAGCCGATGGGGTCTACCGTGCTCCCACTATACTTTTTTTCATGGGTAACAAACTTTTCAGAAATGTCTACTTAATTAGAATAGCAAATGTACTCAAGTTAAAGGCATTTCGAAAGGAAGGTTAACCCCACACTGTGTAATGTGGGTGGTCTCTGGTGCCACACTAATAATTTCGCAGCTTGATATCAATAGTCAATTATCAAGTCACCTAATATGTAGCAGAATTATTGATAAAATATCTAGGTAAATGAGATGACAGTTTGTGTTATTTGTCTTTGATTCCTTTATATAAATGTTTGTTTCTCCAGTTAATATATGTGATATCATTATTATCATTTATCTTAATATTTTTTATTATGCGAGTCATGAAATATGGTTTGCATTTAGTTTAATTTTGGATGTTTGAAAAATAGTTTTCTTATTGTTGGCAATCTTTGAATTTGATTTTGAAAACAAATAACGATATTACAGTAGTACAACGATCAGATGGCGTTGTTTACAAAACAGTGTGTATGTAAACACAGAAAATTAACGATAAGTATAACTGTGACATGTATATTAGGATAGGAAGAAGTGGTGGAGCCACACAAGTCAACTGCCTGGATTAACTTATACAACATGTCGCAGTTTAATTTATCGTTAATTTTCTGTGTTTACAGACGTTCTGTTTTGTAAACAACGCCATCTGATCGTTGTACTACTATAGTTTATCAAAATTATTGTCAATTAATAATGTTTTGTACATTGTATTGTGTTATGGCACTAGAGAAGCAATTGGTGTTTTATGAAAAAAACCCGTGTAGATATGGTAATACGCGTTCCGTTATATTTTATTTATTTAGGAATTACATTCATGTAGAATAGAATATATGCAGATCACACCATGGGGTAACAAATATTCTCCAATACCATTGCTGCTCTAAATTTACCTTAATCAACTCAATATTGTAAACACACTTATCCACTCAAATCAAATATTAATAGAGAAAAGGAACTGTAATCAATGTTACTCAAAAAAGGAGTTACTCTTTTCAATTTCATTTGTTAAAAAACTAATAACCCGTTTTATTGACTGATTACCAGTTATTCACACCTTTTAGAGATGGATTTATTTATAAACACCTATTAACCCTTTCCCTGTTTGCTTTGACAAAAACTGTAGAATCAGATCTATATCATGTCATAAGCAAACAAAGCAGACCCTGATAAGACGACCTCTATAGGAGCAGTCTAATATGGGTCTGCCCTGTTTGCTCATCCGTTAAACTGGTTCTACATCTTATCGGGTTTATATTTCTCAACTTATTCGGTTTGCCCGAGCCTGTTCTTTGCTAGAATATTTTAACAGTCGTAATTTCGGGGTCATATCCATGTACATGATATGTTTATAAATGGAAATGTAGTAAAGTCAAGCAGGCAAAGCCACATGCAAGACGCAACCACCACCAAAACACCGATAGACAGCATGACACACACACAACCACACACCCAAACGCACATACACACACACACGAAATGAACACAGAAAACACCAAAAGACACACAAGAACCAGAGACAAACGTTCCACATATGAACAAAATCACAAGCACAAAGACGCAAGGCATACAAAAGGAAGGGTGACAAAGAGAGTACCGCCTTGACACGGTCAGTAGCAAAAACACCACTGGGGGTTTAAACCGGTTTACGGACGTCCTAACCTCACACTTTTCTCAAAGTCACCCTAGCTTTACAAATATTGTAATAAAGGTATCCCCGCTGGACTTACCCACAACATAGACGACGGTGAACACAGGACAACATGTTAAACATAGCATAATAACTGTTACAATGCGTTTTATAAACAAATCATGAACATGGATATGACCCCGAATTTTCCTAAGTTTGTAGATAACATCCCCATAGAATTCTGGTTGAGAAATGCCTTGTCGCAGTAACGTCCGTAGATTGCAATTATATTTACTAATGAGAGGTAAATTTCGATAATAAAATTTAGAAAACGTTAAGTTTGTGATATCTGTAACCTTGCTTAAGAAGTTTATCAGTTATAACTAAATTATGTTTGTTAAAATCTTCAAGCAAAGAACAGGCTCGGGCAAACCTAATAAGTTGAGAAACATAAACTCCATAAGATGTAGAACGTGGCACATCTCCATCTAGAAAAGGATAATTAAATATTTTAAAATTAAAATCTTCTCTTTTATCGTATACATCTCCATATAGAAAAGGATAATTAACAAGTTTAAAATTAAAATCTTCTCTTTTATCGTATACTTTGGACGAAACTTTATCATTTGTAATTGAAAGATTCAAATCTATAAATGAAGCATTAATGTTAGATTGATTAGCTTTGTTTAAAGACAGTTCTTTTGGGTCAATTGAAGAAATCATAGTATCAAAATAAGGATTATCTAAATTCAAAATATCGTCTAAATACCTTGAAGTTTTATTAAAAGCATTAACAATATCGGTCTGTGTATCAGGTTTTAAGCTAAGCATAAAATTCCTCTCATAGCAATACAAAAACAAATCTGCAACAAGATGGGCACAATTTGTACCCATGGGTATACCAACAACTTGATGATATATGGTATCCCCATAACGTACAAATATATTATCTAAAAGAAAGGTAAGAGATCTACAAACATCAAGGCAAGTCCACATTGTGTAATGTTCAACTTCTGATTTCGAAAAGAATGAACGTTGAACATTACAAGCAATGAACATTTTGTTTTCTCTGGCAAAGGTTTTTTCTATTAATTTAATAAGTTCATCCTTTATAAGATGGTGAGGTAGAGTAGTATAGAGTGTAGAGAAATCATAAGAGCTCAGTAAAGAAATGTTATACTGTTCATTTTCAAGTTTTGTTAAAACATCATTTGAATTTTTTATGGACCAAAAAACATTAATACCAGAATTTTCATATATTTTATCACAGTAGCGTTTTACATGTTCTTTGATCGTAGTAAGAGAGGACGTCAAAAGTATAGATAATTTAGTAGTGGTACAACAGCTAGAGTTGGCAATAAAACGCGCCTTATAAGGGTTTTTATGTAGTTTCGGGATCCAGTACAAAGTAGAAAGTTTATGTTGTTTTATAAAACGCATTAAAACCTTTTTGAGGTAAGGTTATGACCCCATTATATTGCAACGCACTGCATATATGGAAAAATAGTCAAACAGGGAGAGCCACACACGAAATGACACCGCACCAAACACCATCTAACAAGAAACGGTAAAGCCACAAGAAAAAACATAACAGGGCGCATATCAAGACGAAACACATTAAACATTAAGCATATTAAACAACAAAATTGACCGTAGGCTGAAAGCAATAGTGCCGCCTTGGTACGGCCAGCAGCCAAAAAAAAAGGGCTGCTGGGGGACTTAAACCTGGTTTACGGGTACCCAACCTCGTCCTTATCCCATTTTCACCAAAGTCAAAATGTAAATAAAATTCCCCCTCCAGACAACTCCACAACATGCATAACGATGTCTGCCAAAATGAAAATGATTTGAAAATAAACGTTAGAGGTAAACAAGCGACGTCATCATGTAAATGACGTCATAATTTAAAAGTACGGGAAAACTATTTGAAACACTTCTACACCGACATTTAATAAAAGATGAATCGCAAGAAGATACAATTACTAGTGGATATTAAGCATGCACAACTGTTTTGTTTGAAAAAGAATAAAAGTGACATCGTAGACATGTACTCGATGACTATTCAGGTCAGAGCAGCTGTGGAGAAGTCATTTGGGGTACGACAGAACTGGCAAAATACAAATATCTAATTTCCTCCCTCCGTAAACGGGTTTAAGAGGGAATCTTCATAGAGTATTAAGCCTTTTCCGTCGTCGCACAAGCAAAGAGGAAAGCATAATGACCAACTGTAAAGGGGTCGACCACCAAGCATGTAGTGTGCTGTAATATAGAGGGGTCATATCCCTTTTTAATGAATTGTTTTATACGTTTGACAAACAATGCATGTTTGGTTATTGACAGTCGGTAGCTTCACTTCACTCTTTGCTTATGCGATGACAGACCGAGGGTAGTACTCTATGATGGTATAATCTTAAACTCAGATACGGGATGAGCTTACCAGACGCATTTATTACGATTTCCTTGTCGTGTCCTTAACGGCTTCCCTGCAGGTGCTCTAACGAGTACATATTTGACGGATTTTCACAGTTGTAATGCTATGTCAAATATTATATACGTTATAACCTGAAATGCGTCACGCTGTGGTATTCAGTATGTAGGTCAGACGGGTCGTTCTTTAAAAACAAGGTTTCGAGAACATAATTACCATTCTCGTATGAAAAAACTTCGCAACGTTCTTTACCAGCATTTTCGTCATACAAGACATTCATTTAAAAATGTTTCGGTTCAACCAGTACATCAAATTTATTATGATTCTAATACTACCAGTAGTTTGAAATCTAAACCTCGTTTTATCACAGAGCTAGACTGGATTAAAAAATTACAAACACCTTTCCCATTGGATTTCAATGACAACATTTAACAAAGTGGTTATATATCTAAAGGTATAAAAATGAGTCATGCAGGAAACACCACATACAGAACAAACAGTCGCCCGAACAGCAACACAAGGAAACAGAAAATGTACATAAATATAAAAACAACAAGAGACGCACAAAGACAAAGCAAACATACAAAAGGAGGAAGATGGAAGTACCGCCTTGGAACGGTCAGTGACAAAAGTCACTGGGGGGTTAAACCGGTTTATGGGAGCCCAACCTCACACTTATTCCATCCCCACCCTAAAAGACAAACAGTGTAAATAAACGTATCCCCTCTCCGACTAATCTACAACAACCGCGACGGCAAATACAGTGGTAAAGTGCATGTATAACGAAAACATTTAAGTGAACATACTGTATCCACCTATCGTTAGTGTACTCAATGATTGAGCTGCAAACAGAGTAACTGTAGAAAAGTAATAAAGGGTACGACAAAAATGAAATAGTACAGATATCCCACGTTCTCTTTCCATTTCTGGATTTAAGATTCTTGTCGGCGTACATGCAAAGAGGCCAGCGTGATTGCCAACTGTAAAAGAGTTCACAACCAAACATGCAGTATGTTGTAGTTCTACAGGATCATATCCCTTTTTAATGAATTGTTTAACATATTTGATGAACAAAGTGAGAAAATGGGTATGTCCAATAATTTTACGAAGTTTGTAAATCACATCACCATAAAATTCAGGATGTGAAATACCGTGTCGCAGAAGCGCCTTGAGATTACATTGGTAACATGCCAATAAGCGAGAGATTTCGATAGTAACATTTAGAGAAAGTTTTTCTTAGTTTATTGTATCTATATCCTTGCTTGTTTAAATGAGATTTCGACTGTTAAAATCGTCAATAGATGAACAAGCTCTAGCAAAACGAATAAGTTGAGATATACTCCGTAAGATGGAGCACGTGGAACATCCCCGTCAAGATGAGGAAAATTTACAATATTAAAATCAAAATCATTTCTTTTGTCATATATTTTAGAAGAAATCATTCCATTATTTTAAGGTCTAGATCAAGAAACGCTGCATAATTGTCGGACGGGTTAGCTTTATTCAATTTGAGTTCTTTAGGATAAATCGTAGGAATCAGAGCATCAAAGAAAGGGTTATCTAAGTTAAAAATATCATCCAAATATCGACAAGTTTCATTGATGGCTTTTATAACATCTTCTTGTGATTGAGGATTCAGACGCAACATGAAATCTCTCTCATAGCAGTACAAAAATAAATCTGCGACAAGTGGTGCACAATTCGCACCCATAGGAATACCAATTCCCTGACGGTATATAGCATTCCCATAACGTACAAATATGTTAAAGAAAGGTTAGTGCATCGCAAACGTTTGAGCAAGTGCAATTGGTGTAATATTTCATTTGCTCGTCGGTAAAGAAAGCTTTTTCAACATTACATGCCAAGAATGATGTTTTTTCCCGGGCAAATACTTTCTGGATTAAGTTAGTAAGCTTATCCTTAATTAAAATATGAGGAAGAGTTGTGTACAGAGTAGAAAAAGCGTACGTGCTTACAGTGGATGCAAGGTACCCTTTGTTCTGAAGTTTGTTTAAGACTTCTGAAGAGTTCTTAATAGACCAGAAGAGATTTATTCCAGAATTTTCATAAGTCTTATTACAGTAGAATTTTACATGTTCCTTTACCTTCGTTAAACAAGAAGTCAAAAGTATAGACAATTTAGTAGTTGTACATGAACTAGAATTTGCAATGAAACGCGCTTTATATGTGGTTTTTTTTTGTAGTTTTGGTAACCAATACATTGTAGGAAGTTTATGTTGTGTAATTTTAATATCGGTTCCAAATTGTTAACACTTTTTGACATGCCTAAAATGATGGTCTTTTCGTCAGAAGTAACTGAAATGTATGACTTGGTATTAATAATTTCCTGCTTCAAGACATCAATATAATGTAATCGTCAAATAACAATCACATTATTCGATGCCTTATCAGCAAGAACAAAAACGTATTTTGAATGGAAATCCTGTAGACCCTTTTTAAGATGTCTAAAAGAAGTTCTAGGTTTAGGTGGAAGAAGGTGTTTATTAGAGCTATAAAAGGAAATGCGTTTATCAATTATATCAAAAATTAGTTTTTTCCAACAAGAAAGAGCATGTTCTCTTCGACACCATTTAATACTAAAATTTTGTAAAGCCTCCGCAAGCTGAACTCGACAAGAGTTAAAATCTATCAAGGATGGTATTCTATATTTGGGACCTTTATTCAAAAAAGATCGTAGATGTTTATCTATAATTATCTCAAAATTACCAGTAATCACATGACCAGCCGGAGAATAGCAAAATTTTGAGGTGGCGCAATCTCTATTATCAGGAATATTATCATTAATATTAAGGTCGGCCACAATTTTATTATAGTTGAAAATTGTATTTCTGATGGGTTTGTTATATTTGTAGCAGATGATAGGTGGTCTGTATTTTTAAAGTATTTAGGAATAGTGTCAATTACATTTTTGTCTCTAAAAATACTTTGGAGGTCAATAAAATCAATACCTTTATTGATAAAAGGAATTTTCAAGAAGAATCTTTGGTGTTCGGATAATTTGTCAATGTGCGGTCTGAGAACATGTAGAGTAAAGCTTTGTATCAACTAGCCATTCCTATGAGAGGATCTGATCTAAAAATAATTTTATTGGTTTGCTCGTCAATTTCTTTTAATGAACATATAGATAAGGAGGAAAGTCTAGAAAGCATGGCACGTTTACCCGAAGTTAGGCGTGAAGTATGTAGATCAAGAAGAGTCATTTTCAAATGAGATTTTCGTTTAATATTACCACTTTTGCGAATGCCATGTGATCGAGATTTGCGTTTTCTAATAGAAAAAGTTGAAAAAATATATCTATATCTGGTTCTTTTGAAATATTTCCAGTCTGGTAAATATTATCATTCAGTCCTAAAGGAAAAGGTGTTTGCAATTTTTTGATCCAATTTAATTCAGATATAAATCTGGCTTTCGATTTAAAGTTACTTGTAGCCTCCTTATCATATGTTATATGCTCAACAAGTTGTACTAAATCATCTTTAAAAGAATGGCCAGATTTCCGAAAGTGTTGGTATGAAAAATTGTTTAGTTTACGATTTCGACACTGATATGCATGCTCACGAAATCGAGTCTTTAAAGCACGTCCTGTTTGTCCTACGTACTGTATACCGCAACTAGGCGCGTTTCAAGTTAAAACATAAATAACGTTAGAAGTAGTACAATCAACGTCTGAGTTTATCTTGACATTAAATGTTCTGCCATTAACTGTAGATTTTATAATGGAATTTCAAGAAATGTTACTACAACATATGCACCTCTTAGCAAAGCACTTTTGGATAATCGGATACACTCTGTGTCGCCTGCATAAGGACCGTTTACGAATAGAAGAAACATTTTTGATAACAGATTTTAAAGGTGAAAGTACAACTCTTGGTCCATTGAAAAACATTTATTAATAGAAAGAGATGGTATGTGAAAAGATGATGCCGACTGAAGATTAAGTTGTTTTAAACGAACAAAAGGTTGAAGGGAAGAGAAATTAGAAATATTTCTGGGTACTTGTACAGACGACACAGAATGCATATTTATAGCTTTCAGTTCTATCAGAGGTATTTTAACTTTATTAAGTTTTCACCGTCGTCTATGTTGTGGGTAAGTCCAGCGGGGATACCTTTATTTACAATATTTGTAAAGCTAGGGTGACTTTGAGAGAAGTGTGAGGTTAGGACGTCCGTAAACCAGTTTAAACCCCCAGTGGTGTTTTTGCTACTGACCGTGCCAAGGCGGTACTCTCTTTGTCACCCTTCCTTTTGTTTGCCTTGCGTCTTTGTGCTTGTGATTTTGTTCATGTGTGAAACGTTTGTCTCTGGTTCTTGTGTGTCTTTTGGTGTTTTCTGTGTTCATTGTTCATTTCGTGTGTGTATGTATGTGTGCGTTTGGGTGTGTGGTTGTGTGTGGGTGTCATGCTGTCTATCGGTGTTTTGGTGGTGGTTGCGTCTTGTATGTGGCTTCGCCTGCTTGACTTTACTACTTTTCCATTGGAAAGTGATAGAGGGGCACCTGTATTGTGTTCATCAATACGTCAATTACATTAGTTTAGTTACCAAGTGCATCAAATTGTTGGTGAACATAACACCTACCACGAGGTGCATGACATACTTATGATGATGTAAGAGGCGAATGAGAGTTGTGTATGTTACTTGCATATACTGCAAGAGAATGATAACAACATCGATTACGTGTACGGGGAGACTTTTTACGGCCACCACACACACGGCACAAGCAACAAAGATCGTAACATCGATATTTTCTCGATATAACACCAAGCATGACCTTCGTCCTCATATTGATAAAGAATCTGAACATAAAAAGGCATTTTCTTAACTTCAATTTATAAATAAAGGTATTGATTTTATTGATATTCCTGATAAGAATGTAATCGATACTATTCCTACATATTTCATGAATTCTGAATCACCTATCATCTGTTATAAATACCATAAACCAATAAGGAACATTATTTTAAACTACACGTACAATAACATTGTATCCGACTTAAATATTGATGTCAATACCCCCAATTCTTGAGACTGCAGTATTTCAAGCTTTAGTTATAAACCAGTTGTTAATGTCATTACTGGTAATTTTAATATTATTAAAGATAAACGTCTCAGGACCCTCCTTACTAAAGGACCCAAATATAGATTACCTTCCCTTATTGATTTTGACACTTATCGTACTGATATTGCTGAAGCTATTCAAGAATTCTGCATCAAATGGTGTCGACGAGAACATTCTGATGTAAATGCCCTTTCGGATTGGAAAAACATGTTTTTGACATTACTGATACACGTATTGCTCTTTACAACTCTAATTACCATCTATTACCACCAAGACCTAGAATTACATTTCAATATCTGAAGAAAAACGTTTCGAATTTTCAGTCTAATTATGATTTTGCTCCAGCTGACAAGGCATCAAATACTGTAATAATTATGTGAAGATTGTATTATGTTGATGTTTTGAAGAAGGAATTTAATGGTTTGGGTCACAAACATATATTACAGTGCAAACCCCTGAAAAAGATATAATCACGGAACATGTAAAAATGTGCAATACCTTAACGTAAAACAACATAAACTTTCTACTATGTACTGGATTCCTAAGCTACATAACAATCCGTATAAGGCAGCGTTATATTGCTAACTCTAGTTATTGTACTACTACTGAACTATCTAATCTTTTAACGTCGTGTCTTACTACTATCAAAAACATTACATTGTTAAACGTTACTGTGATAAAATATATGACAATTCTGGTATTAATGTTTTTGGTCCATTAAAAATTCAAATGATATTTTAACTAAACCTGAAAATTAACAGTACAGAATTCTTCATTGAGTTCGTACAATTTTTCTATACTCTATACTACTTTACCTCACCATCTTATAAAGGATAAACTGATTAAATTGATGGAAAAAACCTTTGCCAGAGAAAATAAAATGTTCCTTGCTTGTAATGTTAAACGTTCATTCTTTTCGAATTCTGAAGCTGAAAATTACACAATGTGGAATTGCCTTGATGTTTGTAGATCTGTAACATTTCTTTTAGATAACATATTTGTGCGCTATGGGGATACCATATATCGCAAAGTTATTAGTATACCTATGGGAACAAATCGTGATCTCTTGTTGCAGAGTTGTTTTATATTGCTATGAGAAGGATTTCATGCTTAGTTTAAACCCTGATACACACTCTGACATTGTTAGTGCTTTTAATAAAACGTCTAGGTATTTCGACGATATTTTGAATTTGGATAATCCTTATTTTGTAAATATGGTTTCTTCTATTTACCCAAAAGAACTTACTTTAAACAAAGCGAACCGATCTGACATTCAGGCTTCCTTTTTAGATTTGAATCCTTCCATCACTTGTGATAAAGTTTTCGTCTAAAATGTACGATAAAAGGGAAGATTTCGATTTCAAAATTGTTAATTAGCCTTCTCTAGATGGAAATGTTCCCCGGTCTACATATTATGGGGTTTACATTTATCAACTTATTCGCTTTGCCCGAGCCTGTTCTTTGCTAGTAGATTTTAATAGTCGTAATTTAGTTATAACTCATAAACTTCTTAAGCAAGGCTACAGATATAATAAAATTCGGAAAGCTTTTACAAAATTCTATTATCGTAATTTACCCCTCATTAGTAAATATAACTGCAATTTACGGACGTTACTGCAACAAAGTATTTCTCATCCAGATTCTATGGTGATGTTATCTACAAACTTAAGAAATTTCGGGGTCATGTCCATTTTCACCATTTGTTTATCAAACGCATTAAAACATTTAGGAAGAAAGGTTATGACCCTATTATATTGCAACACACTGCATGTTTGGTTATCGACCCCTTTACAGTCGGTGGCCACGCCTTCCTCTTTGCTTGCACGATGACAGGCCGAGGGTAGTACTCTATGATGGTATACTCTTAAACCCAGAAATGGGATGATCTTACCAGACTCATGTATTACCTTTTCTCTGTCGTGCCCTTAACGGCTTCCCTGCAGTTGCTTCAGCAAAGTCACTGAGTACATATTTGACGGACTTTCACAGTTGTTGTGCTATGTTTTACATTTTGTACTGTGATAACTGTCTACTATGTTGTAGGGAAGTCCGGCGGGGATACCTTTATTTACAATGTTTGTTTGACTAAGGTGACTTTGAGATAAGGATGAGGTTATAACATCCGTAAACGGGTATAAACACCCAGTGGTGATTTTGCTACTGACCGTGCCAAAGCGGTTTTCTCTTTGTTACCCTTACTTTTGTTTGTCTTGTGTCTTTATGCTTGTGTTTTGTTCATGTTTGTCTTTGGTGTTTGTGTATTTGTTGGTGTTTTCTGCGTTCTTCTCGTGTGTTTGCAAGTGTTTGGCTGTGTGTGTGATATAATGTCTATCGATGTGTTGGTGGAGATTGCGTCTCGTATGTGACTTCCTACTGTATATGTGTGTATGAGTCTATATTGCTATATCAATTGCTTTCTGTAGGTGTTTTGGTGATAGTGGCGTTTTGTATGTGGCTTTTCCTGCTTGACCTTACTACTTTTTCATTTACATATTGTCATGTGTTGACCGTCTTCTATGCTATGGGTAAGTCCGGCAGGGATACCATTTTTACACTATTTGTAAAACTAGGATGACTGTGAGAGAGGTTTGAGGTTTGGAAGTCCGTAAACCGGGTAAAATCCCCAGTGGTGATTTTGCTACTGACCGTGCCAAGGCGGTACTCTCTTTGTCACTATTGCTTTTTGTCTTGCGTCTTTGTTCATTTGTGGAATGTTTATCTCTAGTCCTTGTTGGTGTTGTCTGTGTTCATCTCGTGTATGTGCGTGTATTTGGGTGTGTAGTTGTGTGTGTGTCATGCTATCTATCGATCTTTTGGTTTGGTTGTGTTTGCGTCTTTTGTGTGGCCTTGCCTGCTTGATTTTACTTTTTCATTTATATTAGGGAAAAGGTTAAAAACAAAATTAAAGATATTTTAGTGGTCATATAGGAGCCGTCTGATCTGGTCACCTCTGTGTGCTAATACGTAGACAAGGTTGCTAATTTCTATAAGGAGAAGTTTACAAAAACTGTAGAATCAGATCTATATCGTGTCAAAAGCAACCATAAATACCCTGATCAGAGGCTTCCATAGTATCTGATCTGGGTCTACTCTATTTGCTAATGCGTTAAAACAGGTTTATATTAGGGAAAGGGTTAAAATAATTTTAAAGAAAGTTTTCATGGTCATTGCACACAAAACTTGCTTTATGTACTGACTAGGACTTTATTACCCTATCTACCTTTATCAAGGTATAATTGCATAACTTTATCTCATGGTCATTGGCCCTGACTGGACACTGCAGGAGAACTCCATGGAATCAATAATCAACACAGCTGGACACTGTGTATTAGCGGGTCACTTTATGAAGGAGCTTTGAAATACCAAATGGAAGTGAAGACATTGTGCGTTTATGTCCAGCTTGTTTTATAACTTATCTTATTTTCATACTCATGAATATTAATGAGCACATTAAAATAGTAAAAAAGTATAGAAATAACTTATTTATCCCACAAATATTAACTTAAGTAACATTATAACCGCTGCCTTGGCAACCTCCCTGTTTTCGTAATGATTGCCCATACCATCAAAATCGTCCATATCACAGCCAGTTTTTGAAGATATGACACTGTGCTATTATTTTTAATTATTCTTTGGAATTGCCTTATTTGCATACTTATGATTATTTATGAGATCATTAATAATAGTAAAAACAATATAGAAACAACGTTAATAATATAAACTATTCAATTTGTTATTTAACAAATATCAGAAAACTTCAAATGCATTTTAACATAATGACAAAATCCTTAGAAAACAAAATATCGAATTTAAGCCCCATCTTATGGGGTTATATATCTCAACTTATTCGTTTTGTTAGAGTTTAATAGTCGAAATCTCATTCATTTTAACTGCATAGCTGCTTAAGCAAGAAATATAGATAGCATAATCTAAGAAAAACTTTCTCTAAATTTTACTATCGAAATCTCTTACTTATTGGCAAGTATCAATGTAATGTCAAGGCGCTTCTGCGACATTGTATTTCACATCCTGAATTTTATGGTGATGTGATTTACAAACTTTGTAAAATTATTGGACATACCCATTTTCTCACTTTGTTCATCAAATTTGTTAAAACATTCATTAAAAAGGGATATGATCCTATAGTACTACAACATACTGCTTATTTGGTTGTTAACCCTTTTAAAGTTGGCAATCACGCTGACCGCTTTGCATGCACGCCGACAAGAAATGTTTAGTACTCTATGAGGCGACCTCTTAAATCAAGAAATGGAAGGAGAACGTGGGATATCTGTACTATTTCGTTTTTGTCGTACCCTTTATTACTTTTCTACAGTTACTTTGTTTGCAGCTCAATCATTGAGTACACTAGATATAGGTTGAGACAGTTTGTTCACTTAAATGTTTTCGTTATACATGCATTTTAACATTGTGTTTGCCATCGCGGTTGTTGTAGATTAGTCGGAGAGAGGATGTGTTTATTTACACTGTCTTTTAGGGTGGGGTGCAATAAGTGTGAGGCTGGGTGCCCATAAACCGCTTTAACCCCCAGTGACTTTTCATATTCCCCCTATTGTATGTTTTGTTTGTTTTTGTGCGTCTCTTGATGTTTTTATAGTTATATACATTTGCTGTTTCCTTGTGTTGCTGTTCGGGCGGCTGTTTGTTCTGTATGTGGTGTTTCCTGCATGACTCATTTTTGTACTTTTAAGACTAAAAAATTAACTCTAAGTAACGTTTTAATTGTGTCCATAGTAACAATTCATCTTACTGTGTTCACAATTTTTTTATTCAGTCGACACCTACCTGCAAAGATCTTCCATATCAAAGAAAGTTTTTGTGCTAACTGTATAAGCCTACTTTGTGATAATTATAAATGATGTGAATTTTGTCACTGACCGTTCAAAGGCGGTACTTCCATTTCCCCCTATTGTATGTTTGTTTAGTCTTTGTTCGTCTCTTATGACTCATTTTTGTACTTATATACTTGATGTATGAATCTGCATGTTTGGTTTACTTCGTGCAAATTACTTCATTTTTATCCTGGTCAATATTAATTAGCGATAAGAAAACACAGAAAAATAATATTGAAAATAACATGGTTGGCAGTATGTCGAGCACAACATTACACCCTTCTCCAAATATAGCTTTCAATGATAAATGTGTCTTTCGGTGATGAATAAATAAATGTAATGTCTAAAACTATCTAAAAGATGTTAACGTGCAAGTATACAGAGTGAAGGGTTAATCTTGCTCTCTGCTTTACGACGCCTTTACAGAAAACTTCTTTAAGTAGGCCAACTCAACCAAAACAGATGAGTGATATCTCATTTAACCCGTCGCTTGCTATTCACGTCAATATACCTACCTGTAAATAGTGAAGACCCAGATGAGACAGCTCCTGCAGCTCCCTGTCTCATCAGGGTCTGCACTATTTACAAGTTGATTGTATAGCAGTGATTGCACAGCGAAATACTTGTACACAGTGAAGATATATGTAATTATACAACAGGACATGGGTAAAGAAGGAGAACTGTATTTTAAAATTCAGCAAGCGATGGTTAACACTTTACCAGCTGAATATTCATATTAGAAATATTGACATCATGGGTATTTATTGGCTAAATTATAAATGGACGGTCTGACTCTTAGAATACCTTAATTAGAAGCCAGAATAGATCAGTTGCTATTGGATCATCTAAGGTAATACTCTGATAAGATGTCAATATATTCTGAAAATGGGTGATCCGTTAAAAGCAAAAGTAGACATGCAAAATGAGAAAATTGCAGGCTCGGTTTTATTGAGTCTGTTCATGAGTAGTAATTAAAAGTGCAACACTACTCACGCCCACTAGCCTAGCACAGGCTTAAGCAGTATTCAGTTTTCAATAATAATAACATGAAAACCTATGATCCCAAAGGACCAGAACATATAACAATACTGAGAATGAAGTACGGGGCGACGTTTTACGGCCGCCACACAAGCACTTAACACCTGCTGCTTTGAAGTACATATAGTTGATAACATTGCTATTGATTGTCGGAGTATACCCTTATTATAGGCCACAACGTAATCATTTCTGTTGATCGACTGTCAGAGTTCTAAGACCCCATATACATGTTGCCAACCATGCTTCTCTAAAACATGGAATGTCTGGCTCAAGAAAGTGAGCCAAATCTCTTCCAAAGAATCAACTGGTAAATAAATCTTCGGATGTGCTGCATTAAGCAGGTCCTTGAATTTAGCAATGTTTCCATATCAAGATTGCGTAGTGCATCTGTTGGCTTATCTTCACATTTTCCCTTGATCTTTAACAATGTCAATTCATTTACTTACGAAATCTAGAGTTGCCATATATTGCACACGTAAATTCATCCAATTCGTGCACAAGATCCCCAGACACATCCCAATAGTTGTCAAAACCTGCTAATGTTTTTTATAAACATTGGCTTCTTTTCAATGATCTTAATGGGCGTAACATATATTCTGCCATTGAATGCAATTGTAGAATCACAGTCACAGTACACATGGAGGCCAGGAGTGCTGTTTGGTTATCTTCTTTGTATGCTTGGGCAATTTCTGACATGTTTATTATTTTTGATGGTTGCCTGAGCCAGTATCAAACAAAACAGTAACACCTTCAAACCTGTCCAGGTAATGCAGAAGAATGGAAAATATATCACTGTCTGGAGTTCGGAGATAAACTGTTTTGTAGCCTTGTTCTGTAAAGCACGATCCTTGTGTCACTTTCTTCCTGTGTTGAATTCAGGGCATCAAGAATGTTTCTCGCTGTTAACATATCATCATCTGGAGAGAAATGGTAAATGGAAAAGTAGTAAAGTCAAGCAGGCAAAGCCACATGCAAGACGCAACCACCACCAAAACACCGATAGACAGCATGACACACACACACACAACCACACACCCAAACGCACACGCACACACACGAAATGAACACAGAAAACACCAAAAGACACACAAGAACCAGGGACAAACGTTCCACAACATGAACAAACCACAAGCACAAAGACGCAATGCAAACAAAAGGAAGGGTGACAAAGAGAGTACCGCCTTGGCACGGTCAGCAGCAAAAACACCACTGGGGGTTTAAACCGGTTTACGGACGTCCTAACCTCACACTTCTCTCAAAGTCACCCTAGCTTTACAAATATTGTAAATAAAGGTATCCCCGCTGGACTTACCCACAACATAGACGACGGTGAACACAGGACAACATGTAAAACATAGCATAATAACTGTGACAATCCGTCAAATATGTACTCAATGACTTTGCTGAAGTCAGAGCACCTGCAGGTAAGCCGTTAAGGGCACGACAGGGAAAAAATAATACATGAGTCTGGTAAGCTCCTCCTGTATCCAAGTTTAAGAGTATACCATCATAGAGTACTACCCTCGGCCTGTCATCGCGCAAGCAAAGAGGGAAGCGTAGCTACCGACTGTAAAAGGGTCGATAACCAAACATGCAGTGTGTTGCAATATAATAGGATCATAACCTTTCTTTTTAAAGTTTTTAATGCGTTTTATAAACAAATCATGAAAATGGATATGACCCCGAATTTTCCTAAGTTTGTAGATAACATCCCCATAAAATTCTGGTTGAGAAATGCCTTGTCGCAGTAACGTCCGTAGATTGCAATTATATTTACTAATGAGAGGTAAATTTCGATAATAAAATTTAGAAAAGGTTTTCCGAAGTTTGTGATATCTGTAACCTTGCTTCAGAAGTTTATCAGTTATAACTAAATTACGTCTGTTAAAATCTTCAAGCAAAGAACAGGCTCGGGCAAACCTAATAAGTTGAGAAATATAAACACCATAAGATGTAGAACGTGGCACATCCCCATCTAGAAAAGGATAATTAACAATTTTAAAATTAAAATCTTCTCTTTTATCGTATACTTTGGACGAAACTTTATCATTTGTAATTGAAAGATTCAAATCTAGAAATGAAGCATTAATGTCAGATTGATTAGCTTTGTTTAAAGACAGTTCTTTTGGGTAGATTGAAGAAACCATAGTATCAAAATAAGGATTATCTAAATTCAAAATATCGTCTAAATACCTTGAAGTTTTATTAAAAGCATTACCTTCATAGATGAGGACAACATTTCTGCCTTGCATACAATGTACTTCTTGGCGTAAGGAATCGTAGCAACTTGAGTGCGTTCACAAACACCCAATATGCAGACTGATATAAGTGAGCTGATGAAGTACAAACTAACACCAGTTTCCTTCAGTATTGGCACGGCTGAGGGTGGCCTAGCAAAACAGACCAATCAAAGGGTCTTAAAACACATCACAGGCTTACCAGTTCTCGACAGATGATGGTAAACCAAACGTGACAAACAGTCTTGATACCCTGAATTTAACACAGTGTTGTTATACCTTCTGATCCTTCGAGATCATGAATTTCAGTACTTCTTGTTTTGAAAATTGAATACCGCTTAAGCCGGTGCTAGGGGGCGTGAGCAGTGTTGCACTTTCAATTACTGTTCATGAACAGACTCAATAAAACCGAGTCTGCAATTTTCTCTTTCTGTGTTGCAATTTTTGCTCTCGGGGGATCACCTCCTTTCAGAATTTATGGGCTTTAAATCACTAACTCTTTAAAACCAACAACAGAAGATTGAAACTGTTGTTTTGGGTGTCTTAAGTACTTGGCTTCCAACAGTTATCACCGAAACAGTGCTTGGTCATTTTGATTACAGTTTTAGACAAAAAATATTTATTCATTACCAACAGGTTCGTTTATCATTGCAAGCTATATTTGGAGAACGGTTTTATGTTGTATTTGGCATACTGCCATGCATATTTGATCGTTTTGCTTTCTTATCGCTTATTAGTATTCATGAAGATGCAAATGAGATAATTTGCATAAAGTAAACAAAACATGAAGAATCGTACATCAACTATATGTTTATATCATTTATAATACCTGTAACAGGCTTGCTATTACCCAGGTTCTTTCAAGTAGTAACTGAAAACTAGCTGCAGTCTAGGGTTTCCATCTTGTATTTATGATTATCATAACCGAGTGTTTTACGACGAGAATTGCAAGGAAGAAAAGTAAAGAAAGAAAGAGAGTGAGAAAGAAAGAGAGAAAGAGAGAGAGCAGTGACAAGTAGGTAAGAGCTACCTTTGGCTGTCCAGAGCAAAAGCAATGAAACTAGAAAAAGTCAGTCATTATATAGCTATAAAGTACACAAGGCATGATGAGGAATCTCATGCTGCACAAGGATTTGTCAAGTGGGTTTTCAACACCATGTGTATAGCTAATACAAAGATTGAAATGCTGAGAGCCAGTGCCAGTTTTTTTTATCATGTTAAACTGCATTTGAAGTTGTTTTCTGATATTTGTAGGAAAAAAGCGAATAGTTTATATTATTTACGTTATTTCTATATTGTTTTTACTATTTTCAATGTTCTCATTAAAATTCATGAGTATTTAAAGAGGAGGTCCCTACAATGATCGCATATTTTCAATAATATCATAAAACTTGGTATTTGTTATGCTCTATCATTATTATGAAGGTTCCTAATTTGAACTTATATCGAAAAATGCCCATGTGATACAAATAAACCGATTTCATCAATAACTGATAATTTTGTTCTACAACACAATATTATCGGCCTTTTCCGTTTAATTCTTCCGCGTTTTGCCGATGATCACCCGATCCCTCAATTGTTTACGTAATATCTTTCTCGGAAGTGGTCGGAGAATCGCGAATGGGGCGAACAGTTACGAAACTAAAACTCAACCCGAATAAAACTGAAACATCGGGGAGTAAAACCGGGATCGGCGATATCAAACACATGGATGTTTTGTCATTATAAACGGTAATTGGATGGGGCTTTTTGCGATATACTACTTTTCAGCATATAAACAAATGAGTTTTGTATATTTTAAGTGTTTATGAAACGCGTCAAATGTAGGCACATCCCCTTTAAATAAGGCAATTTCAAAGCATAGCTAGACTTGAATTAGTTACCAGTTTTATAGATTTAGGACAAAAACTGTCTGTGATATTGACGATTTTGCAGGTAGGGGTCATCATTACGAAAACTGGTGGGGTGTTGCCATGGGAACGATTATAACGTTACTTAAAGTTAATATTTTGGTCCTCAATTTTTTTTCTGAGGATTTTGTTATCATGTTAAACTGCATTTGTAGTTGATTTCTGATATTGTAGGATAAAAAAGTGAAAGGTTTACGTTATTTCTATATTTTTTTATTATCTTTAATGTTCTCATTGATATTCATGAGAAGGCAAATTAGGTAATTTAAAAAAAAGCTGGTCATAAAAGCACAATTACTTCTCTTAAATTTTGGTACCAGTTTTATAGGTTAAGTACAAATACTGGCTGTGATATTGGCAAATTTTCAGGTATGAGTCATCATTATGAAAATAGGGGGTTGCCATGGAAACGGTTAAAATACACATATGCTTAAAGAATTTAAACTTGAGTACAATCACGATTCTGATTCAATAGACTTTTCTGAACATTTTGGTACCCATGAAAAATGTCTAGGGGGTGGGGTGCACGGTAGACCTCCTTGGCTCCCTGAGTATTGGGACCATTTGGTATATTTCCAGTTTATGTGTACATGGATAACGTGTAACTTCGGCCGTATTATGGTATGGCATTAGTCCGCATGACAGTCCGTCCATCCGTCTGTCCGTCCGTTAGCCACATCTATGTCCGCTAAATAACTTAACTATTAAATGTACAGTCCTCATACATAACGGGGGTAGCTTATGGCCAACAGATGCCCCTATTGATCTTGAGGTCAGTTACTCAAAGATCAAGGTCACGGTGACCTTCAACCCAGAAATATTTTCCGCTCAATAACCTGTTGAGTATTAGGTGTGCTGTATACATACTTAGTAGGCCATTGCTAGTAGATGATCCCTATTAAATTTGGAATCAAAAGTCAAGCTCACAGTCACCCTCAATAAAACAAACATACCCGCTCAATAACTTATGTGAACGAGTGAGTTGGGTTTTACGGCACTGCGACCCTGAATATGTCATATAGCGCCGATGAGTGATGAGATGATATGATGATGAGGGACACTTTCAGGAAGATGATTTTCGGCTAATGTGATCAAAACCAACGACCTGCCTTCTTTTGACTCTTGGCAGAGGGGATAAACTCCGTCTAATAAACAAAAACATCCCCTGTTACAATTAAGCCCCCAAACCACTGCAAGGTAGGATGGTCTCTGTGGAATCAATCACTTGGTAAGTATTAAGTGACATTCAACTCAAAAATAATGTATACTAAATTATTTAATAACTACCAAGTGGGTTGTCTTCATAGTTAGTAAGGAGGTTGGTCATAGTCAGCAGATGATCCCTATTAATTTTGAAGCCAGTCTGTCAAAAGTCACTGTGACCTTCAGCTAAAACATTGTCTACTCGATAACTTGATAACTATCAGATGTGCTGTCTTTATATTTAATAAGAAGGTTGGCCATGTAAATGAATGATCACTGTCGACATTAAGGTCAATCGGTCAAAGTCACAGTGACCATCACTCAAAAAATGTCCTCTCAATAACTTGACAACTATTAGGTGTGCTGTGTTCATACTGTAACACGATGGCCTGCTGCCAAACAGTAGTCACGAGGACGCTACCTGATCACTAGCCCATATTGTGTACTACTGGGAACCTATGACCACGGGTTGGCAAGAAGCACGTGATCTCAGGTTCAGATACAACGGGCAACAGAGGTCCGCACGGCGGAGATGAGAGAGGCGCAGAGAGCATAGAGAGAATCGCGGAGTTGTTTAGTAAAATGTAGAAACCACTATACGATCGTTGCTTATTCATCTTCTCCTTATTGTGTTACATAGAGGGGAGGTGATATTTTTGGTGCCAATGACCAGGATTCGAATTGGAATTGTCGTGGTCAGAAATGTGGCACAAATGGACATTTTTTGTGCAGACACTGTGTCTATGAACAATAATCAGTGTTGCGGTGCTGAGAGACGAAACCTCTACGACGCTACAGCTTGAAGACATCAAACCGTAAGTTTTCTTTCCTTTGTATTTCAAGCACATATTTATGACAAAATGGCGGAAGCTGATCCGGCACAGGTTTTGTTACAGCTGTGTAATGCAATTGATACACAGATGACTTTATTGACAACATCTATGGGAGCACAAGGGGTAGCAAAAATTGTTAAAACTTTTGATGGTTCAAACCCTAAGGAATTTAAAGACTGGGTAAAAAGTATTGAAAAATATGTCACGATAAATCGAACCCCACCGGAGCAAACCAGTTTAGTAGCCTATCAAGCAAGCCAGGGTCCGGTTTCTGACTTTCTAAAACGATACATAGAGGCACATCCGAATAGAGCTTGGGATCAAGTAAAAACCGCACTCAGAATTAATTTCGGGGAAATAGTCGATTCTCAGCACGCGTTACTACTATTGAGACAATGTAGGCAGAAACCCGGAGAAACAGTCCAGGTTTATGCAGAACGTTTAAATTCATATGCAGAAGATGCATTTGTAGGGCAACCACAGGTTGTGAGAGAGCAACAGTTAGTAGGGCATTTTGTTGACGGGTTAAAGAACGATCACTTGAAAATGAAGGTTATGAGAGATAATCCAGATAATTTCCAACACGCCATCGTTATTGCTACCACAGAACAAAATCAACGTAAGCGTTTTCAGCTGCGGACTGGACACGCTATGGGTTCGTCGAGTGGTCGAGCTTCTGGCCAAGAGCCCGTGGAAATCGATCACACGAGGCCTCAAATGCGCTGCAATTATTGCAACAGATTTGGTCATATTATCAGAGATTGTAGGCAGAGAACGAAACATATGCAGGTCAATGTTCTGGAGGCTAAGCGCCGAAGTGATATCGTGTGTTTTAGGTGCCGGCTGAGAGGGCACATAGCGAGAGATTGTAGGGCATCTCAAAGTCAGAGCACAGGGTCGAAATCAACTCAGCATTTAAACTAGGTTCCTTCTCACATGTTGAAGCCGATGTGAGAAGTAAGAATACTCTTAATGCCAATGGTTATATAAATTCAGCAAACTCGCATTCAAATTCTTTGTTGCTAAAATTAGGAAAACAGAAGTAGAGGGCATTACTTGATTCAGGTGTTGAGGTTTCTTTGATACACCGTAGAGTATACGATGGGTTAACGACCAAGCCGAAGCTGCGAAAAAAATAATCTAAATTTGTCTACGGCAGGTAACACACCTCTATTTATAGATGGCACCGTAGAGATTAAGTTCTCGTTGGGGGGTCTAATAATGAGCCACACGTTTTATGTTGTCCGAAATCTAAACCGTAATGTTATTCTGGGTCTTGACTGGTTACAATCACGAGGCGTACGTGTGTACCATGATCTATTTTGTGTAAGAGTTCATGGAACATATATACCTCTGGTAGACGATATCCACGTAGCATCTATAATTAGATTGAAAAACAAAGTGGTCATTGCCCCACATACAGCACATATTTCGCTGTGTAAAGTTCGTAAACACCCTGATATTTCGGTAGATCAGTCATACGAAGTAACACCGTTTAATGGCTCACAAATTCAAGATGAACCAGGGTTGCTGATAACTAACTCTGTATTTAATCTCACTAATGATCATAAAGTTTCTATTCTCTTGGTAAATACCACTAACAAGACCATTTCCATTAAACGAGGCACACCTGTTGCACAGGTAAATTCGGTCAATTCAAGTACGATTTCGTCTGTAGAGGAAGCAATGAAAAGTAGGTCAACAGGTAAACAAGGTAGTGATGTTGGGCAGGAAACTTTCAAAGATGCCGATGTTCCCGAAAAAATTAGGTCAAATGTAAATGAACTCTTAACACGGAACCGGGACTTGTTTGCAAAAACTGATGCTGAACTTAGCCACACTGATACAGTTCGTATGAAAATTGATACAGGTGATTCACCTCCAATCAAGTTAAAACCATATCGTCGTCAGCTAAACAATAGGAAGGTTATTGATAAGGCAATTGATGAAATGTTGGATGCAAAAATCATTGAGAGAAGTAGGTCACCGTGGTCATTCCCTGTAGTAATAGTAGATAAGAAAGATGGCTCGAAACGGTTTTGTGTTGATTTTAGGAAATTGAATAAGGTGACGAAAACTAATTCATATCCCTTGCCTATCATAGATGATATTCTTGCACTGTTGGGTAAGGCGAAATTCTTTACCTCGTTAGACTTAAAATCAGGTTACTGGCAGGTGTTGATGGATGACGAACACGAAAGCAAGACCTCGTTCTCTTGCCTTCGTGGTTTATTCCATTTCAAGGTCATGCCTTTTGGGTTAACGTCCGCTCCAGCTATATTCCATGAATTGATGAATAGAGTTCTCGAAGGGTTAAGTGATTTCCGTGTAGCTTATTTGGACGATATTTTGATTGATTCCGAAACACTTGAAGATCATTTGGCTCATATCCAAACAGTTTTTGACCGATTGAGAGATCATAAGTTGAAGTTGAAGCTGAATAAATGCAGCTTCATGAAACAGGAAACCAATTATCTTGGCTTTGTTATCAATGAGCATGGTATTCAGCCAGAAGTAAGAATGTCAGTGTTATTAGGTCATTAGGTTCGCCCACAAACGTGCGGGATGTACGCAGTTTCATTGGAATGTGTAGCTATTATAGGAGGCTTATTTATAACTTCTCGGAGGTAGCTGAGCCAATCATAAACTTGACTAGGAAGTATGCTAAATTTAACTGGACTGAGCACTGTCAGGTTGCGTTTGACAGGTTAAAGGATGATTTGGCCGGCATTCCAATACTATGTTTTCCAGATCCTGCATTACCTTATACGTTGTATACCGATGCGAGTCAGAAAAGTATAGGATCCTGTTTAACTCAAACAGTTAATGAGGGCGATCAACAGGTGGAAAAATCCATTTATTATCTGAGTCACCGCCTTAGCGATACACAGACCCGTTGGTCAACAATAGAAAAGGAAGCATATGCCATTTATTACAGTCTCCAAAAACTAGACCATTACCTTCATAATGCTCAGTTTGTTATCAAATGTGACCATAAGCCTCTAAAATACATTTTGGACTCTCCCATGCAAAACAAAAAGATAGCCTTGTGGGATTTGTCCATTGCCGGGTACAACTGTTCGGTTGAGTATCTAGCAGGTCGTGAGAATTCGGTCGCTGACCTACTTTCTCGCGTTCCGGGAACAATGGAGGAAGCAGAGGATTCATCTTTAGATGACCCTGATGCGCATAGAAATGCGTATGAGATAAGTGCATTGAACTCAGCAGAGTTTGATCCTAAGGGGAAAAAAGTTGATTAATGATGAATTAATAAAGCCGAATTTTTCCCGCGAAACACTCAATATGTCAGCAGAACAAGATAAGGATGATAGCATAGCTCTCATTAAGCACGGCTTGAGAGACTATACTCTGTCCCAAGCAACAACAAAGAAGCACTTGTTATCAAACAATATATTGTATTACATTTCACAGGTAGACTCTGAACCGATTCTTAGAATGTACATTCCTAACCACTTGCAAACAGAAGTTTTGACACATTACCATGAAACTCTTTGTCATTTGGGCATTGATAAAACGTATGATGCTATTCGTTCTAAGTATTTTTGGGTTAATCTATACAAAGATGTGACTAATTATGTTAATGAGTGTGTCATGTGCCAACTTCGTAGTTCACGAGCAAACAGGCCTATAGTTCAAGAAACAGATATACCACCCTTTGCGTGGGCTAAGTGCGCAGTAGATGTTTCTGGTCCGTATCCGACTTCATTAACGGGTAACAAATATGTCGTCAGCTTTATAGATTTGTTCTCAGGTTATCCAGAAGCATTCGCTTGCCCTAGAAAGGACGCACAAACAATCGGCCACTTAATCATCGATGAAATATTTCCTAGGTATTCTTATCCGTTAGAAATTTTGTCTGATAACGGGTCGGAAAACATTAATTCTGTTGTCAAAGAGACTTTAGATACGCTCAATGTTCATCACGTGACCTCTGCGTTTTACCGCCCACAGAGTAATGGATTGGTGGAACGGTATCACAGGACATTGGTTAATGTACTGTCTAAAAAGATACACTCAGAACCGGGCACGTGGGATATTTTTCTCAATCAGGCATTGGCTGCAATTAGGTTTGGCGTAAATGATTCCACTAATTGCTCACCGTTTAGGCTTTTGTACAATAGGGAGGCCATTATGCCAATCGATACAATTCTCCGCCCACGGCTAAAATACGCTGGTGAGGACGGCCACCGCATTGCTTTAGAGCAACAACATAAGGCTTTTCTATTGGTCCATAGAAATAGGAGGCGAGCACAGGTTAAGCGAAACGAATACGCCAATCGCAAATCTCGTGATGTTTCCTTCAACCTTTATAATTTGGTATACTATCGCAACAATGGTCGTAAAAACAAATTGGATATTAAATGGTTGCCACATTATTGCATTCTAGAGAAGACTTCTCCAGTCACGTACATAATTAATCACCAATTAGATGGTTCCACAGTTAAGGTTCATGCTCAGCATTTACGGCTAGCCAATATAGATCATTGGGACATACCGCAAGATGCTCAAGGTAATAAATTGCGGGCATCGACTTATGTTGTTCCACCTGTCTCTGATAGCTCAGGTGAGAGTTACGATAGCAGTACCAGTAATAAGTCTCATGTTGCACAGAGGTTTTATCGCCGCGAGCGTTCTGATAGTTCTTCAGAAGATGATATACCTCTACAGGAATTGCGCGATAGAATGCGCATGCGTAAACAGCGCCTTAATGACGATAAATAACTTTGGTTATTAGGTAGCCACTGACAGTAATTCTGGTTCAGATCACACCTCCGTGTTATCATCTTAAGATGGGAGGGCGTGTCAGTGTGCTATGTTATTTTTTTACTTTTCTCGTAGGTTTAAGAGTATACCAGGCTTCATAAGTTATAATAATAGTCGCTGCGGGTACATATATGTACATGTATGTTCTTTTTGTTTTCAGGTAAACATGTATAATCTCGTAATAAGCATTTTGACGGCGGTGATGTTAATGAATTTTACAGTAGGAGATGACATTGTAGTCAGAGATTCCGTAATTTATTATTAGACTAATGACGTCTCTACCATACGGCAAAAATGGTTAGCAGCCATTGTTATTGATTTTGATGAATTTGACAATTTTGTAGCTACTGTACGCGTTGATGTACAAAACGTGGTCTCGATACTGGAGAGTTCTATGGCAAGTTTTGATAACGAGACGTTCGCATCATTTATAAGCAGCTTTATTGGGTTAAGGCGAGAAGTGGAGTATTTAGATTCCATACGCTCTCAATTAAGTGCAGATGTCAGACATGTAAGAAAGATACGCAGTAGGAAAAAAAGGTCGTTAGTGCCTTTTATCGGCGAAGGTTTATCATGGTTGTTTGGGTTAGTGACTGACGGAGATATAAATAGAATCCGCGGTCAGTTTCGAAAATTAACCGATAATCAAAAGATTTTGGTTCATGTCGTAACGGAAAGTATGACTATGATAAATGAATACAAATTAATGATTCAAGAAAATAGACAATTTATAAATGGAATTATTCTGTCTCTCCAGAAACAAAATGCCGAAATATATCAGTTATCAGAAATGCTGATGCATGAAATTCTCAGAAACCGTAGATTTATCACTACGCAGGCAAGAGTAGAGTTGTTAATTGATGAAATAAAAATGTTATTACAAAAGCTAGGGCTTATGTTACAAATCTACGGGCTCAAATTGATTTTTTGGCTTTAGGGAAGATGTCTACAAGAATAATTCAACCCTTAACTTTACAGAACTTGCTTCTGCAAAATCAATCTAGGCTTCCTAAATTAATGACTCTTATCAGTGATCCTAAAGAAAACATTTGGTCATTCTATAAACACCTAACCACTTCAGCAGCTTTACTCAATGTAAAATTCTAATGGTAATGTCAATACCTATATTAAAAATTTATCAGACGTATGAGGTATACCGAGCTGTCTCGATTCCGGTGGTAGCCCCGTTAACAGTATCAAATTTGCAAGGTCGCGAACTTCTAGGAAATATTAATCTGGAGGCAAACGGTATGCTGATTAACAAACAGAGAACTAAATACCAGCTGCTGACAGATCAGGAAATATTTGCCTGTAGCCATGGAGACATAAAATTCTGTACGGTAACCAGTCCAGTATACTACATTAGAACGTCAAGATTGTGCCTAATTGATATGTTTACACAGGGAAATGCTGCATTCACAAAGTATTGTTCCGTGGGGCTGGTTAGCGATAAGATTCCATTAGCAGCCCATTTGTTTGATAATTTCTGGGCAATTATATCCCTAGAACCTATAGCAACGGCGCTAGTGTGCTACGACGGGCATACCGAATCTACAACAAAACCACCCATCGAGATCATTAAGCTCCGGGACGGGTGCGAATTAACGACCAATTACTTTTCGATATCAGCTATGTTTATCAGTGGTGAGGCTACTGCTAGGCATGCGGCGCGCGAATTTCTTAAGCAGGCGAACTTTTCGTCGTCTTTGATTTGGGCAAACCTGACAGATATGTATCCAACCAAAACTGAAATATCAATTCCTTCCACTCTTGAAAAAATTAAAGAAATGCCGTTACACAGATTAATGAATGAATTAGCCAAAATTAATTATAACACAGTCGAAACGAGTCCTGTTAACACATGGTTTATCAGTAGCTTGGGTATTGGAATTATATTAACAGTTGTCATAGTAGTCATCTGCTGTAGAACGAAATGTAAAATTGTTATTAACCGCCTGTCATAATGTATGTGTGAGAGATACGGGGATAAGCACGATGCGGATCAACAAGACGTTGAGCTCCGATCAATGGAGGCCGTTGGGATATCACCAACAACCGATTCTGCTTGCCTTGGGGGTGAGGTTCGACACAGCTCGACTTCGGACGGGGTTGCAGTCACAGAGAGACTGTATCCATATGTTTATATACCAGCGACAGGGTCTGGTCAGTTGTCATGACTGGAACGGGAGTGGTGTAGCGATGTAACCGCTACAAGTGACCTTGTTCCATGGACTGCACATAAACTGTAAATAGAGTGGCGCCAGAAATTGTTTAATATTAACCGTGCACCGGTTAATGACCAGCTATAGTTGCTGCAATCACCGGACGGGATAAGACTGTAATATCATACCCTTTCTTGATAAAACGTAGTGTTTGTCCATCAACTATGGTCCGAAACGAACTGTCTAATTAAGCCATTAAAAGATAATTAAGCAGTGTCAGGCTTATAAGCAGAACGATGGTCGGATTTAGAGTGAAGACAATCCAGACCTCGACCAAGATCGTCAGCAAACACTGCTCGTACAATGCCGACTTGGGAATATTTTTTTGAACAATGCTATTGTGTCGCCTTCATGACGATCACCAATTTGGTGGGGAATAACAACTTGGCGGCCACCGAGTCGATGCCACCTTTGGAAACTGATGCGGCGACCCAGACCACATCAGTGGCGAACGAGTCGACGCCACCTTTGGAGACCGATGCGGCGACCCAGACCACATCAGCAGACGTCCCGGTGGCTGTCGCATTGGTGGCACCACTACCACGTCAGCCGGCACAATTGATGCCTCCACCAAGGACGCCCGAGTACCTCGCCCAGTTAAGGGCGCAGGGTTTCAATCCGACCCGAGGACAAGCGCGAGGACGAGCGCGGACGATAGACGGCGATGGCCAGTGAGGGACAAATTACGTTAGTGTATTTTGGAGACTGTTGATTATTATTCATTTTCTCTTGGATTATTAGGTGTTAAGTCATTAGGTGACACTTGTAATTAATGTGAACATTGCTAGTTAAAATATATCTAAGTGACATTGGAGTTTAATGGGACATTATTAGTTATATTTATTAGTTGTTTAAATGTTACATTTTATTGGTTGTTTATATGTTACATGTTACCATCGTGTTATTACTATTCATACCGCTTTGGCTTAAGTTTTGTAATTGGAATTTCAAAACTTTATTTTCATGGGGACGAATGTAACACGATGGCCTGCTGCCAAACAGTAGTCACGAGGACGCTACCTGATCAATAACCCATATCGTGCACTACTGGGGAGCCTATGACCACGGGCTAAGAAGCATGTGATCTCAGGTTCAGATAAAACGGGCAGCAGAGGTCCGCACGGCGGAGATGAGAGAGGCGCAGAGAGCATAGAAAGAAGCGCGGAGTTGTTTAGTAAAATGTAGAAACCACTATACGATCGTTGCTTATTCATCTTCCCCTTACTGTGTTACAATACGTAGTAGAAACTTTGTGCCCAGTTGATGATCCCTATAAATTTTGAGGTCAGTCAATCAAAGGTCAAAGTGACTTTCAACTCAAAAATCTTGTCCACTGAATAACTTGATAGCTATTGGGTGTGCATTCTTTATACTTAGTAGGAAGGCTGGTCATGACTAGTAGATGACCCTTATTGATTTTGAGGTCATTAAAATGTTAAAGGTCAAGTAAACAGGCAGGACACGATTTCGTAAATATTTGACAAATGGGTACCTTGTACGACGTAGTTTCGAAAACACAAAAAATATAGTCATATCGCACATAGCAACTGTCATATATCACCGATAAGTAAGCACTGGCTGGTTTTGGTCGCTCGCTTATCTCCCTTGTGATGACGTCACTTGTGAACATTCGCTATAATGTCGAACTAGATATCGTATAGAAAAGAATCGCACGTAATGTACCTCTGCTTCGTTTTGAGCGCTTAAATGGTAATTTATGCTACATATGTGTGTATCACTGCCTATGGGTGTACCTCCTAATCCGACAGAGACTTAATAGGATTATTTAAATTACCAAAAGACGAGAAGTTCAAGAAAACGTGATGTGATTCATATTGGGTCAGTTTACATTTTGTCTCGATGGCTGTTTTCAATGAATTTATACTAGAGAAAATAGTGCAGTCGGTGACTTGGGTCTACAATTATAAAAAAGGATATGCTACATTCTGTTATAAATTTGAATTAGGTTTAGCACTGTAGGTTAATGGGCTTTTCTTCGTGGAAAATTATTCTATACAAACGTTTTGTTAACAGCGTTAACCCAAATCACGCAGAAACTGTCTGATCAGGATCTGCTCTAAATGCTTAATCCGTAGACTTATTTCTTTAGATTCGATCAGGGTTATCTAGCGTCTCTGTAATCCCTGTAATGAATATTCATGAGGTCATGAAATCTTTAGTAAATATTCTTAAGAGAAAAAATGATTAATAAACACGATTTAGCACTGTTGGCAGGAGACACCTACTTTACTTTTAATCAATTTCCCAATCATTCTCTTCTTATATTAACGGCTTCACGCGCGTTTGCAAATAGAGTAGATCCAGATCGGAAGTTCCTGTAAGAGCTGTCTGATCAGGTTCTGCTCTGTTCGCTTATGACATTTTGTTGATCTAATCCTAATTGATCTGTCAGAGCCAATGATCCATTTGAAAAGTTAACATTGTGAAGAAAAAGCCTTTAGATCTTCTTTATGAATATTTGTGTAAGAAATATAGAGAATAATAGGTTAGTGCCGTAGATGGGACGCTTTATCCGACGAGGGGAGAAAACGTTGAGGCGAGGCTTGCCGAGCCTCAACTGTTTTCTCTCCGAGTCGGATAAAGGCGTCCCATCTACGGCACTAACCTATTATTCGATTTATCCAGTCAATATAGTTAAATGTCTTTTTTATAGACTCATAACACTCTTGAAATAATTTACATTGAAAATGCAGTTTTTCGATCAACGGATCCCTCCCTTTTCACTTCCATTTAGACGTAAATAGATCTAATGAGCTACCGCAGAGGAATATAGTTTCGATACTTGTATTACTAGAAGGGAAACGTGGTTGAATTTGAAAAATAAGATGATTTGAATCGAGGGTCGATAAGTTATTTCAAACAGACATGATCTATATTCTTTGGTTAAATTCAAGTTACGTAGTCTCGGTTTCTATTTTTAGATTCTACCTAACGTCACTCAGAAATCGATGGAACTGAACAGGCTATATTTAGGTTTATGACTATCACCGCCCCTGTAAGAGTTTATCAATCAAATAATCATGAGAGTGAAAAGAAAACATTTACTATTTATCTGTCAATCTTTGCTTCCAGGTTTGATTTTATCAAAAACGGGTTTTGCCAGCGGTGGATTAAATTAATAAAATTGATAAATCAACGTCATTTTGTATGTGGCCTCAGTGGCGTAATCGGTAAGGGCGACGTCTCTAGAGAGATTAGAATTAGTTTTTGTAGGATCAGGCGCGGGTTCGAATCCAGCTGTAGCCAATTATTTTTATTTTTTCTCATTTGAATAATTCTTCGGGTGACCAAATAGATCTGTTAGATCTATTCCATAAACATGTTTATGAATATTTACAGAAAACTAAAATAGTTCCATGGTTATAGAATCATTACGCCTATCTACTAACCTAATAAACCTTCCACTACCGGAAGTAACCTAATAAACCTAAGTTTATTTGCACCCCCTTTATTATGTCACTAGAGAAGCCTTGTGACTGGATAAAATTATTTCATGGAGAGTTAATGATATATGAGCACAGGCTAAGGCAGTAATTGTACAACCAGACCTACCGGTATATTATTTCATAAGCAAATCGACAAGAACCTGATCAGGGAGCCACAATAGAAGCTCTCTGATCTGGATCTACTATGTTTGTAAATTTGTTTCCATACGTTTGATCTGGGTCTACTATGTTTGCATTGGCATAAACAGGCACGTCGAATGAAGGGTTTATATTCGTGAAGTAATTAACTCACACATAATTTTTCATCAGGGAAATAGTTTATCATAAATATGATTCTTTTTGCAATTTTGGAACTTGGACAATTTTGACCATAAATCCATAGAAAAAAGTCATTCTGGATTATTATGATTTACGGAATTGCTCATTGGATGCGTTTTATAGTGTTACTGATTATTACCTACATAATGCCCAACTAACTTTGAGGCACCATGACCGCAATGATTGATTCTTTTGATACGTTACCACAGCTACATAAAGGAATGCAACAATACGTAATATACAGGATGCGGGTTTTATGGCCATGTACTAATCATTGTCCCCTGGTGGTATTTAACAGAAGGGTCACTATGATAACTGACATTTGGAGACAATTGACACTGCATGGGGCATTCGTGTGTAATATGACTACCATCCTTCAGAATGTTTAGTACAATATACTACAATATGGCCTAAGGCCATTTAACACATTCATTCATAGAGAAAGTCTAATGGCTATGTTTACTGTTGTTTCCCTGCAAAACATAATTAAATTGCACATACGAGTATACTGTAACATTATGATAAAAAATGTAGTAACAGTTTTAATGTGTTTACCATATTTTTTTATAGACATTTTTATTTGTAGTGGGCCACTCATTTAAACATCATTCACAAGCTTTAGAAACATGCACATATTAATAAAAAATAGTAATTCGTCAAGACTGACAACCATTTGTTATCAAGATCCACCTTTTCTCATTTCAACAACAAAATACATATTTTGGTATTTCATTCTTTACTCCATTTTCTGAAAGTAATGCATCGATCATTTTGGTATTGCAAATATTAAAGTAAAATAAATAATTCTTTTCCTATTTTTCTGTATTTTTGTGGGATTTCTGTTTTTTTTCTAAAGTTCATGTACATGTACGTACATTTATACATAGTAATGAGAACGTCCCATTTCATCTGAACCCACTTTGCCTAAAGATGTCCGGTTCTGTCAAAAAGTTGTTTGGACCCAACTTATGGGCGGGACCCAAATGGTCCCTCTGATCTGAAGGGTCACTATTTGCTAATGGTCTTGGTCCTAACCTCATCATATTTTAAAATTATAGTTTATGAATATATGTAGTGTAAATTCACTGACAGGTAAAGTAAGTTTTAAGTCTTCGCTTGCTATTCACGTTAATATACCTACCTGTAAATAGTGAAAATCCAGATGAGACAGCTCCTGCAGGGTCTGCACTATTTACAAGTTGATTGTGCAACAAGTGCATTCCATAGCAGTGATTGCACAGCGAAATACGTGTATACAGTGAAAATATATGTAATTTTACAACAGGGCATCGGTAAAGAAGGAGAAATGTATTTTAAAATTCAGCAAGAGAAGGGTTAAAATTAACAAAATTAAAACACATGTGTTTAATATTAAGTATCATTGTATTAAACATCACACTCCATAAATAGTTTCCCCTACTCGATAAAGTGTCACTTTCTATGGTTAATCTATGGACGTAATATCTGGAAAAATGTGAAAATAATTTGGGTATTTATAGAAACTGTGGAGTTGGATTTTATCTAATTTTGTAAGCAAACAGAACAAACCCTAATTAGACGGTTCCTGTAGGCTCTGATCTGGATCAACGTTGTTTGCAGAGGCGTTAATTTAAAGGAAAATGTTAAGTTTCTGTGTACATTCCTCCAATGGGATCCCTGACTGGCAGGTACACAAGTGACTTCACGCAAGGGAGATAATCATGTATCGATTTTCAAAATGCACGGTTAGAGGTACAATAAAAATTCGATTTAAATCAAAACAAGATAAAAACGGTAAGAATTTTCTACAACTTGGTGTTTAACTAACTGTATACTATCAGAATTTGACGAAAACGCAATCTGTTTACTTGACCTTTAAGGTCACAGTGACCTTCAACTAAAACAACAGTGTCTGCTTGATAAAATGAGCCCCTCCCATATTTCCATTGGCATGTTTCGACAGCACATACTTCGGGCGTATAATACTTTGACACACGGAGCTCTTGTCTATATAAATTCTGAAGGGAGGTGATCCCACGAGAGCAAAATTTGCAACACAAAAAGAGAAAATTGCAGACTCGGTTTTATTGAGTCTGTCATGAACAGTAATTGAAAGTGCAACACTGCTCACGCCATTTAGCACCAGCTTAAGCGGTATTCAAAAGCGGTATTCAATTTTCGGAACAAGAAGTACTGGAATTCATGATCTCGAAGGATCAGAAGGTATAACAGCACTGAGAATGAAGTACGGGGCGCCGTTTTACGGCCGCCACACAAGCACTTAACACCTGCTGTTATGAAGATTATAAATTCTGAAGGGAAGTGATCCTCCGAGAGCAAAAATTGCAACGCAAAAAGAGAAAAGTTGTCCATGCGTATATACTGATGTTGTAGTTGTGAAGATGGGATAAGGAGTCTCGTAACCATGGTACTCATGTCTTGACCTTATTTTTGTGTTTGTATGGTGTATTTGTCATATTTATGCCCCCAAAGGTGGGCATATAGTAATCGCATTGTCCGTCTTTCCGTCTGTCCGTCTGTCCTTCCATCCGTCCCAAATTCGTGTCCGGTCTGTAACTTCTTTATCTATCAATGGATTTCAAAATAACTTGTCACAAATGTTCACCAGACAGAGACGATGTGTCGCGTTTAACTCCCTGGTCCATGGGTCAAAGGTCAAGGTCACAGGGTACAATTACTTTGTCACGAATTTCGTGTCCGGTCTGTAACTTCTTCATCCATCAATGGATTTCAATATAACTTGGCACAAATGTTCACCACACTAAGACGATGTGTCGCTTTCAACTTCCTGATCCATAGGTCAAAGGTCAAGGTCACAGGGTACAATTGCTTTGTCACAAATTTCGTGTCCGGTCTGTAACTTCTTTATCTATCAATGAATTTCAATATAACTTGCCACAAATGTTCCCCACACAAAGACGATGTGTCGCGTTCAACTCACAGGTCCATGGGTCAAAGGTCAAGGTCACAGGGTAAAATAACTTTGTCACAAATTTCGTGTCCGGTCTTTAACTTCTTTATCTATTAATGGATTTCAATATAACTTGGCACAAATGTTCACCACACAAAGACGATGTGTCGCTTTCAACTTCCTGGTCCATAGGTCAAAGACCAAGGTCACAGGGTACAATTACTTTGTCACAAATTTCGTGTCCGTCTGTAACCTCTTAATATATCAATCGATTTCAATATGATTTGGCACAAATGTTCACCAGACAGAGACAATGTGTCGCTTTAAACTCCCTGGTCCATGGGTCAAAGGTCAAGGTCACAGAATACAATTACTTTGTCACAAATTTCGTGTCCGGTCTGTAACATCTTTATCTATCAATGGATTTCAATATAACTTGGCACAGATGTTCACCAGACAAAGACGATGTGTCGTGTTCAGCTCCCTGGTCCATATGTCAAAGGTCAAAGTCACAGGGTACAATTACTTGTTTATCTGTGAATGGATTTCAAAGGAACCTGGCACAAATGTTCACCTTACAAGACGATGTGTCAACTCCCTGGTCCATGGTTCAAATGTCAAGGTCACATGGTACAATTTTGGGGGCATTTGTCACGTGACCGTGACATCTCTTGTTGTACATATAATTGTGTGTATATGTGTGGAATATGTATGTGTATGAAAGCTCTTCAATTGCCGTGCTTATGGAGTTCCTTAATGTTCAACATACTTTGTCGCTACGTAATCTGTTCAGTGTCGGTGTGACTGATACTCCATACTATACCATTTAGCGTTGCTATGCCGTAGACCCAGACCAACCAATACAGTACAAGCCACGCGGACTTTTTGTTTTCCGCGGCCCATCGCAATTTTATCCAACGTGGACACGGGTATTTTTGTCCACGCTGATATGCGGTCTTCCGCAATCGAGCGCGGGTTGTGATGGGTCCGAGCTGGTCCCTCCACAGGGGCACTCGTCGCCGGGCGCGATCGTTATCACCGCAGGTCGCGGTGGTATCATCGTGGACCACTGTGTACCACTGCGGATCGCGCTGGACCTTACCTGGATTGATATTTACATCCTTTTCATCCTTTTATATCCATTTTCACGGCTTATCTTTCTCTTTACATGTACATACAAATATATACATCCACATTTTGCAAAATTGATATGAAATGTATGAAATAAAACACTCGAGAAATGGTTCGTTTAGACTAATTCCAAACCGAAACTGTTCTGCATTCGGCAAACACAAATTAATTCATCCATTATTTTTTACTGGAATATAACCTGTCCGTGAATTGTCTGATTCGTTTCTGCATAATATGGGTGCGATATTCTAGTATGCTTTCTATTTCAATTATTTGTTGTTCAATACGTAAGATGTTTTATATAGAAACACGGAACACCCGTTAAACACAAAACACACACACAATAAGTTTCTAGGTTGTATAACTTGTATCAGGTTTGCATACGTTTGTGCACATTGTTAGTGAATTCATCTTCATTTCGACTCTATGTTTTAGGTTCCAATTCTAATTCCCAATCGATTTTGTTTTCAGTTTCACATCAGTGTAAATTTTAATTATCAGAAATCTACTGGAAACGACCAACAAAACCTATTGATTCTGTTTTGAGAATAGTCCTGACTGGTCTTATGATTTCTGTATAGATCTACATGTATATAAATATTGTTCTGGCAGACGAAAGAATTGAGGGATTTTATTTACTAATACATCTAATATCAATTCAGCCAGGTGAGTTGTAAAGTTAGAAGTTTTCTCCATTATTTAGTCTTGGTTCGGCAGCTTAAAATGTACGTTTTAAACAGTTTCAATAGTCATTCGAATACTATGGTTGTTTTATTACGCTTATGCTTAATATTTTACTGTGTAAAAATCTGCCTGTGTACATGTTTTGTCTTTCTACTTGACACACATGTACTGCATATTCAGATGTTGCTCAATCGATTCATTGTCATGGTGTACCTATCACGAAGTAAATACTGTATTTACTTCGTGATCCTATGGATGATGAAAGATAATCCATTTTTTCTTAAAACGTAGATATAGGTGTAAATCAGTTTGGGTTCTGGTTTGATAATGAGATATTGGATGTCTGTTCTGGATCTAAACTGTTGTTAATGTCATGGCAACCGAAGTTTGGGAGTGAAGGGGCATGCGAATTAAATTGATCAATGTTATTAAAGAAGCGTACATGTACGTGATTTATCTTAACCTCAAACCACGGACCTCGTACACCCGCATGCTTTCATTAAACGGATATGTCTAAACCAAAGTGTCGCCTGCTTAAATTCCATGACCAATTCCTTAGTTGGAAATAGGTCACAATTATTAAACCCTTCCATGTCAATCTTGAAAACTCTAATGTTTGAAAACAGTTTGGATCCTGATCAGAGGCCGCGTCTTATTTATTTGTTGGACATGCCTGATATGTCGAATAGGGGTACACTCAAACGCCCTTCAAACGCCCTTCATTACAAAAGCTCCTCATACAAAAGCCTCTCACTACAAAAACCCATCGATCAAAAGTCCCTCACTAAAATGACCAAGGCTTGCAAAAGCCTTTCACTATTTTTGTTAATTAATCATTATACACCAAATATTTGGACAAAGTAGACCAATATCAAAATTACAGCTATCTGATCTGGATCTACCCTGTTTAATGAATGACAAATTTATAAAGATTCATTAAGTAAGGTAATTAGCACACTCTATACTTATAAAAGTAAACATAGTAGATCACAAGGAGGAGATTCCTTATATTTATTTCAAACAGGGTAGGCCCAAATCAAATCTAAAGGTATATGATCTGGTTCAACAATGTTTGCTTTGTGACAGTTAATATAGATTCAATAACTATGAATGATGCAATATTAACCATATTGTTTATAAATTATTATAATATTACCCCAATTAACTTAAACACAAACGTTGTCCATTTTCTAATTCCTTAACTTTCTTAAATTTCAAACAGAGTAGACCAAAATCAAAATACTGAGCAATCTGATCTGGATCTACCCTGTTTGCTCAATGACAAGCTTATAAAGATTCGTTAAGTGAGGTAATTAGAACACTCCTTTTAAAAGTATTCTTAACAAAGCACTTAAAGTTCAATTAATGTTAGTATTGTTTTTTGTGAGGGGCTTTTGTAAACCTTGACCATTTTGGTGAGGGGCTTTTGCAAGAGGGGCTTTTGTAGTGAGGGGCTATTGTGATACACGCGTTAAATAATTTAGATCAACAGTATTTAGAATTTTAAATCTCGTTTTGTTATAATAAGATCTAGATATTAAGATATACATGTACAGTCTCACGGCGTTCATTTCTGTGTTGTCAAATGTCTTCTTTCTGGCTACTGTAAAGTACCATATCAGATCTAGTAAAAGTATATTAGTATAGATCTAGATCATATCAATCTAAACTGTCTTTAGAACTAGAATTCGCAATAATCTAACTGGTTTTAATCAGTAGGGTTTGATTATGCTTAGCCATAGATCCAATTAGTCAAAGCATAGTTATCTTCTATTTTTCGGGAAACTGTTTAACAAATCATAACTTTAGACAATTGGCACATTGTTAGGTAGTTCGGTTTCATTACACGCATTCCTGTTACGTAATAATTCATAACTTTATTGACAGTGTGTGATAGATGGCAGTTGTGTGACACTGACCCTTGCCCCCTGCTGAGAAATTAGGGGATTTACTGACCATCTGGCACCTTTGATCGTTACTATTTTCTTATGTCTAGCTAGTAAATTACAGCATATATGTATTTAGGCTGAGTAAGTAATATAATAATATAGTCTCCAACTGCCCAACACATTTCATTTTCAGTATTTAAAACAAATAGGTTGTATTGTTAAATGCGGGAAATAAAACTACTGACATTTGAACACTGTAGAACCAGACAAGATGGCTCAAAAAGCAACCATCTAACCAGGGTCTTCACTGTATATTATTCAAAATCAAATAGCTATTTTAGGTCTTATATAATGAATGGAATCTACAGTTAAACAATGACGGGCCATTCCACCTTAAAATACAAACCTTTCTCTAATATAAACGTGTTTTCAAGCATTTTTAAACAGCGTAGTCCCAGATCATACGCATGATCTGGGTCTGCTCAGTTTATTTATGGAATTGTAATAGGCCCGACTCTACAATTTCTACCAACATCAAATCAATCTTGTCTACAAATGCCATTCAAAACATTGGCTTATAAATATTTATGATATCATTATTTCTTACATGAATACGGAACAGGGAACGGGTTAATCAGCAAAAGTAACAGAATTGAAGGAATGTTTTCATAGTTATACAATTCATAAAACTATTTTTATTAATTTAAAACACTTAAATGATAAGACTCAGATCAGATGTCATAAATAAAAGCTGTTTGACCAGGAGTCTGCTCTGTTTGCTTATCCCTTGACCATATATAAACAATGTCCATGCCTTTGCAAACAGAGTAGACCAAGATCTGAAGGCGCCTATTGGAGTCGTATGATCGGGACCAGCTCTGTTTACTTGTGAAATTATATAAGATCTGACTCTACATTTTCTACAAGTACCAAGAAAAGTCATGGACCGCGTACTTACACCATTACAAAAATCAACTTATAAATAGCATGGTGTCATCTTTTCTGACATAAATATTAAACAGGGAAATGGTTGAAACCCACCGACAACCAAACTTTAGGTTACGCTTCAGCTAAAGATCCGCACGTCTGACATGACCCGGCAACAGAAGTAAAAATTCTGAGAGCATTGACGCTTTTCACCTGCTCGCAAACAGAGTAGACACGGATACGATGGCTCTTAAAGAAACCGTCTGATCAGGGTATTCTCTGTTTGCTTATGAATTTATGTTGGATCTAATCAGCCTCAGTACATAAGCTATTTTAAAAAAATAAATTTAATAAATATTCATGATATCGGTATTTCGGTTTACGGACACCCCCCCCCCCCCGGGGACACTTGCCCCCGGACCTTTGCCCCCTATTTTGGGCCTTAAAAAAGGATAACAAATAATATTGGAAAAAGGGTGGCATTTTTTCCAGTGGCATAATTTCCCATGGCATTTTTCCAAATCAGGATGGCATTTTTTCCAGTGGCATTTTTTCCGGTAGCATTTTGTTTTTCCAGTGGCATTTTTCCGCACACCGCATTAAGCAGTCACTTGCCTTTGAAAATGATACACTCACACTAATTCGATGTTTTTACGCGGAAACAAAATTTAGTCGATTTTTATTTTAAAAGAAGACAGAAGGAAACTCGGTAAGAAAACAAAAAAAAACATTTTTAAAAGCAAATTCTTTCAGCATAATAAATGTAGGTAACTTGGACATTCTCTATAGGACCCTGAAAGTTTAAAAAGATAAAAAAAATATGCAGATCAACCCTTAGCCCGCCGAGCGTGGCTTCATTAATATTTACAAACAGTTTGTATACTGAACAGATGATGAGTTCCCCAGAGTGTTACTAGGGTCAAATATGTCTGACTCTCATTTTCTGTTTGTTTTCAACGAACTAAAGCAATGCTTATTTAATTTATTTTGCAGACTACATTTTTTAAGCGGACGATAATTCAGTATAATGAGGGTCAAATGTTTTGGTCATACATTAAAACAATGATCGCTTTGCGTGTTCTACAATGTACGGAAACTACCTTGGTGTTTCAGCGCAGGGGGTCATTGATTTATGGTCATCATTGTGTTAATTATTTGGTCATCAATTTAAAGAAAGACTATCGGGTATTTCCGCTCTTTTGCTACAATCAAGATGTCACAGCTCATTGGTTCAGTATCTTTAAGACCCACCCATTGAAAAGACATAATCCAATCAACTGTCACCTATAGGCGTGTCGATCACCAATAATTGATATTGATCTTCATAATTGATGAGCGGCCATCTATATTTCCCACAATATTAAATATAGAATGAATGGGTATTATGTATTCAAAATTTCTTCATATTGTACTTTAACCCTTTCCCTCATATGAACGTGTTTTCACGCAATTGCAAACAGAGAAGGGTCTTCTCTGACCTCTTAGAGGAGCCGTCTGATCAGGGTCTACTCTGTTTGCTAATAGAATTTGATAGATATATTTCTTTGCTTTGTTAAATAGCTGCAATGCCCCCCCCCTTCCATATTCATTTATAACTATTTTTGTCCATGAATATTCAGTAAGTATTGAAATTTTGAATAAACATAGAACAGGGAAATGTTAAATAAAAAATCTCTATAAGCTTGAAATTGATGTCGGTGAGGGTTTGACGTTAGGTTTATAACCAGTCAATGTTATTTTACATGTACGTATTATTTTAAAAAATTGTTAATACAAGATATCCATCCATGCTTTCGGATCGGACAATGCCTTATAGACCAGTTATATTGAATTTTTCTGTTGTTGTCGTGGAGACATAGCATGCTACGAGCACCTGTGAATCAATACAGGGGCACTGTATTAAAATGAAATATTTATCATGTTTTAGACTTTGTTATTGTCTGATACATAATTAATAAGCCCATAATATATTTCCTCACCGTCCCTGTCCCTCTCTCTGTGTACAATTGTTGTTGTTTCTAAGAAGTCCTCTCCCCCAAATAAACATTTACAATGATACACAATCACAAGGCCAGAAGGGACGTCAAAATCTATCTCTCTCCGTATCTCCCCTCTCTCTCTGTCCGTCTCCTCCACCTCTTTCTCTCCCTCTCTGTCTGTATGTGGCTGTCCCTATCTATCTGTCTCTCTGTGTCTGTCTGTCTCTCTGTGTGTCTCTGTCTCTGTGTGTGTGTGTGTCTCTCTCTCTCTCCCTCTCTCTCTCCCTCTCTCTCTCTCTCTTCCCGCAGATATGAATGGATTACGTATGATTATCTATCATTTCATTTTTTATATTGGTAATGGAGTAATAATTTCCCCAGGACGAATGGCAATTTATGCTTGACAGATCCTATTAGAAACCAATGCACACCCTGATCATACAGCCTCTAAGCGCTGTCTGATTTGGGTATGCACTGTTTTTAAATTGCGTGAATATATGCTACTAGCATGAAAAGGGTTAATATGACTTAAATGAATAACATTACGATCGCAGCTTTGAACTCATCTAAAAGACAACTACATACCAATATTTGGCTATCTGTTATTTCAGGTGGGTGTTTTATACAGAGTATTGACTTATGCAGGCGACTGCTTTGCGCCCTTTCAAAATGAATTAAAATACAATATGCTACAATAGTTTTCATCTTAATTCTGATATCAACTTAAATATTGTAGCTGCATTACATGGTCGGTCAAACAAGAATAGCTGTAACAGTATAGATTATTAGAGTAGATGCGTAGTATTAGTGTATTGGTGTAGATGCGTTTCGAACTTAATAATTATTTAATCAACTAATGGCATCTCTTCTTCGAATGATACCCAGTTCAACCCTTTACTCCATAGGCACTCATTATAGTGCGTTAATCCATTCCTCCACTCAAAAATAGTTCCACTTGATACATTCATCAATATGCGCCATAAGAAATATTTCTATATCACAGTAGACGGTAGCTTAAAGCAGGCTGAGAAAAACGCAAAATGGTCCCATTCAGCCTGTTTTAATCAAACATCTGTCTTCAATACTGAACACAAACTATGGAGTAAAGTGTTAAGGTTTCAAAAAAAAGTATTTCAACAAAAAATGGTTGGATACAACTCTCCACCACTTTACCCTTTCCCTCATATAAACCTGTTTTCACGCATTTGTCAAGAGAATATACCTAGATCAGACCGCTCCTAGAGGAACCGTCTGATCAGGGTCTACTCACTTTGCTAATAGAATTTTATAGATCTGTTTATTTGCTTTCCTAAAATGTCTGCAATGCTCCACCTTCCATAATTCATTATAACTATTTTATCCATGAATATTCAGTAGGTACATGTACATTTGTATTTAAATTTGGAACAAATATAGAATAGGGAAAGGGTTAATACGCGCGTGGGGTCGAAACAAATATGACCGAGTGCTCCTGACATCTATCATCTCTGCGCTACGCATTTTCTGAAAATCAGATTGTGAAAACAATTGCTGCTGATATTTTGTATCTGTTTCTTTTTTCTCGAGCATTTACAGTCTGGTAATCGTTAAAATCTGACTATAAATTGTAGTTTTAGCAGAAAGAAACCGTTTCAGTCTCGGGTTTCTGATGAAGGCTATCTATATACGTATGCTATCTAATTTCATTTTGAATTCTAGATCTGACAGTACATTCAATATGCGTTTCTTCAGTTGAAAAAAAATGCACATGTGTATTTATATATACATGTAAGCTTTTGTATATATCTTATCTAAATAATTTATACCTAAATCGATTAAACGACTGCCAGTCATAAAGGTAGTGTCCGCGGTGATGCCCCGCAATCCACGCTGATATCAGCACGGACAGCGATGGCTCGGCGGCGGTAATATCCCGTAGGGTAAATTTCGGTCCGCGGTGGACACAGAATTTTTCCGCGGTGATCCATAAAAATTGTCCGTGCTGGAAACCCGCTCTCAAATAATTTTGTCCGCGCTGGTAAAACGGAAAACAAAAAATCCGCGTGGCCTGTACTGTAAATGTTTATAAATCAGGCGGTTTGTGCCGCTATGCTATGTTTTTTAGTTTGATTTTTGGTCTCACGGCGCTGCTTATATGGTGTTGGTGTTATGCAGACAAGTAACAGTTCTATGTGCATGTGCCTGGTATGTGTGGCTATAAGCGCTCTTCATTTTCTGTCAATCGGCGTTTGTCAAGCTTTATGTTCAACACCCTTTGACGCTTCTTGCTCTGCCCAGTTGTTCAGTGCCCCTAAACGCTAACTCTCCTTTACTCCACAGACCCAGTCTAACCGATATGCTGTCGGTTGAGCAGGTAAGACACAGTTCTGTGAGGATCGTGTATGTATTTGTTAGTGCGCATTTCATTTGTACTTCTAGTGTCACTGTAGACGTTCGTCTGTCATTTCCTGCTTGACTTCTGATCTGTTTAGTTTCTGGGAATGTACCAAGCTAGTTATAGTGCAATGATTATTTACAGACACGGTCAAACAGAAACGAGGGAATATGATGTGATGCTTATGGTAACGTTGCTGACGCTGTTGTTTCGGCACGGTCACATCCCAATCGTGCGTGCTTTTAGCACCACGTTTTTTCTAAATCACTCGCACGGTTGCGCAAGGTGTAAGTACGTGGCCCACATGCCACGCCTGGCCATGAGTGTTTGCATGTATCGTACGTTGCACACGTGGTAAGTACGTTGTAAGTGCTTACAACGTGCTTACAACGTAATATCTCCGTGCGATTGCAACGTTATCGTACGGAGACCATACTTACACGTGCTGACCAAGTACGGTATCCTTACTCACTGGCATGTTTTAAGTGCGTACAAATGCGACGAACGTAAGTTTTTTCGCCCGATGTCGTGGGTTCATGCATAGGATGACCCTGTCGAAGTTCTCCAGAAGTCCCTGCTGCTGCTGTCCCAATATGCTGTCCATTCCACCGCAGAGACTCCATGCAACACGCACGTGCTAAGTGCGCCGTCCATAGATCAAGTGATCGTGGGGAGAAATAAAGACTCACGTTGACTGTAGAAGGCACACGCGTCACCCGTACGTTGGTGAATCCGTAGCCCGAACGCAACGAAAGTTTCTCAGCACTAAAAGTGCTACGGTGTGTTTGTGTGCTCCATAATCCGTACGGTGGCGGCACTCACCACGTACGGATTCCCTAAAAATGTCCCTACGTTTTTGCACGTAGACTGCACGCACTGGCAAGTACGTCGGGTTGGTACCACGGCTTCAGATAAACGAATTGGTAATCATAAACAACATACGTCACTCTGTACAAAAGAGTCTATTGCCTGAGCAAACATGAAACCGCGACACAATAACGAATCTACACGGTGTATCAGAAGGCTCTCGTGAGTTGCAAACACTATATATCATGGTCAGTCATCGAATGGAGATCATTGCTGCGTGCAGTATACCTTTCTTAAGGTATTTTGCAAAGGCTGAAATAGTGGTGTTTTTGCTACTGACCGTGCCAAGGCGGTACTCTCTTTGTCACCCTTCCTTTTGTTTGCCTTGCGTCTTTGTGCTTGTGATTTTGTTCATGTGCGGAACGTTTGTCTCTGGTTCTTGTGTGTCGTTTGGTGTTTTCTGTGTTCATTTCGTGTGTGTGCGTTTTGGTGTGTGGTTGTGTGTGAGTCATGCTGTCTATCGGTGTTTTGGTTGTGGTTGCGTCTTGTATGTGGCTTTGCCTGCTTGACTTTACTACGTTTCCATTAACATCGCCTACATAGTACAACATGTTCAAGCTACTAGAAATGCTTATCAACATCCATTGACTGGTGTATTCATACGCTAGAGTAAGCAACATTAAAATAAGTGAAGTAAATCGTACAAGATTATTCCAGTATCTTATAGTAAACGAGATTATAAATTAAAATTAATTAATCATTAGCATGAATGTGAGCTTCTATTTACCATATAAACATTCTGAAAGCCTATTTAATTAATCGAAGATATAGTTTTGCAGTCCCTCCGCAATTTATATTTTACGCCAAACCGTGACATTTACAAATGACATTATTTGGCGTACTGTTTTATGAGGCTGTGTGGTTTGCTATTGGACATGGAAGTCGTACTACGCAGTGGAAAGTAGTATTTACAAGATGCGTTACTTTACTTATGTTTAGGGTGTATTTAAGCTAGAAATAATCAAGGATGGGCTTTGTTAATTTATTAAAGCCGGGGGCTGCTATACCCTCGTATGGTCTGTTCCTATCGGGAACTCGTTAAAGCGCTCGTTTCCGACTGGAACAGACGAACATCGGATAAGGAAGCCCCCGTCTTTAACAAATCCACGACTGAATTTATTAGTCTGCGTTTTTCCTCTAAAACGTTATCACGGTGACAGTGGCAATTTAAGATAACTACTTGCAGGACTTACACATGACTTATTTCTAGCACCAGAAATATTTTGTCGGAATGTTACATAATATATCTCTATAATACTTAATTTACTTACCTTTCGATAGTTTGAACAGGTGACTTTTTTGTATTTGTTCAACACGTAAACATCATTACTGTGTGAAGTACCTACATGTATATGTAGCTAAGTATTTATATTTTCAGGTATATGCCTCACGTGTGATAGATACGATCCTGCGTGAGGGTTACACATGTGTGACATACATGAACGTTTATGTGGCAAACATTCTAGGTTCATATTTATATGTGTGTATACGCCACATGTAACATATGTGGTCCTGTATAAAAGTACAAAAATGAGCCATGCAGGAAACACCACATACAGAACAAACACTCGCCCGAACAGCAACACAAGGAAACAGCAAATGTACATAACTAGAAAAAACAACAAGAGACACACAGACAAAACAAACATACAATAGGAGGAAGATGGAAGTACCGCCTTGGAACGGTCAGTGACAAAAGTCACTGGGGGTTAAACCGGTTTATTGGCGCCCAACCTCACTCTTATTCCATCTCCATCCTAAAAGACAAACAGTGTAAATAAACGTATCCCCCTTCCGACTAATCTACAACAACCGCGACGGCAAATACAATGGTAAAGTGCATGTATAACGAAAAAACATTTAATTGAACAGACTGTATCCACCTATCGCTAGTGTACTCAATGATTGAGCTGCAAACATAGTAACTGTAGAAAAGTAGTAAAGGGTACGACAAAAATGAAATAATACAGATATCCGACATTCTCTTTCCATTTCTGGATTGAAGAGGTCGCCTTCATAGAGTACTAAACCTTTCTTGTCGGCGTACATGCAAAGAGGCCAGCGTGATTGCCAACTGTAAAAGGGTTCACAACCAAACATGCAGTATGTTGTAGTACTACAGGATCATATCCCTTTTTAATGAATTGTTTAACACATTTGATGAACAAAGTGAGAAAATGGGTATGTCAAATAATTTTACGAAGTTTGTAAATCACATCACCATAAAATTCAGGATGTGAAATACCGTGTCGCAGAAGCACCTTGAGATTACATTGGTACTTGCCAATAAGCGAGTATAAGTATAAATATACGTATAAGTCTCACAACTGTGTGGCGTATTTGAACGTATTTGCAACAAACGTGTGTAGAATTCCCATGCATAAGCCAAACGTGCGATAAACACGGTCCTGTGACAAAAGCAGCTCAACGAACAAATACGAAGTTGCAAATACTGCCGCATGAAGTACATTTGGTTGGATACCCGTTGATGCACGTGTATATGCGCAGGATAAAGGTTTAAACAACCATATTTAATTTACAAAGGTATTATTTACATACCGCATGATGATAATATTTGTTATTTGAATCCTTCTCTCAAACATTTTGTAGATATAAACAATAGTACGACTAAATTCTTATGAGCATGATTTATAATAAACACATTTTTATTGAATGTATTGCGAACCGTCATCCCTCCTCCCTCCCCTCCCTTTCTCTCTAAGTCAAGGGCCATTGCTCTAAAGGTCCCGAAAAATATTGCAGGATATTGAACTTGGCATAGATATTTTAGCCATATACATTTTATAAGGTTTGGAGAATATTTGATGAGTCGTTTTTGACTTTGAGAGCGGACAATGCTGAAACGCCAATGTTAGATAAATCAAGGGCCATAACTCTGAAGTTCCTGAAAAAATCATGCTGGATATAGAACTTGGCCTAGATATTAAAGCTATAAACATTTTTATACGTGGTAGGAAATATAATTGCACTATCAATTATCTCAACACATGTGGATTATTGTACATGAATTGTGAATCTGTTATCTATAGTTAAAGGGAAGGGCAGGGCACACTTCCTGAAATTCATAAATGTCAACAGTTTGAGTCTAACAACTATATTGATACAATCTCATAAAGCGCAATGGTCATACCTCTAATTGACACAGAAACACGTCCTCTATGCCAGTACTGTTACACATGGAGTTATTCGGAAGTATTGCACCATCAAGTATTAAACCGCTCATTTCGGCCAACTTTATGTAGATATTAAGGTGTCTTTCCATCTCGGCATGGACTACAAATTCGTATGCTGTATCATACAATTCCAAAGGAGGATTAAGGGAAGACCGAGTATACCTGAAACAGCATAAATTATGGTCTAGAGTACTAAAATCAAGGCAAACGTTTTCATTTTGAAACTCAGTAAATACAAGATTCCTTTAACATGAACTATAGTATGAGATAAACCAATTGCAGTATCAGGTTGAATTGAACATGGTTCAATTGACGCCTTTCTGTTGTAATAATAAAGATATCAAATTTACTCACATTACACATGTTCTGGTATTTCAATCCCATAGATAGCGTACTAAGCTCGCAGCCTGGACTGCTCTGTTGAATAGAGGATCTTACAAATTGTTTTTTATGAAACGAGATTACTATAATAATAATTATAACACGAGCTTTAGCGTAATATTCATCATAGTAAACAAGTTTCATATAAACAATTTGTAATGAACACGAATGTAAAATTATTTGTATCACACCACATTTAATATGCGCCATAGAAAGTGAAATAGGCTATATCTGACGGGTGTTTCGGTCACTGTTTACAGGGTAGTACAGTTGCATTTAAACTGTCTATTTGCATAAAACATGCACTGGTGCATTTCCGCGATTTACAGCACTCTGTTTCGGCACTCCCACACGGCAGATTATGTGATAGTATTGATTTTATATATTGAACACGCCTATCAAATAACCATACTGTCTTCGTCAATGTTATCAATGTGTTCTGAATTGGCTCATGCCTGCTTTACAGAAAGTGGCGACAAAGTGAATAGTATTTGAGTCACACTAAACCAACACCACAATCACAGAATGGGTAATATGTGAAATAAAGATAATGATATTTAACATCGCTGTATTCCGTTATACTGACTCGCAACATTAAGTATTATGCATAAAATGCCATCAATGACAGACCATGTTTATTAACTGCATTGGTTACTTTACCGCGAGTAATTTATTTAGATAATGCATTGTCTGCAACCTTGACCCCTTACTTCATGCTAAGTGTTGTTATATTTTCTGGCCCTTCGCTATCATTAGTTTCGACGTTCTTTCCTATGAAACTTAAATACCACTTAAGCCGGTGCTAGGTGTTTTGAGGAGTGTTGCACTTTTATTTACTGCCCATGGACGGAATGAATTGAAACCGAGTCTGCAATGTTCTCTTTTTGTATTGCTGCTTTTGCTCTTACCCTATGTTCAGAATTAGTATTATATAAACTTCGGAAATCAAATCAAATATACTACCATAGCTGAATTTTCATTTAATGTTCAAATATTTAATATAATGGAGCTGTATACAACTATAATTCTGCATGCGATACGACAGAAATGTAAATACCATCACTCAAGTACCTAGTTTTAGTATAAATTCCACACAAACGCACGCACACACACGCACACTCACACACACACACACACACACACACACACACACACACACACACACACACACACACACACACACACACACACACACACACACACACACACACACACACACACACACACACACACACACACACACACACACACACACACACACACACACACACACACACACACACACACACACACACACACACACACACACACACACACACACACACACACACACACACACACACACACACACACACACACACACACACACACACACACACACACACACACACACACACACAAAACTCTATTAATGTGGTGTTATGTCTCAAACTACAATGCGCGTTGACAAAAGTCCTCCTAGACAAATAGTTTACGAACAAAGTCCCACAACTCCATGGTAAATGTGAGTGATACTTGCAGGACCGTTTTTCCTAAAGGTACTACAACATTCATACAGTTTCATAGTATAAAATAGTTTCTGAGATATGGCTCCGGACAGCCACATATGTTGCATATTTCGCAAACAAAATGGCATAACTCTAGTGTTCATAGGTCAATATCAGTTATGCTTGTAGAGCAGCATGTCCTTATGCTACTAAACATATTCACAAAGTACACGTATGAGTCGTGCAGGGAACTCCACATATAAAACACACAGCCATAGGAATATGAAAAACAAAACAAAAAGCCAAATAGTTTCTAAGACATGGCTTTCTGAGATATGGCTCCAGATAGACAGAACGGTTTCATATGTTTTGCAAACAAAGGACCATGATTCTGGCATTCCTCGGTCAATACAAATGATACGTGCAGAGTCGCACGACCTTATGCTACATAACATTTACACAGTTTCGTGATGCGGACGTGCAAAAATGTTACATTTTTGGCAAACAAAGGGCCATAACTCCAGTGACTATAATGACCACATTGCAATACCATATTTATTCTGTCATCACTATTAGAATTCTCCTATTTGAACTAGAGAAAAAGTCCACTAATGCGACCACCTAAAGGAGGTATAACTCTAGGTGTTAAATGCAGGTGGTAGCTTAATGCAGGACAAAAGAGATGCAGAAAACCCCTAGCAGTACAAAAATGAGTTATGCAGGAAACACCACGCACAGAACAAACAACCACCAGAACAGCAACAAAAGGAAACAGCAAATGTACTTAACCATAAACACATCAAGAGACGCACAAAGACAAAACAAACATCACCCCCTTTCAGAATTTATACAACAGGGGGAAGATGGAAGAATCGCCCTGGAACGGTCAGTGACAAAAGTCACTGGGGGCGCCAAACCTCACACTTATTCCATCCCCACCCTAATAGACAAACGGTGTAAATAAACGTTTCCCCTCTCCGACTAATCTACAACAACCGCAAAGAGGCCAGCGTGATTGCCAACTGTGAAATGGTTGACAACCAAACATGCAGTACGTTGTAGTACTACAGGATCATACCCCTTTTTATTGAATTTTTAACATATTTGATGAACAAAGTGAGAAAAAGGGTATTCTAATAATTTTACTAAGTTTGTAAATCACATCACCATAAAATTCAGGATGTGAAATACCGTGTCGCAGAATTGCCTTGAGATTACATTGGTACTTGCCAATAAGTGAGAGATTTTGATTTTGAGAAGTTTTTTTTAATTTATTGTATCTATATCCTTGCTTAAGCAACTTTTTAGTTAAAATGAGATTTCGACTGTTAAAATTGTCAATAGATGAACAAGCTTTAGCAAAACGAATAAGTTGAGATATATAAACCCCGTAAGATTGGGCACGGGAACATCATTACATTATCAATTTTAAGGTCTAGGTCAAGAAACGCTGCATAATTGTCGGACGGGTTAGCTTTATTCAATTTAAGTTCTTAAGGATAAATTGCAGGAATCAGAGCATCAAAGAAAGGGTTATCTAAGTTTAAATATCATCCAAATATCGAGAAGTATCATTGAAGGCTTTTATAACATTTTCTTGTGAATGTGGATTTAAACGTAGCATTAAATATCTCTCATAGCAGTACAACAAACAAATCTGCGTCAAGTTGTGCACAATTCGTACCCATATGAATACCAGCTACCTGACGGTATATAGCATTCCCATAACGTACAAATATGTTATCCAAAATAAAGGTTAGTGATTAGCAAACTTCTGAGCAAGTCCAGTTGTTGTAATATTTCATTTGCTCGTCAGTAAAGAAAGATTTTTCAGCATTACATGCCAGGAATAATGTATTTTCCCGGGCAAATACTTTCTGGATTAATTTAGTAAGTCTATCTTTAATTAAAATATGTTGAAGAGTTGAGTACAAAGTAAAAAAATCGTGCGTGCTTACAGTGGATGCAAGGATGCAAGATACCTTTTGTTCTTAAGTTTAAGACTTCTGAAGAGTTCTTAATAGACCAGAAGAGATTTACTCCAGACTTTTCATAAGTCTTATCACAGTAGAATTAAACAAGAAGTCAAAAGTATAGACAAATTGGTAGTTGTACATGAGGTAGAATTTGCAATGAAACGCGCTTTATATGTTTTTTATGTAGTTTAGGTAACCAATACATTGTAGGAAGTTTATGTTGTGTAATTTTAATATCGGTTCTAAGTTCACACTTTTGGACATGGTCTGAAACGATGGTCTTTTCGTCAGTAGTAACTGAAATGTATGACTTCTAGGGGGAGTGAGCAGTGTTGCACTTTCAATTACTGTTCATGAACAGACTCAATAAAACCGAGTCTGCAATTTTCTCTTTTTGTGTTGCAATTTTTGCTCTCAGGGGATCACCTCCCTTCAGAATTTATAATCTTCACAACAGCAGGTGTTAAGTGCTTGTGTGGCGGCCGTAAAACGTCGCCCCGTACTTCATTCTCAGTGTTGTTATACCTTCTGATCCTTTGATATCATGAATTTCAGTACTTCTTGTTCTGAAAATTGAATACCGCTTAAGCCGGTGTTAGGGGGCGTGAGCAGTGTTGCACTTTCAATTACTGTTCATGAACAGACTCAATAAAACCGAGTCTGCAATTTTCTCTTTTTGTGTTGCAATTTTTGCTCTCAGGGGATCACCTCCCTTCAGAATTTATAATCTTCATAACAGCAGGTGTTAAGTGCTTGTGTGGCGGCCGTATAACGTCGCCCCGTACTTCATTCTCAGTGTTGTTATACCTTCTGATCCTTTAAGATCATGAATTTCAGTACTTCTTGTTCTGAAAATTGAATACCGCTTAAGCCGGTGCTAGGGGGCGTGAGCAGTGTTGCACTTTCAATTACTGTTCATGAACAGACTCAATAAAACCGATTCTGCAATTTTCTCTTTTTGTGTTGCAATTTTTGCTCTCAGGGGATCACCTCCCTTCAGAATTTATAATCTTCACAACAGCAGGTGTTAAGTGCTTGTGTGGCGGCCGTAAAACGTCGCCCCGTACTTCATTCTCAGTGTTGTTATACCTTCTGATCCTTTGAGATAATGAATTTCAGTACTTCTTGTTCTGAAAATTGAATACCGCTTAAGCCGGCGCTAGGGGGAGTGAGCAGTGTTGCACTTTCAATTACTGTTCATGAACAGACTCAATAAAACCGAGTCTGCAATTTTCTCTTTTTGTGTTGCAATTTTTGCTATCAGGGGATCACCTCCCTTCAGAATTTTTGGTACTAATAATTGCCTGCTTCAAAGTATCGATATAATGTAATCGTCAAATAATAATCACATTAATCGATGCCCTATCAGCGGGAACAAAAACGTATTTTGAATGGAAATCCTGTAAACTCTTTTCAAGATGTCTAAAAGAAATTCAAGGTTTAGATGGCAGAAGGTGTTCTTAGAGCTATAAAAAGAAATGCGTTTGTCAATTATATCAAAAATTAGTTTTTTCCAACCAGAAAGAGCATTAGACTCAACATGTTTTCTTTGACACCATTTAATACTTAAATTTTGTAAAGCCTCCGCAATCTGAACACGACAAGAGTTAAAATCTATCAAGGATGGTATTCTATATTTGGGACCTTTATTCAAAAGAGATCGTAGACGTTTATCTTTAATTATCTCAAAATTACCAGTAATCACGTGACGAGCCGGAAAGTAGCAAACTTTTGAGGTGGCGCAATCTCAATTATCAGGAATATTATCATTAATCTTAAGGTCGGCCACAATTTTATTATAGTTGAAAATTGTATTTTTGATGGGTTTGTTATATTTGTAGCAGATGATAGGTGGTTCTGTATTTTTAAAGTATTTAGGAATTCTGTCAATTACATTTTTGTCTCTTAAATACTTTGAAGGTCAATAAAATCAATACCTTTATTAGTTCCCCACCGGTTACCGGTTGGGGGACTATAGGTTTGCTCGATTCCGTCTGTCTGTCCGTCTGTCCGTCCGTCTGTCAGTCTGTCCGTCTGTCACGCTTCGTGTCTGGACCATATCTCCTACAAAGTTATGCCAAATTCATTATAACTTCACACATTGAAGAAGCATCATGAGGGCTAGTGTCATTCACAAAGGTCATAACTCTAGCATCAATATTTTGGAGTTATTCCCCTTTTACATATTTTTTTGTCCGGACAATAACTCTTTCTCTACTGGTTCAATTGATTTGAAACTTCGAAAAACTGCTTAAACAAGGATATAGATACCATAAACTAAGAAAAACTTTCTCTAAATTTTACTATCGAAATCTCTCGCTTATTGGCAAGTACAAATGTAATCTCAAGGTACTTTTGCGACACGGTATTTCACATCCTGAATTTTATGGTGATGTGATTTACAAACTTCGTAGAATTATTGGACATACCCATTTTCTCACTTTGTTCAGCAAATATATAAAACAATTCATTAAAAAGGGATATGATCCTGTATTATTACAACATACTGCATGTTTGGTTGTGAACCCTTTTACAGTTGGCAATCACGCTGGCCTCTTTGCATGTACGCCGACAAGAAAGGTTTAGTACTCTATGAAGGCGACCTCTTAAATCCAGAAATGGAAGGAGAACGTCGGATATCTGTACTATTTCATTTTTGTCGTACCCTTTATTACTTTTCTACAGTTACTCTGTTTGCAGCTCAGTCATTGAGTACACTAGCGATATGTGGATACAGTTTGTTCACTTAAATGTTTTCGTTATACATGCACTTTACCACTGTGTTTGCCGTCGCGGTTGTTGTAGATAAGTCGGAAAGGGGATACGTTTATTTACACTGTTTGTCTTTCAGGGTGGGGATTGAATAAGTGTGAGGTGGGGTGCCCATAAACCGGTTTAACCCCAAGTGATTTTTGTCACTGACCGTTTCAAGGCGGTACTTCCATCTTCCCCCTTATTTTTTTCTTTGCGCGTCTCCTGTTGTTTTTATAGTTATGTACATTTGCTGTTTCCTTTTGTTGCTGTTCGGGCGACTGTTTGTTCTGTATGTGATGTTTCCTGCATGACTCATTTTTGTACTTTTGTTGGTATACCCTTGGGTACAAATTGTGCCCCTCTTGTTGCAGATTTGTTTTTGTATTGCTATGAGAGGGAGTTTATGCTTAGCTTAAAACCTGATACACAGACCGATTTTGTTAAAGTTTTTACTAAAACTTCAAGGTATTTATACGATATTTTGCAAAAATCATTATTTTGAAACTATGATTTCTTCCATTTACTCAGAAAGAACTGTCGTTAAACAAAGTAAATCAATCTGACATTATAGCTTCATTTTTAGATTTGAATCTTTCAATTACAAATGATAAAGTTTCGTCCAAAATAAATGATAAAAGAGAAGATTTTAATTTTAAAATTGTTTACTATTCTTTTCTAGATGAAGATGTGCCCCGTTATAAATATTATGGGGTTTCTCAACTTATTTCTCAACTTATTTGGTTTGCCTGAGCCTGTTCTTTGCTTGAATATTTTAACAGTCGTAATTTAGTTATAACTGATAAATTTCTTAAGCAATGTTACAGATATCACAAACTTCGGGAAACGTTTTCTTAATTTTATTATCGAAATTTCCCACTCATTAATGAATATAATTGTAATATACGGACGTTACTGCAACAAGGCATTTCTCAACCAGACTTTTATGTGGATGTTATCCAAAAACTTTCGGGGTCATATCCATTTTAAGGATTTGTTTATAAAGCGCATTAAAACATTTAAGAAGAAAGGTTATGATCTTATTATATTGCAACGCATGTTTGTTTATCGCTCCTTTTACAGTCGGTTGCTACGCTTCCCTCTTTTCTTGCGCGATGACATTCCGAGGGTAGTACTCTGTGATGGTATACTCTTAAACTTGGATATGGGATGAGCTTACCATACTCATGTTTTACTTAGGGTAGTACTCTATGATGGTATACTCTTAAACTCGGATACGGGATGAGCTTACCAGACTCATGTATTACTTTTTCCCTTTCGTGCCCTTAACGGCTTAACTGCAGGTGCTTTAACTTCAGCAAAGTCTTTGAGTACATATTTGACGGATTGTCACAGTTATTATGCTATGTTTTACATGTTGTCCTGTGTTCACTGTCGTCTATGTTGTGGGTAAGTCAGGCGGGGATATCTTTATTTACAATATTTGTAAAGCTAGGGTAACTTTGAGAGAAGTGTGAGGTTAGGACGTCCGTAAACCGGTTTAAACCCACAGTAGTGTTTTTTCTACTGACCGTGCCAAGGCGGTACTCTTTGTCACCCTTCCTTTTGTTTGCCTTGCGTCTTTGTGCTTGTGATTTTGTTCATGAGTGGACTGTTTGTCTCTGGTTCTTGTGTGCCTGTTGGTGTTTTCTGTGTTCATCTCGTGTGTGTTTGGGTATGTGGTTGTGTGGTTGTGTGTGTGTATGTGTGTTATGCTGTCTATCGGTGTTTTGGTGGTGGTTGCGACTTGTATGTGGCTTTGCCTGCTTGACTTTACTTACTACTTTTCTATTTGAAAGAATCTGTTTCTGATTAAGTGTTAATCAGTACATTCTCATTACTAGGCTCAAAACAAAATAAACATTCAGGTTGAACTTCACCTTTAAGTAAAAATGAGTGAGTTAATAAGAACGTCCAATTTCCATTCTGGCCAATAAAACCTCATCGCGCAGAATTGGCAGGCATGAAAAATACGTTTAACAGCATGGAGCTTGTTATGAGTTTTTCATTTCAAGACTCCTGCCATTTATGTAGAATATGTCTAGTTATTTGTGGTTTGAAATCCAAATACGGAATTCTCATATCAGATTGGTTTGAAATCTGAATACGGAATCCTCATATCAGATTTAGTCAATTCAAGGACAGACTTCGCCGCAATGTCCACCCTCTTATTGCCCGCTCATCACAATGACTAGGTATCCAGCAAATATTACATCTTTTAAACTAGACATTTCAAAATAGTTTAAAACAATTTTTTTAATAAGAACATTGTTTTGTAGAACATTTACTCAGAGATTGCAAAACAGAAAGAGAATCCGAAAAGGATATATGTTTACTATATGATTTTACAGCAATATAATCTAGAGCTAATGGAAAAGTAGTAAAAGACGCAACCACCACCAAACCACCGATAGACAGCATGACTCACACACACACAAACGCATACTTACACACGAGATGAACACAGAAAACACCAACAGACACACACACGAACCAGAGACAAACACTCCACACATGAACAAAATCATAAGCACAAAGACACAAGGCAAACAAAAGGTAAGTCAATAGCTTTGATTGCTACTGAAAAAGTGAGGGCATTATCGGGAAGCCTAAACTTTGTTTCTGTGTCATTAGCCACAAAGGCAACATTTCTCATATGTTTTCCAAAAGATGGAATAACATTTTCCTTAGATTCAAATCAACGTTGATATTTAGGTCTAAACACATATTTATGAGCGGGATTTGATGGGTGTGAAGGCAATTTAGAGGTATATTGCATGGATAGTTTTTTCACGAGGAGAGTAAAGTAATGGCTCATTCGCCTCAACATATAAACTTTTAGCAGGAAGTGTCCTTAAGGGACCCAATGCTAAACGTAAACCTTGATAAGGAACTGTATCAAGCATATGCAAGTATGATTTTCTTGCAGAGCCATATACAACACATTCATAATCCAGTTTGGAACTCGCTAAACTTCTGTACAATTTGAGCATCACATTGCGATCTGCACCCATATTCCGTTCAGATTCCTCATAACCTGGCTAATTTCCAATCACTACAGCCGTCAGTTTGTATTAAACCTCTTAAATTGTCTTCTGCTTCATCTTTTCATGTTCCCTCTTCGGCTATTAGTAACATTTTTTATAATGAACCTAAAATCGTTTTGTCTCCTTTAAAGCAATCTATCATTCGTTATAGTAAAGTTCATCTAAATTCACATTATTTGAACAAAAGACATAGGGTGTATCCAATAATTACTAAGTGCAATAGTAAGAGGTGTATGTGTTGCAATTTCATTTCTACTAGATCAACAATTAAATCTCTTGTTAATGGTAGAGTGTTTAGTGTGAAGATTAATTCTGATTTAGACTGAAACTCATCTAATATTATATATGTTCTTACATGAAATGCGCCACGTTTGTGGCATTCAATATGTAGGTCAGACAGGACGTTCTTTAAAAACTAGGTTTCGTGAACAAAGTAACCATTGCCGGATCAAAAAAGTACGCAATTTTCTTTACCAGCATTTTCGTCATACAGGACATTCTTTCAAATATGTTTCGGTTCAACCAGTAGAACAAATTTATTATGATTCTAAAACTACTGGTAGTTTAAAATCTAAAGCTCGTTTAATCACAGAGCTAGACTGGATAAAGAAATTACAAACACCTTTTCCTTTAGGCCTTAATGATAACATTTTCCAAAGCGGCAATATTTCTAAAGATCCAAGTATCGATATTTTCTCTATATTTTCTATTCGAAAACGTAAAAGTAGATCACATGGCAGACGTAGAAATGGTAATATTAAGCGTAAATTACGTCGTATTATGTCTATTCATGATTTACATACTATTCTAAAACAAACTGGTAAACATTCTATGTTATCTTGTTTATCGTCTTTACCCTTTTCCTGTCTTAAGTCAATAGACGAAGAGGCTGATAAAATCTATATGCGTACAGATCCGTTAATTAACACTGTCTCACTTATACAAAGTTACACACAGCATGTTCTTCGTCCACGTATTGATAAAGAATCTGAACATAAAAGACATTTTCTGAAACTTCAGTTCCTAAATAAAGGTATCGATTTTATTGATATTCAAAGTATATTTCGTGATAAGAATGTAATCGAGGCTATTCCTAAATATTTCATCAACTCTGAATCACCTTTCATCTGTTATAAATATAATAAACCTATTAGAAATGTTATTTTGAACTACAATAAAATTGTCTCTGACTTAAATATTGATGTTAATACCCCTATTTCTTGAGATTGTAGCATTTCTAGCTTTTGCTATAAACCAGTTGGTCATGTCATTACTGGTAATCTTGATATCATTAAGGATAAACGTCTCAGGACCCTCCTAACTAAAGGACCTAAATATAGATTACCTTCCCTTATTGATTTTGACGCTTGTCCAACTCATATTGCGGAAGCTATTCAAGAATTCTGCATCAAATGGTGTCGACGAGAACATATTGATGTTAATGCCCTTTCGGATTGGAAGAAATGTATTTTCGATATTATTGATACACGAATAACTTTTTACAAATCAAATAACCATCTTTTACCACCTCGACCTAGAGTTACATTTCGCTACTTGAAGAAAAACATTTCTAATTTTCATTCAGATTATGTTCTTGTTCCTGCTGACAAGGCATCAAACAATGTACTCATTATTTGAAGATTGTATTATGTTGATGTTTTAAAGAAGGAGCTAACTGATTCAAAAACTTATATAACAGTTCAAACACCTGAAAAAGATATAGTCTCGGAATATGTAAAAATGTGCAATGATTTTAAGTCTGGTCCTAACATAAAACAACATAAACTTTCTACTTTGTACTGGATTCCGAAACTACATAAAAACCCTTATAAGTCGCGTTTTATTGCCAACTCTAGCTGTTGTACCACTACTAAATTATCTATACTTTTGACGTCCTGTCTTACTACGATCAAAGAACATGTTAAACGCTACTGTGATAAAATATATGAAAATTCTGGTGTTAATGTTTTTTGGTCCATAAAAAATTCAAATGATGTTCTAACAAAACTTGAAAATGAACAGTATAACATTTCTTTACTGAGCTCTTATGATTTCTCTACACTCTATACTACTCTACCTCACCATCTTATAAAGGATAGACTTATTAAATTAATAGAAAAAACCTTTGCCAGAGAAAACAAAATGTTCATTGCTTGTAATGTTTAAAGTTCATTCTTTTCGAATTCAGAAGTTGAACATTACACAATGTGGACTTGCCTTGATGTTTGTAGATCTCTTACCTTTCTTTTAGATAATATATTTGTGCGTTATTGAGATACCATATATCGTCAAGTTGTTGGTATACCCATGGGTACAAATTGTGCCCCTCTTGTTGCAGATTTGTTTTTGTATTGCTACGAGAGGGATTTTATGCTTAGCTTAAAACCTGATACACAGACCGATATTGTTAATGCTTTTAATAAAACTTCAAGGTATTTAGACGATATTTTGAATTTAGATAATCCTTATTTTGATACTATGGTTTCTTCAATCTACCCAAAAGAACTCTTTAAACAAAGCTAATCAATCTGACATTAATGCTTCATTTTTAGATTTGAATCTTTCAATTCGTCCAAAGTATACGATAAAAGAGAAGATTTAAATTTTAAAATTGTTAATTATCCTTTTCTAGATGGGGATGTGCCACGTTCTACATCTTATGGTGTTTATATTTCTCAACTTATTAGGTTTGCCCGAGCCTGTTCTTTGCTTGAAGATTTTAACAGACGTAATTTAGTTATAACTGATAAACTTCTTAAGCAAGGTTACAGATATCACAAACTTCGGAAAACCTTTTCTAAATTTTATTATCGAAATTTACCTCTCATTAGTAAATATAATTGCAATCTACGGACGTTACTGCGACAAGGCATTTCTCAACCAGAATGTTATAGGGATGTTATCTACAAACTTAGGAAAATTCGGGGTCATACCCATTTTCATGATTTGTTTATAAAACGCATTAAAAAATTTAAAAAGAAAGGTTATGATCCTATTATATTGCAACACACTGCATGTTTGGTTATCGACCCTTTTACAGTCGGTAGCTACGCTTCCATCTTTGCTTGCGCGATGACAGGCCGAGGGTAGTACTCTATGATGGTATACTCTTAAACTTGCATACAGGAGGAGCTTACCAGACTCATGTATTATTTTTCCCTGTCGTGCCCTTAACGGCTTACCTGCAGGTGCTCTGACTTCAGCAGTCATTGAGTACATATTTGACGGATTGTCACAGTTATTATGCTATGTTTTACATGTTGTCCTGTGTTCACCGTCGTCTATGTTGTGGGTAAGTCCAGCGGGGATACCTTTATTTACAATATGTGTAAAGCTAGGGTGACTTTGAGAGAAGTGTGAGGTTAGGACGTCCGTAAACCGGTTTAAACCCCCAGTGGTGTTTTTGCTGCTGACCGTGCCAAGGCGGTACTCTCTTTGTCACCCTTCCTTTTGTTTGCCTTGCGTCTTTGTGCTTGTGGTTTGTTCATGTTGTGGAACGTTTGTCCCTGTTTCTTGTGTGTTTTGGTGTTTTCTGTGTTCATTTCGTGTGTGTGTGTGTGTGCGTGTGCGTTTGGGTGTGTGGTTGTGTGTGTGTGTGTGTCATGCTGTCTATCGGTGTTTTGGTGGTGGTTGCGTCTTGCATGTGGCTTTGCCTGCTTGACTTTACTACTTTTCCATGTACAATTACGCGAAATAATTTCAGTGTTTTCTGGCATTTAGCCTTTAAATATTTAATATGAGGAAAGTTTCTGTCAAAAATGACACCGACACGGAATGGGATCACCATCCAAGTGTAACTCAGGATCATTGTGGAATATTCTCAATTGACAGTAATTTACACAATTAGTTTTTATACGTCCGCTTGAAAAAAGGGACGTATTATGGAATGGCACTATCCGTCTGTCTGTCCGTCCGTCCGTCTGTTCGTCTATAACATCTCTGACTCAAGTTCCGCTAGGTGGATCCTTCTCAAATTTTAACACAATGTTTATCTAGACATGCTTCAGTAGCCTGCCAAGTCCCGGTTCGTTTATCCAAGGTCAAAGTCGCTGAAATTGGACTTAGAATTTGCGTTTAGCATTTGCGTTAAGCAAAAATGTTAACCTCAATTTATGTGGAACAAGTCCACTAATTTACATAACATTTTGTGATAAAGCTTTGAAACTTGGAGCACTTGTTTACCGTCACAACCTTCACCTGTAGGCAAGAGTAAATACCTCTGTCAATCATTTTGACTAAATTGTGCCTCTTTTTAACTTAGAAATTTTGGTTAAGGTTTTGGTGAAAGTCAACTTATTTACATTATCCTTTGAGATAAAATTTTTAACCTTGGAACACTTGTTTACCATCACGAGCGTCACCTTTAGGCAATAGTACATAACCCTGTCCAACATTTTTATAAAATTATGCCCCTTTTTAACTTTTGGATAAGGTTTTGGTTAAAGTCCACTTATTAACATAACCCTTTCAGATTAAGCTTTTAGACTTGGAACACTTGTTCACCATCACAAGCTACACCTGTAGGCAAGAGTACATAACTCTGTCTAACATTTTGAATTACATTTTTAGCTTAGAATGTTTGGTTAAGGTTTTGGTTAAATATCACTTATTTACATAACCCTTTCAGATAAAGCTTTTAAACTTGAAACATTTGTTCACCATCAGCATTTCATCCGTAGGCAAGAGTAAGTACAATGTAACTCTGTCAAGCATTAAGACACAATTATGGCATTTTTTAATGTAGAAATTTTGGTTAAGGTTTATTGTTAAAGCATGCCTATTTACAACCCTGAAACTTGGTCGCAAAATTGGACTTAGAATTTGATAAACCCCAGTTTGTGTTGAACAAAACCTCGACGGGCGTATATTCTGCCCACTGGCACTCTTGTTTACTTTGAAAATCTAAGTCCGTTCTCAGTAGCTCATTTTTTAGCTTTGTCAATGGACTGTTGAAGTTGACGATCAACAGTGCGCATGTGTTTTGAACGGTAACAAATTAAGAAGTCATCAACAAACAATGAACAGTCCGTGTCATTAGTAATAGATTTTACAATATTATTAATTGTTAACATTAAATATAGTGACTGACAAAATCCTGCCTTGTGGAACCCCCATTTCCTGTTTTGCATACCAGAAAGAGTAGTTCCAACATGGACTTGAAAATTCCTATAATTTAAACAGTTTTCAATAAAAACTTGAAGTCGACCTTTGAAAGTACAAAAATGAGTCATTCAGGAAACAACACATACAGAACAAAAGTTCAGATTCATGAAGTTGTATTGTTAGCTTTCTCAAGATGATTAGATCAAAGAAGACAGCGACTAAGTTCTCCTTTTTGATGAAAGCTTTAGGAATAAATGTCTCCATCCTAACTAAATGAACATTTGTTTGGCTCCTGAATCCACTTTGATACTCCGTAATGAGGTTGTTAGATTCATACCAAATAAGTCTTGCCTTAATTATGCGCTCTAAAGTTTTACATACGCAGCTCGTCGAGGCTATAAGACGACAATTATTTGGATCAGTGTTATCTTTCCCTGGATTGAAAAGGAATGACTGTTGCCTGATTCCGAATTTTGGGAACTTTACCACTTGACCATATATGGTTAAAATATCTAAAAGAACATGTATACAATTTATGAAATAATTATTGCAATTTGCATGTCGTAGTAAAAGAATGCGGAACTTACTTTGCATGATGAAAAGGATTTCCAAGACTTGTATTTTGCTTTGTATTACATTTCAATGTGGTTTGTTTAGAAACATGAGGATAAAGGTATGTGATGTCAAAGTGACGTCATGACTAATTTTGAACTTTAACGAGTTCAAAATTGATACCAAACGCTATGTAGTAAAATATGCATTTTAAGTGAATGACGTCATTTGACGCCGACTCGACGTCATGAGTCCACAGACAATGGAAACACACCACGAGTTTATGAGTATGGATGTATTTTATTTTTACCATTTCCATGCAGGTTAGTAGGATAAAGGGATGTGACGTGAAAGGGACGTCATGACTATCTTTCACGGGTTAAAAATTGATATTGAAAACTTTTTGTAGTAAAATATTCATTTTAAGTCAATGACGTCATGTGACGCCGACTTGACGTCATGAGTCCTAGGACACTGGAAACACCACGAGTGTATACGAGTATGGATGTATTCTGTTTTTACCATTTCCTTGCAGGAAAAAGTATTTCAATCACTTTAAAAGTACAAAAATGAGTCATGCAAGAAACACCACATACAGAACAAACACTCGCCCGAACAGCAACACAAGGAAACAGCAAATGTACATAACTAGAAAAAACAACACGAGACGCACAAAGACAAAACAAACATACAAAAGGAGGAAGATGGAAGTACCGCCTTGGAAATTTAACGTTATTTCAAAACGGGTAGGCATCGAAAATCGCACATTGAAACAAACTTCAACCCGTTTTGATATAGTTATTTCACAGTGCAACGTTATTTCAAAACGGATTGACATCGGAAGTCGAACATTGAAACAAACTTCAACCCGTTTTGAAATAATTATTTCAATTTGCATGTACATGTAGTAGTAAAATAATGCGGAATTTATTTTCATAATGAAAACAATTTTGAAGACTCAAAATGTTGCTATTCTCCGGCTGGTCATGTGATTACTGGTAATTTTGAGAAAATTAAAGACAAACGTCTACGATCTCTTTTGAATAAAGGTCCCAAATATAGAATACCATCCTTGATAGATTTTAACTCTTGTCGAGTTCAGATTGCGGAGGCTTTACAAAATTTTTAGTATTAAATGGTGTCGAAGAGACATGTTGAGTCTAATGCCCTTTCTTGTTGGAAAAAACTAATTTTTGATATAATTGATAAACGCATTTCCTTTTACAGCTCTAATAAATACCTTCTTCCACCTAAACCTAGAACTTCATTTAGACATCTTAAAAAGGGTTTACAGGATTTCCATTCAAAATACGTTTTTGTTCCTGCTGATAAGGCATCAAATAATGTGATTATTATTTGACGATTACATTATATCGATGTCTTGAAGCAGGAAATTATGAATACCAAGTCATACATTTCAGTTACCACTGACGAAAAGACCATCATTTCAGACCATGTTAAAAAGTGTGAACAATTTGGAACCGATATTAAAATTACACAACATAAACTTCCTACTATGTATTGGTTACCAAAACTACATAAAAAACCATATAAAGCGCGTTAATTGCAAATTCTAGTTCATGTACAACTACTAAATTGTCTATACTTTTGACCTCTTGTTTAACGAAGGTAAAGGAACATGTAAAATTTTACTGTGATAAGAGTTATGAAAATTCTGGAATAAATCTCTTCTGGTCTATTAAGAACTCTTCAGAATTCTTAAACAAACTTAAGAACAAAGGGTATCTTGCATCCACTGTAAGCATGTACGATTTTTCTACTCTGTACACAAATCTTCCTCATATCTTAATTAAGGATAAGCTTACTAACTTGATCCAGAAAGTATTTGCCCGAGAAAAAACATCATTCTTGGCATGTAATGCTGAAAAAGCTTTCTTTACTGACGAGCAAATGAAATATTACACCAATTGGACTTGCTCAGAAGTTTGCGAAGCACTAACCTTTCTTTTGGATAACATATTTGTACGTTATAAGAATGCTATATACTGTCAGGTAATTGGTATTCCCATGGGTACGAATTGTGCACCACTTGTCGCAGATTTGTTTTTGTACTGCTATGAGAGAGATTTCATGTTGAGTTTGAATCCTCAATCACAAGAAGATGTTATAAAAGCCTTCAATGAAACTTGTCGATATTTGGATGATATTTTTAACTTAGATAACCCTTTCTTTGATGCTTTGATTCCTACAATTTATCCTAAAGAACTCAAATTGAATAAAGCTAACCCGTCCGACAATTATGCAGCGTTTCTTGACCTAGACCTTAAAATTAATAATGGAATGATTTCTTCTAAAATATATGACAAAAGAGATGATTTTGATTTTAATATTGTAAATGTTCCTCATCTTGACGGGGGTGTTCCCCGTGCTCCATCTTACGGGGTTTATATATCTCAACTTATTCGGTTTGCTAGAGCTTGTTCATCTATTGACGATTTTAACAGTCGAAATCTCATTTTAACTGAAACACTGCTTAAAACAAGGATATAGATACCATAAACTAAGAAAAACTTTCTCTAAATTTTACTATCGAAATCTCTCGCTTATTGGCAAGTACAAATGTAATCTCAAGGTACTTTTGCGACACGGTATTTCACATCCTGAATTTTATGGTGATGTGTTTTACAAACTTCGTAAAATTATTGAACATACCCATTTTCTCACTTTGTTCATCAAATATATAAAACAATTCATTAAAAAGGGATATGATCCTGTATTACTACAACATACTGCATGTTTGGTTGTGAACCCTTTTACAGTTGGCAATCACGCTGGCCTCTTTGCACGTACGCCGACAAGAAAGGTTTAGTACTCTGTGAAGGCGACCTCTTAAATCCAGAAATGGAAGGAGAACATCGGATATCTGTACTATTTCATTTTTGTCGTACCCTTTATTACTTTTCTACAGTTACTCTGTTTGCAGCTCAATCATTGAGTACACTAGCGATAGGTGGATACAGTCTGTTCAATTAAATGTTATTTTATTATACATGCACTTTACCACTGTATTTGCTGTCGCGGTTGTTGTAGATTAGTCGGAGAGGGGATACGTTTATTTACACTGTTTGTCTTTTAGGATGGGGATGGAATAAGGGTGAGGTTGGGCGCCCATAAACCGGTTTAAACCCCCGGTGACTTTTGTCACTGACCGTTCCAAGGCGGTACTTCCATCTTCCTCCTATTGTATGTTTGTTTTGTCTTTGTGCGTCTCTTGTTGTTTTTTCTACCTATGTACATTTGCTGTTTCCTTGTGTTGCTGTTCGGGCGAGTGTTTGTTCTGAATGTGGTGTTTCCTGCATGACTCATTTGTGTACTTCTATTTTGCTTTGAATTACATTTCCATGCATTTTGTTATGAAAAAGAGAATAAAGGTATATCACGGGTAAAAATTGATATTGAACACTTTTTGTACATAAATACTTGAACTGCTAAGATCTAGTATTTCGACCACTAGGGGCCTTTTTCAAAGATTATCATGTCAAAATACACGTCACATTTTTGTTACATGCATTCATCCATAAAATCAAAGAGAATAATGTTGATCCAGCGTCATGGTGACATTGGGTTGTTATTTAAATGTCATGACGTCATCAAAAGACGTTATGGGTGCAACGACGTCATGCATGCATTAGCGCATTATCCTCTTTAATGTTACAGCCAAATGGTATGTAGGCTCTTAGCCTCCATATCCAATCAGTTTCATGGATCTGTCTTTCAATTCTACATGCATGGAACATCCGATTCAAAACTACAAATCTCACATCATCACTGCCATGACCACCGATTCCAAAATGTCTGTTTATTGACTTCTCTCTCTCATGCCTCACATCACTCAAATGTTCTTTCATTCTCTCCCGAATTTCTCCCTCAGTTTTACCGACATAAACCATTATATCACATTTACTGCATTTAATTGCATATACTACATTATTCTCTTCCTTAACTGACCTTTGAGTTTATTTCTTTCTCTAATATAGTCGGAATCTCTTTCGAATATACGCTTAATTCTTAGTCCCAAACCATATGCTATGCTCCTCTTTGTACTAGGCGGATGACAGGAAGAATTGTTAAGGTACAACTGCTTGTCTGTAGGCTTAATATAAAGATCTGTATATATATGGCCATTGTCTATTTTAACTAGAGTGTCCAGAAATTCTACCTGATCCAAACCATATCTAAGCTCTATACTAATATTCGGGTGAATACTGTTTGCATCTTTCGTATGTTTGCATAGATCAGAGCAGTTCAAGTATTTATGTATTATATCAATTCCCTATTTTGGAATATTTAAAATATTCGTTTTATGTCAATGACGTCATGTGACGCCGACTTGACGGGTTTGCATCGAAAATCGCACATTGAAATAAACATCAACTCGATTTGAAATAATTATTGCACAGTGCAACGTTATTTCAAATCGGATTGGCATCGAAAATCGCACATTGAAATAAACTTCAACCCGTTTTGAAATAATTATTTCAATTTGCATGTACATGTAGTAGTAAAACAATACGGAACTTACTTTTCATATTGATAACGATTTTGAAGATTTCTATTTTGCTTTGAATAACATTTCAATGTGTTTCGTGGTGAAACATGAGGAAAAAGGCATGTGACGTCCAAGTGACGCCATGACTAATTTTGAACTTTAAAAATTGATATTAAACGATATTTGTAGTAAAATATGGATTTTAATTCAATGACATCATTCGAGTCCACAGACAACGGAAACACACCACGAGTGTATATGAGTATGGATGTATTCTGTTTTTACCATTTCCGTGCAGGATAAAGGTATGTGAGAAGGGATGTTATGACTATTTATTAACTTTAACGTGTTAAAAATTGATATTGAACACTTTTTGTAGTAAAATATTCGTTTTAAGTCAATGACGTCATGTGACATCATGAGTCCTAGGACACTGGAAACACACCACGAGTGTATATGAGTATGGATGTATTCTGTAATTACCAATCACTTGCAGGAAAAAGTACTTCAATCACTTTTATTTCAAATTGGAACTTTATTTCAAAACGGGTTAATATCGAAAATCACACATTGAAACAAACTTCAACCCGTTTTGAGATAATTACTTCAAAGTGCAACGTTATTTCAAAACGGGTTGATATCGAAAAACAAAATTAAAATAAACTTCAACCCGTTTTGAAATAATTGCTTCAAAGTGCAACGTTATTTTAAAACGGGTTTGCATCGAAAATCGAACATTGAAATATACTTTAACCCGTTTTGATATAATTATTTCAAAATGCAATGTTATTTCAAAACGGGTTGGCATCGAAAATCGCCATTGAAAAAACTTCAACCCGTTTTGAAATAATTATTTCAATTTGCATGATCATGTAGAAGTACAACAATGCGGAACTTATTTGACGCCGACTTGACGCCATATGTCCACAGACAATGGAAATACACCACGAGTGTATATTAGTATGGATGTATTATTGTTTTACCATTTCCGTACAGGGTTGTACGATAAAGGTATGTGACGCCAAAGGGACGTCATGACTCTTTTATTTAACTTTAACGGGTTAAAAATTTATATTGAAAACACTTTTTGTAGTAAAATATTCATTTCAAGTCATTGACGTCATGTGACGCCGACTTGACGCCATATGTCCACAGATAATGGATACACACCACGAGTGTATATTAGTATAGATGTATTCTTTTTTTACCATTTCCGTACAGGGTTGTACGATAAAGGTATGTGACGCCAAAGGGACGTCGTGACTATTTTTTTTTAACTTTAACGGGTTAAAAATTGATATTGACACTTTTTGTAGTAAATTATTCATTTTAACTCAATGACGGCATGTGACGCCGACTGGTAACACACCTCATGTGTATACGAATATGGGTGTAGTCTGTATTTACCATTTCCTTGCAGGAAAAGGTACTTTAATCACTTTTATTTCAATTTGCAACTTTATTCAAAACGGATTGACATCGAAAATCACACATTGAAACAAAAATCAACGCTTTTTGAAATAATTATTCCAACATGCAACGTTATTTCAAAACGGGTTTGCATCGAAAATCGCACATTGAAATAAACTTTTACCCGTTTTGAAATAATTATTTCAAAGTGCAACGTTATTTCAAAACGGGTTGCTACAGAGCATTTACATCAGCATGATCTGGTCGACACCATTTGATGTAGAATTATTGAATAGCTTCTTGAGTTCAAGAAGCGTCAACATCAATAGGGAAGATAATCTATATTTAGGTCCTTTAGTTAGGAGGGTCCGGAGAAGTTGATCTTAAATGACATCAAAATTACTAGTTATGAAATGACCAGCTGGTTTATAGCAAAGTCTAGAAATGCTACAATCTAAACAAGAGTACCGCATACGGTACATAATACGCCACTTCCAAACTTTCTCTGATTCGACATGCCTTATAAGTGTTGACATTTTCTAATCTGTGCTTCAGAAATTGATTTTCATATTAAGGTGATACTATTTTTTTAAAAATTGAAGTGAATATCTTATTAAATATAAAAGTTATTTAAAAAGTTAAATAAAAAATATCCTCATATTTGCAGATTTTTGAAAAGTGCAACGACTATAACTCTGTAAAGACAAACTGAATGAACCTCAAAATAAACTCCGCTTCAGATTTTGTTGCTTAAAACATTTCTTTTAAGTTTCTTTTATATCATTTTAATAGTTTTCCCAGAAAACAAGAGACAAACTAAAAGCTGACCGACAAACAAAGCATTGAACACACAAAGTTCAAGGACCATAACTTTAGAATAAAATGACTTACCAAAAACCCCGCAATATATGTGAAAATTCATATTAAGGTTTAACCATATAAAAAAATGAATTAAATATCAATTCAAATGAAAAAGTTTTGGCCATTCTCATATATATTTGTATAGATTTGCTTATTTCTTTTAAGTGCAAGGGCCATAACTCCAAAACGGCAAGTCAAATGAACCTCAGAGTTTACCTAGCTCCAGGGTATTGATGCATTAAATACGTGTGTGAAGTTTTATTAATATCTGTCAAACAGTTTCCCCAGAAAACAGCGGACAAACTATATTCATATATTTGCATTATTGTTTAAGTAAAAGGGCCATAACTCTGAAACGAAAAAATCAAACGAACCTCAGAATCGACTCAGCTTCAGATCTTGATGCATTAAACATTTGTCCATAGTATCATTAATATATCTCAAATAGTTTTCCCAGAAAACAGCGGACAAACTATATGCATATATTTGCATTATTTTTAAGTAAAAGGGTCATAACTCAAAACCGGCAAATCAAATGAACCTCTGAGTCAACTCAGCTTCAGATCGTGATGTATTAAACATTTGTGTGATGTTTCATTAATATCTCTGAAATAGTTTTCCCAGAAAACAGCGGACAAACTATATGCATATATTTGCATTAATTTTTAGTAAAAGGGTAGTAACTCAAAACCGGCAAATCAAATGAACCTCTGAGTCAACTCAGCTTCAGATCTTGATGTATTAAACATTTGTGTTTAGTTTCATTAATATCTCTCAAATAGTTTTCCCAGAAAACAGTGGACAAACTATATGCATATATAGCATTATTTTTTAAGTAAAAGGGCCATAACTCTGAAACGAAAAATCAAATGAACCCAGAAAACAGCGGACAAACTGTTTGTATGTATTTGCATTATTTTTTAAGGACAAGGGCCATAACTCTGAAACGAAAAATCAAATGATCCTCAGAATCAACTCAGCTTCAGATCTTGATGCATTAAACATTTGTGTGAAGTTTCATTAATATCTCTGAAATAGTTTTCCCAGAAAACAGCGGACAAACTATTTGCATTTTTTAAGTACAAGGGCCGTAACTTTGAAACGAAAAATCGAATGAACCTCATTATCAACTCAGCTTCAGATCATGATACATTAAACATGTGTGTTAAGTTTTCCGAGGAAAGTGCGGACAAACATAATGTTGACGGGCGAACGAACGAACGAACGGACTGATGGACAGGGCCATGCCAATATACGACCACTTTTATTAGGTGGGCGTATAAAAAGTAGGGATATTTACATCAACATTTACGTCAGAGACAATTTTATGGTAGTTAAAAATAACATTCCTAATAGATTTTTATTATATTTATAACAGATGATAGGTGATTCGGAGTTTATGAAATATTTGAGAATAGTATCGATCACATTCTAATCACGAAATATACCTTGAATATCAATAAAATCGATACCTTTATTTAGGAATTGAAGTTTCAGAAATTGCCTTTCGTCCAGCCTACGCCGTACCTCAAATGCACTACCGCTAAATAGGAGATTTTCTTGCCAATATGTTAATCGACACGGGAGACACTGGTCAACCATACAAAAATCTATCTGCCTGATTAGACCTAATCCACCGCCTTCAATGACAAAGTTAATGTTAGCAAAACTTATGAAATGTATTAAAATAGAGAAAAGTCATTTAATAGAAAAATGATAAACTCTAAGATACTGGGCTAGGCCTGACCGCTCTTCTTCGCCCAGGTTAAAGGCCAAAGTAGTGTGTTTCATCAGAGATAATACGCCTAGATACCTCTTTTGCTAAACTACAAGGATCCGATCACCTGTGCGATTCGAGTCGCAACCCACGGCAAACATGTTGCTCCTTTTCGGTGAGGGGGGGGGGAAATCTTGCCCCTCTGCCGGAGATGCAGCTGGCAAAATTTTACGCCTGCCAACAGGGGAAATTTTCAAGATAAATCTCAGTTTATAGTTTGGCGAAAACCGAGTGGGCGGGCCGTCGGCGTGCCGTCGTTAACTAAACTTTAAAATTGCTTATAACTTCTGAATTACTTAAAGAGGAGGTCCCTACAATGATCGCATTTTTTCAATAATATCATAAAACTTGGTATGTGTTATGCTCTATCATTATTATGAAGGTTCCCAATTTGAACTTATATCGAAAAATGCCCATGTGATACAAATAAACCGATTTCATCAATAACTTTAACATTGCTTATAACTTCTGAATTACTTAAGCTTAGCATGTGCAAAGGCCTTTCATTTGATACAAGGATACATTAATTCAAGTCAATGTCAAGGTCAATATTTCGAAACATTTGCTATTTTAACAAACATTAACGTTACTATAACTTATGAACTACAAATGAAGGCAATTCATCTTTGGTATACAAATTAGACCCAATCCACCGCCTTCAATGACAAAGTTAATGTTAGCAAAACTAATGAAATGTATTAAAATAGAGAAAAGTCATTTAATAGAAAAATGATAAACTCTAAGATACGAAGTATCCTATGGCAAGATATGGTAAGCCGATTGATCAGACTGGGCTAGGCCTGACCGCTCTTCTTCGCCCAGGTTAAAGGCCAAAGTAGTATGTTGCATCAGAGATAATACGCCTAGATACCTCTTTTGCTAAACTACCAGGATCCGATCACCTGTGCGATTCGAGTCGCAACCCACGGCAAGCGGGTTGCTCCTTTTCGGTTCGGGGGGGGGGGGGGGGAGAAATATTGCCCCTCTGCAGGAGATGCAGCTGGCAAAATCTAACCCCCGCCAGCAGGGGGAAATTTTCAAGATAAATCTCAGTTTATAGTCTGGCGAAAACCGAGTGGGCGGGCCGTCGACGTGCCGTCGTTAACTAAACTTTAAAATTGCTTATAACTTCTGAATTACTTAAAGAGGAGGTCCCTACAATGATCGCATTTTTTCAATAATATCATAAAACTTGGTATGTGTTATGCTCTATCATTATTATGAAGGTTCCCAATTTGAACTTATAAATTACTAATACCAAGTCATACATTTCAGTTACCACTGACGAAAAGACCATCATTTCAGACCATGTCAAAAAGTGTGAACAATTTGGAACCGATATTAAAATTACACAACATAAACTTCCTACTATGTATTGGTTACCAAAACTACATAAAAAACCATATAAAGCGCGTTTCATTGCAAATTCTAGTTCATGTACAACTACTAAATTGTCTATACTTTTGACTTCTTGCTTAACGAAGGTAAAGGAACATTTAAAATTTTACTGTGATAAGACTTATGAAAATTCTGGAATAAATCTCTTCTGGTCTATTAAGAACTCTTCAGAAGTCTTAAACAAACTTAAGAACAAAAGGTATCTTGCATCCACTGTAAGCACGTACGACTTTTCTACTCTGTACACAACTCTTCCTCATGTTTTAATTAAGGATAAGCTTACTAACTTGATCCAGAAAGTATTTGCCCGAGAAAAAACATCATTCTTGGCATGTAATGCTGAAAAAGCTTTCTTTACTGACGAGCAAATGAAGTATTACACCAATTGGACTTGCTCAGAAGTTTGCGAAGCACTAACCTTTCTTTTGGACAACATATTTGTACGTTATGGGAATGCTATATACCGTCAGGTAATTGGTATTCCCATGGGTACGAATTGTGCACCACTTGTCGCAGATTTGTTTTTGTACTGCTATGAGAGAGATTTCATGTTGAGTTTGAATCCTCAATCACAAGAAGATGTTATAAAAGCCTTCAATGATACTTGTCGATATTTGGATGATATTTTTAACTTAGATAACCCTTTCTTTAATGCTCTGATTCCTACAATTTATCCTAAAGAACTCAAATTGAATAAAGCTAACCCGTCCGACAATTATGCAGCGTTTCTTGACCTAGACCTTAAAATTAATAATGGAATGATTTCTTCTAAAATATATGACAAAAGAGATGATTTTGATTTTAATATTGTAAATTTTCCTCATCTTGACGGGGATGTTCCCCGTGCTCCATCTTACGGGGTTTATATATCTCAACTTATTCGTTTTGCTAGAGCTTGTTCATCTATTGACGATTTTAACAGTCGAAATCTCATTTTAACTGAAAAACTGCTTAAACAAGGATATAGATACCATAAACTAAGAAAAACTTTCTCTAAATTTTACTATCGAAATCTCTCGCTTATTGGCAAGTACCAATGTAATCTCAAGGTACTTTTGCGACACGGTATTTCACATCCTGAATTTTATGGTGATGTGATTTACAAACTTCGTAGAATTATTGGACATACCCATTTTCTCACTTTGTTCATCAAATATATAAAACAATTCATTAAAAAGGGATATGATCCTGTATTATTACAACATACTGCATGTTTGGTTGTGAACCCTTTTACAGTTGGCAATCACGCTGGCCTCTTTGCATGTACGCCGACAAGAAAGGTTTAGTACTCTATGAAGGCGACCTCTTAAATCCAGAAATGGAAGGAGAACGTCGGATATCTGTACTATTTCATTTTTGTCGTACCCTTTATTACTTTTCTACAGTTACTCTGTTTGCAGCTCAATCATTGAGTACACTAGCGATAGGTGGATACAGTATGTTCAATTAAATGTTTTTTTGTTATACATGCACTTTACCACTGTATTTGCTGTCGCGGTTGTTGTAGATTAGTCGGAGAGGGGATACGTTTATTTACACTGTTTGTCTTTTAGGATGGGGATGGAATAAGGGTGAGGTTGGGCGCCCATAAACCGGTTTAAACCCCCGGTGACTTTTGTCACTGACCGTTCCAAGGCGGTACTTCCATCTTCCTCCTATTGAATGTTTGTTTTGTCTTTGTGCGTCTCTTGTTGTTTTTTCTACCCATGTACATTTGCTGTTTCCTTGTGTTGCTGTTCGGGCGAGTGTTTGTTCTGTATGTGGTATTTCCTGCATGACTCATTTTTGTACTTTTATATCGAAAAATGCCCATGTGATACAAATAAACCGATTTCATCAATAACTGATAATTTTTGTTCTACAACACAATATTATCGACCTTTTCCGTAAATTCTCCCGCGTTTTGCCGATGACCACCCGATCTCTCCATTGTTTACCTAATAGCTTTCTCGGAAGTGGTCGGAGAATCGCGAATAGGGCGAACAGTTACGAAACTAAAACTGAAACATCGGGGAGTAAAACCGGGATAAGCGATATCAAACACATGGATGTTTTGTCATTATAAACGGTAATTGGATGGGGCATTTTGTGATATACTACTTTTCAGCATATAAACAAATGAGTTTTGTATATTTTAAGTGTTTATGAAACGCATCAAATGTAGGGACATCCCCTTTAAGCTATATAATTCATATTTGGTACGCAGATAGCTTGTGCAAAGGCCTTTCATTTGATACAAGGATACATTAAATCAAGTCAATGTCAAGGTCAATATTTCGAAACATTTGCTATTTTAACAAACATTAACGTTGTAATAACTTCTGAACTACAAATGCAAGGCAATTTGTCTTTGGTATACAAATGATTTTGAAATTAAGTCAATGTTACGGTCACATTTTATAAAACTTGGTCGTCATTTTATGTTTGATATAATTTCTGAACTACATATCACCTCCCTTTAGAAATTTTTTATCGGCCTGTGTCATAGTATGCTCTATTATATTGTGTCAACGCACTCAGATCACCAAATAAATCGAATGTAACATTCTATGCACGGTGTCAGTACGTCACACAGTTACGACACAGAACCTCCAGACTTGGGTACATTTTTTGCATACACCAATATAAATAAAATATTGTCTTACATATATTGGATAGTTGGGTAACAGAAAAGGTCAATTTGAAGTCCAAGAATATACCCTAAGAAATACAAATAAACAACTGTTATACACACGAAATATGCATCCCCTCAAGTCAAACACTATTTGACCTGCTATGGAAACGAGGGAGAATTTAATCCTCGAAATCTCAATTCAACTGAAAAGCTGCTTAAGCAAGGATATATATAGCATAAAGTTAGATATAAATTTTCTTAAGCTTACCATCGAACTCTTACTTATTGGCATGTATAAGCGTAATCTTAAGGCGCTCCTTTGAAACGGTACTTCACATCCTGATTTTTATGGTGTATGTTGATGAAAAAGTAGTAAAGTCAAGCAGGAAAAGCCACACACAAAAACACCACCATCACCAAAACACCGACAGAAAGCAATTTATATAGCAATCCACAGAGGAGAAAGCCACACACAAGACGCAATCACCACCAACATCGATAGAAAGCATGCCACACACAAGTTCACAACAAAACACACGCAAACACACGACAAGAACACAGAAAACACCAACACACACAAAGCACCAGAGACAAACATTAACGAAACAAAAGCACAATGACACAAGATAAACAAAAGTAAGGGTGACAAAGAGAGAACCGCCTTGGCACTATCAGTAGCAAATCACCACTGGGGGGTTAAACCGGTTTACGGACGTCCTAACGTCACACTTATCTCAAAGTCACCCTGGCTAAAAATACATTGTAAATAAAGGTATCTCCGCCGGACTTCCCCACAACATAGAAGACAGCTATCACAATACAAAATGTAAAACATAGCATAACAACTGTATAAGTCCGTCAAATATGTACTCAATGACTTTGCTGAAGACTGAGCAAATGCAGGGAAGCTGTTAAGGGTACGGAGAAAAGGTAATACATGAGTCTGGTAAGCTCATCCCATTTCTGAGTTTAGGAGTGTACCATCATAGAGTAAGTGTACCATCATAGAGTACTACCATCGGTCTGTCATCGTGTGATCAAAGAGGAAAGCGTAGCGACTGACTGTAAAGGGGTCGATAACCAAACATGCAGTGTGTTGCAATATAATAGGGTCATAACATTTCTTCTCAAAAGTTTTAATGCATTTAATAAACAAATCGTGAAAATGGATATGACCCCGAATTTTCCTAGGTTTGTAGATAACATCATCATAGAAATCTGGATGAGAAATACCTTGTTTCAGTAACCTCCCTAAATTGCAGTATATTTACTAATGAGGGGTAAATTTCGATAATAGAATTTTGAAAAAGCTTTCCGAATTTTATGATATCTGTAGCCTTGCTTAAGAAGTTTATGGGTTATAACTGATGAAATTTACAAACTTCGTAAATTTTTTGACACACCCATTTCCTCACTGCGTACACCGGATATGCTAAAACATTCATTATAAGGGATATGATCCTATAATACTACAACATTCTCCATGTGTGGTTGTCAACCCTTTTACAGTTAGCAATCACGCTGCCGTCCTTCCATGTACGCCCTTTTAATCCGGAAACGGAAGGAAGACGTCGGATATCGTTTTATCGTACTCTTATTTCTTATTACCTTTTTCACTGGTACTATGTTTCCAGCTCAATCACTAGCGATAGGTGGATTCAGTTTTTTCTCACTTGAATATGTTTACATGCAATTTACCACTGTATTTGCCATTGCAGTTGTTGGGCGCCCCTAACCGTTTTAACCCCCATCCCCGGTGACAATTGTCACTGGAAGTTCCAAGGCGATACTTCCATCTTGACCCTACTGTTTGATTTGTATGCCTTTAAGTGTCTCTTTTTTGACAGACGTACATTTGCTGTACTTTCTTGTTATCGTGCTGTTCGGGCGACTGTGTTTTTTGCATGTGGTGTTTTCTGCATGACTCATACATGTACTATTACTAAACTAATCCAGAAAATATTTGAAAGACCAAAAAACATTGTTACCGCCGGACCAAGGCCTTCGGAAGAAACAAACCGAGGTCCGATGCATCGGTGCTTTACTCTGGGCATTTAAAGAACCAAAGAAGTTCTGCCAATATTAAGAGTTTGGAATCGCGTTCGGTTTATTCTGTATCCGCCCCCCTCGCTCTGTGGCGTCCATTCAGCCTATAGTTGGCAGAAACGGAGTTTGATGTGGTGATTGGTCCGTGTCCGGGAATTAGACTATACCGCGTACCGGAAGTACGTAACTTGCCATGCACGCGGGAGAACTAGTGTGCTTCCAATTTCACTGTTGCAAGCAGCAGAGAGCAGGCGTACGGACGTACAACCACGTTTACAGCCATAGGACCTTATACATAGTTGAAGTAGCAGTCTACTGAAGCAGTAAGTTGACTAGTATAAGTATTAGTTAGTCTATAACTTACAACATTGGTGGCAGCGGTATTTCAAGAACCGGCGCATTGTTTTATTTTCTTTCACGCTACATTGAATTAAAAACTGTTCAGCGAATAGCCATTTTTCCACGAGGCCATGAGGCAATTACAAGTCGGGATTGTTTTCACAAGAAAATTCTGATACATTGCTGAATCACATTTTATCGAAAGTTGTTTAAAATTTTTAGACCGTTTCTTAACGGAATTTGTTTGACAATTTTGGAATTAATATTTGACGAAATTTGTTTGAATAAATTATTGGTTTGGTGTAGCTGAACACGCTTTTCGAGGGAAAAATAATACATTTAGGGGAGAATTGGTTTTGCATAAACAGAATATTTGTATCCTTACATCTTATTTATTGTGTGCAACATTGCTGAGTCTAGTATTCAATTGAACTGTGTTCAGACTAGTCAAGCTGTCCAGCCTGAAACAATTTTAATTGATTTTGCTAATGCCAACCTCCTGTGCCGAATACCATAAATAGAAATAAAGGATACAGGAAAAATCAGCTAATTATTGATGTAAGGGAAAATTCAGGGAATATTACTAAGCCAATTTTAGAAACCTTGACCAGACGTAAGCTTTCTCAGAAGGCTGTTGATATGATAGACTTTAAACGGAACAAGAATCTGCTTGACACGGCGCAGGTAGGTGGCGAGTCTTTGGTTTGGCTGACAGAATGCTTACTCTTGGCAGCCATGCATTCTCTTTCTGAAAGATTTCAAAACAGTCAGGTAATAAATAGGTTTTGCCAGGGTATATTAGATAGAGAAGCTGGACATCAATTCTGCATGAGAGAGCCAAGGACCCTCCAACGAGCCATACAAATGGTGCGCAAGCACCAGCAAGTCCATTCAGCAATGCATGGTAAGGACAGGAAAGAAGCCCGTAAGAAAGAGGAACAGAAGGTTTACGCAGAACAGAAAGAGGAAGAACTGGTTTACGCAATACAAGCATCTCCACAGAATCCAGCAAAGGATTTTGTGAAGGCACTGAAAGACGCTGAACTGCTACACTTGTGGTGAGCTTGGCCATTTATGCCGAGATTGCCCAAAGAAGTCGTTAAACGACATAGGGGTGGTGAAGAAGCAGGTCTTGCATCGCCCCCAAAGCCTCAGTAAGTATGACTTGTCCCAAAAAGTCTAGATTGGCCGCTAAGTTAAAAGTTCAGGAGGTCCGCGAGTCAGAGGGTGATACACTTGGTTAAAGCAAAGCGCCGGGGGTGAGTGGTCTTGGCGGAATACCAGATCACTTGAAAGCGCTTTATAAGAAGCATCCAAGGATTTAGATGAAGATCAAAGAATTCAATTAGCTCAAGTTCTAATTGAGTTTCAAGATGTTTATGCCAAAGACGATTTCGATTCAGGCAACTTCACAGCTGTAGAGCATATCATTGAGACTTGGGGATGTCAAATCTATTAAGAAATGTATGCGGCGTACGCCTGCTTGTTTTCGTTTGGAGGAGGAAGCCCATCTTAAGAATATGCTACAAGCAGGAGTTGTACAGGAGTCGACTTCGGATTGGGCATCACCACCAGTCTTGATAAAGAAAAGAGACGGAACTGTCCGATGGTGTATTGACTATCGTGCTTTGAATGATGTGACTGTCAAGGATGTGTTTCCATTGCCATTGATAGACGATTGTCTAGATATCGTCTCGGGTAGTGTCTGGTTTTCAAAACTTGACGCGAATTCAGCTTACTGGCAGCTCAATGTCAGGAAGGAAGACCGGAAGAAGCCAGCTTTTATAACAAGGTACGGGTTGTACGAGCAGGGTAGGTTGCGGTTTATGTGAAGCTCCAGCTACATTCTCCAGACCCATGACCCATAAACCTGAAACTCAGACCACGTGGTAAATCTAAGAGACACATTGCTGCGGTTTAGGCAATATGGGCTTAAACTTAAGCCAAGGAAATGTGACCTTTTTCAAGGGGGGGGGGGGGTAGAGTTCTTTGGTAGAACCGTGAGTAACGATAAGCTTGCCATGACTGAGGACGATATCAAGGTAGTACGCGATTGGCCAGTTCCTACTTGTGCCATGGATGTAGAGAGATTTATGAGGTTAACGGGCGTCCCCATTTTATGCGGTCACAGGAAAGCATAACTTTCAGAATATATGTACTTCACAACAGTAGGTGCTAAGTGCTTGTGTGGCGGCCGTAAAAAGTCGCCCCGTACTTCATTCTCAGTGTTGTTATATTTTCTGGTCATTCGAGATCATTAGTTTTGATGTTATTAGTTTTGAAAATTAAAAACTGCTTAAGCCGGGGTTAGGGGCCATGAGTAGTGTTGCACTTTCAATTACTACTCATGAACAGACTTAATCAAACCGAGTCTGCAATTTTCTCTTTTTACATTTCTACTTTGGCTTTCGAAGGATCACTCATTTTCAGAATATATGTCTGGAACCAGGAGCAAAATGAAGCTTTTAAGTTACTTAAGAAAGCTTTATCGAAACCGCTAATTTTTGCATTACCAAATCTGAAAGATACTTTTGTGTTAGACACTGATGCTTCGGATTTGGCGATTGGGACTGTCTTGTCTGAAATACAAGATGGACTGGAAAAGGTTATAGCATGCGGCAGTTATGCTATAACAAATTAACAACGCAGACATTGCGTGACGGGGAAGGAGCTGCTAACAGTAGTGTGCTTTACTAGGCAGTTTAGACATTATTTGCCAGGGAAACCATTTGTTGTTGGTACTACTCACTCGATTTGAGATGGTTGATCAGGTTTAGGGAGCCACATGGACAGTTGGCGAGATCGCTGGAGGAGCTGTCCCAGTATAACATGGTAATGAAGTACTGGGAAGGTCGCGATCATGGAAATGTAGATGCAATGTCAAGTTTACTCGATGGACAATGTTCTCATTCACATGTGTCACGGCTAGAGCAGTCGCCTTATGATGTGTGCAAATATTTCAAAAGAGTCCAAGAAAATATGGGGTCCTTCATGGAAGAGATGGACTATCCGGTGCCTTTGGTGACCGGTATGTATAGGCCTACTCCATTTATCATGGAATCTCAAGCCTCCAAAGTCCAGCAGAACAAGGTTAAACTTGACGCATTAAGTCCTTGCGACGGTGGCAAGACAGAACATACAACAATGGTTAACAGCTGTACAGTGGAGCAAATTTTGGGTGATCCAGTTTCAGTGGTCTCAGACCTTGATTGGTCTCACCATGAAGGTAATGCCATTGACACTGAGCATGTTAACTCAGTGATTAAGGAGATCCCGTTGGAATACCAGCAGTGATTGTATGGGGATGTAGTCGGTGTCAATGTGGTAACAAGGAATACGAGTGAGCCTACAGTGGGAGATAGTTCTCCCAAGGATGATGGCAAATGCTCAACTCCATATCGGAACTGGGATTTTTCGATAGAGGAGTTCGCAAAATTTCAAGGTAAAATGAAGAATTGACCTTGATATTGGAATGGTTTAAGAATCAAAAGGAACCCAGCCCTTCAGTTCCAGTCCGGTCACCAAGTATTACTGCTTGAACAAGACCAGTTGATACTGAAATATGGTATGGTGTCCTGTATAAGAGTGACCCAAACTCTGACGACAGGCGTTCGGTTCTGCCTTGCGACCTTAGGGTCAAAGCTTTTTCATGGAATCACTGCCCTCCGTCTTCTGGTCATCAAGGGATCCAGAGGACGAGGGAGAGGATGAAAGAGAAATTTGCTTGATATGGAATGGGGGTGAGATAGCTCGGTTTGTTTCGGGTTGCGAAATATGCAATCAAACCAAAAAGTCTGGTAGACTGGGAAAGTGCCCCCTTACTGAATACCAAGCAGGAACACCAATGGAAATGACGCATATAGACTTCTTGGGTCCTCTACCAAGGACGCCAAGAGGTAATGAGCCACGTGCTGATGATTGTTGATCAATTCACCAAATGGGTGGAATGTACACCTTTGCCGACACAGTCAACAGAGGTAAATGCAAAAGCCGCAATATATCAATTTCTTTTCTCGGTTTGAAATTCCATTCCAGATCTTCTCTGATCAGGGTCGGAACTTCGATTCGATATTGTTCATTGAAATGTGTAAGGTACTGCAAATCAGTAAATCACGGGCCACACCGTATCGGCCGTCCTAAAATGACCAGGTACAACAGTACTCTCATGGGTGTTTTTAGGTGTTTCATTGGTAAGTCGCAAAACCAATGGGAAGAGTATATCCAGTAAATAGCTGGTACACTGAGGGTCTCTGTCAACAGAATGACTGACTTTACAGCCAATATGTTAATGTTGGGGAGAGAGGTCAATACAGCTGCGGATATAATGTTTCCGTGCAAACAGAATTCCAGCGACCTGGAGTCTTTTTCCCGTGAGATCGTGGCGAAAATGCAATAGGCTCATGAGGCTGCACGACAAGTCATGAAAACTACTTAAAAAAGAATGAAGCGCAATTATGACCTGAATGTTCTGGAACGAAATTGCCAGGTTGGCGATGCAATATACCTCTTACTAAAGGCAAATGTAGTAAACCTTGTCCGTCCTGGAAAGGTCCTGCAGTGATAGCCTCAAAGCTGTCTGCCAACCTTCTTAGGGTGAAGCTTAGGAACGCGGTTTTCGTGGTCAATCATGATAGGGTTAATCCATGTCGGGATAGAGATTCCTCAATCGATCAAATATTGGCGGAAAAATCCTGAGAAAGCTGCGACTGGCGCACAAGGTTACGATAGGGTTTATTGTTTCTGAAAGAGGCCCTGGGATGGACACTTTATGATTCAATGTGACTCCTGTGGGGAATGGTATCATGGTACCTGTGTTGATGTTACTCCAACCGACGCGTTAGACATTGATACTTACAAATGTTCTGACTGCATGAGAGAACCTTTTTTGTAACATAACTCTTATGTCTTTTGAGATCATGTCTTCTACAGAACCAAGATGAGACGGCAAAGAATGTGTAGCGAGGAACATCCGCCGTGGGAAGCTCAGCAATCCCAATACCTTGCTAGGAAAGTAACAGCTTGCAGGGACAAGCAGATGGTCTTTGAGCGACTACTTGGCCAAGTAGCCGTGGCCAGACGGTTTAAAAAATCAGGATGGCTCGCCACTCTTGCCAAGGACCTCGATAGTCTGCGATTCTATAGCTGAGGGTTGCTCAGTAGGCAGATCCAACAGGACCATTCCTAAACCTACTTCTGAAAAGCCATCAGGCCTTAGCAGGGACATCCGCCTTGACAGCGACCCCATGCTGGAGAGGGTGGTACGGTTAAACCACTAACGGATCGTCGATCTGGCCATCAGTCCTCTCGCTCAGCGAGAGCTGTTGACAGATCTTCACATAGATCGTCAGTTAGATCCAGGGAATATTCGAGGGTGAGTATATTAGGCCATGAGCCAGAGGCACAAAATTTGGCCATCGGTACCATCTTAAGGGAATAATGCTATCAATGCTTTTTGATAAGATATAAGTATCTAGAATCAGAAAATATGTGATAGCAGTAAATCGATGGTAGCTTTTTGTATTTTTTTCACCAATTTTAACCCTATGGTAAAAATAGCGTTTTCTAAATCTAGCATTAAAGAAAAGAAATCATTAAATTTCAAACTGATGCCTCTCTCTTGTTACATCCTGTATCAACTTGAAAATTGAAAGGTTTGTAGCTGTAGTTACACACGTTTCATTAATGTTGTTATTTTTTCACAAAAAGTGGTTCATATAATGTAAATTCTTGCTCATGCGTACACGGAATTATGTTTACATTCTATGTATTTTGGCAAGTAAAATTTCTCCGGAGTTTTGCATACCTTCATCATCTTTATAACTAGGCTCATAAAACTTCATATGTATATTCACAGTAATGAGGACAATTAATTGACTTCAGACTAGAAGCAACTCTTCATGCAAATTGTCAGAGTTATGTCCCTTTTAAATCTTCCATACACTCAAATTGTGCCAAAACTGAAATATCTTAAGAGTTGGCCCTATGAAAGCTTACCAGCATTTCACTATCATTATATAAACGACCAAATTCACGATGAGAACCCTTTAAGCCAGAATCCAGTCATTGTTTAGGCCAAATTATGTCCCTTAATGAAACTTGTATGAAACATGTACTATAAATATCCGATCAACCACTCCAGAGCTAGCTAATTCATGATATACTTTTGCACATGTATATTTATTATTCGTTATAAGCATTACAACTTGAACTATAGGAAATGGATCCCCTCCCCTCCTTCCTTATGATGATATTGTCTCTAGTCAAGTATGCATTTTAGTGAGAAACCAAAAACAAAGTCCCGTAGTTTTGCTTACTACACAATTCCCCATCTTCACATCAAGTTGTTTATCTGTGAAAGTTTTATGTCTTTATATGCTTTATTGTAAAGAAATTTGTCAAGACCTGTATCTCTGGATAAAATGGTCAGAACAAACATTTCCTTCTTAACGGTCATTTTCACATCAAGGTTGCTAATTTGCGAAAGTTCGAAGCTGAAGCCCCCATTGGTGTATGAGGAGTTGGAAACATAAATGTTGCGAGATATATATAGGAGCATAAAATGGTGATTACCATATCTAGCATGCTTATATGTAGACATCCTGTTTTCACTTCAAGGTAATTTAAAGTAAAACGTATTTTGTCTGACCATCCGTTAGTTTGTCCATTGGTACATGTTAAGGTCAGCATTTCAGTTAGCTCAGATGGTACAGCATTCGCTTTCGAGCAGGACGTTGTGAGTATGATCGCTGGTCGGGTCATATCAAAGACTTTCAAAATGGTACTTAAGGTGGGCTGGTTGGCCCGATGTCAGGTAAATGTTACTGGGTATGGGTTGCAGTTTTCAATTCTATACACTAAACACGTTAAAGAATCAATGAAAGCAGAGTTGCTGTATCCAATTCTGTCTCTAATGCATCTATTAGCACAAGATGGCAAAGGTCAAGGACTTAATAATCATCGGGTACTCGTGATACATTTGGACAGTAAAGACAGAGTAGTGAAACTATATTAAAACATTGTGTTATCAGTAAGTAATGCAGATTTTAGTCAGGTGTGTTCTGGTTAAAAGAATTGCACGACATTCATTTGGATTCAAAGAATGTGATATTTGAGATTTTTCAAAAGCAACAAGCAATGGCAAAACATGAGAGGGAACCTCTAAAACAAAGTGTAACAATCTGTTATCCATTTGAAACATAATGGCTGAAGGAATTCATGATATGCTAGACATAAGCAACAATAACACATTAGTAAGATTTGCAGAACTAGTGTAAACAATGTCCAAGTACATGTTGTTGTGCTGCAATAGTAGATAGGATAGAGTTTGCTCAAACAAAAATTAATTATCAATGTGGTATAAAATATTTGGCCGTGATAGAATATACATTATGTTTGAATTTTAAAGGGAAAATTAATCAAGAACTGTTGTGATGACATCGAAGTAGATAGTCTGGTCATTAGATGCTAAGCAGAACAATTAAACAGATTATGAAGCATTTGGGGAGGTTTCTAAATAAATAGAGTCAACCATTGCTTTGACAATAGAAAGATACAGCAAACACATTTAATGACAGTGAGAATGTCCCTGCATTTCAGTACAAATAAGATGAAGTAGATGAGCGTCTGACCATGCAACTGAAGTAGTAAATCAAGTTTTTATAACCTGGTCAGAGAACACAGGATACTTTGTAATGTATTTGACTTTTCATGCTGATACATACACCAGAGTCCCACTATATTAGAAATGCGGGACTGGAGCAATGACTCCATGATATCAGGAAGATTACCATCACTATTAAAATATAAGTTTGTGTGTAACTTTGCATTGGCACAGCCTTAATTATAATAGTAAGGCATTCACTTTGGGATTACCGACCAGGAAAGAAAATCACTAACCAAAGTCCTTAACTTGGTTAGAAGTAGAAGATCTGCTTCAAATTGTTACATGAAGTGCAGCCATTTGTCTGTCTTCTACATTCACCATAATGTGTAGGTCATGCCAGACGCGACCTTTGCTGTGCGATGATGAAGGGTAATCTTCAACAACTATACAGCGAGTACTTTGCATAGGGCTCGCAAAAATACAAACGACCAGGCTGTAATTCAGAACCCAAATGTTCAAAATTATTATAGCTTAGGCAATGTTATTTGTGCATTTGATGGGTGGTCAGGCAACCAACTTTCGGATAGTATTGAATTATTGGGATGTCTGTTTTTTAAACTTGTGAATGCCTATAATGGCTTTCTTCACTTATGTCAGTAGCCGGTGAGAATACATGTATTTGTAAGTAGGGCGATTGTTTGTTATGTATATTTGCTTTACGTTAATTTTATCATTCATTTGCCACTTAGGGCAATCAATGATCCAACAGGAGAGATTGGAGGAGAGCAGAAGAGCGATCTTGTTGCTGGTTCTTCAACATTCACTGTCAAAATTACTATTAGCAGATCGATACATTATCCTATCACCAGGTTAACACATCTTAGAGCTACCTTCATATGCCAAGTGCAAAGCAAATGTGAAACTTTTAGCTGTTTTGGCTACTGACCGTTCCAAGACGGTACTCCTGCTTTCAGCCTATGGTCAACTTTGTTGTTTACTATGCTTAATGTTTGATGTTTTTGTCTTGATATGCGTCAAGTTATGTTTTGTCTTGGGGCTATACCGTTACTTGTTTGATGGTGTTTCGTGGGGTGCCATTTCGTATGTGGCCCTCCCTGTTTGACTATGTTTTCATATTGAATCATATTAAAACCTTTGTAATAACCTTTAGGGCAATCCCTTCAACCCCAGTCTGATGGAAATCATGTTGAAGTAAATCTGGCAGGACAATAATATGATTATATTCTTTCTGTAAGTTATGTGTCAGTGCCCATGCACAGTCAGAGAAAAACACGTTTTCAGAGAAAGGACACTAGGGGGTTTGGGTCACTTTTTAACACAACTGCCCCTTGTTCTAATTTTAAACAACACGTCATTCAGATGTGCCATTCTCCATCCTACATATTAAACTCCTGATCATAAATGCAAAACTGTAATTGATCTGTATTGTGTTTTTATTGGATACCTCCATGCGACAATGAAATCACTAAAAGCATGTATGTTAGATTGACACAGATGTCCATCAAAAATGACCCAGTGTTCATCTAGGAACATGTAATTGTGTACGAACCAATACGGCCTTTTTTTAATTTGGCAGATTCAAAATGAAGGACAATATCCACGTGCTTCAATAACATACTACTGAATATTTTGTTTTTGACACTACATATACATTCAGTCACAAGAAAAATATGAACACAACGAAAGCCAATACCCACATATCGTCATCAGACAGAAAGTTTGAGGATATTTTAATCTCTTTTAATTCAAAAGATAATGACAATAAAACAATTTAGAGCTAAATACGGTCTAACTAAAATGGTAAGCAACGAATGCTAATGATAATAAATATTCTCACCCCGCCACATCCCATCTTACAGGCTACTCATTTATGTCGGGATAGAGTGGAAACTGGACCAATAAATAAATAATGATCAGGTCCAAATGAAACTAGAATTTTTTTATACAAAATTGATGTCCCCATCCCCGCGCGGACAAAGTTTCCCATATACAATTTTTCAAAGTCCTATAACTCTGTAGAAAATCGTCGAACCTGAACAGGAATAATATAAGCACAACTAGGCGTAGTGCAGTTCAATCTTATTAAGTTAAATGAAAATCCGACAACATGTCTTGGAGAAACCGCGAGGACAAAATTTCAATGTAAAACAAGATGTGTTTGTGAAACTCTATGCCCCGACCTTTGACACTGTATGATGACCTAGACCTTTGACCCATTGACCAGGGAGTTAAACACGATACATCATATTTGTGTTGTGAACACTTGTGAAAGGTTATTTTGAAATCCATTCACAGATAAAAAAATGTTACAGATAGGACAAGAAATTTGGGACGGACGGATGGAAGGACGGACTGACGGAATGACGGGCAATGCGATTACTATATGCCCGGCTTTGGGATGAATAAAAATCAAAGTCCACCAACTCTGCAGAAAATCATTGAATCGAAACATAAATAAGATAAACAAAACAAGGCATAGTGCTGATCAATCCTATGACATTTCATGAAAATCCGATCAAAGGTTTTGGAGAAACCGCTCGGATAAACTAAAATCGGACAGAAGAACGGACGGACGGAAGTGTATGTGTGGAGGGGACCTGCAGACATACGGATGGACAGACGGACGTGGCACACAAAAACGACATGTTACCCCGTATACTTTGGGGTGGGGCATAACTAGCAAATGCATTGGTTACTAAAATAATAAGAATATCAAGTTTTAAGCAAACTTGTACATTGGAACACTTGCGTCTATAAATGGACGGATAGGAAGACGGATGAATGGACGGACAGATAGAGGAACAGACATATGGGGTGGACAGATGGAAGGACAGTTAGACTGACAACCTGATTCAGGTATACCATCATAATTTCGTTGTTGGGGTATGATACCAACTGTTGTAAATCTAAAATCGCTAGCTTTACTTTTCATTGATAATTTTGTCTCGAAATGCGGATATTGCATAGCATAATATAAAACGCATTAACACATAGAAAGCTACCATCGATGCAATGCTATCACATATTTTCTAACTCTATAGATGTATATGATGTAATAAAACACAATGGGAATTATTCCCCTGAGATGGTACCGACCAACCCTACTGGCTCATGGACTATATCAGCCAGCAAGCGCCCTCGAGTAGCCAGTCAGAGGAGAAGGAGTTGTCCGACCGAGGGGTGTGGTGCCGAGCTCAGCCGGTCTCATGCTTTTAGCCGACATTTGCCGCAGGTATTTCAGCCAGCCGTGTCAGGGGAGGATATCACTAATCGACGCATCGGATGCCTTAAGCTAACCTCCAGTTGGCTTTTTGGACAGCGTGCTTCCCAACACCAGCTAATAAGGTACCTGGACAGCACGGGTAGCCTTAATGAGCAGGAGGAGATGCCGAGCGCCGATCTTGTATCTTGTAGGCTTTTGGGGCGATCCTGCAGGGGGTTTCTTAGGATCTTGTGGTCAGGAAAGCCGGTAATTCTGTCTTCGCTCTTCTTAACTGAAGGGTTCTCTTGAACCTGGCTTCCTTGTTGGATGAGCATCAGAGGCTCAACCTTCGTCAGATGTTGTATCTGGATGAGGAGGAGAAGCAACATTTGCCGGGCTTGCCTGCTGCTTTTGAAGTCACTGGCATCTTGATCAAGCCAGTAAAGATATGGGTGTTGAGTCTCAATTGGAATTAGGGACTGGGTTCAGCAGCAAGTGACACCCGTCATTGGATTTCATCCCAAGCGGACCATGACTGAGAGTGCTCTTCGTCGCATGGAGGAGTTGTTGGTGAAAATAATGTTTTGCTATTAAAAAATTATGAAAACAATTAACGACACTGTGAAAATTTGTAAGTCGGACTGTACATTTGTAACATTTCACATACAGTTGATTCTCTCGTTGCTTCGAAGCTTGTGGGACCAGAACATTTATATACATAAAGCGAGTAGAAAGTAATATAAAAGTACAACAAGAGGGCCATTGGCCCTATATCGCTCACCTGAGTTACAGTAATACATGTATATTGACATGTTAATTTTTCAGTGGACAACATTTCTAGCAGATGAAATAAGCTTAGTGCACTGCTTTCACCCTTTCACTGCTGAATAAACTTGAACTGGATTCAGAACTAATACCAAGTGACTGGTTGACCAAGACCTAAACTGTTTACAACTTGTGCCATTTTTGCCTTAGCTCAAAATGCCTAAAACTGGTCTTTGAGAAATTCAAATGACTTCAATAAAGTTATGCAATTATACCTTGACCCAGGTATATAGGCAAATAGAGTGCTAGGCAGTACATAATGCCAGTTTTTGTTTGAAATGACCAATAAGAATATCTTTAAAAATCGTTTAACCCTTTCCCTCATATAAAGCTGTTTTTATGCATTAGCAAACAGAGAAGACTCAGATCAGACGACTCCTACGGAAGCTGTCTGATCTGGGTCTTCTCTGTTTCTTTTGACACAATATAGATCGGATTCTACAGTTTTTGTCAAAACAAAAACTTCTCTTCAGAGAAATAATGTGTTTTACACATTAAAAATAAGAGTAGACTAGATCAGACGGCTGCTATAGAAGCTGTCTGATCAGGGTCTGCTCTTTTTACATTTGACAAGATATAGATTTGATTTTACAGTTTTTTTCAAAGCTAAAACTTCTATTTATGGCATTAACAATTTTTTTAAGCATTAGCAAACAAGAGTAGTCCCAGATCAATTTTTGTCAAAGCAAACAGGTTAAGGGTTAATAGGTGTTTAGAAATAAGTCTAGCTCTAGGTGTGAATATCTGATGATAATTCAATTAAACGGGTCATTAGTATTTTTAACAATTGAAATTGAGAAGAGTTACGTCTACTGTTATAATTAAGTTATATTTACTCAGTTATTTCATTAATATCATACAAGATTCAGACATTTTAGGACTTTTTAATGTGTTGTCATCAAATTTTATAAAAAAAAGTTATATTAAAGATGCTTTTTGGGGCAGCAGACTTAATCCACAGTAGTAAGTTTAACACCTATCATTGTTAGGGGGAGGGGGGGGATTATCATGTTTTTTTTAAGAATTACCATGACTTATATCAGTTGGGCCATTGCATAATCATGTTTTCACAGTTTTCTTAAACATTACCATGACTTACATCAGTTGGGTTTGGACCCAGATCAAAAGTCTAGATGGTGATCAATTTCCTTGATTGCCTGAATTGTTACTTTCCTATATCTCTCACATCTAATTTGAGAGACATTGGAAGACACCATGTAACATCACTCACACTACACACTGGGGTGAATGGGTCAAAATGCCTTTAATGTTTCGTCTGCAACAAAAAGTTATTGTCATCTGCTTCAATTCTTAAAATAAACTTACTTTCATTTTTTTGCAAAAATATGATTAAGATGACAAACAGTTTGGATCCTGATGAGATGCCGCAGTATGCGGCCTCTCATCTGGATCCAAACTGTTTGCATAGGTAATCACAGTTTCACCACTAGCATGCAAAGAGTTAAGAGTCATGCATTGACCTGGAGAGATTCTGGGCAGCTGTAATCTTTGAACTGCTGCTGGTCTGCAGTTTAGGATCTGGAGTTGATATTTAACCCTTAATTTCTCTCATATAAACTTGTTTTCATGCATCTGCAAACAGAGTAGACCCAGATAAGGTGGCTCCTATAGGATCAAGGTCTGTTATTTGCTAATGGAATTTGATAGATGTTTCTATGCCTTCTTAAACAGCTACACTGATTCACCTTCAACATTTTACTATAAATAGTTATAAATAGAATGATACTAGCACTCCAATGCAGTTATCTCCCTTTGTCCCTTATGGCTATGCTGATGGGACAAGGAAAATAACTGTGAGGAAATTACCTTTTAAGTGTTACAGATTCTGATGTTAAGTAGCATAAAACCCCAGGGTGAGACCATTTATGGCCCAGGGGTCATTATTTGAACACACCTGGTAGTGGTATATTAGGTGATGCTTCATACCAAATATCTTAGCTCTAGATTATGTGGTTTCAGACAAAAAGATTTTTAAAGGTTTCCCTATATAAGTCTATGTAAAAACTACAAACCCCAGGGCAGGGCCATTTTTGGCCCGGGGGTCATCATTTTAACAAACTTGGTAAAGGACCATTAGATGATGCTATATACCAAATATCAAAGCTCTAGAAATTGTGGTTTCAGAGAAGAAGATTTTTAAAGATTTAAAAAAAAAACCTGTAAAAGTAGTGGGGCGGGGCCATTTTTTGCCCGGGGGTCATGATTTTAACAAAACTGATAGAGGACATCCTAAGGTACATTTCTGTGAAATTTGGTTGAAATCCTCCCAGTGGTTTAGGAGAAGAAGTCATTTGAAATAAAAGTGAACGGACAGACGGACGGACGGACGGACAGACGGACAGACGGACGACAGGCGGTCACAATAGCTCACCTTGAGCCTTTGGCTCAGGTGAGCTAAAAACTGATAAGCCCCAGGGTGGGGCCATTTTTGGCCCGGGGGGACATAATTTGAACAATCTTTGTAGAGAACCATTACATCATGCTACATACCAAATATCAAAGCTCTTGGCTTTGTGGTTCCAGAGAAGAAGATGTTTAAGTAAATTGTTGACGCCCGCCTGTATGTAGACGCACATACGCACGAGGATGGACGCCAGACACAGGACCATCCCAATAGCTCACCTTGGCACTTTGTGCCAGGTGAGCTAAAAAGTACTCAAAGTTTAAGGGAGATAATTCTGCAATGCCTACCAGTAAACGCATGAAAATGGCGTCTTGCACATTTACCATTCCTGGTTATTATGCATACCAAAGATAAATTCAATAATTTTAAAACCGAAGGAGGAGTTGACGACACCAACTCCCCATGTTTTATGACAAACTAGAACTATTACTAAAGGTGATGAATACCCCCACACGACAGCTTTGATTGCAAATCCAAGTTTTGAACATGTAACAGGACCAAATAACAAAAATACCCAAAGTTCAAATAGAGAAAATTCTGTAATGGCTAACACTAAACACAGGGAAATTGTGTCTTGCACATGTACTATTCGTGTTTAGTATGTATGGCAAGTATCAATTTAATAAGTTTCAAAATGAAGGAGCAGTTTGTGACACCAACTCCCCATGTTTCATGCAAAAATGACAAAAAATATTCAAAGTTCAGGGGGAGATAATTCTACAATGGCTAACCGTAAACACATGAAAATTGTGTCTTGCGCATCTGCTATTTGTGACTATTAAGTATCCCAAATATAAATTTAGTAACTTTAAAACTGAAGGAGGAGTTTGCAACACCAACTCCCCATATTACAAGCCAAAACAAGTATGAAGTAAATCAGGTTGAAAGTGAAGAAGGAGTTCAAAGTACAGGATTTTGCCTGCCAATTTCAAGACCAAAGGTCAAGGTCAAGGTCACAGAGACCTGAAATTTGTGTCTTGCTCATATACTACTCCTGAGTAATATTTATGCCAAGTATCAAGTGAATCAGGTTGAAATTGAAGGAGGTTCAAAGTACAAGATTTTGCCTGCCAATTTCAAGACCAAAGGTCAAGGTCAAGGTCACAGAGACCTGAAATTTGTGTCTTGCACATCAACTACTCCTGAGTAACATTTATGCCAAGTATCAAGTAAATAAGGTTGAAAGTGAAGGAGGAGTTCAAAGTACAAGACTTTGCCTGCCAATTTTAAGACCAGTTTCAAGGCCAAAGGTCAAGGTCATAGAGATTTGAAATTTGTGTCTTGCACATCTGCTACTCCCGAGTAACATTTATGGCAAGTATCAAGTGAATCAGGTTGAAAGTGAAGGAGGAGTTCAAAGTACAAGATTTTGCCTGCCAATTTTAAGACCAATGCCAAGGCCAAAGGTCAAGGTCAAGGTCACAGAGACCTGAAATTTGTGTCTTGCACATATACTACTCCTGAGTAACATTTATGCCAAGTATCAAGTGAATCAGGTTGAAATTAAAGGAGGAGTTCGCCTTACAAGATTTTGCCTGCCAATTTTAAGACCAATTTCAAGGCCAAAGGTCAAGGTCATAGAGACCTGAAATTTGTGTCTTGCACATCTACTACTCCTGAGTAACATTTTTGCCAAGTATCAAGTGAATCAGGTTGAAATTGAAGGAGGAGTTCAAAGTACAAGCTTTTGCCTGCCAAATTTAAGACCAATTTCAAGGACAAATGTCAAGGTCAAGGTCACAGAGACCTGAAATTTGTGTCTTGCACATCTACTACTCCTGATTAACAATTATACCAAGTGTCAAGTGAATCTGGTTGAAACTGAAGGAGGAGTTCGCCGTACAAAATTTTGCAGACAGACCGACCGCCCGACCGACAGGCTGATTCCAGTATACCCCCCTCAAACTCTGTTTGTGGGGGTATAAAAACAGTTTAGGACCATGGAGGTGGGGACGAATTTCCAAGTCCAAAACAATCTTTGCTTCAGTCCCTACAATTTTTAGATACATATGCCAATACAAGAAGTCAACGATTTTTAAAGATCTATTATGCACATTTTTTTTTATAATTCAATCAACACCAGAAGCTGTACATGTATATATACAATGAAAATAATGTTTACAACCCATTTTCCAACAGGATATATTTGTTCAGCTAATATTATCGCTATCGGAATACTGCTAATTTCTTTAAAAGGAACCTCCTTTTTAGAAACGGGGATTTTGTACAGAAATCAGCAGACATCTTCGGCCAAATTCTGAATGACTCAAATTCTATTTCGAAGCCACGCTTTGAATATCAATTAGGTTGTTATCACATGTACAATGGCTGATATTGGTTGTTGACCTATCCACCCCTATTCTATGTTTATTCAAAATTTCAATACCTACTGAATATTCATGGACAACAAAAGCCCCGTGTGTCAGAGTATTATACGCCCGAAGTCTGTGCTGTCTTAACATGCATACTATTAGTTTGAGTTGAAAGTCACTGTGACCTTCACATTTGACCCCATTGACCTTAAAATCAATAGGGGTCATCTATTAGCCATAACCAACCTTCCTAAGTATGAAGACAGCACGCCTAATGCTTATCAAGTTATTGAACAGACATTTTTTAGTTCAAGGTCAAGGTGATCTTGACCTTTGACCTCAAAAGCTATAGGGGTCAACTACTAGCCATGATCAACCTTCCTACTAAGTATGAAGACAGCTTTACTAATACTAATCAAGTTGTTGAGCAGACAAGATTTTTAAGTTAAAGGTCAATGTGACCTTGATATTTGACCAACTTACCTGAAAATCAAAAGGCGTCACCTACTAGCCATGACCAATCTTCCTACAAAGTATGAAGACAGCACACCTAATACATATCAAGTTATTGAGCGGACAAGACTTTTGAATTGAAGGTCAGTGACCTTGACTTTTGACCAACTGACCTCAAAATCAATCGGGGTCATCTACTAGCCATGACCAACCATTCTACTGAGTATGAAGACTGCATATGCAATAGTTGTCAAGTTATTGGGTGGATAAAGATGTGGCTAATGGATGAATGGACGGACGGACGGATGGACAGCGCCATTCCATAATATGTCCCGTTTTTTCAAACAGGCATATAAAAACGCGTGTCTTAGGCATATATCACTAGGGCATTACTAGGGAAATTAAGGGGCGTAGCTGATGATTATCAATTGCGATGACTGTTGCCTTGGCCACAAGGTGGTGGGTCTTGACAGTAGGGATAGCCCAATCTCTTTTGAAACCACTCGGATTGCGGCTCGGGACAGCATTGTGTGTCTCATTCAGTGTCAGTTGATGTCTGGAAAACGCGTTTCTTTGGCATATTTTACTAGGGAATTACTAGCGAAATTAAGAGAACGTAGCTAATAATTATCAATCATGATGATTGTTGCCTTAGCAACGGGACATTTTCGAATCCCTCCCATCTCAAGCATTTTGTTACTTGCAAACTACTGGTCAAGGAGTATCCTGTCAGTTGTTTGGATGGGCACTGTTCCTAGGCATTTGATGTTTGTGTCGCTTTGTGCTGGGTGGTGGATCTTGATGGTAGGGATAGCCCAGTCTCTTTGAAACCACCTGGGTCTCCGCTTGGCACGGCATGGTTTGTCTCATTTAGTGTCGGTTGGATTGATATTACGATACCCCTTTGCCAATTTTGCATATGGGGTGTATATATTGGTGGTTTATATGTAATTGTTGTGATTGCATTGTGTTTGTAAACTTTGTTTATATGCATTAGCTACAAAATTGACCTATTCTGTTAACCCATTGTCCTACATATGTAAGGCAATATCTTATGTATAGTGTTGTATGTCATACATAAACCTGATCCAGATGTTTCTGGGTCGTAACTGTATGATGTACTGACACTGTACATATAATGTTTCATTTGCGTTTGGTGACATAAGTGGGCGGACACAATATACCGATAGTTACAGTGTGCGTCTGTTTCCCTTGAATTGCTGATATAGAATGTACAGAAAAGGATGATTTTGTTTTTATCTATAATTCTTAAATTAATTCAATTTTTGATAGTTTTATTGATAGCTCTACCTTAAATTTCAAGTTCAAGTTGAGATAATTCTGTAATGGCTGCCACTTAACACAAGAAAATTGTGTCCTGCACTGAAACGGTATGTTTTGGTACACATGTACCACATTTTCTTCACTTACGGTTCGGTTTTCGGCATGAATTTCCACTTTACGGTATGTACCAAAAAGTTTGTAATGTCTAGGGACGAATCTGCCTGAATAATATACAAGATATGTCGACACGACATCAAACCGGGTTTTCCTTCACTATTAACCCTTTCCCTCATACAAACGTGTTTTCACGCATTTGCAAACAGAGTAGACTCAGATCAGATGGCTCCTAGAGGAGCCGTCTGATCAGGGTCTGCTCTGTTTGCTAATAGAAGTTGATAGATCTGATTCTTTAGTTTCTAAAATGGCTACAATATTCAACCTTTCTTATTTGATTATAACTATTTTGTCCATGAATATTCAGTAGGTATTGAAATTTGAAAGAAATATAGAACAGGGAGAGGGTTAACTGGTGATTTCTAAGTTCTAAAGGGCATAACTCCCAGAACAAGAAATGTGTCACAGTACGTGACAAATGCCCCAAAAGCAAAGCACTGACAATATGTGTTTGTAAGCAGGCCTGCAATATGCAACTGCAAAATGAAAGTAAAGATTGCATAGTAAGGCCACAATTTGAATTCAAGTTACCCCAAATGACAATCTTTTTTTCATACTTGAGGTCAAAGGTCAAGGTCATGGCCACATGACCTACAAAAAGTATGCAACATTCCACCATCCGAAGATGAACTCATACACCATATTTAGTGATCCTAGCTGATTCAATGTAGGGATGACAAGCTTTTTTGTAAATGAAGTCCAAGGTCTGTAAATGAAGTCCCAGAAAACAGCGGACAAACTATATGCATATATTTGCATTATGTTTTAAGTAAAAGGGCCATAACTCTGAAACGAAAAATCAAATGAACCTCCGAATTGACTCAGCTTCAGATCTTGATGCATTAAACATTTGTGTGAAGTTTAATGAATATCTCTCAAATAGTTTTCCCAGAAAACAGCAGACAAACTATTTGCATATATTTGCATTATTTTTTAAGTAAAAGGGCCATAACTCTGAAACGAAAAATCAAATGAACCTCAGAATCAACTCAGCTTCAGATCTTGATGCATTAAACATTTGTGTGAAGTTTCATTAATATTTCTCAAATAGTTTTCCCAGAAAACAGTGGACAACCTATATGCATATATTTGCATTATTTTTTAAGTAAAAGGGCCATAACTCTGAAACGAAAAATCAAATGAACCTCCGAATCACCTCAGCTTCAGATCTTGATGCATTAAACATTTGTGTGAAGTTTCATTAATATTTCTCAAATAGTTTTCCCAGAAAACAGCGGACAAACTATTTTCATGTATTTGCATTATTTTTTAAGGACAAGGGCCATAACTCTGAAACGAAAAATCAAATGAACCTCAGAATCAACTCAGCGTCAGATCTTGATACATTAAACATTTGTGTGAAGTTTCATTAATATCTGTCAAACAGTTTTCCGAGAAAACTGCGGACAAGCAAAATGTTGACGGACGAACGAACGAACAAATGGACAGACAGACGGACTGGGCCACGCCAGTATACGACCACCTTTATTAGGTGGGCGTATAAAAATCCTTCATATAAACCTGTTTTTACGCATTAGCAAACAGAGTAGACCCAGATCAGATGACTCCTACGGAAGCTGTCTGATCAGGGTCTGCTCTGTTTGCTTTTGACATGATATAGATCTGATTCTACAGTTTTTGTCAAAGCAAAATATTCTCTTCACAGAAATAATGCGTTTTAGGCATTAAAAATAAAAGCAGACCTAGATCAGAAGGCTCCTGTAGAAGCTGTCTGATCAGGGTCTGCTCTGTTTGCATCTGACAAGATATAGATTTGATTTTACAGATTTTATCAAAGCTTCTCTTTATGGAAATAACATGATTTACACATTAGTAAAAAGAGTAGACCCAGATCAATTTTTGTCAAAGCAAACAGGTAAAGGGTTAATAATAGGTGTTTAGAAATAATTCTAGCTCTAGTTGTGAATATCTGATAGGTCAATTAAACGGGTCATTATTTTTTTTAACAATTGAAATTGAGAAGAGTTACTCATTTTTTGAGTAACATTAATTATTGATTGACAATAATTTTGATTAGCTTAAGACATTATTTGTTTAAAAAATCAAATTAAAATAAATACAATTAATAGCATGGAGAAAAGGCTTCATTAAACACCTAAATTTCAACTAAATGCAATTAATGGTGACCATAGTAAATGACTACCATGATAAAATTTATTAAAACAAGAGGGCCAAGATGGCCCTTAATCGCTCACCTGATTACCATAGATTAGCAGTGGTTCTGCAGAACAAGATTTTCAAAGATTTAGTATTCTGATTTTATCAAGACAATGATTCTGACCATTGAAGATTGGGCTAAAAATGTGCTCTCTAAAGTAATTTTTCTAAGATTACACTCAACCTTGATATCACCAAGACAAACACTCTGAGCAAGTTTGAGGAAGACTGGGCTAAAAATGTGGCCACTGGAGTGTAAACTAGATTTCTCTAAGAAATGACCCAGTGACCTACTTTTTGACCTCACATAACCCACTTTCAAACTTATCCAAGATTTTATTAGGACAATCATTCTGACCAATTTGCATGAAGATTTGGCTATAAATGTGACCTCTAGAGTGTTCACAAGGTTTTCGTACTATTTGACCTAGTGACCTAGTTTTTAACCCCACATAATCCACTTTCAAACTCAATTGAGATTTTGTCAAGACAATCATTATGACTAAGTTTCATGAAGATTGGACTAAAATTGTGACCAATAGAGTGTTCACAAGGGTTTTTTTACTGTTTGACCTAGTGACCTAGTTTTTAACTCCACTTGACCCACTTTCGAACTCGTCCGAGATTTTATCAAGACATTCATTCTGACCAAGTTTCATGAAGATTGGACTAAAATTGTGACCACTAGAGTGTTCACAAGGTTTTTCTACTGTTTGATCTAGTGACCTAGTTTTTTACCCTACAAAACCCAATTTTCAAACTCCTCCTAGATTTTATCAAGACAATCATTCTGACCAAGTTTCATGAAAATTGGGCTAAAAATGTGACCTGTAGAGGGTTCACAAGGTTTTCCTATTATTTGACCTAGTGACCTAGTTTTAACCCAACTTGACCCATTTTCGAACTCGTCCGAGATTTTATCAAGACATTCATTCTGACCAAGTTTAATGAAGATTAGACTACAATTGTGACCACTAGAGTGTTCACAAGCAAATTGTTGACGACGCACGACGCACGACGGACATTCAAGTCTCCCAAAAGCTCACCCTGAGCTTTGCTCAGGTGAGCTAAAAATGAGTCATGCAGGAAACACCACATACAGAACAAACACTCGCCCGAACAGCAACACAAGGAAACAGCAAATGTACATAGGTAGAAAAAACAACAAGAGACGCACAAAGACAAAACAAACATACAATAGGAGGAAGATGGAAGTACCGCCTTGGAACGGTCAGTGACAAAAGTCACCGGGGGTTTAAACCGGTTTATGGGCGCCCAACCTCACCCGTATTCCATCCCCATCCTAAAAGACAAACAGTGTAAATAAACGTATCCCCTCTCCAACTAATCTACAACAACCGCGACAGCAAATACAGTGGTAAAGTGCATGTATAACAAAAAACATTTTATTGAAAATACTGTATCCACCTATCGCTATTGTACTCAATGATTGAGCTGCAAACAGAGTAACTGTAGAAAAGTAATAAAGGGTACGACAAAAATGAAATAGTACAGATATCCGACGTTCTTCTTCCATTTCTGGATTTAAGAGGTCGCCTTCATAGAGTACTAAACCTTTCTTGTCGGCGTACATGCAAAGAGGCCAGCGTGATTGCCAACTGTAAAAGGGTTCACAACCAAACATGCAGTATGTTGTAGTAATACAGGATCATATCCCTTTTTAATAAGCCTTTAAATAAGTTGTTCTGTATCTCATATTAAATGTAGGTGTTGTTCTATTACTACGTCATTCATTGTTGTCACCAATATTACTGGTATCCTCACGACGATTTCCACTAGCAAGATGACTCAATACAATAATTTCCAACGACGAAATATTTCACCAACGTGCAAATGAGCTGGAACAGTATGTAATCAAACAAAAATATCCCCTCGCATTAATAAAAGCTGGAATAGATAAGGCAAAAATATCAACATGAAACAATTTCATTAATGAAACAAAGAATAGTTAAAACCAAGATATAATTCTCAGACATTCATCACGACATCAAAATCTTAAAGAGGAACACGCATATGAGCAATGCTCTTGATAAATACAAAATTATAAACAGCAAACGCCAGCCACCAAATTGAAGAATACTTCTAACTAAATCCAGCTTTTCTGAACTGCTAAGGTAAGCAGATGTAACCTCTCAGACTGTGGGCTATGCATATATTGAATTGAAGGCGAATCCATTGAGATGAGGCAAGAAAGTTGACGTGAAAGAAAATATGAATTGTAATGTAAAATTATTTTTTTATCGTTATATGCAATGAATGCGGTGGGGGATTACATCGACGAGAAACGGAATCGAATGACTGTTAATCGCCAACACATCGGAGATTCGACAGTACGAAAGCTCCCAATGAGTGACCACATTACCGAATGCAGCACAGACCAACCCAAACTTAGAGTTTTTCCAATATTCAAAATGCAAACTGACAGTATAGTCCAAAGACGACAGGAGAAACTATTCATAGATATGTTCAGACCTAACCTAAACTGACATTTCGACGTCACATAGAGTGGCGTCCCTTGTTCTTCACATATTGACGTGACGTCATTACTATGTTGTTGCCATGTCACGTTATTATTATTATTATTATTATTATTCCTCCTTGTGAAACCGATTGAGGACAAATAAAACTTATTTAAAGGCTTGATATTACTTTCTACTCGCTTTGTTATATTCCCGTAGTGTGAGAACTCTTTTCACACTTCTGTATAATGCAGAATACCGGAAAAGGTTATACTCGTATATACACTTAACGGAACTTCTAACGCTACCATTAGTCTTTATTAATTATTTTAAAAAACACTGTAGGATTTTTATTTTGAAAGTTCATAAGAATAATAAATATTATATTAGACACATTCTGTATAAAGTTTATTTCAAACGACCCATTGGTTATTAAATGACATCCGCTCAAAGATAACACTCTCAAAATGGAAAGTCGCAAAATGTGCAGCATACGCAATGTGTAATGGAACGGAATGCGCCTATTCATGAACGCCATTGCGTTTGGTCGCCTTTCATTTTTTTCTCGAACTTGAAAGTTTCATTGTACATTGACTGAATATATACGACTGAATACATTGTACATGTTTCGAAAACGATGCCGCTGGGAAGGCAATTACCTTTAATTAGAGCGCCTGGTAATCCTGTCTTAGGGTACCGTTACCTTTCCGAATTCCCAAATACGTGATATTCCTGCAGCTTTCTTTGGTTTGCGTTTTCTGATATATTGTTGCTGTTGTTTAACCCATTCCTTCATAGGCTATATTTAGACCAAAGGTTTTTCATAATTCAACCGAAAAGGAGTATTCATTAGATTTGGTTATCGTCACTTGGGAACGGTCAAGTGACAGAGTCTTCTTTGGTTTGATATTTGTGGTGCTATAAAAAGGAAGGTGTGGCTGGGAGATTGGCGTTATCATTGTAAGTTGATGTCTATTTCTGCTGACATTGCTTGTGAATTATGTTTCATTCGTTTGTTATCGCCGTGTCATGTTGGTCTCGTGTCGATTTGACCTACAGTGCGCGTTTGACATAACCTTATATTTTGGACGAAACTGGACTGAAAAAGCTAATTACTTTAACCCCTTGCAAGCTGTATTATGTGTTTTCTCTTACAGCTACTACTAACTTTAGTATGGCACCAGGGAGAGAGATATAGACAGAGGGAGAGTTTGTAATTCTGGACAGGTCCACAACATGGTAAGGAATGTTGAATATATGTATAACATGTATTGTTTTGTAATATATCTCATGCATTATTGAGTATTACACGTGGGAAAATAGCATTTCCATATTGTTCAGGCCATGTATATTATAAGTTATGACCAACAAGTCTGTCATAGTATTTGTTAGATGTTAATATAACAGCATTCTATAAATGCATATATTTACCTGTTTATAACTATGTTCTTTATTGTACCTGTTTTATATGCATTGATGGTAATTTTGGGAATGTATTGTTTCAGCCCAGTATAGAGAACTGCATATACCATAGCATAGCATATATTGGATCGGACAAATAAAGAATAAAGGATACGAGCTAGTTGTTTTATGCAGCCTTCCATTGCTCTACCATAGTATACAGATATATAGAGGAAGGAATTATTGTATTAAACCTAAGGTTGCAACATTTGGTGCCCAACGTTGGACTGTGACTGTATGAGCTCCGAGTTCGATTCCCATTTGTTCTCATACCCATAGAAATTCGGGACGAATTTCAACTTGCTGGGGGAGTATGTCGCAGTGTAGGTTAATCATCACTTGTACGGCCTTGTTGTACAAGCGCGCTTTTATGGCGACCCGGGTTTGATCCCAGGTCTGAGCGGGTATGTTCCTTTATAAGAACACCCGGTTACACATAGTTTTGCGACAACGATGATGATGATGATGATGATGATGATTGGGTGGTAATGGTTTCATTCCGATACTAATTATATCATGGAAATAACACATCATGAATGTAATTGCTTACACGTCGTGACAAATGTCTTCCAGTCTTGCACGTTCTAGCTTCCTTTTCTGTATGAAATTTGACGTGTCACAAACATGTCTCAAATGTGATTGTTTGTCACATCAAAATTCGGCATCAATCACATTCGTCACAAAATGTGTTACATATGTGCTAGATATCTAGATCACATTTGTAACACGTGCTACGAATGTGATTACATTGGTAACACATTTTACGAGTGTGGTTTGTTACGAATGTGGTCTAACAGAGCTTCAATCATGTCTGGGTGTACTTAGCCTCAAGCCTATTCATCTTCACCCAAGTCAAAATGTAAAGTACCTCCCTCCAGAGAACTCCACTACACGAGTAATGACATAAGTTATTTCCATAAGACCTTAATATAAGTCTTAATGCACGTTGTATCTATAATGTTTGACAGTATTATCTAATAATGATAGAAGATGTGGCTATCAGAAGGTATCATTATGCATATTTCGAAACATACATTTTACACTAATTACCAGTAATATCCGAAATTGTGAACAAGAAATCCCGGAGCTGTGCTTTCTATGTACACAGGAAGACCACACGGAATAGCTCTACTCACAAAACCCATTTTGCTGGAGATGTTGCTGGAAAGAAGAAAAACTGTATTGACTGTTTCAATCATGGCAATGGGGATACCATAAACGTGCTCACTTCTGCATAAGATAGTACGTTAACATTCATAATAGTTTCTCCTTAGGTTGTGTGTTTTAAGTTAACTAATATAGAAACCGGAACGAAGTTTGAACACCAGCAATCAGATTTACTAACTGTAGCGTAGAAATGAATTTCGGAATAACTATTATAAACAAAACTGGTTAAAATACTCAAACATTTCTTAGTATATAAATAATGTACTGACCAAAGTTGGAAACGTTATGATAACATGTCGATTATGCATGTTGGATTTATTTTCACAATACCCAAGACCTCCAGTAGAGCAACTTTGCATGACAAAAATAAAATCTAATTAAATACATAATTAGTGATACAAGAACACTGCTTAGCGGGACATTCCTTGGCACTCATACAAAATTGGTCCTTAATGTTCCTATTTCCAGTGATTATTGTTGATGTCAGCATGTTCATCACTTATGGACAAGCTTAAAAGTACAAATATGAGTCATGCAGGAAACACCACATACAGAACGTTTATTGGCCATTGCCTAACAATCTTTTCTCTTTTTGCATTTCTACTTTTGCTTTCGAAGGATCACTCATTTTCAGAATATATGTACTTCATAACAGCAGGTGTTAAGTGCGTGTGTGGCGGTCGTAAAAAAGCGCCCAGTACTTCATTTTCAGTGTTGTTATATTTTCTGGTCCTTCGGGATCATTAGTTTTTATGTTATCGTAGTTTTGAAAAGTGAAAACTGCTTAAACCGGGGCTAGGGGAGTAGTGTTGCACCTTTCATTACTACTCATGAACATACTCAATAAAACAGTCTGCAATTTTTCTCTTTTTGCATTTCTACTTTTGCTTTCGAAGGATCGCCCATTTTTAGAATTATCGTACGCTTGCATAAGTTTTGTCGTCACATTTTGCATTTTTTCTCGATAACTTTGGTTGAGGTTTGAGGTAGGATGAGATTTGGTTTTACGGCACTGCTAATATAATGTCTGTGTGGAAAAGATAAGGAACAATTCTTGAACGTCGTGTGTATTTCTGTGAGCGCGAATTTCAGGAGTGCGTCTGTTCTTGCTGTGTATTCCTGTGTCATTTCCAAAAGATCTGCCTGAATTTATTCTATTTCTTCTAATTTATCTAATTTAATATATCCATTTCAGCTGCACTATTAGCACACAAGGCTGTTCTATATTACGTAAACAAGTTTCTTGTCAATAAATGTAACTGCGTATTGTGAACTAGACCGATAGTTGAAAATCCTACATTTATCAAGAAGACACATACATGGTATGTCGGAAATCCCAAGTTATACTTGTCACTGACCGCTCAAAGGCGGTACTTCCAATCCCCTAATGTGTGTTTGTAATATCTTTGTGCGTCTTCTTAGGTCTTTAATAGGCATGTACACTTACTGTGTTTGTCATTGTGCTGTTAGGGCGACTGTGTTTTGTATGTGGTTTTTGCATGACTCATACACAGGGTTGGGCGGTAAATACCGGGGCGGTAAATACCGCTGGTAAATATCCCTTTACCTTATACGCGCGAGAAATCGCGACTTTGCTTATCACCTGATAGACGCAAGATAAAGCGACTTTGCTTATTCCCGGATAGAAGCGGGTATCCGCGGGTCTATCAATTAACGTGTTTCAGCGGCTTTGAGCGAGTCCAATATTTACCTGCTAATATCTCAATTTTCTGGTTAAATTTCTGCATCTGGATGTCTACACGTTTAAAGTGTGTTAATATATCTTCTGAAATCCCTAATAATAGTGTTACTACAGCAAAATATTGCAAAAAACCAGACTGAAGTCGAGTGGTATATTCTTTTTATATGGTCGGTGATCATCGTAAGACATGGGTATTATACTATTCGTCATTATTCGGAAAGTGCGAACTTTGCCGATAAATGATCACACGAAAATTTTCCACTGTCGCAAAGGTCAAATTCTAAATATAAATATGTTAAATGGCTATTCGGAACTTGCCTTGGGACTAAAATAACACATGGGGAACATGTTGTCAACCTCAAAACACACCGGCAGATATTGGTCAATAAAACTTTCGTAAGTATAATCCGATTAGAGGGTAGATAGCAATATCAATCAAATAACTTAGCTAATAAACCAATTTAACCATTCAAACGAATCATGTCTGGGAATTCATTCATAAATGTCAAACAGTTAGGATCTCGTGTGGATGCCGATTTTTTTTTATCGAGATCCAAACTGTCTGAAATGATATAAAACGAATAATTCGTTCATAAGCACCATTCAGTTTAGATCTGGATGAAATGACAAGCTGCGTGCATCAAAATTGATTTAATAAAAATACCATAATGCAAAAAAAACTGACTTTGTGTAGACTCAGATCAGGAACTATTCTCAATCCCGTTTAATGCATAATAAATGCAAATGAGACAGATATAAAAAAGTGGGTTGGGAGAATGTAAACAGTGTAGTCCCAGATCAGCAGCCGCTTTTTCCCACGCGGCGTCTGATCAGGATCTACACTGTTTGCTGGGCCGCAGAAATGTTTCAAAGAACAATAAATATCATAATTTATATGTGTCGGAATTTAATGATGGAGAAACAGTTTTATTCATTTAGTCTAGTGAACATGTAGATAAAATTTGTCTTCCGATTATTGTTTTTAGGTCGCGGCATTCGTTTTGGAGCCAGGCCCTAGCTTGGACGGGTTCAATACCTTACATCCAGATCAGGCACCGGAAAACTCAACATTTAATCTGGATCTATAATTGGATTCAGATCAGACACCCAGTTACCCAGAATCTCATTTAGATCAATTTTGGATCCAGGTCAGATGCCGAGTTACTCAGTATCTGATCTAAATCAATGTTTGGATCCAGATCAGACAGAGATACTCACCTTCTGATCTGGATCTAACCTTAATAACTGAAATGAGTCTCTCAGCGTCTGATATCGATCCAAGCGTGGATCCCGAACCGGCGCTGAGTTACTCGCTGTATGATCTGGGTCCGCGCTGAATGCATGAAGGAATTATTGACCCAGCGTCTGATCTGGCTCAATCCTGTTTGGAAATGATATTTTATTTTGAATAGCAGGCGATAGATTACTGTTACTGCTCCGAACATACTTAATTGAGATTTTTAGGTCTATTATAATAAAGTTCTGAAAATATATTGACTTGCCTCGTTTTATCCCCGTGTATTGTGCTTATACATACTTCAAATTGAATGAAAAATACACCATCAAAAAAGAGAATTTAATTCCCTAAAATCTTTTTATTTACACTATAATGATAATGGTAAACATAAATGCATTTATATGGGATTGAAAAGGACAGGTGTCAGATTTAAACTAATTTTCAAATATTTCCAATAAACTGTATTTGGTGAGAGTGTGTTACGCTTACCACACAGATATTGGTTATTGATTATCGGATAAGGCTTACTTATATATGTGTAAGATAAGGGTTTGGAGGTTTGGCTATTGGGTAAAGGGATACCGGTATTTACCGGACTGGTAAAACTCCCAAAATGGCCAATACTGGCATTTACTGGCAAATACTCCTGAAAAGGTGGAATATATATTATTTCTTTTAAGTTTATTGTATTTATAAAGGCTGTTTTAAAATGCTGATTAGGGGAATATTGATAAGTTTATTTATTGATTTCTTACCATCGTTTTACTGAGGGTTTAAACTGTTTCATGTCTGCCAAGGGTACTCATCAAAATGGTTTATATCTTATCTTGGGAGTTTCATCTGGTTTACAGAAACGTCCTGTATAGCTCTAACTTGAAATAATGGCATGATTCTGCTGATATAACGTCATGTTAAAATATTCAGTGCAGCAGACCATCTATTTTGTCTGATACTTCAATTGGATTGGTTTAATCTGAATCATTTCCCCCTCCATATTGTCTATATTGTGTTTGACACTTCATGGCTCATTGTGTGTATCTCTTAAATGACAAATGTGTATGTTTTTATAACAATTACCATAGTGGCCAGTAGAGGTGTCAAAACGGTTGTTTTGAGAGCTGACATGTTAGTAATTTGCAGTGGGTTAGGGGGCCAGTATTGTTTCTCTTATCTGTTACTTAGTTTATGCAATTTACTGCCAGTCTTTTGATTTTCATGCATTTTGGTTCATTAAAAAATCAGCTTAAATTAGAAAATTGACTCAGTCAGAGAGAGAGAGAGAGCGCGCTCTGTAATCAAGGGCAGATAACTCTAGAAATAGTGGTCTGATTCAACCGCGTCTTCCTCTGATGATACTTAGCATATACCTTAATATGAAAGCAATATATGAAGTACTGTTTGAGTTATCATGTCACATCAAAAGTGTTGACGGATGGACAGACAATATGATACCTATAGGGCTCCTGCATTTCCACACAGAGCCCTAAATACACCTTTTTTTGGTTGTTTACACTGCAAATCTTGCATATATGATTAGGGAACTAATGAAGCATATAATAATAGTTTAAATATGTGCTAAGCCCTGGACAATTCAAAATACCAGTAAATGCCAGTAACTGCAAGTAAATCACGGTATGTACCGGTATTTACTGCCGGAACGGTAAATACTCATCAATGCCGGCATTTTGCCAACCCTGCTCATACATTTACTTAAAATTAATTTTATGTAAAATCAACCCGTCATATCTATCAAACTACAATTTATTCTATTTTACATACTTACTAATTGCTTTTAAGCAATTTGTTTAAGTTGCAATGTAATCGATTACTGTATATATTTTAGCTCCTATGAACACTCTGAGCCATAATGGTAATTGTTCTGTATGGCCATCTTTAAAGGTGTACGTATATTTGACATTTAGGAAACCTGCTGTGGTATGCAGTTGTCTGTGATAAGTCTGTTATATCGTCCTTAATCTTTCATAAATGTACGAGAGTGTTTTAGGTCCCTTAGCTTAACATCTCTTGAGATTTTGTTGTCATTTATAATTTGACAATTGTGCTGGGATAGCCTTAGATCTAACCCCGAAAACACAAAGGTCATACATTTGGTAAAACAATCCCAAGTGGAATTCCTATGTGTACATATGTACACACATATTAATCATCGGTGAACATATGAAAACAATTGTTTCTTTGTTGTTATTGTTCTTTTTGTGACTGATTTAGACTATTGGCATACTAGACAGTTTTCCTACATTTTATTATTATAGTATATCTTAATGACAAAACTATTATCCCTCTAGCGGTTAATTCATGATAGATTTTGTAAAGTGTTGAATGTATCACGCAACCGTACTTTTAGCGCTAAAATCGGATTTCATGAAAAGCATCTAGAAAACATAAGTTTTACCAACGCTTTCAGTGTTTTGTGATTTGTTTTAGTCTTGTTTAACGGCACTGCGGCACAAAAAAAGAAACTATTATCGTGTACACAAGTTTCCCACAATACTTTCAAAGAAAATTGTCTTAGAATATGCATTCCTTCAGCAGAAAGATGACCACCTGTTCGTTATGAGAATTACATTACACGTTAAGGTCATGTGTTAAAAAATAAAAGGTTGTTCAAAAGAAAAGAACCGTTTTGCAACTACATAAACAAATAACGTCGCACAAGAATTCATGCGTCTCTGCCGAAGCTCAGTTCCGAACTCTAGCTTCTATGTCATCGGGACCGAGGTTGAAACGAAATAAATAGATTATACATTCTTATTGGACGAATGTATTTAAGTAAAACAATCTTCCGGATACAATCATCATCATCATCATCATCATCATCATCATCATCATCATCATCGGCGATGTATGCCTTACTTTGTTCGCAGACTTGCATCTTCATTCTTTTACTTTGGGGTATTGCTTGTGACACTGAGTAGAAAACAGAGCAATATGCTTCTTCCGAGGTGCAATGTATTGCTTAAAAAGTAATATGAATAATAAATGCGGAGTGTAAATAAAAAACCTGCTGATTTCATGTTGTATTTTGTATGTTTTAATAATAAAATGGGGAAATATGGGGAAATGTGTTGCAAACACTTACAATGTTGCTCCACTGTTGTTGTAAGTTATGTCAAAGTGTTTGTTGCTGAAGAAGGAAAATTCACAGTTGTGGCACGTGTAAGGATGCGGAGCCAGATAATAACAAGGATTGACAATAAACCGTCGTCCCCAGGTTTGCACTGGAAGGGTTTGCATGGATGTCCACATGTTCATGTTGTAGTAGAGTCTTGTACGATGGAAGAGTGCAATGTCTTTCTCACTTCTAATGTTCACATACCCTGGTGACAACTGAATGCAAATAAAAATAAGAACATTTTACAACTTTAATTAATTGCAAAAATAAACAGTATTCGCAACAATATGCATTCCCCTAATATTTTGAGCTTGATTTATAATAGTTTCTACCCAATGAAATTGCTGAAATTCCATAACATACATACTGAATATACCTTTATTACTGTCTCATCACCTTGGAAATTAAATATATTTGTACTTTTAATGTTTCCGGTTTTTCTTTCATTAATTTGGGTTTACCCTCTCATTATAGAGTTATAGTCCCTTGAAAAAAAGATGTGCAGGTTATTAACAGTTAAAGAATTAGATGTAAATTTGGCGATCGTTTCTCTCCTATAAACCAAATCCACGTCGCCATCCTGCCCGATAAGGGACGTTATGATCAACTTCAGGTAAGACCAATGATTGGTTGACGGTGCCTCTTCATAGAACGCCGTCCGCTGACATTAGGATAGTCAATCGAAGGTGAATGCGTATCAATACTTCTAGATGACTATTATTTATTGTATTGTATAACTAATTCAATACCTGAGATGTCAATCGAGTTCATATGTGTTAGTAAACAGGTTTTTGTCATTTCGGATTAAGTGATTTACTCCAAAATTAGCTATGATAAACTCGTCAATTTGAATATAGAACCCAAGCTGTGGTAATGTTTGTTGAGAGGGCACTAAAATAAAATACATACAGGTATACATTATTGGCACCAAACGCATCTGATATTGGCCTACACTGTTTTATGTCCGTTTATAAGATCGCTTGCTTAAGTAGCGTCAAACTTACTTTTGGGAAGGATACTATCTGTAATACTCATAGCCCTTGTAAGCAGTTGAGATACATGTCAGACACAGACATTTTACGAAACGTATTCACTCCCGGTGCTGCGATAACTTATTGCAGTATATGCATAATACTATATTTACGCAGGTATGTATATTTTTCATATCCTTGAAAGGTTCCATATCGCCAATATAACCACGTGTGCAGAATAATTCATATATAATTACCAATCAAGATCAGACACGACATACAACAAAAGTATATGTATGAATCATGCAAATAACACCACATACTAAACATAGCCGCCAAACAGCACCACGACAATAACGTATCTGGCCGATACATAATGTTCTTTCAATGAAAAATTACTTGTAAATTACATTTACTTGTGCTACCTTTTAAAACAGAAAAAAATGACTCTAACACTTGACTTTCAATCGTACATTTGATTGTCGATATCTCGAACTCGGATAAATCAAATTTCGAGATAATTCGAAAATGTTGGTCATTCAAAAATTTAAAAGAAAGAATTGTTCTAAAATATATTATTACACATACCTATATACACTTGTGACAGCTTAATGCATGTCTAGAGTAATGCTGAAAGCTCCTGTACTTTAGATCTTCATTAAGCTGTAAACTTCGTTTAAGTCGTACCCTTTATTACTTTTCTACACTTACTCTGTACGCAACTCAATCATTGAGTATCTAGCGATAGGTGGATACAGTTTGTTGACCTAAACGTTTTCGTTATACATGCACTTTACCATTGTATTTGCCGTCCGGTCTTTTGTAGATTAGTCAGAGAGGAGATATGTTTATTTACTCTGTTTGTCTTTTAGGGTGGGGATGGACTAAGTGTGAGGTTGGGCGCCCATAACACCGGTTTACCCCCACTCCCAGTAATTTTTGTCACTGACCGTTCCAAGGCGGTACTTCCATCTTCCCCCTATTGCATGTTTGTTTTTCTTTGTGCGTCTCTTGATGATTTTATAGTTATGTATATATGCTGTTTCCTTGTGTTGCTGTTCGGGCGACTGTTTGTTCTGTATGTGGTGTTAGCTGCATGACTCATTTTTGTACTTTTGAGAGAAATTTTCCAGTAATTTGTAAAGTCCCTTGAAGTTCGAAATATCGAGTTCAACTGTACATTTACTTAATCTCACGTACCGGGACATCTCATCTTCAAACATTATGAATGCGTTATATGGTCTACCGATGTGTACTAAACGATTGGTCGCATACGTGTTGTTTGCATATAAAATCCGTTTTCAGGGCAGGTGTATTGTAAAGTCAGCTGTCGTTTGGTTTTGTAATTGTACTTTTTATGCTTGATTGTGTGTTCATACCGTGTTCTTTTGTGAGTGGCACTCCCTGTAGAAATCCTTTTCCAACTTTTGTAGCTAATACACCATCTTAAAATGTTAACCAGGTACTGGTATTCACGGTTTTTGGTGGCTTTTGTATTATGTTGCCGCCCTGCCGGTTCAGAATATTACATTATCTTTGCCGGTCAGTAGACAAGATATTTTCTTTTGATAATCATTGTGATGCCGTCATTTGTAGACATCATGATAACGCTTGTTTAATTAATGATTGTTTTACTAAGCACAACGTATAAGCTAGTCATTTGAAAGCACATTGACTGACTAAATGGCTATTAGTAGCGCCATGTTCCAAATGTACCAATATTATACAAAACCTTTTTTTGACAAATACAGTAAAACCTCCCTATAACGGCCACTAAATTACATAAAATATTTTGTGTTAAAGGCAGTAGGTTGCTGAAAGCAAGCTGAACTAAAACCGAACGTTCCTATAAGAATGTTCTGCTCTACTTTCACCTTGCTTTAAGCAGCCAGCTGTCCTAGATCCAACTAGTTAGTGGTCGTTAAAGAAAGGCTTTACTGTATTCTGAAAGTACGTGATCCTTCGATAGCAAGAGTAGCAATTCAAAAAAATGAGAATTGCCGACTCGGTTTTATTGTGTCTGTTCATGAGTAGTAACTAAGTGTGCGACACTACTCGCGCCTCTAGCACCGGCTAAAGCAGTATTCAATTATAAAAACTAACATGTCAACACTAAAGAACAAGAAGGGCCAGAAAATATAACTTAGAACTTCATTACAGTGCTCCCTCCCTACAACGGCCCTCTCAATAACGATTCCCTCCTTACAACAACACTTGTCACTGTTTCCGAAACAACAAGACTCCAGAAACAACCTTTTTCCATCGCATTTTTTATGCCTCCATCAAACCCTATGTTGTGACCACTCTTAGAATCGTCACTTTGTGACGATTCTAAAGAGTGGTCACAACATAGGGTTTGATTTAGGCGTAACGGTTTTAGTTCTCCAAATATACCTTATCTTGCAAGCTAATTATGTTTGATTTTCCCTCCCTATAACAACTCCCTCTGAACAACACATACAATATTCATATCCCAAAGGGTGTCGTTGTAGAGAGGGAGCACTGTACATAAGGCATGTTGCTCGACGCTGTCTCTTACGTGTTTAGCGCTTTGTATCATATTTTATTGATATATCAATTTATCATCTGCAATATTAAACAAAACGACCGACCCGGATACTTCCGTAGGTAGAAATCGTTTCCCGAGGTATCGGTTTCGATTCCAAACGGCGACATACCTCAGTCATTAGAAAAATGAAGTACAGCAGCTTCACTTTCTTGAGTTCTGTATAAATTCAGAAGGGATGTGATAGCAATTGAAAATAACAACACTCAGCAAGAATGTGTTTTGGAAGCACTTATGTCCCCACCTTTGCCTCTGAAGGATTACCTCGACCCTTGACCCGTGGACGAAGGAGTTAAACCCGACTCCTTGTCTTTGTGTGGTGAACATTTGTGCCAGGTTATTGTGAAATCCATTCACAGAAGTTACAGAAGGGACACAAAATTTGGGACGGACGGACGGACGGACGGAAGGACGGACATTGCGATTACTATATGCCTTGCGTTGGGGGCATAACACAGATGAGTGCCAGTTTATTATGTGACTGAGTGTGGTATTATGCCATCTGTCTGTAACATTGTGAAACAAGTTGTGAATTGACTGGTGCTTGTACTCCAGGGCATTTGGCTTACGATGCCAACACTCTACCGACTGAGCTACCAAACAACACAGTCAAAGCCTATCAACCGTTTTGCCACAATCTCTACCCGGCTACACATATCCTCTATACAAGAATTCGTCCTGTGTTCTTACTCAATGAACAATCAACGAGTTTTTTTTAATTATTATTACATCTTTTACATACCGGGTATAAATCGCCCTTTGGTTAATTTACGTTGTGTGCTAAATGTAGCATGGTGGAAAAGTTGACTCGACTGGTCACGAACCCTGTGCCTTTGACTTACCATGCCAACACTCTACCGACTGAGCAACAAAGCCACACATTATAAGCCTATCAACTGTTTCACGACAATCTCTACCCAGCTACATGTCTACGACATGCTATCACAGTGTGGTAGCACTATATCTGTCACAAACAGAGAAATCATCTCCATATAACTAAACAAATCTGTAAATGGATCGATAAACCTTACTTAATAATAAAACTCCAACCTCACACCCATATACACACAACCACACTCACACCGCATGTGCACCTGAACGCATGCGCATATATACCACACACATGCATACAATAGTATGCAGTCACACAAATGCACATACACACACCTGATAAAAGCCTTTATATGCCATCGACAGTATTGGGTGTAGGTTTCATCACGTTTATGTGTGATAGTCGAGGGTACATGATTTTGAATACTATTAGTTACACAATTATTTGGCAGGGTGTACGGGCTGGTATGACCGGGTTAGATCCCATATTTCCTGAGGCGTTAGCCGGAGGAAATACGTTGTCTAACCCGGTCATACCAGCCCGTACACCCTGCCAAATTACCGTGTAACGAAATTATTACCAGTCAGAGATCTGATTTACCTAATTTAGAAAGGAACAACTCTTATTTTGCTGACATTAGATCTCTTATTGTATGACGACAAGACAAAGAAAACATGACGTCATCACAGAGCAAATATGACGTCGTCTCAGAGCAATTTCGAAAGAAGAATCGAAAATTCACTTGTAAACATTAACGGTAACACGTTCTACTGATAAGTTGATAGTGTTGAATTGAGAAACGTATGAGGTACAGTTTTTATACGCCCACCTAATAAAGGTGGTCGTATATTGGCGTGGCCCTGTCCGTCCGTCCGTTCGTTCGTTCGTACGTCCGTGCGTTCGTTCGTTTGTTCGTCCATCAACATTTTGTTTGTCCGCAGTTTTCTCGGAAAACTGTTTGACAGATATCAATAAAACTTCACAAAAATGTTAAATGTATCAAGATCTGAAGCTGAATCTATTCTGAGGTTCATTTAATTTTTCGTTTAAGAGTTTTGGCCCTTGTCCTTAAAAATGCAAATAGTTTGTCCGCTAATTTCTGGGAAAACTATTTGAGAGATATCAATGAAACTTCACAAAAATGTTTAATGCATCAAGATCTGAAGCTGAGTCGATTCTGAGGTTCATTTGATTTTTCGTTTTGCGGTTATGGCCCTTTTACTTAAAAAATAATGTAAAACATGCAAATAGTTTGTCCGCTGTTTTCTGGGAAAACTATTTGAGAGATATTAATGAAACTTCACACAAATGTTTAATGCACCATGATCTGAAGCTGAGTCGATTCTGAAATTCATTTGAATTTTTGATTCAGAGTTATGGCCCTTTTACTAAAAAATAATGCAAATATATGCATATAGTTTGTCCACTGTTTTCTGGGAAAACTATTTGAGAAATATTAATGAAACTTCACACAAATGTTTAATGCATCAAGCTCTGAAGCGGAGTTGATTCTGAGGTTCATTTGATTTTCGTTTCAGAGCTATGGCCCTTTTACTTAAAAAATAATGCGAATATATGCAAATAGTTTGTTGTTTTCTGGGAAAACTATTAAAGAAACATTAATGAAACTTCACACAAAGGTTTAATGCATCAAGATCTGAAGCGGAGTTGATTCTGAGGTTCATTTGATTTTTCGTTTCAGAGTTATGGCCCTTTTACTTAAAAAATAATGCAAATATATGCATATAGTTTGTCCACTGTTTTCTGGGAAAACTGTTTGAGAGATATTACTGAAACTTCACACACATATTTAATGCATCAAGACCTGAAGCTAAGTCAATTCTGAGGTTCATTTGATTTGCCGTTTCGGAGTTTTGGCCCTTGCACTTAAAGAAATAATGCAAATCTATGCAAATATATATGAGGATGGCCATAACCTTTTCATTTGAAATGATATTTACTTCAATTTTTTATATGGTTAAACCTTAATATGAATTTTCACATATATTGCGGGTTTTTTGGTAAGTCGTTTTATTCTAAAGTCCGTGAACTTTGTGTGTTCGTTGCTTTTTTTATCGGTTAGCTGTTAGTTTGTCTCTTGTTTTCTGGGAAAACTTTTAAAATGATATAAATGAAACTTAAAAGAAATGTTTTAAGCAATAAAATCTGAAGCTGAGTTTATTTTGAGGTTCATTCAGTCTGTCTTTACAGAGTTATGGCTGTTGCACTTTTCAAAAATCTGCAAATATGAAAATATTTTTTATTTAACTTTCTTATTTAATAAGATATTCACTTCATTTTTTTTTTAAAAATAGTGTCACCTTAATATGGAAATCAAGTTCTGAAGCACAGATTAGAAAATGTCAACACTTACAAGGCATGTTGAATCAGAGAAAGTGTGCAAGTGGGCGTATTATGTACCGTATGCGGTACTCTTGTTTACGTTTATTTTCAATTATTTGGTCGTAGTCCATCCAGAATTATTGGAGTAAGGACGATATGAAATTTCGAATCGACGCCAAAAATAAAAACAAACCGAATGACGTCACGCGTCAAATTTGAATAATTCTGTATTCTCCGTGGAAGCCGCTGAATACGGTACTGTACACCCCGGCAGGCTTTGGCAAACTGACCAATCAAATTCCAAGGATGTACTCTAAATAAATTTCATTACCACAAATATTTCATATACATGCATACATATACGTAACAATAGTTCATATTCATTACATCGATTACTGATGTTTGGAATATCTAAGAACTGTGTAAGGTTTAACCGACAATTGTAAAGAGAACACAAAAAATGAAGCAATGTCCAAAATATTATTATACCATATTTATATAGCGCTCTTTTCACACCGGATATGCGAGTTCAGAAGCGCTTCACGTGGATGAAATCACTAACCGGAACGAACCTCATGATTATATGTCCAGGAAATGAAATATATACAATAGATATACAATATATATGAAATCACTTGTTGGAAGAAACTATACGATTGTCTTTCAGGTCAATGAAAGATATGTAACAAGGTGAAACTTTGGCGAAGTTAGTGGTCTGTGGCTTTTTGAGAGTTCTCTCCCTTGCTCATCGGTTATGAATGAGTGATCGTTCGTTTGTAGTCTATTGTCTCGGTTTCCCGACGTTGTTCACTTTGCACTCGCCTGTCGTGATGACCGATTCATAAAGAGCTGTGTTTAGAGGCGACGTTGGTTCTTTATTGCATATTGGTATATAATGTCACTTTGAATTGTGAATGGCTGTGTATTTAGTTTCGGAGTCGTTTGCAATGAACAGTTTCTTTCCATAAGTGTTATATTCGCTAAATTCAGTATTTGCCGTGCATTCGTGCGTCGTGACTTATTTCTGCGAACTTTAAGAAATGGCAGCATCGGGTCTGGAATGGTTCTTAACTGCATGTTTCATAATAGTTTTACATGTTTCTCTACCAATTTAGTGGTTTACCCTTCTTGAGCTAACCTCACAAAAAGACCAGAGAGAGAGCGAGAGAGAGAGAGAAGGCTTAGAGAGAGACATATTCACTCGGCCCTTAGTCGGTAAGTTTTGAATGCCGAGGACGTTTGTAATTTCACTTGAGTGTGGTATCTTTTGTTGCATGTGTTGATAAATTGCTTTAATACCATTTTGCTAATCTAGGTTACTTCCATAGGCCACTAGAATACCATGTTACTATTTATGTTTATGTTCATGTTAAAGTAACTATTACTGAGAGTTTGATTATTGATCATGGTGTTATATCATTTGTAATTCTAACATTGGTAAATATATCACCAAATATTATATCTATTGTAATTCATTATGTTCCAGAGTGTTTATAATCAAATAGATGTATTGAGCAGACGTCGTTTTTGGGTCATTCTGTAAGAACCCGTACGAAATCCGTACGCCCAACGGGGGACAGATGACCATAAATACGTTTGGACCCTTTTGAATCTGTCGGTGACAGTACCTGTATATCTTCGTTCGACCAGGACATTGGCTGGTATCTTGTGGAAAAGTAGTAAAGTCAAGCAGGCAAAGCCACATGCAAGACGCAACCACCACCAAAACACCGATAGACAGCATGACACACACACACACACACACACAACCACACACGCACACGCACACACACATACGAAATGAACACAGAAAACACCAAAAGACACACAAGAAACAGGGACAAACGTTCCACAACATGAACAAACCACAAGCACAAAGACGCAAGGCAAACAAAAGGAAGGGTGACAAAGAGAGTACCGCCTTGGCACGGTCAGCAGCAAAAACACCACTGGGGGTTTAAACAGGTTTACGGACGTCCTAACCTCACACTTCTCTCAAAGTCACCCTAGCTTTACAAATATTGTAAATAAAGGTATCCCCGCTGGACTTACCCACAACATAGACGACGGTGAACACAGGACAACATGTAGAACATAGCATAATAACTGTGACAATCCGTCAAATATGTACTCAATGGCTTTGCTGAAGTCAGAGCACCTGCAGGTAAGCCGTTAAGGGCACGACAGGGAAAAAATAATACATGAGTCTGGTAAGCTCCTCCTGTATCCAAGTTTAAGAGTATACCATCATAGAGTACTACCCTCGGCCTGTACTCTAGTGGAGTTGGCTGGAATCTAGTGCATTTTAAACACTTAATTACTCGTGGAGATCATTTTAATTATTGTTTGTATATTCCATGGATGGACATGGATATAGGACACGGAAAACCTTTTCTAAATTTTATTATCGAAATTTACCTCTCATTAGTAAATATAATTGCAATCTACGGACGTTACTGCGACAAGGCATTTCTCAACCAGAATTTTATGGGGATGTTATCTACAAACTTAGGAAAATTCGGGGTCATATCCATTTTCATGATTTGTTTATAAAATGCATTAAAACATTTAAAAAGAAAGGTTATGATCCTATTATATTGCAACACACTGCATGTTTGGTTATCGACCCTTTTACAGTCGGTAGCTACGCTTCCCTCTTTGCTTGCGCGATGACAGGCCGAGGGTAGTACTCTATGATGGTATACTCTTAAACTTGGATACAGGAGGAGCTTACCAGACTCATGTATTATTTTTTCCCTGTCGTGCCCTTAACGGCTTACCTGCAGGTGCTCTGACTTTATCAAAGTCATTGAGTACATTTTTGACGGATTGTCACAGTTATTATGCTATGTATTACATGTTGTCCTGTGTTCACCGTCATCTATGTTGTGGGTAAGTCCAGCGGGGATACCTTTATTTACAATATTTGTAAAGCTAGGATGACTTTGAGAGAAGTGCGAGGTTAGGACGTCCGTAAACCGGTTTAAACCCCCAGTGGTGTTTTGCTGCTGACCGTGCCAAGGCGGTACTCTCTTTGTCACCCTTCCTTTTGTTTGCCTTGCGTCTTTGTGCTTGTGGTTTGTTCATGTTGTGGAACGTTTGTCCCAGGTTCTGGTGTCTCTTTTGGTGTTTTCTGTGTTCATTGCGTGTGTGTGTGCGTTTGGGTGTGTGGTTTTGTGTGTGTGTGTGTGTCATGCTGTCTATCGGTGTTTTGGTGGTGGTGGTGGTTGCGTCTTGCATGTGGCTTTGCCTGCTTGACTTTACTACTTTTCCATATTAGTGTGTTTCATAATTAATTTATTCCTTTAATATGTGAACTATAGTGACAGTGATATTTAGTGTGTTCTGGTGGCCATGGTATAATCTTGCATAGATACTACTTCCTGTACAACAAAGCGTGAGTACTGAATTTTGTAGTATGAAAGGGTATTTAAGAAATGAATGACGTGCTTTCGGTGTTCATGAGGTTATACAACGCATAGCTTTACGAGTAAAGTTAGTGAAGTCCGAAGGGCTTCACGTGATTCTTCGCTCGTAAAGCTATGCGTTCCTCATGAACGCTGGAAGCACGTCATTTATTTCTTATATTTATATTCCATTGTATTTCTTATATTTCAACGGATTTGTTTTAAATATTATGTACCGGTCACGTAAAAACCGCTATCTAGGTCGTTGCCAGGTTCGTTTCTAACGTAGTAGGAGCTCTATATATGGTATGAAAAATAGTCCCAAACACATACTATAAATATAGAATGAATACAAGATTTTAATCAGTAAATTGTCAAGCTATGTTTAAAGAAAAGATTATCGAGATATTTCAAATCATATATATTTACGAAATGTTGGTATTAAAGCATCTTCTTAAATGTAGGTCGCGTTGTCGAGGCCAATTTACACACCCGCCATGCTTGATCGAAAACGAGTCACAACGTTCGATTTTATTCTCGGATTTGTCGTTGTTAACGGTAAGGACATTGACTTATTTATGCTTCAATCATTACCTGATAATATATTTTGATACGCCACGTCTGTTAAGGTTGACAATATTATGTATTCAAGCGATTATTCTCAGTAAGAAGATGCCACATTTCAAATTTTCAGGGCCGCTTGAACGGCAAAACACAGCGGAATGTTGGGAAAAAGAGAACCGACTCAAACCGGTATTGTAATGAACGTTCATGGGAAAATGCAACTTTCTTTTTAGAATAAGGTTATATAAGCACGTTGCAGGGCGAATGTAAATATTTTTGTATGAAAACTTGATTTTAAGCAGACATCACTTTTGCATGCATTTATACTAATTCTAATTGGTAACTTTGAGTTTAAGGTACATCCCATTTACTGACCATTTCTTAGGAATCAGACATATATGCTGCTAATTTTATTCTAAATTTAAGTAGAAGGTGCTAGTAACGTCCTGCATAGATTTCAAGTACATTTCTACTTTCACTTTCTCACATAGACCGTGAATATATTTTCTTGCCTTTGTATTGAAACTTTGCATTTGACCGTTTCGCTTATTTTACATTACTGAATGATTTTGAGGCATGTCGTTTGGATTTCCACTGTAATTTCTTGTTTATAACTAGTTCAGTGTCAAATAATTTATTGGAAGGACTACTTTTGCATTCCTTCTTTTCCTGGCGTATTGATATCAATTGAGGAAGAACTACTTTCTTTTCAGTGCGGATTGATATCAATTCGGGAACTACATCTTGTTCGGGTCTACAAATTCTGATTGGCTAGTAGGTATTTAGGTATTTCACCTTGCATAAATTCTTCAAATTGCCGGTTTCCCGTGCTTTACCCTTGTGACATGACAGGTGGAGTTGACATGTGACTTATTCGTTTGTCTTTTGTAGGGTTTATGTTAGAACATATCCTTTGATTAGTTAGGTTGTAGTCTGTGATAGTTATAATTTAGTCTTATATTAGAAATTAGATTTATTTAATCTTTTTCATGTACTCATATCAACGATGGATTGATACAGATATTTAGTTACTCACCGCTACATACAGGAGAGTTAGGTTGTTTACATCGGCCCGATACTTGAACACAGAGCTTCTGAACTTGATGTCTGCTATGTGTGTCCGTGTTCGATGTTCGATGATACAATTAAATTGAACAAATTTCTGCATCAATAAGATGTCTACCGTTCTTGGTGATATTGAATTTGTTTGGTTTCGTAGATACTGGGATACACTTCAAAACAAGATGTGTTTGTGAAACACTATGCCCCCTCATATATTTGACCTCTGACCTTGACCTCTGACCTTGACCTTGACATGTCACCCCTCAAAATGTGCAGCCTCATGAGATACACAAGCATGCCACAAGTCTCTATCTCTACTGGTCCAAAAGTTATGGCCAATGTTAAAGTCGACGATTTGACCCATATATTTGACCTCTGACCTTGAAGGATGACCTTGATCTTGACACGTCACCCCTCAAAATGTGCGGCTTCATGAGATACATATGTATGCCAAATATCAAGTCTCTATCTATACTGGCTTAAAAGTTATGACCAATGTTAAAGTTGCTGACAAACAAACAGACAAACAGACAGACAGACAGGGCAAAAACAATATGACCCCCGACTATCGTCTATGGGGGGCATAAAAATGGCGACATTGGTCTGTATGTTCGTCTGTCCGTACTTTCATTTTTCAATTGTCTGTCGTCTTCGTTATTAATTTGTCTGTTTGGTATTTACATTATCAATACCAATGTAGCTGTCAGAATAGTTAAGTCATTTGTCAACTGGTAAATTTAAGCAATTTATTGGTTGATTCTTTGACTTTGATTTATTGGCATGTGGTCGACTTTGTTGGAAAAATTTATACAGTTTTGACTTTATAATACTTCTGTTTACACTATTCAGTGTTTTTATACACAAATGTCTGTCTCTAGGGTAAATATTCATTGTTTTTTACTTTGTGTTAAAATTGATTCGACATGATTGTTCACATATAGCATGAATATAGTGCAGTGTTTGTAAACATAATTATGGCGGGTGTATAGTGCAGTGATTGTGAACTATAGTGTTGTGTTTGATTTATATAGTGATTATAGTGATCATACAGTGTAGTGGTTCGTGACTGTTAACATAAACAGCATTGATGTTTAGTGGTAATGTGAACTGTGTATGATTTTAACTTGAATTCTATTGTGAACACTAACAGTGGGATTCGTTGGCTCTTTTAGGACCGGAACACTGTAGTGTGTACTTACACAATTGAGTTCGAAGTTGATTTTACAATGTATGACTTAAACACTTGACCATAGAGTAAACTTTTCAGCTTTTCTGGTTCAGAGCATAATTATTGAATACCGTGACTTAGTTGACCATGGCAGATAGGAATCGTAGGATAATTGTTGATATGGAGGGTAGGGCATCGTACAAAGATACATCTACCTTGTCAGAGAGGGACAAAAGTACTTGATGCTTTTCATAGTCTGCATTTAGACCCAGACATTAACAGAACGGAATATCTGTTGAATTTTATGACTCAGTTCGGAAAATCTGTACCAAAGGAAAGAGAGTCTTATATATCGGATGATAGTTAACAGATTCCCATACCAATGCCTAGGGTTACATCATATCAGTACCCCAAGATATCAAGTTTTGGTGGTGAAAGCGGAAAGGAGGAAGTTACCTGGTCTTGTTTTAAGTATGAGGTTGATACACTTGTAGCAGATGGACTGTTTAGTATGGAACATATATATACTTCATGGAATAAGAACTGCTGTTACAGGAGAACTGTCTAAGATTGTTCGCAGACTTGGAACAGCTGTTACCGTGCAATAAGTTTTGGCTAAGCTTGAAAGCATTGATTGGAATATGGAAACCCAGGAAACCATTATGAAAAAATGCTATAGTTGCACTCAACAGCATGGAGATTCAATAACAATAACTATTTTGATAAAGCTGTGTTACTTGGATCATTGAGCAGATTGTACATTCATATATTGAAAGGGGTTAAAAATACATTAAAAAGGGATATGATCCTGTAGTACTACAACATACTGCATGTTTGGTTGTCAACCTATTTACAGTTGGCAATCACGCTGGCCTTTTTGCATGTACGCCGACAAGAAAGGTTTAGTACTCTATGAAGGTGACCTCTTAAATCCAGAAATGGAAGGGGAACGTCGGATATCTGTACTATTTCGTTTTTGTCGTACCCTTTTTTACTTTTCTACAATTACTCTGTTTGCAGCTCAATCATTGAATACACTAGCAATAGGTGGATAGAGTTTGCTCACTTAAATGTTTTCGTTATACATGCACTTCACCACTGTATTTGCCGTCGCGGTTGTTGTAGATTTGTCGGAGAGGGGATACGTTTATTTATACTGTTTGTCTTTTAGGGTGGTGATGGACTAAGTGTGAGGTTTAGCGCCCATAAACCAGTTTAACCCCCTAGTGACTTTTCTCACTGACCGTTCCAAGGCGGTGCTTGCATCTTCCCCCTATTGTTTGTTTTGTCTTTGTGTATCTCTTGTTTTTATAGTTGCATATATTTGCTATTTCCTTGTGTTGCTGTTCGGGCGACTGTTTGTTCTGTATGTGATGTTCCTGCATGGCTTTTTTTATTTTTTTGATCAGATTTTTGTACTTTCATATTAGGGTTTACGTCGTGAGATCAAGAATATAGCCAGCTATAAGTTTGACACTGTCAGGGATTACGATAAGTTTAAGATTGAGCTGTAGATCTATGACCAGCAAAGAAAGACTAGAACAGAATGATCTGGGTGAGGTAAAGGATTTGCTGACGCAACTGAATGAACACATTGAAAGGCTAGAAGATGCACAGAAGTCAAAGGAGGTGAGTGAGCCTCAACAGTCGACTCCATATGTGCGTAGAGAAACAAGGAGAGGGGAGAGAGGTGCTCATAGATGTTTTGCTCACAGGGGGATTGGGCATAGATGAGGTAGTCATGGAGGGTATGGTGGTAGAGGTGAATATCGACCTGATAGGCCATTGACCGGAAACACATTTACACCGACGTGTTGGCGTTGTAATAACAAGGGTCATATTCAATCGAACTGCCCAAATAAGATTTTGCTCCAGTGAAGGGGTCGTACCCAAGCACCACATCCCATAAAGCAGATCCCAAATTAGTTGGTGAGGTGAATGATGTGAACATTAATCTTAACAGCAGTGGAACTATTGCACTTTTAGACACAGGATCAGTTGTCAGCATAATTTCGGAGACGTTTTAGAGAAACAATTTATCTGATATTGATTGTTGAGTGCGTTGATGGTCGCCAATTACCATACATTGGATGTGTTGAAGCTGAAATCAATATAGAAGCTAGTTTGGATAATGCAAAGTCACACTAATGCTTATTTCTTATTGCGCCAGATACAAAATATACTGCTGGAATGCCTGTGATTCTAGGAACCAACACTCTGCATACTTTATTGCATGACTGCAAAGATGAATTTGGAAATAAATGTTTACAGAAAGCTAAACTTCACACGCCATGGTACTTAAGCTTCAGAGCTAAAACAATTAGAGAAAGGACACTTAGGAAGAACCATGATAGGATTGCAGTCGTCATAAATGCTTCACTACACAATATTATCTTGAGACCAAATTTAACCAAGCACATTAAAGGATAAGCAGATAGAAAGACACCATACCCACATGGTATTGCAATGGCGCAGGAATCGGATGAGGCAAGTATCCCGGATTATATTGACATTACACCTCGTCTAATTAAATACGAACAGGATGACAATCAGGAATTCGTAGTGACTCTTTTTTATTTGACTACCAACACAATTAATATTCCACCTCGTGCAGTGTTATGTGAGCTTCATCAGCTTATGTTTACCCATATTAGCCTTGCGTGACTTCTAACTTACTCGCGATGTCTTATGCATTTGCTTGATTATTTACCACAACATGCCAGAGCAACGCAAGGCTTCTTGCGAGCAATTCGCGACAGGCTGGACAACTCATTAAGTGTGTCTGGCCTGCTGCGGATGCTCCGCGTCAGCTCCCTGTCCAGTTTCATCCATCTGGACAGGGGAGACGTGTGAGCTTGCTGCCCGACGGAAGAAGTATTCTTCTCTTTGGTCAGCGACTCCCTCGCAACAGACACATCACTGTCCTTTAAAGCTCAGAAGAAGCCTGCTTCTTCTTTAAAATCACTTTCGTAAACAGCCCCTGTGGTGCAGTCGATTCCCCAGTTGTTAGTTGCAGATCGGCACCCAACTGCTGGCCCGGGCGCGGGTTCCCCGTTTACCAGTTGAATGGTACCCTTTGTTCTGGTCCCAGGTACTATTGTTGCCAGGTCTCCCGGTCCGCTTGTTGTGTGAAGAGTTTTTCCTGGTCCCGCTGAATCTAGGCCCAGTTATCCGTCACCGGTCCCCGGTGTCCTGGCGTTAGTGCTTCCGTTTCATGACATCACCAGCAGACAGGTCTACCCAGCCCCCGCCCAAAGATGTCACTGTGTACTCTTTGGCCCGGTGTCCTAAGTTTGCTCTCCAACGGTCCTCCGGTGGCCCGGTCTGGTCCTTTGGACCAGGGTACCGAAGTGGACCGGTAAATCTACCAGTCCAATCTTTTCTACAGGGCATTCTGTCTCTACACTGCATTACAGTGGTGAAAGTCAACAGGAAGCTGCTCTGGCTAAGTCAAGACGTTCTTGGTCGCCTAGACCCTGCAATTACTCTTCATCTTCTGAGTACACCTCGGACTCCCCAGCCCCCATCCCACCCACCCCGTAGGAGGCGTAAAAACCTTCTTATTCTTCTAATGGGATCCGGCACTCGCACCGCTCTCATCGCAGATCGAGGTCTTACCATTACTCTTCTATGCGAAGACATCGCTCTGCCTCCTCAGATTCGCCGGCTGGTCGCTCTCGATAGCCGACACTCATTCTGGGAACCAGCAAGCTTCATCTAGAGGAAGAATAGCTCTCACGTGAACCCTAAGTCCACACTTCTATGTCTGTGGCGGGTCCCACTCTTCCCGGGTGCTGCCATCCATGGCGTTCACCAGGGCGGATTCTGAGGGAGAGCAGGAAGACACCTTGTCCATTATGGCTCCTAGGGATGGTCCTATTTTTTAAGGGAATCAGACTTTGTGGAATCCTCTCACTCAGATTTAGACGGGACTTAGTCCTCTTTTCTTTAGATGATTCTGAACATCAATATTTTCTATGGAGAATGCGTGTGAAGATTGTTTTAGAATCATCCCACCCTCTGTCTAACCTAGACGCCGAATCCTATTCACAGGGGTCTTCTATCCTCTTACGTGCTAGTGTCAGTCGAAAAAGTGGACCTCCCTAACCTAATTAAGTCTAGGGAGTCTCTTTCTCCTTCCACGGGACTTCTTTCCCGTTTGCCTGACCTGGACGAAGATTTTTGTGCCAGCCCGGCAACTGGGTGGATCATGTCCGCTAAACTCTTACGGACAATGGTTCCCTGGGTATCTCTTAGGCCTCCGGTTTCAAATGAAAATCGACCTGGGATGTTTTATCAGATCCCCTCACTTGATTCCGACAGCCCCTGGGGCGGGTCTCTCTCTCTCTCTCTCTCTCTCTCTCTCTCTCTCTCTCTCTCTCTCTCTCTCTCTCTCTCTCTCTCTCTCATATTATCATATTACATATTATCATTGACGTACGTATTATTATCGATATTTAAGACAGGTGACAGCTTAATGCATGGTGAAAGTCATGCAGAAAGCTCCTAGTGCAGCTTTCTGCATGACCTTCACATGCATCAAGTGGTCACCTGCCTAAAAGGGTATTAATGCTTCTATAAAGAAAATTCAAATAATCGAGATTTTACCGTATACTCAAAATAATACTAAATACAATGCTCATTATATGCAAATAAGCTGAAATAGGCATGCTTTATAGAAATATTACCTGAAACAAAGATGGTTTATTTTCCTTCACACGAAAACATTCAAACATGAATTCAATAACTCTTGTTTATTAATAGGCATCTCAGACTAAACAATAAACTCCTTTTTTTCTAAACAAAAATCGGATTGTTTAACTTCCTCATTAAATTTCATAAGAATACATTTAAGTTTCAAGTTATATGTATTTACTTTATTCAGGTTCTTGTTTTGTCCTTCTTTCGCCACTAAAAGCAAAGTTATGACGCGTTTGTTTAACCATGGATGTTCCGAAATTTACCTCGGGTTACCATGGAAACCGTTAAAAACATAGCTTGGACACAATTATTTTGTGGAATGCTCAAGTGCTGTTCTGCTGACCCCAACGAACAATTTAAACCTGAATTCAATAATTTTTGTGCATTAATAGGCCTCTAAGACTAAACAAAAAACTATTTTTTCTAAAAAAGCGGATTTTTATACCTCCTCACTAATATTCAAAGCAATCATATATGAATATTATTAAAATTATATATCATAATCAAGATATATGTCTCTGCTTTACTTTGGTTTTTGTTTTGTCCTTCTATTGCCTCTAAAAGCAAAGTTATTATGCATTTTCTGAACCAATGATGTTTCGAAATTTACCTCCTCGCGTTACCATGGAAACCGTTCAATAAAACAAAGATGGGACAAAATTACTTTGGGGGAATGCTCAAAATGTGTTCTGATGAACCAAACAAACAATTTAAACCTGAATTCAATAATTTGTGTGCATTGATAAGCCTATCAGACTAAACAACAAGCTCCATTTTCTAAAAAACGCATTTTTTTTACATTCTCATGAATATTCATAAAAACGCATTTATGAATATTAATTAAATCATATACCATATTCAAGCTATATGACTCTGCCTTACTTTGGTACTTGTTTTGTCCTTCTATTACCTCTAAAAGCAAAGTTATTTCGCATTTTCTTAACCAAGGATGTTTCGGAATTTACCTCGGGTTACCATGGAAACCGTTTAATAAAACATAGATGGGACAAAATTATTTGGGAAAATACTCAAAATGTGTTCTGAGGACTCCATTGAACAACTTAAACCTAAATTCAATAATTTCTGTGCATTAATAAGCCTCTCAGACTAAACAACAAACTCCTTTTTTCTAAAAAAAATCACATTTTTTACTTCCTCATTAATATTCATAAGAATGCATTGATGAATATTAATAAAATCATATATCATATTCAAGCTATATGTCTCTGCTTTACTTTGGTACTTGTTTTGTCCTTCTATTGCTTCTAAAAACGTTATGGCGCATTTTCTGAACCAAGGTAGTTTCGAAAATTACCTCGGGTTACCATGGAAACCGTTAAATAAAACATAGCTGGGACAAACTTATTTTGGGGGGCATGCTCAAAATGTGTTCTAAGGACCCCAATGAACAATTTGGTGCCCATGAAAAAAAGTCTAGGGGGGTGCTCAGACTAAACAACAAACTCCTTTTTTCTAAAAAAATCACATTTTTTACTTCCTCATTAATATTCATAAGAATGCATTTATGAATATTAATAAAATCATATATCATATTCAAGCTATATGTCTCTGCTTTACTTTGGTACTTGTTTTCTCCTTCTATTGCTTCTAAAACAAAGTTATGGCGCATTTTCTGAACCAAGGTAGTTTCGAAAATTACCTCGGGTTACCATGGAAACCGTTAAATAAAACATAGCTGGGACAAACTTATTTTGGGGGGCATGCTCAAAATGTGTTCTAAGGACCCCAATGAACAATTTGGTGCCCATGAAAAAAAGTCTTGGGGGGTGCTACGGTAACCACTACTAGGACCCAGCCTATATTGACTTATCCCAACTTTGATTTGCCATTTGAGTTGTATACCGACGCTTCCATGAAGGCTTTAGGAGCGGTTCTGTATCAACAACAAGGGGAGTAGATCAGAATCGAAGTATCGCCTATGCCAGTCGATCTTTGTCGAAATCTGAGCAGAATTACTCCGCTTTTCGAATTACTTAGCTTTAAAATGGGCAGTAACAGAGAATTTTTCTGATTACTTGGTCAAAAACCATTTTTTGGTTCTTACGGATAGCAATCCTTTGACCTACACACTGACTTCAGCAAAGCTTGATGCGACTGGCCAGCGTTGAGCCTCCGCTTTAGGTCAGTTTTCATTTGATATTGGATATCGCAGTGGTCTTAGGAATGCAGATGCAGATGGCACGAGCCACTATCCACATGAGAAGGTCAGAGTTGACAAAGACCCGTTGATTAGGATTGAAAACAATACTGTCAAGGCCATATGCAATTGCATTGTACCGCTTTTTATTGGAATTTTAACAACAAACAGCATTACCATCATCGAGGCTACTGAATATCCAGGAAAACCTTTGGCACAAATTGAAATGCGTGAAATCAGAAGGAAGCAACGAGAAGATATAGTAATTGAAAGATGGAGAATAACTGTGATTGATCAATGTATACCAAATAGGAATCTGTCGAAACACGATATTGTCATGAAAGAACAATTTAAAAATTTAAAAATCAAAAGGGGGTAATTCTTTAGGACGGTGAAGGATAATGATGAGGTTATTGAGCAACTTGTGCTTCCGGAATTTTATAGAGAACAGGTTTTTACCGGACTGCACAATGATGTTGGACACCCTGGAAGGGATCGTACTTTAATTAAAGCTGTTAAAGGAACATTTCTACTGGCCTGGTTTGGCTGCTGATGTTGAACGTTGGGTAACCAATTGTGATAGATGTCTGCGGAGGAACAGTTCCGTGCATAGCAGAGCACCTTTGGTGAATGTCCATACCGCCTACCCTTTAGAGTTGGTATGCTTCGACTTTCTCACCTTGAAATCTTCCAAATGAGGTATTGCTAATGTGTAAGTGATTACGGATCATTACACCAAGTTTGCCATGGTCATACCGACTAGAAACCAAACAGTAGAAACAACAGCAGAAGCATTTTACAACCAATTCATTCTTCATTATGGTATTCCGACCCGACTTCATTCCGACAAAGGTGCAAATTTTGAATCAGATCTAATCAAGGAACTTTATACGTTGACCAACATGAAGAAAAGCCATACATCTATTTATCACCAACAAGGAAATGCTGATTTCACCATTTGTACTCATGTTTGGTAGGTAACCAAGGCTACCAATTGACTCCATCCTTGAGCAAGTCCGTGACAATAGCCATAAACCAATTAGTAACTATCATCATGATTTGAAGGATAGAAATGCTAAAATACAGGATAAAGTGAAACATAATGTAATCAGAGCAAAGGCTAAACAGAAGAGAAGAAGTACTATGATATTTAGGCCAAAGCAGCAAAGATTGTTCCTGGGGATCAAGTTCCAGTCAGAATACTTGCCTTTGGTTAAATACGAACAGGATGACAAGTTCGAAGAAGAGCTCTACACTATACAAGGACAAGTAAAAGTATTAGTGAATACGGATCATTACACCAAGTTTGCCATGGCCATACCAACTATGGCCTTCTGATCCTTTGAGATCATGAATTTCAGTACTTCTTGTTCTGAAAATTGAATACCGCTTAAGCCGGTGCTAGGGGGCGTGAGCAGTGTTGCACTTTCAATTACAGTTCATTAACAGACTCAATAAAACCGAGTCTGCAATTTTCTCTTTTTGAGTTGCAATTTTTGCTCTTAGGGGATCATCTCCCTTCAAAATTTATGATATTCCTGTATACAAATTAAAAGGAACAGTGTCAGGGAAAGAAAGGACTCTGCACAGAAAACATTTGTTTTTGGTTCATAACCAAGATCAGATAGATGCGTTGAGAGACACGGAGGAGGAGAATGCAATTCTAGAAGAAAATGAACAGGAGTTAAAAGTAGTTTCTATGGAGCAGGAAAGTGGGGAGTGACGTCACTGAGGACTAAGAAGATGAGGGATTGCTGGTGTTAGAAACCAGTATTGGGGACGCCCATTACATTGAGAGATTTCTGAGGGAAATGCCAGTCGTGCATTCTAGGGAACCTCATGTCGGTCCTAGAATTGATTCAGTTCAAATGGCAGAAGAAGGTCTTAGGATCAATGATTCTTCCGGAGAAGAACACTTGTTGCATATGGATACTGTTAGTAAACAGGATGAGTCAGAATTGCAGGGAGATGTAGAAGTTCAACATCATGATAGATCAGATGATGATGCAGAGGGTAGTTCTATTACATTTCTGAGGACACAGGAGTCACAAAGCAACTGTTAGAAATTGATAAGAGGTAAACAGGACCGGATCAGGAACCAGTTGAGATACAAGATACAATGGGGATATGAGATAGAGAAAGTGCAAAGAAACCTACTATATTTTAAAAGAAAAAGAAACATAGTCCACTTAAGGCAATGCCAAGGAGGCGAGGTAGTTCGTCTGTAGAAATGCCAAGAGACAGGAACCTACCTACGGCAATGCATATAAGATCTTCGCGAGAGCGAAAAATGCCCCAAAGATATGGATATGACGACTTTCAGATAAATAGCATGGTGTCAAGACCATATGATTCAAGATTTGAGGCATTAAATACACTTAAGGACTCTGGTGTACTGAACGATATCGATGTTGATATTGCCCAGAGACTCGTTTCCAGTATTTTTAACAGTTGATTGTGATATATAAGTATTTTAGTGTGCGTATTTGTTTTATGTTCATTAATGTGTAGTTCACTTTTGTGAAATACTATCCAGATAGCATTATTAATATCTGGAAGGTGTAGTTTCTACACGTCGTGCAGTCATATACACAGGAGTTAAGATTGTTTTTTATAAATGACTTAAGTAGGTGACATAGTATATGGCATATGGTGTTTCCAATGATGAAGTCCTAATACACTACATGTGTATTCCTAGTATGTTCATTTGATTTTACAAGCACATTTTGTAAGTAATTTTATAAATTATGTGAGAACAAATTTTCAAGAACAAGGGGGCAGAATACAAGGTAAGTATGTTCTATAACATTGTAGAATATGGTTGTAGTGTAGTTATGGCAGTTTATAGGATTAGTTACTGTATAATTTACTTATGTGGTATAGTATAATAGTGTTGTGTAATGTTTCGAGGCAAACTTGACAGAGACTGACGGTGGAGACTTGTATATCTCAGTTAATGACGTGGACGTCATTTCATCAAGTAGGGGAGGTGTGTAACAGGGTTGAATTCTGGCGAAGTTAGTGGTCTGTGGCTTTTTGAGATTTCTCTCCCTTGCTCATCGGATCGGTTATGAATGAGTGATCGTTCGTTTGTAGTCTATTGTCTCGGTTTCCCGGGCGTTGGTAACTTTGCACTCGAATTTCGTGATGACCACCCCATAAAGAGCTGTGTTTAGAGGCGACGTTGGATTTCTATTGTATATTGGTATGTAATGTCACTTTGAATGGTGAATGGTTGTGTATTTAGTTTCGGAGTCGTTTGCGATGAACGGTTTCTTTTCATAAGTGTTATATTCGCTAAATTCAGTATTTGTCGTGCATTCGTGCCTTATTTCCGCAAACTTTAAGCAATGACAGCATCGGGTCTGGAATGGTTCTTAACTGCATGTTTCATAATAGTTTTACATGTTTCTCGAACATTTTACAGGTTTACCCTTTTTGAGCTAACCTCACAAAACGGCCACAGAGAGAGGAATGATTAGAGAGAGAGAGACATATTCACTCGGCTCCTAGTCGGTAAGTGCCGAGGAGTTTTGTAAATTCACTTGCGTGTGGTATCTTTTGTTACATGTGCTGAATAATTGCTTTTATACCATTTTGCTGATCTAGGTTACTTCTATAGGCTACTAGAATACAATAATACTATTTTATGTTAATATTCATGTTAAAGGTAGAATTACTGAGAGTTTGATGATTGATCATGGTGTTATATCATTTGTAGTTCTAATATTGTTAACTCTATCACCAACTATTATATCTATTGTAATTCATTATGTTTCAGAGTATTTATCGTCGAATAGATTTATTGAGCAGACGTCGTTTTTGGGTCATTCTGTAAGAACCCGTACGAAACCCTCTTATTACAGATATGCGAAATATATACAATATATATGAATGAAATTACTAACCGCAATGAACCGCATACAGTGTATTAACAAACTTGATATAGACAAGATAAGTTGACTGAAAGCCATGCTCATCAATATCACAAAATAGAATAATCTGTATTAACAAACTTAATGAAACAGGGTCTGCACATTTCTCTTTTTGCTTTTCTACTTTTGCTTTCGAGGGATCATCCTTTTTCAGAATATATGTACTTCACAACAGCAGATGATAAGTGCGTGTGTGGCGGCCGTAAAAAGTCGCGCCTTACTTCATTCTCAGTGTTGTTATATTTTCTGGTCCTTCGGAATCATTAGTTTCCATGTTATTAGTTTTGAAAATTGAATACTGCTTAAGCCGGTACTAGGGGGCGTTAGTAGTGTTGCACTTTTAATTACTTCTCATGAAAAGACTCAATAAAACCGAGTCTGCAATTTTCTCTTTTTACAATTCTACTTTTGCTTTCGAGGGATCACTCATTTTCAGAATATTAATACAGGTAAGTTGACTGAAAGCCTTATCATTAATATCATAAATTAGAATAAATGGGCTGACTGAACATCATTCCTTTTAAAGGACTATAGGGCAAACTTTTAGCTTAATACGTTGGCTGAAAGCAATTGCTATCCTGAACTCAGTTGTCATTTTACATGACTATTGAGTGTACTGTTAGCTGAATAGGTTGGGTGAAAGCCATGCCTATTCTGAACTAAACTGTCCTAGTAACAAATGTTAAAAATGCGTTTTCAAACACATTTTGAAACATGCCAGTGACCTTGCGTCTCTTATGCCAGGCGGTAGAGCATTCCAAAGTTTTGAAGCTGCAGGCATGAAACTTCTCTCATCGTATTTTACCTTACAACATTTTGGCACAACCAACGGCAATGATTTACTTGTTGACCTTAATTCTCTGCGCGACATGTGCACGTAAAGCATGTCGACAATGTATTTGGGAGATTCACTGTGCATGTTTTGTTTTACACAAGTGTCAACAATTTGAATTCAATTTGATGATGAACCGGAAGCCAGTGAAGTTCCTTCAGAACCGGTATGATATGATTATATCGAGGAGTTCTGGTTATGATGCGGGCTGCTGTGTTTTGCACTCTCTGACATTTCCGCATTATGTTGTGTGAACTTCCATGCAGCAGTGAATTGCAGAAGTCTATTTTGATGAACTCTAATATATGAAGTATCCTTGGGAAAGACATGGTAAGTAGGTTGATCAGACTGGGACATGCCTGACCGCTCTTCTACGACCAGGTTAAGATAATACGCTCAGAGACCTCTTTTGTTCAAATATCAGGATTCCATCACCTGGGCAATTCGAGTCGCACCCCACGGCAAACAGGTTGCTCCTACTCGGGGGATATTACCCCTCTGCAGGAGATACAGCTGGCGAATGCTTACCCTCGCCAGCATGGGGGATGCCTAAAGTATCTGTTCTTATTATGTAGCTTAACAAAACAATCTAAAGCGTTCGTTGCAAACTGCATTACATGATAACTGGCGCACTGGATACTGTGCTTGATGCAATATATGCCCGTATGTTTCCCTATTTGTCAACAAAAACGTCACCTAAGTATTGAGCAAGCGGTCTTGAGGACTACGAGTAATTTTGCTAGGTCATCTCGTCATCATACTCGACGTCAAGGCGACGTTGAAATATATATAAAACTGTTCCAGATCTTATTCATATTATATATGCTCATTACTCTGCTTATTACACTAATTATTCATGGAAATATCAGTATGACTTGGTGTTGTAGTTTTAATATTCATGAAAACTAATTGCCTTTCATCGAAATAAACACCTTTTTTCTTCTATTAATAACAAATAAAGCAAACCCATATCAGACACTTCACGCAGGAGCTTCTGATTAGGAACTTCTCATTTTGTGTAAACAAATATTTTAGAAAAGAGTACTGTACACATATAATTAATACACTATTATTCAATATGCCTTTTTAATATGTTCTTTATTTGTTTAGAGTTGTCATATTGTATTAAATGTACTTATTTTGAGGGCCTCGGGGGTAGTCTTCTGACTAACCGAGCTACCCTCGTAAAATAAAGTGTTTCATTCATTCATTGACACAGGGCGCAAATGGAACGGATCCATGTAGGAAACGTTCCACAGACATTTTGGTTCAGTTCTATTTTAAACTTTGTTTATGTAGTTTGTATAATTATGCTGATTTATTTTGCGTTATTGAAATGGTTTAGCGTAATGTCTGCACTGGACACACTGTTTATTATTATCTGTGATTTTTATTTTGCATATAAATGTATGAAATGTACTGATTAACAAGGCCTCAGAGTACCTAATGAGCTACACTCATTAAATGAAGTATTTTAGCATGCATTCATTAATTTAGATTAATTGGGTTACTCTCAAGCCTTTAAAGTCATTCATTCAATTCGTCATAAACCTTGTGCATATAGTTTGAATCCAGATGATACGTTGAATAACTCAACGTCTCATCAGGTTCACTTAGTTTACAATATAACTGCATTTTTCTAACTTTGAAGCAGATAACATTTTATTTTAACTAAAACTAAGCAAAAATATTTTTCGTATTATAGTATTGACAGCGTGGGTAAATGACGTCACAAATATGTGGTTTAATAGCGCATGCATTCATCCACCTGAATCATAGTCAAATGGCATTTACGTATTTCATTTGTGCAACAGTTAAGCTAAATTCAGCTTTGTATTAACTATTTGGATATGCTAGTGGCAAATCAAAACTTTGATAACAGATTGGATCCAGATAAGACACCAATATACTCGACGTTTTATAAGGATCCAAATGCGTGTCTTTGAAGAATAGATCTACAAATAGAAGCAGACAACAATTTTTAATTATACAGACACATCACTACTTAAAGAGCAATGAGTTTATATCTGACCATTGATTTCTTGTGCGTATATATATCTGTGATTTACTGTTTTGCGGAGAGTAGTAGAGAGCGACGGGTCAAAAGTCGAAACTTTCATTTTATCGACATGAAACTTATCATAGTGCACTGGATGAGGTGTAGATGTTAACCAACGCAAAATGTAATAACGACGCAAAATGTAATAAACTTTGAGGTTGGCCTGATTCATACCATACAACTATACATCCACGACTTTCGAAGAGAAAATGAATATATAACGATAATATAACCTGTCTGACCACAATAGCCGGAGATAAGTGTAGTGGAGGTTTCATCGACAAAAAGACATACCAGAGTGTATTGGGTGAAGTGTACATGTAGATGTTGCTAGAGTCAATATGTTATACTTATTCTAAAGATGTTCGATATATAAGGAAAATTATTACATTTTGCGTTATATTACATTTTGCGTTGATATGCTTATTTCAAAACCAACGCAAAATGTAATAAATTTTGAGGTGGGCATGATTCATACCATACAACTGAATGTTCGTAACTTTCGAAGAGAAGATTGATATACAACTATAATACATGCAAACACTATCTCAGCACTTGCACCGAGGAAGGGATTTGGAGGGGAACGGGTCGAAGTTCGAAATGTTTGTTGCCTCGACGAGCAATTATCAATATACATCGGAAGAAGAGTAAATCAATTTGGACACAAGGGTCGTGGCAAGGGGGGAGGGGTGGGATAGACGCAAAATGCAAAATAAAATGAGACGGGTCTGATCCATACCATACAACTCTATATCCGCGCCTCTCTAAGAGAGATAGATACCGAGTATAATATAACCCGCCGTGGCACTAGAATAGCAGAAATGGGTAGTGGGTGGAAGAGGGTGAGGCCATTGCAAAAATAGAAACTATAAAAACTAGAGACCGATGTATCTAGCGTTAGCGTCAGAAAACAAACACATGTTTTAACTACATTTAATTTCTTCTGCACTGCTATTTACGTAATCTACTAAATGATTATCTTTCCACTATCGCCGTGTTATCGACAAGAAACAATTTTAAGTGCATCGGATGGAGTGTAGATGTTGCTAGAGTATATATTTTACGTATTCTAAAAAAATGATTTTCTTTTCATTTTACGACTATGATAGATATGGGACAGACGCACTTAACGCATTGTTGAAAGGGCGTGTCACAAAATATCAGAAGTTATGTAAGTCCTTATCCCTCTTCTATGAAATGAGATAAACAGTTACGTAGCTGCGTTATCATGTTCACACTGTGTAGACAGCTTTCTAAATTAAGTTATATTTATGATCCCTTGCAAAGTGTCCGGCAGTTGTCTATCATGCAACTTACATTATGTCAAGATTTGTCGATCATGGAAAGATAATCATTTAGTAGATTACGTAAATAGCTGTACAGAAGAAATCAAATGTAGTTAAAACATGTGTTTTGTTTTCTGACACTAACGCTAGATACATCGTGTATGCATGTTCAAAGTACATGCAAATTACAATATTAGTAAATGTTCTCAAAATGCTGTTGCTTGTTAAATGCATATTAAGTGCAAATGTAAGTTTATGTAACGGTTTAACCCATTACAGCATACATCTTTACGTCGGTCAAGACAAACAGCATACCAGTGAAACGGTTTGCGAGTAACTCGTAGTCTGAATGTAGGTAATATAATGTTTGCTACTCGGTATCTTTTGGAAGTAACGAGAGTGTTAATACATTAATAAAACAGAGAATCAGTTGTAAATGATTTTCAATGGAACTATCATGAGTTAAAGGCGTTAATATACTGTAAAAGGTTTTTCCCAAAACTTATTTTCTCCACTATAGATAAATTGTATTTTTAATTGAAATTGTATAAAAGTATATTTCAATGCATGTCTTCGATGAGATAAAATCAATAAATATTCAGAATAATAAAATTTTGCATTGTTATCTGTAAAAGTCAAGCAAAAATAGGGCAATTAATCCTGTGACTGACGATCACATCGCATCAATGTCGCGTTGACGTCGTATATGACGATGAGTTGACCTAGCAAAAACACTCATAGCGAAAAAATAAACTCGAATAGGTATTGTTTTTTCACTTGTTTCTGTTAAGAAGTGAACGGAGTATGATATATATATTTTTTCAAACTATCATCGTCTAGTTTTTTTGGAATTCCGCGAAAATGTTGAAAATAATCCAATACCAGAAAGCGGTAAAATAGGTTTTCCAACTTTCAACTCTTGACGGAACAAAAGTGTTACGCTTGTAAATCATATGTGGCATATCATATTGAAAAACTATTCTTCTTCTTCAAACCAGTTCTCGATTCATTGAAATACGCAACGGCATTTGTAAATAAATAAAGAAATAAGCAAGCACATGTGAATTGCTTAGAAGACACCAGAGGGCGCTTTTGACGTCATATATTGCTAAGCAACCGACGTCAAATTTAACATGAACGTCGTAGTCGTGTCGGCGGTAACTTTCTAAATACTTTGACCAAATATTATGTTAATTGGATAAACTTCGATTTTTGCTGAGCAACAGCTCGAACTACGTTAATCAGGATTGCTTATTTGGAGTATGTTTCTAGTTACAGTTTGGCTAATAGGACAACCCAAAAGAAATACTCAGGGAGCCAATAGTGCCTACCGTGCACCCTCCCCATGACTTTTTTTTCATGGGTACCAAAATGTTCAGAAAAGTGTCCCGAATCAGAATGTACTCAAACTTAAATTATTTTAGGCTATGTGTATTTTAACCGTTTCCATGGCACCCCCTAGTTTCGTTATGATGACCCATACCTACCCATACCTAAAAATTTGCCCATATCACAGCCGGGTTTTGTCCTTAAACTATAAAACTGGTACCAAATAGAAAATAAGACATTGTGCTTTTATGTCAATCTTTTTTTAAATTACCTTATTTGAATACTTATGAATATTAGTGAGAACATTAAAAATAGTAAAAAATATAGAAATAACGTGAACTTTTCAATTTTTTTTATCCTACAAATATCAGAAAATAACTTTAAATGCAGTTTAACATGATGACAAAAAAACAGGAAACAAAATATCCTATTTGAGGACCATAGCATTAGTTTTAAGCACTATTTGACCGTTTCCATGGCAACACCCTAGTTTTCGTAATAATGGTTCGTACCTGCAAAATCATCCGTATCACAGCCAGTTTTTGTACAAAACCTATAAAACTGGTACCAAATTGGAGATAGGACATTGTACTTTTATTTCCAGTTGTTTTTTAAATTACCTTATTTGCATACTCATGAATATTATTGAGAACATTAAAAATAGTAAAACCAATATAGAAATAACGTAAATAATGTAAACTGTTCACTTGTTATCCAACAAATAACAGAAAACAATTTCAAATACAGTTTAACCTGATGAAAAAATCCTCAGAAAACAAAATATCAAATTTGAGGACCAACAATTTAACTCTAAGTAATTTTTTAACTGATTCCATAGTAACCATTCATTTCACCCTGTTCACACATTTTTTTAATCGACACCTACCTGCAAAATATTTCCATATAACAGGATTTTTTTGGTGCTAACTGTATAAAACTGGTACCGAATTAAAGCTAAGATATTTGGCTTTGGTTTAAAGCATTTAAACTGCATTTGAAATTGTTTTCTGATATATGTAGGAAAAAAAGCGAATAGTTTACATTATTCACGTTATTTCTATATTGTTTTTACTATTCTTAATGTTCTCATTAATATTTATTAGTATGCAAATAAAGTAATTAAAAAAAACTGGTAATAAAAGCACTATGTCCTATCTCCAATTTGGTACCAGTTTTATAGGTTTTGGCTGTGATATGTACGATTTTGCAGGTACGGACCATTATTTCGAAAACTAGGGTGTTGTCATGGAAACGGTAAAATGGTGCTTAAAATTAATGCTATGGTCCTCAAATTGGATATTTTATTCCTGGGGGTTTCGTCATCATGTTAAACTGCATTTGAAGTTATTTTCTGATATGTGTAGGATAAAAAATGAAAGGTTTACGTTATTTGTATAATTTTTTTACTAGTTTTAATGTTCTCATTAATATTCATGAGTATGCAAATGAGGTAATTAAAAATAAAAAGACATAAAAGCACAATGTCTTATCTTCCATTTGGTACCAGTTTAATAGTTTTAGGACAAAATCTGACTGTGATATGGGCAAATTTGTAGGAATGGGTCATCATTACGAAAACTTGGGGGGGGGGGTTGCCATGGAAACGGTTAAAATACACATAGCCTAAAAGAATTTAAGTTTGAGTACATTCGCGATTCTGATTCAGGACACTTTTGTGAACATTTTGGTACTCATGAAAAAAGTCGGGGGGGGGGGGTGCATGGTAGTCACTATTGGCTCCCTGAGTAAAACGTTCGACTTTATCGTGCCGTCTTTGTCAATTTATATATGTTTTAAATAAATAAGAACCCTGTCTCATCTGGATCGACACTGCTAGCAAATATTCTGAAAGTGGGAGATCCTTCGAAAGCAAAAGTAGCAATGCGAGAAGAAAAAAATTGCATACTCGGTTTTATTGAGTTTGTTCATGAATGTAATTAAAAATGCAAAACTACTCATGCCCTTTAATATCGGCTTAAGCAATATTTAATTCTTATATATTCAATATAGAGTCAATTTTTTATTCGTCCTTAGCAGGCTTAATGATAAACTAAAGTTTGTACCCGTTTCGCTGTCGTTCCCGTAACGACTTCCCTGCAGTTGCTTTGACTTCGTTATATTTTTCTGGTCCTTTTGCATCATTAGTTTTGATGTTATTAATTTCAAAATTTGAATACTACTTAAACCGATTAGTTTTGCACTTTTAATTAATACTCATCAACAGTCTCAATAGAACCGAGTCTGCAATTTCTCTCTTTGCATTGCTACTTATGCTTCCGAAGAATCTCCCACGTTCAGACTATATTCAGTAAGTGCGTTGTTTCGGTATGAATTGCGTTTGTATATGACTTTTTCCGCTTGATTTTACTACCTTTTCATTTATAGATAGTATCATCATTCAGAATGATCAACAAAAGGATTTATCTCCACTAAAACACAGGTATGTCCTTCGATATGATAACTAATTTCGTAACTGATACATTGCTTGCCATTATCTTTCTTTTAAATATATGTCTTGATGATATAAAGATATGCGCCAAAGTGTGAAGGCTGCATTAATTTTGCTTTGATATTTTGCATAGTTTTAAGAGGAAACAAGAGTACCGCATACGGTACATAATACGCCCACTTTCAAACTTTCTCTGACTCAACATGCCTTATAAGTGTTGACATTTTCTAATCTGTGCTTCAGATCTTGATTTCCATACTAAGGTGATACTATTTTTCAAAAAAAATGAAGTTAATATCTTATTAAATAAAAAAGTTACAGCTAATCCTCATATTCGCAGATTTTTGTAAAGTCCAACGGCCATAATTCTGTAAAGACAAACTAAATGAACCTCAAAATAAACTCAGCTTCAGATTTTGTTGATTAAAACATTTGTGTTAAGTTTCATTTATATCATTTTAATAGTTTTCCCAGAAAACAACAGACAAATTAAAAATTTACCAACAAACAAAGTAACGAGCACACAAAGTTCTAGGATCATCACTTAAGAAAAAAATGACATCGAAAACCGCGCAATATATGTGAAAATTGATATTAAGGTTTACCATATAAAACAATTGAAGTAAATATTATTTCAAATGAAAACGTTATGGCCATCCTCATATATCATATATTTGAATTGTCCTTTAAGTGCAAGGACCATAACTCCGAAATAACAAATCAAATGAACCTCATAATTGTCTTAGCCTCAGGCATTGATACATTAAACATTTGTGTGAAGTTTCAATCATATCTGTCAAACCGTTTTCCCAGAAAACAGCGGACAAACTATATGCATATATTTGCATTATTTTTTTTAAGTAAAAGGGTCATAACTCATAAACGACAAATCAAATGAACCTTAGAATCTACTCAGCTTCAGATATTGATGCATTAAACATTTGTGTGAACTTTAATTCATATCTCTCAAATAGTTTTCCCAGATAACAGCGGACAAACTATTTGTATGTATTTGCATTATTTTTTAAGTAAAAGGGCCATAACTCTGAAACGAAATATCAAATGATCCTCAGAATCATCTCAGCTTCAGATCTTGATGCATTAAACATTTGTGTGAAGTTTCATTAATATCTGTCAAATAGTTTTTCGAGAAAACTGCGGACAAACAAAATGTTGACGGACGAACGAACGAACGGATGGACGGATAGGGTCACGCCAATATACGACCACCTTTATTAGGTGGGCGTATAAAAACTTCATAAAACTTCCTTGTAAAGTGACACAATTGTGCATGAAGGGAGTGTGAACAGTTGGTGTACTTTTTAGGTGATTCTGTTGTGTGATTTGACAGATAAATGTGAATTGAATAAAACAATGTTGTGCCATATTGGATTTTTAAAATCAAATGTGTGAGCCTCAGGCATCAGGGTATACAGGTGGAGATGAGAAGTGGATAAGTGGAGAAGCGGATTAATAGAGCACTGCCAACTTATACAAGGTGTGATCTTTCTTTAATAGGGCAATTATCGCCCAATTTAAAACCCAGCAACCTATTAGTATCAAGGTTAAAACAGCTAGGGCTGATAAAATTGGGCAATTTGGCTTAGCTAAATTTAAGTGTTCGAGAGGGGGCAACTCAAAATCAAAGAATGTTTAGGATGTAAATAAAGGTGTTCATTTAAACAAATTAAGGGAAATACCCCAATCAATTCCAATTGTTTCTGGAAATAGTCAGATCAAAAGGGAAATTCCATCTGCTGGCGTAAATTTCTATCACTTGAAAGAGTTACCCCAGATAACCCGATCCACTGTTTCAAAACCTCACAGAAACACTGGTAAATTCTCAGCAGTGCCCTTTTCGTGTTATTACGAGAAACGGTGTTGACTGTGTGTCATATATTGAGGTCGCCGACCCAGGTCTATCTGACGGCACTGGTAAAGTTTCGCGCGATTTTTTTTCTGTAAGTTTCGAAGCAAAGGCGGCTAAACCTCCAACAGTGAGAAAAACTTTTATTTCGGAAACTTAGGGCAATTAATGTTGACTCATTTAAAAGAGATCTCATACACTCTGAATCCATCAAAGCAAGTTTGCAAATGACAGACGTTGATGAGCTTGTTAACACATATACACAAGTGCTGGCGACACTTGCCGATAATCATGCACCATTGTGTACTAAAACCATAACGCTCAGACCATCATGTCCATGGTATACCCAGGAACTGCACGATGCTAAACATGCACGGCGCAAGTTGAAAAGAAATTAGAAAACGTCAGGACTCACAATAGACCATCATCTATACAGAGAACAGTTTATCAGCGTAAACAAGCTGTTGGCAAAGCCAAAGGTTGGTTTCTTCTCAGAGAAAGTAGAATCTTGCCAGGAAGACTCAAATAGTCTTTTCAATGTCACTAAGCACCTGCTAGGTACAACTAGTGACACCATAATTGCCTAAGACTTCGTCCTTCGTTACTTCGTTACAATTTGCACAAGACTTCGGTGACTTTTTGTCAACAAAGTGGACACAATACGAGCAGATATTGCATCAGGCACTGTATCGGGTGCACCAGTTATCACTGAAATGCAGAATGCAACGAACGCTTTTGATAGTTTTGTTACAGCTACAGAGGAAGAAGTAAAACAGATCATTAAGGAATCCTTGACCTCAAACGGACTACATGAGCACCATCAGTCGGCATACCGAAAGCGTCATTCAACGGAGGCTGCTATTCTGAAAGTTCAAAACGACATCCTTCAATCCCTAGATAAAAACGAAATAACAGTTCTGGTCATGATTGACTTATCGGCTGCATTTGACACTATCGATCATGAAACTGCTAAAACAGCTGGAAAAAGACTTCAAAATTATTGGAAGAGCTCTTGAGTGGATAACCTCCTACATGGATGACCGCAATCAAATAGTCTTAGTAGAAGGAGAACTGTCCACGCAAGTTAAAATGGAATATAGAGTGCCACAGGGTTACGCCCTAGGACCAAACACTACATAGTCTACACACAACCTGTCGAAACCATGGGCTTAATCATAACTTCTATGCTGATGACTCACAGTTATACCTGTCCTTACAGCCCAATGGCATTTCCTGTCAACAAGAGGCTTCATCGCGAGTTGAGGACTGTCTCAAAGAAGTAGTCTCTTGGATGCATCAGAACATGCTGAATATCAATACTGACAAGACTGAGGTCATTGTGTTTCATACAAAAACACAAAAGTACCTTCAGAGGTTAGTGTGAAAGTAGAACCCTCTAAACTCATGCCATCTTTGTGTATAAAGAATATCGGCGCATGGCTCGATTCACATATGTATAAGACATCACATGCCAGTTCCGTGTGTAGGTCTTGTTATACACAGCTCCGACAAATAGGCCATACAAGATAGCACCAAGACCTTGGTAAACTCTCTTGTTACATCGAAAATAGACTACTGCAATTCACTGCTGCATGGAATTTCAAACAACTCACTACGGAAATTTCAATGAGGTGCAAAACACAGCAGCCCGCATCATAACCAGAACTCCTCGATATAGTCATATCACGCTGGTTTTGAAGGAACTTCATTGGCCTCCGGTTCAAAATCAAATTGAATTCATTATTCTGACGCTTACGTATAAAGTCATGCACAATGAATCTCCCAAGTACATTATCGACATGCTTGACGTCTACGGGCCGCGCAGAGAGTTAAAGACGGATAGTAGACCATTGTCGTTGGTTTTGCCAAAAAAAGTAAAATACGGTGAGAGAGATTCCATGCATGCAGCTCCGAAACTTTGGAATGCTCTACCTTCAGGCGTTAGAGACGCAAGGTCCCTGGCATGTTTCAAAATGTGTCTGAAAACGCAGGTTTTCAACATTTGTTACTGGGACAGCTTTGTTCAGAATAGGAATGGCTTTCAGCCAACCTTTTAAGCTAACATATTACCCAATAGTCATGTACAGTGGCAACTAAGCTAAGGATAGGAATGGCTTTCAGTCAACCTTTTAAGCTAACAGTTGACCCAGTAGTCATGTACAGTGGCAACTGAGTACCGGATAGGAATGGCTTTCAGCCAACGTATCAAGCTAACAGTTGACTCATTAGTCATATAAATGGAATGATTTTCATTTAGCCCATTTATTCTAGTAATGGTATTGATGAGCATGGATTTCAGTCAACTTATTTGTATCAAGTTTTGCTAACACAGATTATTCTAATTTGTGATACTGATGAGCATGGCTTTCAGACTTGTCTGTATCAAGTTTGTTAATACAGTTTATGCTATTACTCTGCAGATAGTGATTTCATATCTATTGTATATCTTTTGCATATCTTTCACTGAACGGATGGACAATCATAAAGTTCATTCCGACTGGCGATTTTATATAGATTGTACATCTTTCATTGTCTAGATATATAATCATGCGGATCGTTCCGGTTAGTGATTTCTTCCTTGTAAAGCGCTTTTGAACGCACATATCCAGTGTGAAAAGAGAAAGAGCGCTATATAAATGTGGTATAATAATAATGTTTAAAGCCTTGGACGTTAGCTGATCAAAAGACTAATCATAATTAAATTTATTTCGTGTACGTCACAATGAAAACGTACCCAAAACGTCCAAACGTTGATTGGTTGGGTTTACGTTTCCCGTTGAATCCACAGTATTGTCGGGGTTTTTTACGACGTCGATATTCCGATTGTCGTCTGAATATTGAAAAGTTTGAATTGTGAAAGACACGGAAGAGCAACTGGGTTGAGTCATAGACTATACCGTTAGCAAGCTCAAAGGAAGACTCACTCCATCTGCCTTTCCATTTTGATATATGAGCTATTGAGGTAGCAGTGCCATGTAGCACAATTGCCCACTCCATGCAAATTCCACACAATGTGAATAGTTTTACATCCATTCAATCCTTTATTTGGCGAAAAAAACCCTTAACCTTCATTCAACAAAATATTTTCATCTACCGTTTATCTATGAAAAACTGTTTTCATAATCGCCCTGAAGTAGTACTTTCTCCATTGAATAAATCAGTTTGAAATAACACTGTATTTTATAGTTTTCAAAATAAACGGATATTGCACACAGAACGTAAAATGTATCCTACTATAATAAGTGCAATTCTAAGAGGTGTATGTAATGCAATCATTTGTCTTGCAATTCTACCATTAAATCTGCATATAATTGGAGACATCCATTTAAATATAAAAAGTCAAGCCAGTTATACATCTTATTGATAATAATAATTCTACAGCTTTAATTCTAAAGCTAGATTTACGGCTGGATTCAAATGGATTAAAAACTTACAAACACTATTTCCTTTAGGCCAACTGACACCGTATATCAAAATAGTAATATTTCTAAAGACCTAAATAAATTAGAAGTGTTAAATGATTCATAAATTCTGAAAGGGGGTGATCCCCCGAGAGCAAAAATCGCAACAGAAAAAGAGAAAATTGCAGACTTGGTTTTATTGAGTCTGTTCATGAACAGTAATTGAAAGTGCAACACTGCTCACGGCCCCTAGCACCGGCTTAAGCGGTATTCAATTTTCAGAACAAGAAGTACTAAAATTCATAATCTCGAAGGATCAGAAGGTATAACAACACTGAGAATGAAGTACGGGGCGACATATTGGATTTACCTACCAAATGAACAATTGCAAAGAGATAAATAATATGTTTACCACAATGTAGGCGTACATTGTGTAGATATCTAAAACAGAAGTTCTAAGACGAATTTTGCACTTGACATTACTGTTTTCACGTATACCATGTGATCTCGATCTTATTGTAGTCGGTGAGTGATGCTTTCCTTCTGATCGCGTAAATTTTTTCACTTGATGGCTGTTCACCTTTTTCTTATGTTTATCGAGTGAGTCTATACTTGCAATTCCTGCTTGTCTCGCCGATGTAGACTTTATCGCACTACTTACAAGGAATAGAGTAAACCACCCCATGCTCACCTCACTGGAAGGGCGCAAAAGGAGTTGATAAGAAATCGGACACAGGTGTATGGCAAATAAAGGAGGTCATCCAGATTAGGAAAAACAAGTCGACTATGAACTGAGATGAGGGGGAATACAAACTCTCCCACATTTGGGGCCTGGTTTTCGTCAGCGCACCTGCTGACGGAAAAAGCCGATACACGGACACAGAGAAGTCTTTGAAAAAGGTGACAGCAGTCATCGAAACTGTCAAAAGTATAACATATCATTCAGTGCAATCAAATCAGGTTATTCACTGGGGACACAAACGTATTTGATAGGAACCCGTTTCCGTCAGCGCACCTGCTGATGGAAATAGCCGATGATACACGGACACATAAAAGTCTTTGAGAAGGGTGCCAGCAGTCATCGAACCTGTCAGAAATACGTTAATTTAGTAGTGTTAGATGGACTTCCTTTTCATGTTATGCATCTTGACATTGGCAACGAAGCAGACACAATGATATTACGAACCGATTCTTTGTATAACACATCTTTCATTCGAAACAACACTCAGCATGTCATGTTCTGCGGTCATATGTTGATTCGGTGTTTCACCATAAGAGATTTACTTGAACGTTCCATTTGTTACCAAAAGTATATAGTTAATCGATCTACAATCTATACTTCGCGACAGTAGCGTAATTAAAAGCATCCCAGTCTACTTAAAAAAGAAATCTCCAACTATCTGCTATAAGTACAAAACACCTATCAGAAATACTATTTTAACTATAATAAAAATGTATCGGACCTTAATATTGAAAATAATACTCCTGTTAGCTTAAATTGACATTCCTCTAAATAAGGTTTCTCCGAGACTGGACATATAATTACACGCAATTTTGATATCATTGAAGACAAACGTATCCGTATTTTATTAACTAAGGGAACTAAGTACATACTACCTTCTTTAATTGATTGGTAGGTAGGAATGAATGAATGAATAAATGAATGAATGGAGCCCATCGACACAGATTGTCATTTATAGCCTAAAAATAATATAAATAAAACTATATGATGAAATCAAACTAGAGTTTGTTTTTGAGAAAAACACATGTCTCCCCCCGGTACCCCGCCCCCACCCATAAGAGGAATGAACGTTGTAACCAAGTGTTGCGTTTTAACAACTATTATGATAATCAAGCTTAATTCAAAATCATATGACCACCTTCACATATAAATTTCACATATAGATATTGATTGGTTGTGTGTCACTTATATATACATATAGATTGGTTGTGCATCACATACGGATTGGTTTTCTGTAAACTTTTGTAGACATCTATAAACACTAGTTTTCCCTATAAATTTCATATTTGAAAAAAAAATCCAAATATCTGGCAAAATTGTTGCAGCCCATATTCCAATCCACATGACCATCCTCACATATAGATGGTTCATATGTAAAAGTTTGAATGAAAACTCTTACATAGAATAGGAGGAGTTAGCTGCACAAGACTTTTTCGCTATTACTCTATATAGGGAAAAATCCAAATGGTCATAACTTCTGTCAAAATTGTTGCAGCCAAAATTCCAAACCACATAACCATCCTCACATATAGCTGGTTCATATGTAAAAGTTTGAAGCAAATCCCTCAAAAAGTGTAGGAGAAGTTAGCTGCATAAGAATTTTAACAGACAGACAGACAGACGAACAGACAGACAGATAGCACAACATCTATATGTCTCCCTCCCCTAAACGGGGGGAGACAAAATAAAAGAACAAAAATGAGTCATGTAGAAAACACCACATACAGAACAAAAAGCCGCCCGAACAGCAACACAAGGAAACAACAAATGTATATAACTATACAAACATCAAGAGACGCACAAAGACAAAACAAAAACACAAATGGGGAAGATGGAGGTACCGCCTTGGAACGGTCAGTGACAAAATTCACTGGGGGTTAAACCGGTTAAACCGGTTTATGGGCGCCCAACCTCACATTTATTCCATCCCCACCCTAAAAGACAAATGGTGTAAATAAACGTATCCCCTCTCCGACAAATCTACAACAACCGTGGTTAAGTGCATGTATAACGAAAACATTTAAGTGAACAAACTGTATTCACCTATCGCTAGTGTACTAAATGATTGAGCTGCAGACAGAGTAACTGTAGAAAAATAATAAAGGGTACGACAAAAACGAAATAGTACAGATATCCGACGTTCTCCTTCCGTTTCTGAATTTAAGAGGTCGTCTCCATGGAGTACTAAACATTTTTTTGTCAGCGTACATGCAAAAACACCAGCATGATTGCCAACTGTAAAAGGGTTGACAACCAAACGTTCAGTATGTTGTAGTACTATAGGATCATATCCTTTTTAAAAAAAATTGTTTTAACATATTTGATGGACAAAGTGAGAAAATGGGTATGTCAAATTTATTACGAAGTTTGTAAATCACATCACCATAAAATTCAGGATGGAAAATGCCGTGTTGTAGTAGCGCCTTGAGATTACATTGGTATTTGTCAATAAGTGAGAAATTTCGTTAATGAAATTTAAAGAAAGTTTTTCTTAGTTTATGGTATCTATATCCTTGCTTAAGCAGCTTTTCAGTTACAATGATATTCCGACTGTTAAAATCGTCAATAGATGAACAAGCTCTAGCAAAACGAATAAGTTGAGATATAAGTTAAGTTGAGCCTGTTCTTTGCTTGAAGATTTTAGCAGAAGTAATATAGTTATAACTGATAAACTTCTTAAGCAAGGTTACAGATATCACAAACTTCGGAAAACCTTTTCTAAATTTTATTATCGAAATTTGCCTCTCATTAGTAAATATGATTGCAATCTACGGACGTTACTGCGACAAGGCATTTCTCAACCAGAATTTTATGGGGATGTTATCTACAAACTTAGGAAAATTCGGGGTCATATCCATTTTCATGATTTGTTTATAAAACGCATAAAAATTTTTAAAAATCCTATTATATTGCAACACACTGCATGTTTGGTTATCGACCCTTTTACAGTCGGTAGCTACGCTTCCCTCTTTGCTTGCGCGATGACAGGCCGAGGGTAGTACTCTATGATGGTATACTCTTAAACTTGGATACAGGAGGAGCTTACCAGACTCATGTATTATTTTTCCCTGTCGTGTCCTTAACGGTTTACCTGCAGGTGCTCTGACTTCAGCAAAGTCATTGAGTACATATTTGATGGATTGTCACAGTTATTATGCTATGTTTTAAATGTTGTCCTGTGTTCACCGTCGTCTATGTTGTGGGTAAGTCCAGCGGGGATACCTTTATTTACAATATTTGTAAAGCTAGGGTGACTTTGAGAGAAGTGTGAGGTTAGGACGTCCGTAAACCGGTTTAAACCCCCAGTGGTGTTTTTGCTGCTGACCGTGCCAATGCGGTACTCTCTTTGTCACCCTTCCGTTTGTTTGCCTTGCGTCTTTGTGCTTGTGGTTTGTTCATGTTGTGGAACGTTTGTCCCTGGTTCTTGTGTCTCTATTGGTGTTTTCTGTGTTCATTTCGTGTGTGTGTGTGTGTGTGCGTTTGGGTGTGTGGTTGTGTGTGTGTGTGTGTGTGTTTGTCATGCTGTTTATCGGTGTTTTGGTGGTGGTTGCGTCTTGCATGTGGCTTTGCCTGCTTGACTTTACTACTTTTCCATATATAAACCCTGTGAGATGGGGCACGGGGAACATCTTCGTCAAGATGAGGTAACTTTACAATATTAATATCAAAATCATCTTTTTTGTAATATATTTTAGAAGAAACAAGGACATGTTGTATTGCTATGCAAGACATGAGTCCCCCACCGGACTGAAAAAAAACATTCACTCTCCCCACCCCACCCATCCATGGTATATACATGATCACCTGAATGGTATTAGTACCTACTTTCATACATTGAATCAGTAAATAAAAAGTTATTGTCCCGACAAGAACATATGAAAAAGGGGAGTAACTCAAAACATTTATGCTAGAGTTGTTGACCTTGTGCATGACACTACACCTCATCATGCTTATTCCATATGAGAAGTTTCAAATCAATTGAACCAGTACAAAAAAGTTATTAACTGGACAAGAAAATATGAAAAGGGGAAGTAAAAATATTGATGCTAGACTTATGGCCCTTGTGCATGACACTACCCCTTATTATGTGAAGTCTCAAATCAATTGAAACAGTAGATAAAGAGTTTTTGTCCGGACAAAACTATGTAAAAGGGGAATAACTCCAAAAATATTGATGCTTGAGTTATGGCCCTTGAGCATGACACTTCCCCTTATCATGCTTCTTCAATGTGTGAAGTTATAATGAATTTGACTTTGTAGGAGATATGACCAGGACATGAAACGTGTTAGACGGACGGACGTTCTAACGGATTGAGTGTATGTGGCTATTCCTTTGTTCAAAATAGCCACACAAACTGAAAATAAGCCACATAAAACCGACGAGAACAAAATATATTTTGTTCTCATGTAATTATCTAGTCACACAAACTGGAATGGTTAGCGCGGACAGACGAACGGTCGGACGGACAGACGGAATCGAGCAAACCTATAGTCCCCCAACCAGTAACCGATGGGGGACTAATAATTCCATTATCAATTTTAAGGTCTAGATCAACAAACGCTGCATAATTGTCGGACGGGTTAGCTTTATTCAATTTGAGTTCTTTTGGATAAATTGCATCAAAGAAATGGTTAAAAATATCATCCACATATCTAGAAGTTTCATTGAAGGTTTATATCTTCGTGTAATTGTGGATTCAAACGTAACATGAAATATCTTTCATAGCAGTACAAAACCAAATCTGCGACACGTAGTGCACAATTCGTACCCATAGGAATACCAATTACCGGACGGTAAATAGCATTCCCATAACGTACACATATGTTATCCAAAAGTAAGGTTAGTGATTCGAAAACTTTTGAGCAAGTCCAATTGGTGTAATATTTCATTTGCTCGTCGGTAAAGAAAGCTTTTTCAGCATTTCATGCCAGCAATTATGTTTTTCCCGGGCAAGTACTTTCTGGATTAAGTCAGTAAGAATATCTGAGCAAGTCCAATTGGTGTAATATTTCATTTGCTCGTCAGTAAAGAAAGCTTTTTCAGCATTTCATGCCAGCAATTATGTTTTTCCCGGGCAAATACTTTCTGGATTAAGTCAGTAAGAATATCTTTAATTAAATTATGGGGAAGACTTGTGTACAAAGTAGAAAAAGCGTAGGTGCTTACAGTGGATACATTTTATTCGTAAAAGTACAAAAATGAGTCATGCAGGAAATACCACATACAGAACAAACACTCGCCCGAACAGCAACACAAGGAAACAGCAAATGTACATGGGTAGAAAAAACAACAAGAGACGCACAAAGACAAAACAAACATACAATAGGAGGAAGATGGAAGTACCGCCTTGGAACGGTCAGTGACAAAAGTCACCGGGGGTTTAAACCGGTTTATGGGCGCCCAACCTCACCCTTATTCCATCCCCATCCTAAAAGACAAACAGTGTAAATAAACGTATCCCCTCTCCGACTAATCTACAACAACCGCGACAGCAAATACAGTGGTAAAGTGCATGTATAACAAAAAAACATTTAATTGAACATACTGTATCCACCTATCGCTAGTGTACTCAATGATTGAGCTGCAAACAGAGTAACTGTAGAAAAGTAATAAAGGGTACGACAAAAATGAAATAGTACAGATATCCGACGTTCTCCTTCCATTTCTGGATTTAAGAGGTCGCCTTCATAGAGTACTAAACCTTTCTTGTCGGCGTACATGCAAAGAGGCCAGCGTGATTGCCAACTGTAAAAGGGTTCACAACCAAACATGCAGTATGTTGTAATAATACAGGATCATATCCCTTTTTAATGAATTGTTTTATATATTTGATGAACAAAGTGAGAAAATGGGTATGTCCAATAATTCTACGAAGTTTGTAAATCACATCACCATAAAATTCAGGATGTGAAATACCGTGTCGCAAAAGTACCTTGAGATTACATTTGTACTTGCCAATAAGCGAGAGATTTCGATAGTAAAATTTAGAGAAAGTTTTTCTTAGTTTATGGTATCTATATCCTTGTTTAAGCAGTTTTTCAGTTAAAATGAGATTTCGACTGTTAAAATCGTCAATAGATGAACAAGCTCTAGCAAAACGAATAAGTTGAGATATATAAACCCCGTAAGATGGAGCACGGGGAACATCCCCGTCAAGATGAGGAAAATTTACACTATTAAAATCAAAATCATCTCTTTATGTCATATATTTTAGAAGAAATCATTCCATTATTAATTTTAAGGTCTAGGTCAAGAAACGCTGCATAATTGTCGGACGGGTTAGCTTTATTCAATTTGAGTTCTTTAGGATAAATTGTAGGAATCAGAGCATTAAAGAAAGGGTTATCTAAGTTAAAAATATCATCCAAATATCGACAAGTATCATTGAAGGCTTTTATAACATCGTCTTGTGATTGAGGATTCAAACTCAACATGAAATCTCTCTCATAGCAGTACAAAAACAAATCTGCGACAAGTGGTGCACAATTCGTACCCATGGGAATACCAATTACCTGACGGTATATAGCATTCCCATAACGTACAAATATGTTATCCAAAAGAAAGGTTAGTGCTTCGCAAACTTCTGAGCAAGTCCAATTGGTGTAATATTTCATTTGCTCGTCAGTAAAGAAAGCTTTTTCAGCATTACATGCCAAGAACGATGTTTTTTCTCGGGCAAATACTTTCTGGATCAAGCTAGTAAGCTTATCCTTAATTAAAATATGAGGAAGAGTTGTGTACAGAGTAGAAAAATCGTAAGTGCTTACAGTGGATGCAAGATACCTTTTGTTCTTAAGTTTGTTTAAGACTTCTGAAGAGTTCTTAATAGACCAGAAGAGATTTATTCCAGAATTTTCATAAGTCTTATCACAGTAAAATTTTACATGTTCCTTTACCTTCGTTAAACAAGAAGTCAAAAGTATAGACAATTTAGTAGATGTACATGAACTAGAATTTGCAATGAAACGCGCTTTATATGGTTTTTTATGTAGTTTTGGTAACCAATACATAGTAGGAAGTTTATGTTGTGTAATTTTAATATCGGTTCCAAATTGTTCACACTTTTTGACATGGTCTGAAATGATGGTCTTTTCGTCAGTGGTAACTGAAATGTATGACTTGGTATTAGTAATTTCCTGCTTCAAGACATCGATATAATGTAATCGTCAAATAATAATCACATTATTTGATGCCTTATCAGCAGGAACAAAAACGTATTTTGAATGGAAATCCTGTAAACCCTTTTTAAGATGTCTAAATGAAGTTCTAGGTTTAGGTGGAAGAAGGTGTTTATTAGAGCTGTAAAAGGAAATGCGTTTATCAATTATATCAAAAATTAGTTTTTTCCAACAAGAAAGGGCAGTAGACTCAACATGTTCTCTTCGACACCATTTAATACTAAAATTTTGTAAAGCCTCCGCAATCTGAACTCGACAAGAGTTAAAATCTATCAAGGATGGTATTCTATATTTGGGACCTTTATTCAAAAGAGATCGTAGACGTTTATCTTTAATTATCTCAAAATTACCAGTAATCACATGACCAGCCGGAGAATAGCAAAATTTTGAGGTGGCGCAATCTCAATTATCAGGAATATTATCATTAATATTAAGGTCGGCCACAATTTTATTATAGTTGAAAATTGTATTTCTGATGGGTTTGTTATATTTATAGCAGATGATAGGTGGTTCTGTATTTTTAAAGTATTTAGGAATAGTGTCAATTACATTTTTGTCTCTAAAAATACTTTGGAGGTCAATAAAATCAATACCTTTATTAATAAAAGGAATTTTCAAGAAGAATCTTTGGTGTTCAGATAATTTGTCGATGTGCGGTGTGAGAACATGTAGAGTAAAGCTTTGTATCAAACTAGCCGTTCCTATGAGAGGATCTGATCGAAAAATAATTTTATCGGCTTGCTCGTCAATTTCTTTTAATGAACATATAGATAAGGAGGAAAGTCTAGAAAGCATGGCATGTTTACCCGAAATTAGGCGTAAAGTATGTAGATCAAGAAGAGTCAATTTCAAACGAGATTTTCGTTTAATATTACCATTCTTGCGAATGCCATGCGATCGAGATTTGCGTTTTCTAATAGAAAAAATTGAAAAAATATCTATATCTGGTTCTTTTGAAATATTTCCAGTCTGGTAAATATTATCATTCAGTCCTAAAGGAAAAGGTGTTTGCAATTTTTTGATCCAATTTAATTCAGATATAAATCTAGCTTTCGATTTAAAGCTACTAGTCGCCTCCTTATCATATGTTATATGCTCAACAATTTGTACTAAAACATCTTTAAAAGAATGGCCAGATTTCCGAAAGTGTTGGTATAAAAAATTGTTTAGTTTACGATTTCGACACTGATATGCATGCTCACGAAATCGAGTTTTCAAAGCACGTCCTGTTTGTCCTACGTAATGTATACCGCAACTAGGCGCGTTTCAAGTTAAAACATAAATAACGTTAGTAGTAGTACAATCAACGTCTGAGTTTATCTTGACATTAAATGTTCTACCATTAACTGTAGATTTTATAGTGGAATTACAAGAAATGTTATTACAACATATGCACCTCTTAGCAAAGCACTTTTGGATAATTGGATACACTCTGTGTCGCCTGCATAAGGACCGTTTACGAATAGAAGAAACATTTTGGATAACAGATTTTAAAGGTGAAAGTACAACTCTTGGTCCATTGAAAAAACATTTATTAATAGAAAGAGATGGTATGTGAAAAGATGAAGCCGACTGAAGATTAAGTTGTTTTAAGCGAACAAAAGGTTGAAGGGAAGAGAAATTAGAAATATTTCTGGGTACTTGTACAGACGACACAGATTGCATATTTAAAGCTTTTAGTTCTATTCGAGGTATTTTAACTTTATTCATATTGGAAAGTGATAGAGGGGCACCTGTATTGTGTTCATCAACACGTCAATTACATTAGTGTAGCTACCAAGTGCATCAAATTGTTGGTGAACACAACACCTACCACGAGGTGCATGACATACTTATGATGATGTAAGAGGCGAATGAGAGTTGTGTATGTTACTTGCATATCCTGCAAGAGAATGATAACAACATCGATTACGTGTACGGGGAGACTTTTTACGGCCACCACACGGCACAAGCAACACTGTTGTGATAATAAAAGTACAAAAATGAGTCATGCAGGAAATACCACATACAGAACAAACACTCGCCCGAACAGCAACACAAGGAAACAGCAAATGTACATGGGTAGAAAAAACAACAAGAGACGCACAAAGACAAAACAAACATACAATAGGAGGAAGATGGAAGTACCGCCTTGGAACGGTCAGTGACAAAAGTCACCGGGGGTTTAAACCGGTTTATGGGCGCCCAACCTCACCCTTATTCCATCCCCATCCTAAAAGACAAACAGTGTAAATAAACGTATCCCCTCTCCGACTAATCTACAACAACCGCGACAGCAAATACAGTGGTAAAGTGCATGTATAACAAAAAAACATTTAATTGAACATACTGTATCCACCTATCGCTAGTGTACTCAATGATTGAGCTGCAAACAGAGTAACTGTAGAAAAGTAATAAAGGGTACGACAAAAATGTAAGTTTGTTCAAGACTTCTGAAGAGTTCTTAATAGACCAGAAGAGATTTATTCCAGAATTTTCATAAGTCTGATCGCAGTAGATTTTTACATATTCTTTTAACTTCGTTAAACAAGAAGTCAAAAGTATAGACAATTTAGTAAATGTACATCGAGCTAGAATGTGCAATGAAACGCGCTTAATATGGTTTTTTTATATTTTTTTTATATAGTTTTGGTAACCAATACATTGTAGAAAGTTTATGTTGCGTAATTTTAATATCGGTTCCAAGTTGACATGGTTTGAAACGATGTTCTTTTCGTCAGTGGTAACTGAAATGTATGACTTTGTATTAATAATGTCCTGCTTCCAGACATCGATATAATGTAATTGTCAAATAATAATCACATTATTCGATGCCATATCAGCAGGAACAAAAGTGTATTTTGAATGGAAATCTTGTAAACCCTTTTTAAGATGTTTAAAAGAATTTCTAGGCTTAGGTGGAAGAATGTGTTTATTAGAGCTATAAAAAGAAATGCATTTGTTTTCAATTAGAAAGAGCATTAGACTCAACATGTTCTCTTCGACACCATTTAATACTAATCTGAACTCGACAAGAGTTAAAATCTATCAAGTATGGTATTCTATATTTGGGACCTTTATTCAAAAGAGATCATAGACGTTTATCTTTTATTATCTCAAAATTACAAGTAATCACATGACCAACCGGAGAATAGCAAAACTTGAGATGGCGCAATCTCAATTATCAGGAATATTATCAATAATATTAAGGCCGGCCACAATTTTATTATAAATAGAAATTGTATTTCTGATTGGTCTGTTATATTTGTAGCAGATGATAGGTGGTTCTGTATTTTTAAAGTATTTAGGAATAGTGTCAATTACATTTTTGTCTGTAAAATACTTTGGAGGTCAATAAAATCAATACCTTTATTATTAAAAGGAATTTTCAAGAAGAATCTTTAGTGTTCAGATAATTTGTCAATGTGCGGTGTGAGAACATGTAGAGTAAAGCTTTGTATCAAACTAGCCGTTCCTATGAGAGGATCTGATCTAAAAATAATTTTATCGACTTGCTCGTCAATTTCTTTTAATGAAGATATAGATAAGGAGGAAAGTCTAGAAAGCATGACGTGTTTACCAGAAGTTAGACGTAAAGTATGTAGATCAAGAATAGTCATTTTTAAACGAGATTTTCGTTTACTATTACCATATGTGCGAATGCCATGTGATCGAGATTTGCGTTTTCTTATAGAAAATAATGAAAAACTACCTATATCAGGTTCTTTTGAAATATTTCCAGTCTGGTAAATAATCATTCAATCCTAAAGGAAAAGGTGTTTGCAATTTGTTTATCCAATTTAATTCAGATATAAATTTAGCTTTCGATTTAAAGCTACTGGTAGTATCCTTATCATATGTTATATGCTCTACAATTTGTACTAAAACATCTTTAAAAGGATGGCCAGATTTCCAAAAGTGTTTGAATAAAAATGTTTTAGTTTACGATTTCGACACTGATATGCGTGCTCCTGAAATCGAGACTTCAAAGCACGCCCTGTTTGGCCTACGTACTGCAACTAGGCGCGTTTCAAGTTAAAATATAAAAAGAACGTTAGTAGTAGTACAATCAACGTCTGAGTTTATCTTGACATTAAATGTTCTGTCATTAACTGTTGGTTTTATAGTGGAATTACAAGAAATGTTACTACCACATACGCACCTCCTAGCAAAGCACTTCTGGATAATCGGATACACTCTGTGTCGCTTATATACGAGCCGTTTACAATAGAAGGAGACTTTTCTGAACATTTTGGTACCCATGAAAAAATATAGGGGGCGCACGGTAGGCACTTATGGCTCCTTGCGTATAAGGAAATTTCGGGGTCGTAACCCTTTTCATGATTTGTTTATAAAAAGCATTAAACAGTTAAGAAAAAAGGTTATGATCCCATTGTATTGCAACCCACAGCATGTTTGGTTATCGACCCTTTACAGTCGGTAGCTACGCTTTCCTCCTTGCTTGCGCGATGACAGGCCGAGGGTAGTACTCTATGATGGTATACTCTTAAAATCAGATACGGGATGAGCTTACCAGACTCATGTATTACTTTTTCCCTGTCGTGCCCTTAACGTCCATCGGGGATATCTTTATTTACACTATGAAGCTTGGGTGACTTTGAGAGAAGTGTGGGGTAAGGACGTCCGTAAACCGGTTTAAACCCCCAGTGGTGTTTTTGCTACTGACCGTGTCAAGGCAGTACTCTCTTTGTCACCCTTCCTTTTGTTTGCATTGCGTGTTTGTGCTTGTGATTTTGTTCATGTGTGGAGTGTTTGTCTCTGGTTCTTGTGTGTCTGTTGGTGTTTCTGTGTTCATCTCGTGTGTGAATGTGCGTTTGGGTGTGCAGTTGTATGTGTATCATGCTGTCTATTGGTGTTTTGGTGGTGGTTGCGTCTTGTTTGTGGCTTTGCCTGCTTGACATTTACTACTTTATCATTAAGGTGATAATGGTTTCTACGTCAATGTGTTTCAGCAAATGAATAACATTGATCTGTGACGTAATGTGTATTATTGGTGTCATACACAGGTATTATGCATCATGGCTCATTAAGCCATTCCCCCGTTTTTGCTATTAATATATACATTACAGTCATGTTTCTCTATGTATATGTTAATTAAAAGTACTAAACAATATTGCTCCCTCCTTTCCTTCTATCCTGCTTAAATACATGTTACGCAGCCATTTTACGCTTGCGTAAAACCTTCGTTGTTTGTATTTGAATGTTTTGTTGTCAAAAGACCACGTCTTACCTTTACATATGCCTTTCACATGGTCTACTCTTATCATTTTGTTAGATGGAAAAGTAGAGAATCTAGCAGGCAAAGCCACACACAAGATGCAACCACTACCATAACACCGATATACAACATGACAAACATATACACACAACCACACCATAGTGGCTCATGTTTAAATATGTAATGCTTCAAATAAACAATGTAAACCACTTACAGTCAAAACTCGATATTACGAACTCGCTTAAATGGAAAAGTACTAAAGTCAAGCAGGCAAAGCCACATGCAAGACGCAACCACCACCAAAACACTGATAGACAGCATGAGACACACACACACACACACACACACACACACACACACACACACACACACACACACAACCACACACCCAAACGCACACACACACACACGAAATGAACACAGAAAACACCAAAAGACACACAAGAACCAGAGACAAACGTTTATGTGTTTCTCATTTGGCTGCACAGTTTGAGGATGACATGTCAAGGTCAATGTCATCTTTGAAGGTCAAAGGTCATTAACATTGGCCATAACATTTGAACGAGTAGATATACAGCCTTGATACTGGTATGAATGTGTATCTCATGGAGCCGCACAGTTTGAGGGGTGACATGTCAAGGTCAAGGTCATCCTTCATGGTCAAAGGTCACAAACTTTTAACATTGGCCATAACTTTTGAACCATTAGAGATACAGGCTTGATATTTGGTATGCATGTGTACCCCATGAAGCTGCACAGTTTGAGGAGTGACATGTTAAGATCAATGTCATCCTTCAGGGTCAACTATCATATTGAGGGGGCATAGTGTTTCACAAACACATCTTGTTCATAATGGACCTAAAATCGTTCTGTCTCCTTTAAAGAAATCTATTCTTCGTTATAGTAAAGTCCATCTAAATTCACATTATTTGAACAAAAGACATAGGGTGTATCCAATAATTACTAAGTGCAATAGTAAGAGGTGTATGTGTTGCAATTTCATTTCTACTAGATCAACAATTAAATCTCTTGTTAATGGTAGAGTGTTTCGTGTGAAGATTAATTCTGATTTAGACTGAAACTCATCTAATATTATATACTAGTATGTTCTTACATGAAATGCGCCACGTTGTGGCATTCAATATGTAGGTAAGACAGGACGTACTTTAAAAACTAGGTTTCGTGAACACAGTTACCATTGCCGGATCAAAAAAGTACGCAATTTTCTTTACCAGCATTTTCGTCATACAGGACATTCTTTCAAATATGTTTCGGTTCAACCAGTAGAACAAATTTATTATGATTCTAAAACTACTAGTAATTTCAAATCTAAAGCTCGTTTTATCACAGAGCTAGACTGGATAAAGAAGTTACAAACACCTTTTCCTTTAGGCCTTAATGATAACATTTTCCAAAGCGGCAACATTTCTAAAGATCCAAGCATCGATATTTTCTCTATATTTTCTATTCGAAAACGTAAAAGTAGATCACATGGCAGACGTAGAAATGGTAATATTAAGCGTAAATTACGTCGTAATATGTCTATTTATGATTTACATACCATTCTAAAACAAACTGGTAAACATTATATGTTATCTTGTTTATCGTCTGTACCCTTTTCCTGTCTTAAGTCCATAGACGAAGAGGCTGATAAAATCTATATGCGTACAGAACGTTAGTTAATACCGCCTCACGTATACAAGTTTACACACAGCATGCTCTTCGTCCACGTATTGATAAAAAGAATCTGAACATAAAATACATTTTCTGAAACTTCAGTTCCTAAATAAAGGTATCGCTTTTATTGATATTCAAAGTATATTTCGTGATAAGAATGTAATCGATACTATTCCCAAATATTTCATTAACTCTGAATCACCTATCATCTGTTATAAATATAATATACCTATTTGAAATGTTATTTTTAACTACAATAAAATTGTCTCTGACTTAAATATTGATGTTAATACTCCTATTTCTTGAGATTGTAGCATTTGTAGCTTTTGCTATAAACCAGTCGGTCATGACATTACTGGTAATTTTGATATCATTAAGGATAAACGTCTCAGGACCCTCCTAACTAAAGGACCTAAATATAGATTACCTTCCCTTATTGATTTTGACGCTTTTCGAACTCATATTGCGGAAGTTATTCAAGAATTCTGCATCAAATGGTGTCGTAGAGAACATGCTGATGTTAATGCCCTTTCGGATTGGAAGAAATGTATTTTCGATATTGTTGATACGCGTACATGTATTAGTTTTGATACGCCCGTTTGAAAAAGGGACATATTATGGAATGGCGATGTCTGTCCGTCTGTAACATCTCTAATTCAAGTTCCCCTTGGTGGATCCTTCTCAAATTTAACCACAATGTTTATCTAGACATGCTACAGTAGCTCGTTTATCCAAGGTCAATGTCGCTTAATTGGACTTAGAATGTGCGTTTAGCAAAAATGTTAACCGGTCTGTCTGTCTGTAACATCTCTAACTCAAGTTCCGCTTGGTGGATCCTTCCCAAATTTAACCACAATGTTTATCTACAGTAGTCTGCAAGTCCCGGTTCGTTTATCCAAGGTCAAGGTCGCTTTATTGGATTTAGAATTTGCGTTTAGCATTTGCGTTAAGCACAAGTCCATTTATTTACATAACACTTTGTGATAAAGCTTTGAAGCTTGGAACACTTATTCACCGTCACAACCTTCACCTGTAAGCAAGAGGTAATAACTCTGTCAAGCATTTTGACTGAATTATGCCCCTTTTTAACTTAGAATTTTTGGTAAAGGCTTTGTTAAAGTCCATTTATTTACATAACCCTTTGAGATGAAGCTTTTAAACTTGGAACATTTGTTTACCATCACAATCTTCACCTGTAGACAAGAGTACATAACTCTGTCAAGCATTTTGACCGAATTATGGCCCTTTTTAACTTAGACTTTTTGGTTAAGGCTTTGTTAAAGGCCATTGATTTACATAACCCTTTTAGATTAAGCTTTTAAACTTGGAACACTTGTTCACCATCATAATCTTCACCTATAGGCAAGTGTATATAACTCTGTCTAACATTTTGACATAATTATGACGCTTTTTAGCTTGGGAGTTTTGGTTAAGGTTTTGGTTAAAGTCCACTTATTTACATAATCCTTTCAGATAAAGCTTTCAAACTGAAACATTTGTTCACCATCACAAGCTTCACCTGTAGGCAATAGTACATAACTCTGTCTAACATTTTGACGTAATTATGACGCTTTTAAGCTTGGAATGTTTGGTTAAGGTTTTGGTTAAATCCACTTATTTACATAATCCTTTCAGATGAATCTTTTATACTTGAAACATTTGTTCACCATCAGAAGCCTCATCTTCATCTCAAGCATTTAGACACAGTTATGGCACTTTTTAATTTAGAATTTTTGGTTAAGGTTTTTTGTTAAAGTATGTCTATTTACAACATTGAAAATTGGTTGTCAAAAATGGACTTAGAATTTGAATTTAGCAAATACGTTAACCCCCAGTTTATGTTGAACAAAACCTCCTCGACGGGCGTATATTGTGCCCACTGGCACTCTTGTTACAAATCAAATTACCATCTTTTACCACCTCGACCTAGAGTTACATTTCGCTATTTGAAGAAATACATTTCTAATTTTCATTCAAATTATGTTCTTGTTCCTGCTGACAAGGCATCAAATAATGCAATCATTATTTGAAGATTGTATTATGTTGATGTTTTAAAGAAGGAGCTAACTGATTCAAAAACTTATATAACAGTTCAAACACCTGAAAAAGATATAATCTCGGAACATGTAAAAATGTGCAATAATTTTAAGTCTGGTCCTAACATAAAACAACATAAACTTTCTACTTTGTACTGGATTCCGAAACTACATAAAAACCCTTATAAGGCACGTTTGATGGCCAACTCTATCTGTTGTACCACTATTAAATTATCTATACTTTTGACTTCCTATCTTACTACGATCAAACAACATGTAAAACGCTACTGTGATAAAATATATGAAAATTCTGGTATTAATGTTTTTTGGTCCATAAAAAATTCAAATGATGTTTTAACAAAACTTGAAAATGAGCAGTGTAACATTTCTTTACTGAGCTCTTATGATTTCTCTACACTCTATTCTACTCTACCTCACCATCTTATAAAGGATAAACTTATTAAATTAATAGAAAAAACCTTTGCCAGAGAAAACAAAATGTTCACTGCTTGTAATGTTCAACGTTCATTCTTTTCGAATTCAGAAGTTGAACATTACACAATGTGGACTTGCCTTGATGTTTGTAGATCTCTTACCTTTCTTTTAGATAATATATGTGTGCGTTATGGGGATACCATATATCGTCAAGTTGTTGGTATACCCATGGGTACAAAGTGTGCCCCTCTTGTTGCAGATTTGTGTTTGTATTGCTATGAGAGGAATGTTATGCTTAGCTTAAAACCTGATACACAGACCGATATTGTTAATCCTTGTAATAAAATCAATTTGACATTATAGCTTCATTTTTAGATTTGAATCTTTCAATTACAAATGATAAAGTTTCCCAAAATGTACGATAAAAGAGAAGATTTTAATTTTAAAATTGTTTATTTTCCTTTTCTAGATGGAGATGTGCCACGTTCTACATATTATGGGGTTTATATTTCTCAACTTATTAGGTTTGCCTGATCCTGTTCTTTGCTTGGAGATTTTAACAGACGTAATTTAGTTATAACTGATAAACTTCTTAGGCAAGGTTACAGATATCACAAACTTCGGAAAACTTTTTCTAAATTTTATTATCGAAATTTACCACTCATTAGAAAACATAATTGCAATATACGGACGTTACTGCAACAAGGCATTTCTCAACCAGACTTTTATGGGGATGTTATCTACAAACTTAGGAAAATTCGGGGTCATATCCATTTTCATGATTTCTTTATTAAACGCATTAAAACATTTAAAAAGAAAGGTTATGATCCTATTATATTGCAGCACACTGCATGTTTGGTTATCGACCCTTTTACAGTCGGTAGCTACGCTTCCTACTTTGCTTGCGCGATGACAAGCCGGGGGTAGTACTCTATGATGGTATACTCTTAAACTTGGATACAGGATGAGCTGACCAGACTCATGTATTACTTTTCCCTGTCGTGCCCTTTACGCTTTACCTGCAGGCGATCTGACTTCAGCAAAGTCATTGAGTACATATTTGACGGTACATATTTGACGGATTGTCACAGTTATTATGCTATGTTTTACATGTTGTCCTGTGTTCACCGTCGTCTATGTTGTGGGTAAGTCCATCGGGGATACCTTTATTTACACTATTTGTAAAGCTAGGGTGACTTTGAGAGAAGTGTGAGGTTAGGACGTCCGTAAACCGGTTTAAACCCCTAGTGGTGTTTTGCTACTGACCGTGCCAAGGCGGTACTCTCTTTGTCACCCTTCCTTTTGTTCGCCTTGCGTGTTTGTGCTTGTGATTTTGTTCATGTGTGGAATGTTTGTCTCTGGTTCGTGTGTGTCTTGGTGTTTTCTGTGTTCATCTCGTGTGTGAGTGTGCGTTTGGGTGTGTGGTTGTGTGTTTGTATGTGTGTCATGCTATCTATCGGTGTTTTGGTGGTGGTTGCGTCTTGTATGTGGCTTTGCCTGCTTGACTTTACTACTTTTCCATTAGTTCGACTTATGTCGATGTATTGACATTTCACTGTATTTCCTAAACTTTTTGCTTCCTGCTACAACCAAACCACATGTTTTGACCACTCCATGGAATCATTGCTTCAACATAATTTCATTAAGTAGTCACATCACATGGTTTTGCATATTACCTTCTTTCATTTCATACCATACTATTAAATAAATATGTTCTTAATGGTCTGCACCTGAACAATGGATAGAAGCATGTTACATGAATATGTATGTATTCCCAGACTCAGTTCTATTTGCACTACAATTAAATGCAAAGCTCACTATATCCTATTTCAGTGACAAAGTGAATGCAAAAACATGAATAACTCCTAACTTCATCACTAGTCATGTTTCCTTCCTATAATATTTTTTTTACCCCCCATAAAAAGTTTTATTCATGAGTCATGCTTATATACAAATACATGTTAATTGCCATGTTGTTAATTAGTTTATAGTTTGTTTTCTTATACAGTATAACCTGCCTTATCCCACATCCTTCAATACCAACTGTGGATGGCGAATAAAGCAGTGTGTCAGTTACAGCAGATGTCGCTTAAGTCCAACTGAACAGTTTTCCTTTAGTTTAGTTCAGATAGCTTAAGTCGAACTCTACTCTTAATACAAAGTTAACACGTAGCATAGCCACATTTGAACTTACAAATAAGGGTAAGTTCGACATCAGCGACTTCAAGTTATCGAGGTTCAACTGTATGATATTCAACGTTTGGGACCGAACATCATTATCGAATAAAGCAGGGTTTGTTTTTATTAAACAGATGTCGGATAACCCAGGTTATACTGTACATGTATATTGTGCTAATGATCACTAGACTATTGTGTTCCTTTATTATGACAGTCATGTTATGTTTGACGAAAATAGAACACAGCTGCAAATAATATATTTACAGATCATGTATTATATCTTATGTATGTACTACAAACCATTCTATGATCATTATAATTCCTAGTGCAAAATTTCAATTAGTCTAAGTAACATTCTAATTTTCACCACAGCTTTTGCATAGTTTTGAAACAATGTATTTCAACATTATTAATTGTCTAATTGGTTAAAAACAGTATTTTGTATATCATCTCAAATTCAGATCTTCAGTACCCCAATTACAAATTTATAAGCCACTTATTTGCAAAAGTTATTGTTACAAGCTTCAAACCATCCATATGTTTTCACCACTCAATAAAATCGCTGCTTTAACATGATTTCATAGACAAGTCGTGGCCGAGTGGTTACGGTCACTGTGACTAACAATAACTTACATCCTCATCGCGCCCGGTCTGGGACAGTCCGAAATTTCAAGTGGGAAAGCCTTCTAGCTTTGCAGAAGGTCGGTGGTTCTACCCAATTGCTGATTTGTTCATGAAAAAGTGTATAAAGGGCATCTGGGGGTCTTCCTCTACCCGTAATTAGCTGGACGTCGCGATATGACTGAAATACTGGTAAAAGCCATGTTAAATCGAAATCAATCAATCATTCAGTGAAAAGTCACGTTATGGAGTTTTCATACTACATTTTGGTCCGGTCCCTGACCCAAAAAGTATATTAACTAATCAATAGCTACATGATACCAACATGATTTTTTTCATGTGTTTTAGGCCGTGCACAATTCGTTTGCTGCACTCTTGCAGCACTTGCGTACCTGTACTCTATGAAGACGACATCTTAACTTCAGAAACGGAAGGAGGATTATTATTAATACTTTCTATAGTAAATATGGAAAAATAGTCAAACAGGGAGAGACACACACGAAATGACACCGCACCAAACACCATCTAACAAGAAACGGTAAAGTCACAAGACAAAACATAACAGGACGCATATCAAGACGAAACGCATTAAACAATAATCATATTAAACAACAAAATTGACCGTAGGCTGAAAGCAGGAGTGCCGCCTTGGTACGGCCAGCAGCCCCAAAAAAGGGCTACTGGGGGACTTAAACCTGGTTTACGGGTACCCAACCTCGTCCTTATCCCACTTTCACCAAAGTCAAAATGTAAATAAAATTCCCCCTCCAGACAACTCCACAACATGCATAACGATGTCTGCCAAAATAAAAATGATTTGAAAATAAACGTTAGAGGTAAACAAGCGACGTCATCATGTAAATGACGTCATAATTTAAAAGTACGGGAAAACTATTTGAAACACTTCTACACCGACATTTAATAAAAGATAAATCGCAAGAAGATACAATTACTAGTGGATATTAAGCATGCGCAACTGTTTTGTTTGAAAAAGAATAAACGTGACATCGTAGACATGTACTCGATGACTATTCAGGTCAGAGCAGCTGTGTAGAAGTCATTTGGGGTACGACAGAACTGGCAAAATACAAATATCTAATTTCCTCCCTCCGTAAACGGGTTTAAGAGGGAATCTTCATAGAGTATTAAGCCTTTTCCGTCGTCGCACAAGCAAAGAGGAAAGCATAATGACCAACTGTAAACTCTGTTTGCAACTGAACCATTGAGTACCCTAGCGATAGGTGGATCCAGTTTGTTTAAATACAACTTTTGGATAATATATGTGTACGTAATGGGAATGCTATATACCGTCAGGTAAGGTATTTATATGGGTACGAATTGTGCATCACTTGTCACAAATTTGTTTTTGTACTGCTATGAGAGAGATTTCATGTTGCGTTTGAATCCTCAAACACAGGAAGATGTTATAAAAGCCTTCAATGAAACTTGTCGATATTTGGATGATATTTTTAACTTAGATAACCCTTTCTTTGATGTTCTGATTCCTACAATTTATCCTAAAGAACTCAAATTGAATAAAGCTAACCCGTCCGACAATTATGCAGCGCTTCTTGATCTGGACCTTAAAGTTGATAATGGAATGATTTCTTCTAAAATATAAGACAAAAGAGATGATTTTGATTTTAATATTGTAAATTTTCCTCATCTTGACGGGGATCCCGTGCTCCATCTTACGGGGTTTATATATTTCAAAGTATTCGTTTTGCTAGAGCTTGTTCATCTATTGACGATTTTAACAGTCGAAATCACATTTTAACTGAAATACTGCTTAAGCAAGGATATAGATACCATAAACTAAGAAAAACTTTCTCTAAATTTTACTATCGAAATCTCTCACTTATTGGCAAGTACCAATGTAATCTCAAGGCGCTTCTGGGACACGGTATTTCACATCCTGAATTTTATGGTGATGTGATTAATAGGAATAAACTTCGTAAAATTATTGGACATACCCATTTTCTCACTTTGTTCATCTAATATGTTAAAAAATTCATTAAACAGGAATATGATCCTATAATACTACAACATTCTGCATGTTTGGTTGTCAACTCTTTTACAGTTGACATTCACGTTGGCCTCTTTGCATGTACGCCGACAAGAAAGGTTTAGTACTCTATGAAGGCGACCTCTTAAATCCAGAAACGGAAGGAGAACGTCGGATATCTGTACTGTTTCGTTTTTGTCTTACCCTTTATTACTTTCCTACAGTAACTCTGTTTGCAGCTGGATCATTGAGTACACTAGCGATAGGTGGATACAGTTTGTTCACTTAAATGTTTTCGTTATACATGCACTTTACCACTGTATTTGCCATCGCGGTTGTTGTAGATTAGTCGGAGAGGGGATACGTTTATTTACACTGTTTGTCTTTTAGGGTGGGGATGGAATAAGTGTGAGGTTGGGCGCCAATAAAACGGTCTACCCCCAGTGACTTTTGTCACTGACCGTTCCAAGGCGGAAACTTCAATCTTCCCCCTATTGTATGTTTGTTTTGTCTTTGTGTGTCTCTTGATGTTGTATAGTTATGTACATTTGCTGTTTCCTTGTGTTGCTGTTCGGGCGACTGTTTGTTCTGTATGTGGTGTTTTCTGCATGACTAATTTTTGTACTTTTAACACTGTATTTATCATCGCGATTGTTGTAGATTAGGCGATGAGGGGATATGTTTATTTCAGTATTTGTCTTTCAGGATGGGAATGAAATAACTGAGGTTTAAACCTTAGAGGCGGGTATCATTGACCGTACCAAGGCGGTACGTCAATCTTCCCCCAATTGTTTGTTTGTTATACCCTTTGCATCGTTTTATATGCATGCTTTTTTGTCGTGGTGCTGTTCTGGCAGCTGTGTGTTTTTGTATATGGTGTTTCCTGCATGACTCATACATGTACCTTTATTCCACAGATATCGTATATGTTGCGTTCCAAATTGAAACATATATGCAAACCTGTTCGTGTTCTGCTTATAACAACCGTGCCGTGAATTGACATAAAGAAACATGATTTTATAGTTGACATAACACATGTCGGAAATGTTTACTTTTAGTACCATATAAAGTATGGTATTTTCAGCGTTGTTATATTTTCCCGGTCCTTCGGTATCATTAGTTTCCATATTATTTATGAAAAATGAATACCGCTTAATCCGATGTAAGGAGGCGTTAGTAGTGCTTCACTTTTATTATTAAATGCTCAGGAATAGACTCAATAAAGCTGAGGCTGCTTTTGCTTTCGAAGGATCTCATATTATCAGATCTCATAACTATGTACTTCACAATAGCAGGTGTTAAGTGCATGTGTGACGGCCTTAAAATGTGGCACCATACTCCAGTCCCCGTTATGTTATATTGTCTGGTCCTTGGGGATCATACATGTATGGTTTGATGAAATTAGTGTTGAAAAATGAATACCGCTTAAGCCGGTGTCGTGGGCGTAAGTAATGTTGCACTTTTAAAACCTACTCGTGAACAGATTCATGGCAACAAGGCATTTCTCACCCAGAATTGCATGATGGTGTTATCCCTCTTGCTTCCCTCTTTGCTTGCGCGATGACAGACCGAGAGTAGTACTCTATGATCGTATACTCTTAAACACAGAAACGGAATGGGCTTACCAGACTTGTGTATTACTTGTTCCCTGTCGTGCCCTTACAGACTTCTCTGTAGTTTCTCTCACTTCAGCAAAGTCATTGAGTACATGTATTAGACGGATTTGTCACAGTTATTATATGTTTGACATATTGTCATATGTTTACCGTCTTCTATGTTGGTGGAATATCCGGCGGGGATACCTTTATTTACTCTGTAAAGCTAGGGTGACTTTGAGATAGGTATGAGGTTAGGACGTTCGTTAACCGGTTTAAACCCCAGATGGTGATTTTGCTACTGACCGTTCCAAGGCGTCCTTACTTTTGTTTGTCTTGTGTCTTTGTACAATTATCCATGTTTGGAATGTTAATCTTTGGTGCTTGTGTGTTTGTCGAGGTTTTCTTTTTAATTTTGTGCGTGTGTGTGTTGTGTGTATGTGACATGCTGTATTTTGATGTTTTGGTGATGACTGCGTCTTGTTTGTGACTTTGCCTGCTTGACTTCACTACATTTTCATCAATAAAACCGAGTCTGCAATTTTATCTTCTTGCATTGCTGCTATTGCTTTCGAAGGGTCTGTTACTCTTAGAATTTATATTGTTCATCACCGGACAGCGAATTTTTTAAAATATTAAACATACCTGGTATATATCGTTTCTGTTAATAACAATTTCTTCACCCATATTTCCATTTACTTCAAGTTGGCGTGTTTTCTTCAGGTATGTAACATTGACAAAGGTTGAATCCTCAAGACCTTCAATGGTGAAAACATATATAATAAAATCCGATTTTGGAAAACTTTACCGTGATATGATACGATATCATTTTAGATATTGAAGTAATCTGATAGCAACATGTTATCTTTATCGTTGTTAGGTGTACTATATTAAATCGTGTATGTTTTTATGATATCATTTAAGAATATCACCAGTGCAATACTTCGAGTGCAAATCTGAAGTTTATTATAGATGTATGAGTATAAAGCATATTACCTTCAATTTTATAAATAAGAAGAACATAAATATCTATATAATGACCAAAGCGATCCTTGTTGAGCAAAATTTACAAGTTTATAGTAAATCCAAAGCTTACCAACAATCATTCCTGTGGAAGTTCCATGATAGTAGTCATATACATGTAGATAGTATTCACGTCCCAGTGTGTCGGTTGGGTATCCTTGAAAGTAATTGGAACCGTGGTCATCCATAACGTATACGGTAACCTCTTCAGAGGCTGAAATAAGTTAAAAGCACATATCTTCGAACATTTCACCCGCTGAGGAAAAATAGTGTCTGATTGAATCTGTTTCAGAGTTGACTTAAAACTCTGTAAAACTAATGTCCGCGTGACAAACAGTTGGATCCAAGCAGTTTGCAAACGTGAGTTGGTTTTCGGATAGCGAAAAAAATTATATCACAAACATTCTAAGAAAAACTTAAAGGCGGAATAGTCGACAAGTTGTTTAAGTGGTAGTCATAGAAGCAGTAGTAGTAACATTTATAGTATAAATGGTTGCAGTAGTAGTAACAATAGTAGTAGTAGTATTAGTAGTAGTAGTAGTAGAAAAAGTAGTAGTAGTAGTAGTAGTAGTGACAGTAGTAAGTAGCAATACGTAGAAATAGAAGTAGTAGTAGTAGTATCAGCAGCAGTATTAGTAGAAGTAGGTAGTTGTAGTAGTATAGTAGCAGTAAAAGTAGAAGGTGTAGCAGTAGTAGTAGTAGTACTTACTGTTTCGTACTGGGTGATAAATTTGTGTTCTGTAACCGACGTTTAGAGTGCTCTTCCTTCGATCTTATGATACTCGGAGAATGATCTCATTTCGACATTGTATGTGTGTTCTAATATCCCGGGTTTGCTTGCATTTGCCTAAAGTTCTTCGTGGAGAACAGTCGTTTCTTATCGGATTATATTGTTTGTTCAGAATACATGATGTTTTACATTGATTATATGTGAGTGTTTTATACTATTTTGGTAAGTAAACTCTTCTGTTGCTGAAGTCTTTTTCAACTGGAATGAACTGTCATTTTCTATGAGCATTATCTTCCTTTCAGTGAATTAGCTGTGAATTATGACCTCTCGCTCTCTGATTTATATTCCGCGTTAACAAGATGGCAGCATTATATATTCAGGAATAACAAATGCATGTTTCGTTGAGGTTTTATGTTTTGATAATAAATTACAGATTAACCTGACGCAGCACAGAGAGAGAGTTAGTTTTAAAGGAGGGACACGCAACGACCCTCGCTGTTACATGTTGTATGATTATGTTTTTGTGCTTGTGATTTTGTTCATGTATTGAGTGTTTGTCTCTGGTTCTTGTGTTTTTGTTTGTGTTTTCTGTGTTCATCTCGTGTGTGAGTGTGTATGTGGTTGTATGTGCGTATGTATGTGTGTGTGTCATGCTGTCTATTGGTGTTTTGGTGGTGGTTGCGTCTTGTATGTGGCTGTGTCTGCTTTACATTACTGTTCATATTTGTAATGCACGATAAGCATATTGTTAAATAGGCTAAGTGCATTACAAATTAATGTATCAATTAACGTTCCAAGGCGGTACTTCAAAGCTTCCCCCTCTTTGTGTCTTAAGCGTGAGTGAATGAGTTGCGTTTTACGGCACCGCGACACTAAATAGGTCATATAGCGCCACTGACGGAATTATGATGAAGCGATGAAATGCAATAAAACAAATCTCGATCAACGAGTATGTAAATCATAGAAATACAATGTATATGAAGATGAAAATGTAAAAAGGAATAGAGAACGAACATAATAGACTGGTAAACATATTTGCATTTTAGATTAAAGACCAGTCTCTTTCAACAACTATTAGTAAATAGGAATTAGTAATATGAGAGTGTCCTATGCGACAGCGCGCTAGGACCACCTCATCTCTTCTTATAGCTCTATAATTTAAGAGGGAATCACCAATGGATGGTTTGATGGCATGACGTTTATTGTTTGTATTGCCGTCCAAAGAAACCTTCAATTGGGAATATATATGATGTTAAATCAATGGTTTAAAATCAAAAGTAGTAAAAGTAGTTCAATGTCGTTGGTTATACCTAGAACATGTATGGTAAAATACGGGGATAGCTGTTTTATGCACGCAGCTCAATCTTTGGAAGGCTCTACCGTCAGACATCAGAAACGCCGGCCCAATGGCATCTTTTAAAAAGTATCTAAAACGTTTTTCTTCATCACGTTTTACTAGATCATTACTAGCTCAATTTAGAAAACGTAGCTAGTAATTATTAATTACGATGAATTTGCTTTAGACGCAATGCCGATCCTGTTACTCTCTTATGGTTATCGGGGCATGTTCACCCCAACACTTTGAATCATGACATATATCGTTGAAATATACACTATGTTATACACATGGTATACTGTATAACACTGTCTAGAGCCAAAAACGGTCGCCCCAAAAATCAAGTATACTTAACGCACATAATGTCAATCGACGCTCATCCTACAGAACTACTGCAAAATATTGGTTTAGGAATATTCTGTCTGTTATCAAATAGACACTGTAAATACTTCATGAATGTGCCATATTGGACTGGTTTTGGGATCTTGATGGTATAGATAGCGCTGAACCTCTTTGAAATCATCCAGATTGTTGTTCGGGGCAGCAATGTGCGTCTCATTTAGTGTAAATTGATCTACTATTACGAAACTCCTTTGCCAGTTTTGCATATAGGGTGTATAAATTGGTTGTTTGTTTGTAATATTGGTATTGCATTGGATAGTTTATATGCATAAGCTACTAAACTGGCCTGCTCTGTATACCCATTGCCATACATATGTAAGGACATATTTTATGTGTAGTGTTGAATGCCATTGATAAGCACAAACCACGTGGTTCTGGGTCGTAACTATATAACGTACTGACACTGTACAGAAAAAGGAGTAAGGAGGCCAAACTCCATAAAGACACAACCACCACAAAAAATATCGATAGATAGCATGTCACACACACACAACTACATACCCAAAACACACATACACGAGATGAACACAGAAAACCTTAACATACACAAAAGTACTAGAGACAAACATTCTATATACGAACAAAATCACAAGTACAAAGACACAAGACAAACAAAAGTAAGGTTGACTAAGAGAGTGCCGCCTTGGAACGGTTAGTGGCAAAATCACTAATGGAGGTTTAAACCAGTTTACGGATATCCTAACCTCACACTTATCCCTAAGTCACCCTAGCTTAACAAATAGTGTAAATAAAGATATCCCCGCCGTACTTTCGCACAAAACAGAAGACGGTCAACATATGACAATATGTAAAACATGACATAACAACTGTGAAAAATCCGTCAAATGTGTACTCAATGACTTGCTGAAGTCAGTAACTTCAGGGAAGCCGTTAAGGACACGACAGGGAAAAGATAATACATTTAATGTTACATTTATTTTAAGTTTTGGTGATATGAGTAAACTGACACAATATAGTCACAGTAGGCGTATATTTCTCCTGATATAAGGCCACGTAAACTAACGGAAAAAAATAAATGTAAAAGTCCTTTTAATTAGTAAACGCTTACCTGTTATGGTATGCTACCCTCTTCCCCAACATAACACTACTGTAAAACAGGTTATATTCGCGTCATGATAATTTCGCGTAAATGTGAGTTTGTATTAATTTCACAAACACATAGAGTCAAACCTGTTTCAAAAGTCCGTAATTGTACAAAATCAACCAGATGTTATCTACGACAAATTACCGCTTGTCGTACATGTATACATGTATGTATAAAACAGTTACTTCCCCGTTCACGGTGATCAATGAAGAAGAGAAACATTCTTCAATTTTCCGGTCTGTATTTTTTATTTAAACACTGTTTTGTTTAATAAAAAAACTATATATGGAAGCAATACACTTCATCCAACATTTGTGTTGAACGAAGAATTTTATTAATGCAGGAAACACATTTACGACGACGTGATAAATCTGATTATATTCCGGATATACCGATTTCGGACGTTACTCCATTTTATACTTGTTAATGATTTATTAGCGAAAATATTGAATTCGTGGGGCAACACATTCGGGAATTTAAGCGCGAAATATATATTGTCGCTAATAAAACCTGTTTTACAATATCCTAGAAAATTTCTGGTGGTGTCCCGCGGTGTCGTCCGCAACATCACGGACCCCACCAGACATCGTCAGGTGCGCGTAGAGTAACTCCCCTTCTCTTCCACTAAAGAGAAGTGGGGAGGGAGATGGGACTCTCCCCATAACAGGTAAATATTTACTAATGAAAAGGAATTTCACATTTAAAACTTTATTTTAATAGCATAAATACGATACCTGTTGTGGTATGCTGCCATTGTAGCTATGATGGGAAGGTATTCATCCCAAATAACGTGACGACATCAATACTCAATAATGTTACTGTCGTTGCGAAGCCAATTGAGAAGTGTTAGTATTGTTAGAAATAACAGATTCAGAACTACCTAGGGACCAAGAAGATATAAGTTACCAAACTTCTCAAATAGAAAGAGGAAAACGTTGTGGGATTCCTGCAGAAAGTAGCTTTAATAATATATTCCAAGGGTGTGTGATTAACGAAAGCCCAGGCAGTAGACAAAGCCCTCGATTAATGAGCTTTAACCTGATGTAAAGGCATGTCCCTGTCAGATAGGGAACCATATGCCTTCCGAACAGTTGACGCAATCCACCGAGAAATGGTGGCGGCGGATATGCCCCCCTTTCAAAGGAAAAAAAAGCAGCATTTTACGCAAAGAACGAAGAGGCTTAGCCCTTTAAAGGTAGAAGCGCAATGTTCAGACAGGGCAGAGCAAGCGATCTTCTTCCTCTTTTCCAGAGAGTGAGACAAACAGGGAATCGAAATAGGAGAAGGAGCGACATACGGGAGCTGGTTCGTAGCCGAAACCCCCAACTGATACAGGAGAGAAACTGAGTCATCCGAAGCATTAAAGCGAATGTGGCCCTCCTCAACTGACAAGGCATGCATTTCATTTTACGCCTAGCCGAAGCTAACGTTAAAAGGAAAACAGTCTTCCAAGTTTAAAACTTGAGACAATCCTGACCTAAAGGCTCATATATGATCTTGGTAAGAGACCAAAGAACACAGGAAATATTCCATTTGGGAGTAAGAGAAGGAGAACCCGGTTTCTCAAGCTCAAAAGCTCGAATCAATTTCGAAATAGAAGTGTCAGCACAAACAGCTGCTTCCTTTCTAAATGAAAGGGTATGGGAGATCATAGATCTATAACCCTTAATAGTGCTGACATCAAGATTTTTCTCGTCAAACAAATAGATAAGAAAATCTGCTATTCTTCTAGGAGAGGTATCGAGAGGATCGATCTACCTTGGAAGACACCAATCTGAAAATACATTCCACTTGGTGTCATAGACAGCCCGTGTGAAAGCTCTCCTTGCTGAAGCGATGATAACGAAAGCCCATGAAGAAAAACGTTTCTTTCGGAGGGCTTTGCCTGATAATGGTCAGACGTTAAGACGAAACACGTCCGAAGAGGTGTTCTCTGGGACAGCAGGTCTGGGCACAAAGGAAGTGCTCTGGGATAGTCCCTGAGTAATTCCAGAATGTCGCTGAACCAAGCTCGCTGTGCCCACCCCATGGTGATTCCCCATGCCTCTAGGAGAATCTGGCATCTCGATGACCGGAATTTTCTCAATATTTACGGAATCAGATTGAATCGGGACACGCGCACCTCACCAGTCTGTTCCAATCCAGATTCAGAGCGTCTAGGACCCAGGCAGCTGGGTCAAGAACGGGACTGACATACGAATGAATGAATGGTGTTTTACGGCCCCTTGACACTGATTGTCATTTAGAGTCGAATGAATTGTAAATAAAACAAGATATGTTTTTAAAACAAGTATACCCCAAACCCCCTGACCTTTGATCTAGTGACCTCAATTATAGAGGTCATCTAGTGATCATGACTGATAACCACGGCGACATTTCACAATGTATGATTATGGTGACCTTGACATTTGACCTAGTGACATCAACAACTATAGGAGTCATATAGTGGTCACGACCAATCACCACAGCAAGTTTGAAGATCCCGAACCAAATAATTGAGTAGATATTAATCGGAAACCATTTCATCCATAAGGTCATGGTTACCTTGACCTTTGACCTAGTGACCTAAACACAATAGGGACCATCTAGTGGTCATGACCAACCACCACAGCAAGTTTGAGTCAAACCCTTGAGCAGTAATTGATAGGAACTATTTCACCAGTTAATGTCATGTTACCTTTCACCTAGTGACCTAAAAAACAACAGGGCTCATCTAGTTGTCATGACCAGCCACCTAAGCAAGTTTGAAGATCCTAAGCCAAACCCTTGAGCAGTTATTGATCAAAAGTCATTTTACCAGTTAAGGTCATGGTGACCTTGACGTTTGACCTAGTGACCTCAAAACAATAGGGGTCATCTATTTGTCATGACCAACCATCACAGCAAGTTTGAACATTCTATGCCTAGTCGTTTATTAGTTATCGATCCGAAACCTTGTCTAATAAAAACAATATGTAAAGGGAAATCATTAAAAATGGTATGGACTTGATGATTGATAATTCCTCTCATTATGCGCTTTTCACACCACATTTTTCAAGAAGAAAATGATAACAGCTAATAACTCAAATATATTGACACCAGAGTTATGGCACCCGTGCATGACACTTCCTTTCATCATGCTCTTTTCATAAATGAAATGTCATTCCAATAGCATCAGTCGAACAGGAGTTATTGATCGGACAAAACTGTAACAAAGGGCAATAACTCTAAAAGTATTGAATCCAGAGTTATGGCCCTTGTTCATGACGCTTTCTCTCATCATGCTCTTTCCATGTATGCAGTTTCAATACAATGGAAAGAGCCATGTAGGAGTTATCATCCGGACAAGAAAGCGTTAAACAAATGAACCAGGGACAATAACTCTAAATTTATTGAAGCCAGAGTTAAGGACCTTATGCATGACATTTTCTTATATCATGATCTTTCCATGTATGAAGTTTCACTCCAATGGCATGTGCCATATAGGAGTTACCATCCTGACAAAAATTGTGTTTTTACAAAGGGCAATAACTCCCAATATTTGTGAAACAAGAGTTGTGGACCTTAAGCATGACAGTTTCTCTTACCATGATAGTTCCATGTATGAAATTTCAATCTAATGGCATGAACCATATAGGAGTTATCGTCCTGACAAAAAATTGTGATTTTTTACAAGGGCAATAACTCCATTATTAGTAAAGCCAAAGTTATGGACCTTGTGTATGACACTTCCTCTTGTCATGATCTTTCCATATATGAAGTTTCAATCCAATGGCATGAGTCATATAGGAGTTATCGTCCGGACAAAAAAGTGTGAATGTTTTTACAAGGAGCAATAACTCCTATATTAGTGAAGCCAGAGTTATAGACCTTGTGGATTACACTTCCTCTGATTTTGCTCTTTCCATATATGAAGTTTCCATCAACTGGTATCAGGCATATTGAAGTTATCGTCCGGACAAAAAGTGTGACGGATAGACGGACAGACAGACAGACGGACAGTTAGACATACAACTCTCACGAAAACGATGATTCCCCCATATAAATATGGGGGAGACATAATAAGGACAAAAAATAATCAACATTCTAAATATATACATTTTAAAGTTTAGAATATATATTAATGGCTTTTAAAATATCTAATACGTTTGGTATTTCTACCAGTTCAAACAGTTCCCTCAGGGAATCTGCTTGAAAGAAGCTATTTCTGATTAAGTGTAATTCAGCACATTCAATGGGAATGTGCTGAATAGTATAAGGCTCAAAACAGAATAAACATTCAGGTTGAACTTTACCTTTAAGTAAAATGAACGAGTTAAAAAAGAATGTCCAATTCTTATTCAGGCCAATACGACCTCATCACATCGAATCGGCAGGCATGAATGAAAATATTCACATAAAAAAGGTTTAACAACGTGGAGCTTGTTTTTAGTTTCCTCATTCCAAGACTCCTGCCATTTATGTAGAATAGGTCTAGTAAGCTGTGGTTTGAAATCCGAATACGGAATTTTCATATCAGATTCAGGCAATTCAAGGGCAGACTTCGCAGTAATGTCCACCCTCTCGTTTCCCTGTATTCCACAATGACTAGGTCTCCAACAAAATATTACATCTTTTGAATTAGACATTTCATGGTATTGTAAAACAAGTTTTCAATACGAACATTTTTTGTAGAACATTTACTCAAAGATTGTAAAACAGCAAGAGAATTCGAAAAGAGTATATGTTTACTTTATGATTTTCCAACAATATCATCAAAAGCTAAGTCAATAGCTTTGATGTCTGCTGAAAAAATGGAGGCATTATCGGGAAGCCGAAACATTGTTTCTGTGTCATCAGCCACGAAGGCAGCTGCGACCATCTCATCATCTTTTGAACCATCTGTATAACCTTATTCATAATCTTCAAATCTTAAAAGTATTTCATTTAAAAAAGAACTGAATATTCAAGCGGGCTTGTTTCAGACTTCTTCTGTCGTGTTAGTTCAAAAATAACTTTTGCTAATTTAAGAGTCCAAGGTGGTATAGATTCAACTTTAATCTTTTCAACTTAAGATAAATCCATATCACTACCTTGAAAACAGTTTTCATACGTATTCCAAAAGATGGAATAACTTTTTCCTTGGATTCAAATAAACGTTGATATTTAGGTCTTAACATTTGTATGAGCGGAATTGGATGGATTTGAAACCAATTTAGAGGTATACTGTATGGATAGATTTTCACGACGAGAGTAAAGTAATGGCTCATTCGCCTCAACATATAAACCTTTGGATCAAGCATCTGCAAGTATGATTTTCTTGCAGAGTCATATACAACACATACATAATCCAGTTTGGACCTCACTAAACTTCTGTACAATTTGTGTATTACATTGCGATTTGCATTCCATTCGGTATGTGCAAGAACGCGAAGCAATTTCAGGGTTTTCTGGCATTTAGCCTTCAAATATTTAACATGAGGTATAAAGAAATTTTTTTGTCGAAAATGACAAATGAAATTTTGCCTGGTCTACAATAGGAATGGGATCACCATTCAAGTGTAACTCAGGATCATTGTGGAATTTTCTCATTTGACAGAAATGTACACAATTTGTTTTAGACTTTGAAAATCTAAAACCGATTTCAGTAGTTCATTTTTTAGCTTTATCAATATAATGTTGAAGTTGACGTTCAACAGTACGCATGTGTTTAAAAAGTCATCAACATACAATGAACAGTCCGTGTCATTAGTTATAGATTTAACAATATTATTAATTTTAACATTAAATAGAGTGACTGACAACATACTTACTTTCAGAACACCCATTTCCTGGTTCTGCATACCAGAAAGGGTAGTTCCAACGCGGACTTGAAATTCCATATCATTTAAAAAGGTTTCATAAAAAACTGGAAGTCGACCTTTAAGTCCAAATTCATGAAGGTATTTCATTACACTATACTTGTATCGTAAGCTTTCTCAAGATTAAAGAAGATAGCAACTTAGTGCTCCTTCTTGATATAGATTCACTCACGAATAAATGTCTCCAGCCTAACTAAATGATCATTTGTACTTCTTTGGCTACTGAATCCCATTTTGTGGACTCTTTGCACGCTAAGTAATGTTGCGTCTAAAAAATTAATAACTGTTGCAGAATCTTCAAGGATACACATTCGGGTCCCGATAAAACTCCTAGTAATTTGGTGTCTAACCTGGATCAAATCTGTTATCATAGCTTTGATTTACAACTAGCATCCAAAGAGTTAATATAAGGTTATCTTAAGTGATGCACAAAGAAATGAAATACATATATGTATACCATTTGACCCTGATTCAGGTGGATGTATACACGCGCTATTAAAACCACAGGTGCAGGGCGCGTGGCAGTTTCATTTATAAATACTACTAATAAACATCTTGAAATACGTTTATAAATCATACTCTGACAGAAAAACAGTTTTCATTTGTTTTTCCGTATAGTAAAATGTTATGTAAAGCTTTACATAGTATTAGATACTACACTAAAGAGACCTATCACGCGCCTGGAATCTATGATTAAAACCACATATTTATGACGTCATTTACCCACGCTGTCAGTACTATCAATAAGAGGAAATATTTCAGCTCAGATGTATTAGTTTAAATAAAATGCCCTCTGCTTTAAATTTGAAAAATGCAGTTAGAGTGTAACTTTATTTAACCTGATGAGAAGTAGAGCTGGTCGACGTTTCATTTGGATCAAAACTGTATGCACAATGTCTATAAAAGACGAATGGAATGGAATGAATGAAATGCCTGGGAGTAACTCAATTAATCTGTCGTGAAAAAATATTCCAAACAAAACATAATAACACATTATGAAGGTTAAGCTTAATATCTGATTTCATTTTAAATTACAGATGCAACTCACTGATCTGAATCTGCACCACAGTGAGTCATGTTTTTTCTGGAAAAGATATTCAGAGTTGAGAATAAAAAAAAATTGAATGATCTATCATTTCCGATATTGCAGACATTATTATTTTTTTATTTTTATACCACATTTATAAAGCGCTCTTTTCACACAGGATAATTATGTACGTTTAAAAGCGATTCACATAGATGAAATCAATAATCTGAGCGAACCGCATTATTATCTATCAGACAATGAAAGTTTTACTATAGATATACAATATATATAAAATCACTAGCCGGAAGGAACCGCATGAGTATCTATCCGGTCAATGAAAGATATACAAAAGATATGCAATAAATATGAAATTATAAACCGGAAGCAACCGCATGATCGTTCATCCAGTCAATGAAAGATATGCAATAGATATGCAACTAAAATTAAATAACTAACCGGTAGGAACCACATGATTATCTACCCAGTCAATGAATTATATGCAATAGATATACAATAAATATAAAATCATTAACTGGTAGGAATCACATGATTATCTACCTGGTCAATAAAAAATATATGTAAAATATATACAATAAATATAAAATCACCAACTGGTAAGAACCACATGATAATCTATCCAGTCAATGAAATATATGCAATAGATATACAATCAATAAGATATGCAATAAGTACGAAATCACTAACCGGTAGGAATCACATGATTATCTATCTGGTCAATGAGCCATCCAGATGAATAATGAAAAACTGTTTACATATGTTTTCAATGGAAAGAAAGTTACGCTAGAAACAGGCGAAGAGTAAAAAAAAACAAGAAAAGTATGAACAGTAATAACTTATATACAATGGATCGTTAACTATAGTACAGAGACAGTATTCCAAATCGTACAAAGATAATATTCAATTGCAGAATAATGCATCTGCTAGATTGAATCTGATTCAAGTTCGAAGAAATATGCGTGTCAGACAGTTTGAACTCAAGTCAGAGGCAAACGTATACATGCATCTTAACTAGGTTAAAACCGGATACATGCATATAAATAACCCTTGCAGCGATGACTTTTCAAATGGACTATTCAAAAATTCAAATAGGTTAAGCTTATGGTTGATATTAAGGGGTTTCTGAAAAGAAGGAGCATCATAAATGAAGGAGCATCATAAACTGAAACTCGATCAATTGACAATAAATGAGACACATAATGCTGTCCCGAGCCACAATCCGGGTGGTTTCAATGAAATTGGGCTATCCCTACCATCAAGATCCACCACCCAGCACAGTTTTAAATCGTAAAAATATTGTATAGTACTGTTCCAGACGATAAATAGTAGAATGATAGCAATTATATTATTATAATGTTTGCTTTCTATGTTGTAATTATATAACTAAGTACATTTGAGGTTTCCAAACATTCAGTCTAACATCTTTAAAATTATTCGACATATCTTTGTGTAGAATATTACTGAGATTTTATCCATCTTGTAAAGTGTGTCGTAAAACTAGCAACAGTCTTTATACATCGTATTGACTATTGAGTTTGGTATTCTATTCCATATGGAAGGTCCTGAATAAGATATGCTTTCTTTGAATTGTTCTAATTTTGGTCGTGGAGTCTTGTAATTGACATGACACGATGATCTTAAACTAGTGTTTCGTTTATTCTCTCTTTTAAACTTTTCAGAAGTGTAACCTGGTAACAAGCCTGTTGATATTTTATACATAAATTTGGCTTTATGTAAGATAATTATTTCATGCAGGTTAATACAGAGCATTTCTTCCATTGCATTGGAAACAGTTGTAATATTTTTCCCTGACCAAATATTATTTTACAAGCTCTTTTATTTTAGAATACACAGTTTATAGATATTAGTAGAGCTAGTGCCACTCCAAATGATATTACAGAAGTCTAAATGTGGTTGGATATAGGCTTAATAGAAAACAATTCTGGCATAAATAGGAAGATAAAATTTGATCCGAGATAACAACCAAAGATTGGTTAATATTTTCCTTTTTACTTTAAAAACATGGTTATCCCATTTCAGATTTTCATTGATATATATTCCTAATAATTGTTCACCTTTTCATGCATTGAGCAAATATTTTTAAACGTAAGAGAGAAAGCCTATGGGGATTTGTTATCATTTCAAGGTTTTTCCAGTTTATTTTTCTTGAGCAAAATATTGGGTAGTGGTCGCTTAAGCCAGGTTTCGGAACTGACGTTGAAATGATGTTATGGGGATTGTCAGAGTGTAGGTGGTCAATAAATGTTTAAGATAGACTACACACTCGGGTAGAGTCATTGATCAGTTGCGTTAGACCAAGAGATGAGGTGTAATTCAACCATTCCTGTTTTATTCGATTGTTATTCAAATCTTATTAAAATCTCCTAATACCACACTCTCCTCATCTTCAACTTGAACATGTTCTATATTAGTTTCAAAAAGATATTGCCATGAAGATCTAGCTTCAGGGTGCCTATATATTATGCAAAGTAAAATGAGTTTGAATTAGGCTGTTTGATTTCGATCATCATACTTTCAAATGCAGGACTTCTAAATCTAATACAATGTAAGTTATCTCTAATATATAATTATATCCCTCCACCTCTATTTTCTGTTCGATCTTTGCGAAAAGGAAGCTGATATTACTGATAAAGAAGCTTTGTATGGGGTGAATTTCATTCAGTTTTGTTTCGCTACCCCCAAATATGTTGATGTTATTCGACGACAAAAGAATATCCAGATCATGTTATTCCATCCCCACCCTAAAACCCTGAATATTTAAATGTCCAATAATTAAACAATTTCCAGGTAGTCCTAAATTCTGTATTGTAGGATTAAAATCATTACCGTCATTATAAGAGTTGCTGTTAGTATCTTGGCATAAACAAGATATGAATCTACATTTGAACACAACTGTTGAGAGCTAGAGCTAAATCGCAATTATTAAATGGCATCATTGCCGTGTCCATAGTCAAATGACAAATAATGTTCCTGTTTATGACCAATATTTCCACAGGACCAACATGTAACAGCTGAACGGTGTCTGCACTTAGAAGTTTCATGGTTACTTTCACCGCATTTGAAACATTTGCGGGCTGATTGACCAAGAGTTATGACATTCCTTTTGAAACGATTACACTGTCTTAGTTTCCTCGCCTCCTGTAAAGAGACAGCTTTATCAAAGCTGTGAACAATGCTAGTTATGTATTTTTAGGCATGTTTGAAATGCGTCGAACTACATAAAAACCGAGCCTGCAATTGTCCCTTTCCGCATTGCTGCTTTTGCTTCCGAAGGATTTCGCACATTCAGAATATATTTAAAATTATCGATTATGCTGTGAAAATATAAACATAATTTAGTTTAAATAGTGATAAAAACCTTTAAATGAACACGCTTAGTATTGGGTCCCTTTCCATGACCAAGTTTAACTACTGCTCTGTGATCTGAAAATGCTTTGATCCAATCAAATACTAAGAGTAATAAAAGTCCACAATTTTTAAGTACTCATACATGTATAGTGCGTCCGTGCGGTCTTGTCCGGGCTCTCAGAAATCAATGTATGAATCGTGAAATTACTAGGCATAAATGTTCTTCTAGCATGTACGGCGTGTCACGTGCAAAAAGCAGGTCAGTAGCTGAAAGTTCAATGTCATACTTGGGGGTCAAAGGTAAAAAAATGTACATTTTCGCTTGTCCGGGCTCTAACTCAGAACTCCATGGATGGATTGTAAAATGACTAGATATAAATGCTTATCTTGAAGATACGGTGTGTAGCGCGAAAATACCAATACTGAAGGTCAACCTGATACTTAGAGGTGAAAGTTAAAAAACATATAATGTTTTGATTATCCGGTCTCTAACTCTATGGATGGATTTTGAAATGACATTGGTGAATGAACTCGACTATTTACAAGATAAAGATCTGCTCTGTCTAACGTTTGCGTGTACCATTAGTGAATGGCCATCGGCTCGACAAGTGGCTCATGGGCATTCTAGTTGTTGCATGTAGACCACCATTTAGACAAATATATTTTTTGAAAAAATGTTAAAATTACAGCAATAAGTTTTTGTGTATTTGTCTCAAAGTGAGTATGTGACAAGGATATCTGTTATTATTGGAAGATAATTCCAACGCTATATTCTGAATAACATTGTTTTCTGAATGCAAGTACAAATGTGAGGTATGCATATAACACCAAATACAAAGCATACAACCACCCGAACAGCACCACAATAAGAACACACAGCAAATGTACATAACTATCACAAAGAGGCCCACACAGACAAAACAAACAAACAATAGGGGGAAGATTGAAGTACCGCTTTGGATCGGTCAGTGACATAAGTCACTGGAGGTTTAAGCCGGTTATGGGACGCCTAACCTCACACTCATTCCATCCCCACCCTAAAAGCTAAGTGTAAATAAACGTATCCCATCTCCGACTTTATTTCAAAGATGATTACAATGATGGTAATTATTTTGTTCAAACAGATACAAACGTAAAGTACCGATTTACCAGTATTACCTTTGACGTGTACAGCCTTTGGTTCTACCAAACCAGTTCCGTTTGCCCTCAGTTTGTGACTTATAGTGACATTTACCACATTACCACTTGTTACCACAAGTGTTTCATTCAGTCTAGCCTCTGGAAATCCCGGTGCTGTGACCCTCACTACAACGTCGGTTTTCATTGATGTTATGATCATGATAGAGGCGTTCCTTGTAGAAACCTTCAAGAAACCGAAGACAAACTCTTTTCCACGAGTGTCTGGAGCCCCTGTAAAGTATTGTCATCAAATACGACATTAGGGTTGATTAGGAACTAAGTACCGTTTTTATACGCCCGTTCGAAAAAACGGGACGTATTATGGAATGGCGCTGTGTGTCTGTTCGTCTGTCCATCTGTAACATCTCTAACTCAAGTTTCGCCTGGTGGATCCTTCCCAAATTTAACCACAATGTTTATCTAGACATGTTACAGTAGCGTGCCAAGTCCCGGCTCGTTTATCTAAGGTCAAGGTCGCTTAATTTGCGTTAAGCAAACAATTAACCTCAACTTATGTGGAACAAGTCCACTTATTTACATAACACTTTGTGATAAAGCTTTGAAACTTGGAACACTTGTTTACCTTCACAACTTGCACCTGTAGGCAAGAGTACATAACTCTGTCTAATCTTTTGACCGAATTATGCCTCTTTTTAACTTAGAATCTTTTGTTAAGGTTTTGGTTAAAGTCCACTTATTTACATAACCCTTTCAGATAAAGCTTTTAAACTTGGAGCACTTGTTCACCATCACAAGCTTCACCTGTAGGTAAGAGTACATAACTCTGTCTAATATTTTGACATAATTATGACCCTTTTTAGCTTGGAGTTTTGGTTAAGGTTTTGGTTAAGCGTTTAAACTTGAAACATTTGTTCACCATTAGAAGCTTCATCTGTAGACAAGAGTAAATACAATGTAACTCTGTCAAGCATTTAGACACAATATTTATGGAACTTTTTAATTTAGAATTTTTGGTTAAGGTTTTTTGTTAAAGTATGCCTATTTACAACCTTGAAAATTGGTCGCAAAATTGGGCTTACAATTTGAGTTCAGCAAATACGTTAACCCCAGTTTATGTTGAACAAGAACTCGACGAGCGTATATTGTGCCCACTGGCACTCTTGTTTAGGCTAGAATGACTACATTTTCTTGTTGATTGTCTTTGCAAATTTCTTCTACACGGTATTTCACATCCTGAATTTTATGGTGATGTAATTTACAAACTTCGCAAACTTATTGGACATACACATTTTCTCACTTTTTCATTAAATATGTTAAAAATTCATGAAAAAGGGATATGATCCTGTAGTACTACAACATACTGCATGTTTGGTTGTCAACCCGTTTCCAGTTGGTACTCACACTGGCCTCTTTGCATGTATGCCGACAAGAAAGGTTTAGTGAAGGCGACCTCTTAAATCAAGAAACGGAAGGAGAACGTCGGATATCTGTACTATTTCGTTTTTGTCGTACCCTTTATTACTTTTCTACAGTTTATTTAGTACACTAGCAATAGGTGGATACAGTTTGTTCACTTAAATATTTTCGTTATACATGCACTTTACCACTGTTTGTCTTTTAGGATGGGGATGGAATAAGTGTGAGGTTGGGCGCCCATAAAGAATCCGGGTCAAGTCGGCCTCGGGTCAACTCGGCCTGGGTCAAGTCGGCCGGGTCAACTCGGCCTGTTTTGGGGTGGGTCAACTCGGCCCGTCACAGTCGGGTCAACCCGACCGTCAATTAAAGTTATAAACTGCAGCAAGAATTGAAGATCCTGATCGGTGGGCTCCTTGAAGAATTCATACAAAGTTTACACATCTTTTTGACAGTAATAACCCATTAAATTTAGCGGACGAGAACAAAGGTGATAAGTATGTTGCACGAGATTAACGAATAAAACAGTTGACATTTAGTAATCAGATTAATTAGATCAAACTGATAAGTCAAAACAAATAGGTGCGAAAATTAACGGTATCAGTATTTTTTAAGTGAAATAAAATATAATTAGATGGTTTATCTCTTTCATTGATTGTCTGTAATTAAGAACAATTTATGGGAGTGGATGAATGTAATAAAATGTTATTTTGGATCCACTTGTGAGACCGGGTTACTAGGAATTTCATCGGGATCCAAACTGTTTGCAAAGATATCATCATATTTGGGTATCGTTTTTGGCATTGTATTTGTATGGTGCATCTATAAAGTGCTTCCTTTTTCTGATTATTGTTGTTTAATAATATTGCTTAGTCCTGAGAATGAAGTGGATGGAACTGGTCATGGTACGCATCCTTATCTGTTACTCAGAATTATTTTCCTTATATGTTCATTGGTACCTGAAGTGGGTCTATCGGGTATCTCTAGGAAACAAAATATTACAGTAATTCAAAATAAAAAATATACCATAAAAATGTAATTCTGAAATAATATTTGCGGGCCGACTTGACCCAGGCCGAGTTGACCCGGCCGACTTGACCCGAGGCCGACTTGACTCAGGGGCCGAGTTTACCCGAGGCCGAGTTGACCCGGGACCCCCATAAACCGGTTTAACCCCCCAGTCACTTTTGTCACTGGCCGTTCCAAGGCGGTCCTTCCATGTTCAACCCAATGTATGTTTGTTTTGTCTTTGTGCGTATCTTGATGTTTTTATAGTTATATACATTTGCTGTTTCCTTGTGTGGCTGTTCGGGCGACTGTTTGTTCTGTAAGTGGTGTTTCCTGCATGACTCATTTTAGTACTTTTCTATTAAGTCCATAGACGAGAAGAGGCTGATAAAATTTGTATGCGTACAGATCTGCTAATTATTACTGCATATCTTATAAAGGCAACACACAGCATGTTCTTATAAAAGGCATTTTCTGAAACTTCAATTAATATATCGCGGGGTAAAGCCTCCCCTAGATCCTTTTCACCAACAGATATCCTATGGCCTATATATCATATGTTGATCCATATATATTCGTTCCATCAATATATACAAATACGTATTATCATTGTCAATCACTCTAGATCCTCCTCTGGTCATTTTTTTATTTATTAAATATTATTTTAGCGCCACTGTAATAACATACGCACTTTTTCATTATATTGAGTGAATGATTGACGCCTTGTTACGTCTCTCTCAGAGAAAGTGTTCTAAAGAGCACCTTGCACTACTTACATGCACAGCCCCTTTTATTAGCCCTGGGAAGGTTTGACCCGCGATAACTATAAAAATTGTTCATGCTTTAAATAAAACTTCAAGGTATTTAGACGATATTTGAATCTAGATAATCCTTATTTTGAACTATGATTTGCCCAAAAGAACTGTCTTTAACCCTTTCCCTGTTCTATGTTTATTCCAAAGTTCAATACCTACTGAATATTCATGAACAAATTAGTAATAATGGAAAATGGAATGCGAAATATTGTAGCCATTTTAGAAAGTAAAGGAACAGATCTATCAAATATCAATAGCAAACAGAGTAGACCTTAATCAAACGGCTCCTCTAGGAGCCGTCTGATCTGGGTCTACCCTGTTTGCAAATGCGTGAAAGCACGTTTATATGAGGGAAAGGTTTAAACAAAGCGAATCAATCTGACATTATAGCTTCATTTTTAGATTTGAATCTTTCAATTACAAGTGGTAAAGTTTTGTCTCAAATATACGATAAAAGAGAAGATTTTAATTTTAAAATTGTTAATTATCCTTTTCTATATGGAGAACCAGACTTTTATACGGATGTTATCTACAAACGTAAAAAATCGGGGTCATATCCATTTTCATGATTTGTTTATAAAACGCATAAAAACATTTAAGAAGAAGGTTACAGATATCACAAACTTCGGAAAACCTTTTCTAAATTTTATTATCGAAATTTACCTCTCATTAGTAAATATAATTGCAATCTACGGACGTTACTGCGACAAGGCATTTCTCAACCAGAATTTTATGGGGATGTTATCTACAAACTTAGGAAAATTCGGGGTCATATCCATTTTCATGATTTGTTTATAAAACGCATTAAAAAATTTAAAAAGAAAGGTTATGATCCTATTATATTGCAACGCACTGCATGTTTGGTTATCGACCCTTTTACAGTCGGTAGTTACACTTCCCTCTTTGCTTGTGCGATGACAGGCCGAGGGTAGTACTCTTTGGTGGTATACTTTAACTCAGTAACGAGATGAGTTTGCCAGACTCATGTTTTACTTTTTCCCTATCGTGCCCGTAACGGCTTATCTGCTGTTGCTCAGACTTCAGCGAAGTCATTGAGTACATATTAAACGTTTTTTTTTTACAGTTTTTATGCTATGTTTTACATATTGTCATGTGTTTACCGTCTTTTATGTTGGAAAGTACGGCCGGTATACCTTTATTTACACTATTTGTTAAGCTAGCGTAACTTCGAGATAAGTGTGAGGTTAGGGCATCCGTAAACCGGTTAAAGCCCCAGTATTGATTTTGCTACTGAATCGATACTCTCATTGTCACCCTTACATTTGGTTGTCTTGTGTCTTTGTTATTGTGCTGTGCTGTGCTCTGTGTGTGTGTGTGTGTATGTGTGCGTGCGTGCGTGCGTGCGTGCGTGTGTGACATGCTGTCTATCGATGTTTTGGTGGTTGCGTCTTGTATGTGGCTTTGTCTACTTGATTGCACTTCCTTTTCATTTGTTTAAACTGATTAACTAGGGTGACTTTGAGACAAGTGTAAGGTTAGGTAAGTTTAACATCAGCATGTTCTCCTCGACACCATTTGTTACACCATTTGTTGTACAATTCTCGAATAGTTTCTGCGATATGAGTGCGACAAGCGACAGAATCTAATAAGGGAAGGTTGTTTATATTTAGGTCTTTTAATCAGGATGGTCCAGAGACGTCTATCTTTAATGATATAAAAATTACCAGTAATGACATGACCAACTAGTGTAAAGCATAATGTTGAATTGGGTATTAATATTTAAATTACCAACTGGTTAGAAATTACCAATAATGGCATGGCCGACTGGTTTAGAGCAAAACTGGAAGTGCTACAGTCTCAGGAAGTTAAATAGGGGTATTAACATCAATGTTTAGGTCGGAGACAATTTGATTGTAATGAAAATAACGTTCCTAATAGGTTTATTATATTTATAACAGATATTTTACAGTTTATGACACATGTTGCAATAGTATCGATAGCAAATTTTATCACGAAATATACAATGAATATCATTAAAATCTATAGCTTTATTTACGAATAGAAGTTTCAGAAAATACACTTTATGTGCAGATTCTTTATAAATGTGAGGCGTACATCAATACTAAACTAACTAACTATAATAAGACCGCCAACGCGTTAACATTATGCTACCTCTACGGGACGCAAAGTAATGTTAAACATGAAATGACTGTAAGAAGATGGACATCTTTATTCTCATAGCACAACGGTATTAAAGTTATGAACATGAAATGACTACTGCGACGGAATAAGCTAACATTATTTTATCCCTTGAAGGAGCCCAACAATATTAAACATTAAGAGCATTATACATGATTTGACTATAATAGAAGGGATAAAGCACGGAGACCACAAAAATATGAAGCATTTAAGAGTATTGCACATGAACTGTCTATATTGTGAATGAAAAAACAATAAAACTATGCTATCCCCATGGGCAGCACATAGATATTAAGCGTTTATCGTGCAAATCACGACTAAACTCGCAATTGCATACAGATCAGATCGATCCAGATGAGAGGTGGAATAACTGGAGAACTTATCAAGAAGAGATCAACATTGATACAGATCCAAGTTGGAGCAGATACTGTTATTTGCGGGTAAGAGTTAAAAATGAAATGAATATTCTAAGAGTATAATGAATGATTACATTACATATCTGGGAAATGTAAGAGTTATATATCAATCTTCATTGAGTCTATGGTTACAAGACAGCAAATCATCTGGTCTTGGTTCTTGATTACGACACTAATCAAATGTGACAAGTTAGTATGTTTCATTAGGATACAAATTGTTTGACACTTATTTGAAACGTACAATATTGTTTTTCTCTGAAATACAAAATGAGGAAATTTGAGCGGGTGAAAAATATTCGATCAAACGTTAGTATCCATATACGATACCGACTTATTCATCCTAATCTGTTCTGAAAACTGCTTGTACTTGTGGCGCACATCGATACTCATAATTGTAACATGCCCATTAGCCATGTTGTACGATAACAATCTTTTGAATTTTACAAAATGTGTACAACCGGACCAGCTGTAGAGTTTTACAAGTCAGGATCCATGCTTATAAAGCTTTTTAGTTGAGTCTGAGTTCGTTCTCAAGCTTGTGATTGGTAAAATCTGAGTTCTCAAGCTTTTGATTGGTCAGATTTAAGCCATAGGCTCAAATCTGACCAATCAAAAACTTGGGAACGAACTCGGACTCAACTGAAAGTTTTAAAGCATGGACCCTGATCATGTTTCTGAACTGTATATCACCCATTAAACCCGACGACTGATCTAGTTCTACACTCTTTGCAATCACATAAAGGGTGATTTACGTGCAGTTGGGCATCAATGCTTCCTTTGCGTTTAACACATTTACCGAAGTATAAACGTAAAAACGACATACCCATTGTTCCACAAAGTAAACTCCAAATTATGACCACCGAAAATGACATAATTGCAAAACTTTGAACTATAGCATGAATGAACAGTAACAAACGTTACATAAAGATCATAAAGACAGACTGTCGGTTGTTCTGATATACAGGAAGAGTAATACGCTCGGTTACTTATGACCTTCAACTTGATGGAAATTTAGTTGTTTACTTCAAAGTTGTAAGCATTTTTAATTCAGTGCTTTGTCATCAAAATAGAACAAAACTTGTACAGGTAGTTGAGGTCCTGGTCAGAAAATATGTTTTTGTTTGTCTGATCTTGATCCATAAAATGATGTCTTTCCCTCATATTGACGACTTTTGACGACTCTGTAGAAGTCACACTGTGAAAACATAGTGGTAAATAGAGCATTTGCTCTATTTACCACAATGGTTTCAAGCTACAAACTTCTAAAGTTTTCCTTTTCTCTAGTTAATGCTCCTTTTCGGTAGATTTATTCAAAGAGGTTGGATCTAAAAATATCCTATGAGGTAATGGGTTAAGCTTATGTTATCGTGAACAGTAAGTACCTGCGTTGAATCCGCGTTAAAATTACGCATTTAGGCAATCATACTTTAACCACATTACATATAGGATCTTACATGAGTGTTCATTATTATTGGAATTATTAAATGAGTCGTTTTAAAGCGATAAAAAACGAGCTTTAGCTTTAAAAAGACGAATTTAATAAATCCAATAATCATGAACACGGATGCAAGATTCTATTTATAGCATAACAAACACAGCCGATTTTACAGCCGATTTTTCAGCAGTAACGGGAATTATTCCTTACAAATAGAAATTATCAATGACATGTGTTATCAGGTTCGCTAAGTGACCGGAACAAATTTTGTCCGCTTTATAGACTTACTGTCATATCAACCAGGATCTAATTTAGATTTCTCTGATATTCAATTTACGTGTGATAGTTTATGATTAAAAACAACTACCGAAAAACGTCAAAATTTTGAGTTACAATTAAAACATACAAACACGTCACATTATGACGTCATTGTACACACAACATGTGTATGTGTAAAGTGAGCCATTTGCTAAAAGTTTAAATGAAGATCCACATACATTTTGCCTACTCGTCACTGTCAATCAGATTCAAAATGCGCCTTCGTTTTGGTGGAATGAGCCCTTCATTAGTGTTGTATACACATAGACATAGAAATTTCGACCGTGTAAAATATCTCGATTCAAATTCAGTGACAAGATTTATTGAAATGGACAGAATATTCGGTAAGCCTTCGAACTGCTGCATAAAACTGTGTTGGAACAGGAGGACGATTTTCGCGATCAGCTGTTTTGTAGTACACCATGTTGGAAATATGTTTGTGCTGTGCTGGATTCAGATGACTGTAGTTATTGATTGACGAGATAAAAGTCTTGCGACGAAAGAAAATTTAAAATTGTGGTGGCAATGTAGAATAGATTGTTCGGGTCAGAGTAGCTGGTGTCTAGGTCTTTTTTGGCATATATTTTGTAGGTATCTACTGGACAGGGATAATGATTTGTGTTATTTTACCGAAATTAAGGCGCAAGTACCAGCATTCCTTTGCCATATATTGTGACTCAATCTTTGAAAGATAGGTCACCGTCCGCCAGTTTGTTTGTTTTGACAGCGCGTGCGTATGAATACAGTTAGGCCGTTCGAATGTTATTCACTAGTGAATATATGCCCGTGAATATCAAAATATATATGATAGCGTTACGTCACGCTGGATCCACGAGTAAGGTTATAAAAAGATTTAACAAACATCGATTGGCTGTAATATGATAGTGAAGTAATATGACAGTGCATTTTTCTTTATTGGTTTACTTTACATGCCAAATCGATCTAATGTTGGCGAATACAGAAACTGATATAATCAAACCCTGAGAGAATTTACAATAAAATTTGAAGTTACGAGGCTGTGTACAGATTCTGTTCAGGTAATTTTGTTCAGCAAGCTAGTAGGTACCGTGTAACCATTTATCTCATGAATATTCATGTAAGAATATTGCTATCATGAATATAAACTGGCTGAGTTTGTACGATGGCATTATGAACGAAGCATGTTCATTGTGGCAGAAACGGAACAATCGTACCTATACAATTTTATAAACCAACATACCAGACTGTGACCATACGACAGTAGCCGACTGAAATCGGTCTACTCTGTACAAAACACGTCAACATGCATCTTTTCTGGCGAAGGATTAATATATGAAATAACCCGCACGCTAAATATTTCTGAAAGCAAAGAAGGAAGTAAATGTTTACGCGCAAACAACCCGAGATATTGATAGACGAAAGTTGTATTAACCCTCATCCCGCTTTCCACACCATGGTTCGAATTTGCTAACCGCCTTGACCAAGATGAAACGCCGAGTAACTCGGCCTCTCATCAGAATCCAAGCTGTTTGACACTCTGTCAGTAAGTCCTCAAAAGCTTTGATCGAATCGGATGTATTCAAAATGTCTTTTTAATTCTTTGTAGTTTTATTACTGCCGCGTAAGGTTTAAGAGAGTGACATTGACCTCTGTTACAATAGTAAGATATATTCAGATCTGGTAAACAGGACGTGTGAAGATATATCCTTCAACTGTGAACAAAATAACCTTTGTGTGTTTGTGTTATTTAGTTTGTAAACAACAAGTAAACATGCAACGAAAACGTGATACATAGTGAATAGTGCAGATACAAACGCGATAACTCCCTGTTCTAAACAATGACAATGCAATGTCAGCTACCAAAGTAGGGAACTCGTCCTACAGTCCTACATGTCCAATAACGTCATCTAGAATGTTCATTAGTCACATTTACAAACATATCTAGTCGGCGTGAAAGTATTGACCTATGACAAATAGCTTGGATCCTGATTAGACTCGCTTAGCACGAACATAGATTACACTTTATTCTATATAAATGTCGTGCAATACCTTTGCAAACAGAGTATACCCAGACCAGTGGGGAACAATCCGGCCCGGGTCTGGCCGGCTTGCTCGTTGAATAATACAGATCTGATTCTACAATGTACACTATTGTTAAATATGAATATGTAAATTTATCATTAGAGAACATTTGCTCATTCATATCCATTAGATAATCATTTCTTAAGTTATTATGCATGCAGTAAAGGGTGACACGTTTCCAATTTTAGTCGTTTCGATTCTTTGCATGCTAAATATTTTTTCTTTTCCTAAAATCGTGTCTACAGCAAACCTTTGTTTACATGTTATCACTGTTGAATCAACTCAACATGTCAAATGGATTACAACAGTTTGCATAAAACATATTACGACTTAGCCATCCGAAAGCACGCAAACGGTTAATTTGCAAACATGCCCTTGTGTAAAAGGGAAGAAGGAACTTAATAGAAGATAAACAACGATAACATGTTGTTTGAAAAGTTTATCTCAGTGGTTTAAGTCTCGCTTCCCAATCGCAATATTAAAATCGAATTGTTGCGGAATAATAATAATAATAATATAAATATAAATATTAACAATTATAATATTAATAAAAGTAATAATAATAATAATAATTATAATAATAAATGAATAAATAAATAAATTATATTTTTTAAATCAAATCAAATCGAAGAAGCTATTGTTTGTAAATTGCAAAAGTAATATCTGGTTCAACTAATTGGTAAATAACGGATGCTTTAGAAGCATTTGGTCACTGTCTTCAGGGCAAGTTCATACGAACTTGAAACAACTTAAGTCTGCTATTGAGAATATTTTAACAATATCCTAGACTTTGTAAGTATTCGTCAGTTAGAGATTAAGAGAAGACGATGTTCTGACAGTAAAAGTCGTTAAAAGTTGGTACCGGAAGCTCCCTTGTCTACGATCAACATTAACGGGGTAGTTCTAGTATAGGGCTGGCCGGCCCGGTGTCAGGTTTAGAGTGCTCTTGCCATGCACTTGCGGCAGGGGTATTCCATTGAGGCAGCACTACAACTTGTCTCATGCGGATGCCGTCTGCAAATAACTAAAATAGTGTAAGTGGGTTGTAAAATGTAAGACGTCAAACTCACTCACTCAGTCACTCTAACAGTACCAGAAATCAGAGAATCTGTAAAATGTGTATTTTTTAAGTAGAAGATGAGGTACACTTTCGGTTAACATGTCCTCGTTTCAATGAACTCAGTTGTAACTTAAATAAGGAAAAAAGTTTTAAACTACCAAGTATGAACAAGTTTAATTTCCTGATAACACACAGAAATATGATTTTGTAAAATGAAGCGAGCTTTATATATTTTGCTGAAATAGTATAAAAGAAATTGATGGGTAATATTGCATTGGTATTGTACAGTAACCCATCTAGACCATAATTCTAGTCGAGAAGAATTGAAATACTGTTAGACAGGTGACTGCTTAATGCAGAATGAGAGGCATGCATTAAGCTGCTACCTGTCTCTAAGACCGATATTTGTACTTAACTAAACGTCCGGTTTAGAGAGGTTATACAGTATTAACTTTGTATGTTTGCAATGAATCTTGTATCCATCTTGATCTCACAATTGAAATTACAATATGACTGGTGTTAACTGTTTATTTGTACAATTTCTACTACACAATTATATTATCTGTCTTATGAACAATATGTGTACATATGGACAATGCGGATAAGTCAATTACACATTGAGCTACACGTACAGTAAAACCCCGATAATGCGACCACTTAATGAATAAACATGGGTGCCTTTATAAGCAGGTGGTTGCTTAATGCAGGAAAAAAGTAATGCAGAAATCTCCTCTAGGAGCTTTCTGCATTACTTTTGTCCTGCATTAAGCTACCACCTGCATCTGGCACCCAGAATTATACCTCTTTTAGGTGGTCGCATTAGCGGAACTTTACTGTATTATGTACTGTACATGTGTATTTACTGCGCCATTATATTATTGCACCATGTCATGGGCTCGAGATCTTAAACATATATGAAACAAACGTGCGTTTGGATAAGTTTAAAAACCACAACCTACTGCTTTACAATAAATTATAAGCTACCAAGTAACTATTACTAAAGGGAGATAATTCATCCATACCATATATCTTCCAGATAACTTAGTTACATACCCTGAATTTAACAAGATGATATGCGTGTATTCGTATGAGGAGACAACGACGGTGCATGTGGCAAAGACGATTCATATCACATAAATGTAATACAGTAAAAACACTCTAAACCAGATGTTAAATGTAATATAAATATCTGTCTTTAAGACAGGTGGTAGCTTAATTCAGGGTATTAGTCATGCAGAAAGCTCCCCCAGGAGCCTATAGCTGTCACTTGCCTAAAAGTTTCTAAATCTTTCTCTACTAGAATTCGTGTTTAGAGGGGGTTTGCTGTAATGCTTTAGGAAAATCACCACTGGAAATTTACAGCAAAAAGCAAATTGAAACAGTGAAGTCTATATATGTCTGCATGTATTGACCACTAACTGGAACACCGGTCATTTAGATAAATATGGTTTCTAAATGCAAACAGGAAGCAAGGCACAACACTCCAGTGAGAGCATTTTGTAGTCGGTGTCCCCCTTTTTTAGGCAAAATGTATTATGTAATTATTTTAATAGCCGAGTTTGTAGAAAAAAGAACTATTTGACCTGGGTTCCACTCAAAGTAATGTTCACCTTTGAATGTCTATATTTAATACCAATGGTAGACCAAAATCAGCTAACACAGTTCTCTTACTTTCGTGTTTTATTTGTGTCATAAATGGATGACTTTGAATGAAATTTTGTAATACTAAACATATCGAAAATTTATTACAGTTCTGACCAAGCTGTTTAAAATTCACATTTTATTTAACCCTTTCTCTGAATGACCGATTGTTTACCCCGAAAAGAAAACACCTTCATGGTTTAAGCGGATGATACGTCTCGATTGGGACCATTGTCTCTTTTCTAATATCAGCTGTGAATGCGGACTGAAAAGTAAAGGGCGGGGCTTCTATTCCTTATATGAATATAGAGAACATTTCAATATTATTTTCATGAAAACATTTGGCAGCTTTCAGTGAAATTTTGGTTACGTATGGGACTGTTACTTAGATGTTACAAAAACATTGCCAACAAGGGCATGCTTTCGTTATATGGCTATATTTCCAAAACCTTTTCTGAAAGTATCAGATCGATTCAGTAAACTTTTGCAGGAATGTTCTTTAGGCGACCCTTTACCTAAATTGTTTAATGTCTATATGACAAAACCTGGCCATTATGGATGGAGGTAAATTTCTGTATATGGCAATTCCGTTGGAATGTTCAATAGATGACCCTTTGCCAAGAGTGATATAATTATCGAAAATCCTGAAACAACATAGCTGCCCCATACTTGTTGCTTTATTCCAAACAATTAGACTACATTCGTATATATGCCCATGACTTTTTGTTTAATGTGAACACTACAGGGTCACCATGTCACTATTGACCATTTTAAGTTTCCTTTTGGTGTGAATGGACTTTAAAGAATATTTGCCTTAATGTGCCTCTTAAATAGTCTACCTTGTGTTGCTTGTAAATTCTAGAAAACGTACATACAAGTCTGCGTGTCAAGTCTGCGTGTCTGCAAGTCTTGCTGAAATATTCAATACCCATTATCATAATAAAACTGATGGAATAGTATCGGTATATATCGGTATCTACATCTACATTGGTACTCCGTACTGTCAATTACTGACAATAACAGGGAGGTCGGGGACAGTGTTAAAATAGTTATGGGGTTATGACATGATACATTCAGTGCAAAGTTAACAGTTCAGTGATAAAAATAAGTTAAAAATGTGATTTTAAAAGACTAACTATGCGATTAAGGGTTGTGAGATCTGAGGCTAGCAGTGAAGCTTGAGAGACTGTCACTGTTCTTTGTATTGTGCGGCAGTTTATTCCAAAGTCTGATAGTACGTGGAAAGAATGAGTTTGCATGGTATTGTGTTCTGGAGAAAGGTATGATGAAGTTGAGATGTCTGGATGGTTGAAGATGTTTATGATCTACTACTATCAAGTCATTTGAGATTTTATATAGCATTATGAGTGAGGCATTATTTCTTCTTTCTTCTAAATGGAAAAGTAGTAAAGTCAAGCAGGCAAAGCCACATGCAAGACGCAACCACCACCAAAACACCGATAGACAGCATGACACACACCCACACACAACCACACACCCAAACGCACACGCACACACACATACGAAATGAACACAGAAAACACCAAAAGACACACAAGAAACAGGGACAAACGTTCCACAACATGAACAAACCACAAGCAAAAAGACGCAAGGCAAACAAAAGGAAGGGTGACAAAGAGAGTACCGCCTTGGCACGGTCAGCAGCAAAAACACCACTGGGGGTTTAAACCGGTTTACGGACGTCCTAACCTCACACTTCTCTCAAAGTCACCCTAGCTTTACAAATATTGTAAATAAAGGTATCCCCGCTGGACTTACCCACAACATAGACGACGGTGAACACAGGACAACATGTAAAACATAGCATAATAACTGTGACAATCCGTCAAATATGTACTCAATGGCTTTGCTGAAGTCAGAGCACCTGCAGGTAAGCCGTTAAGGGCACGACAGGGAAAAAATAATACATGAGTCTGGTAAGCTCCTCCTGTATCCAAGTTTAAGAGTATACCATCATAGAGTACTACCCTCGGCCTGTCATCGCGCAAGCAAAGAGGGAAGCGTAGCTACCGACTGTAAAAGGGTCGATAACCAAACATGCAGTGTGTTGCAATATAATAGGATCATAACCTTTCTTTTTAAATTTTTTAATGCGTTTTATAAACAAATCATGAAAATGGATATGACCCCGAATTTTCCTAAGTTTGTAGATAACATCCCCATAAAATTCTGGGTGAGAAATGCCTTGTCGCAGTAACGTCCGTAGATTGCAATTATATTTACTAATGAGAGGTAAATTTCGATAATAAAATTTAGAAAAGGTTTTCCGAAGTTTGTGATATCTGTAACCTTGCTTAAGAAGTTTATCAGTTATAACTAAATTACGTCTGTTAAAATCTTCAAGCAAAGAACAGGCTCGGGCAAACCTAATAAGTTGAGAAATATAAACACCATAAGATGTAGAACGTGGCACATCCCCATCTAGAAAAGGATAATTAACAATTTTAAAATTAAAATCTTCTCTTTTATCGTATACTTTGGACGAAACTTTATCATTTGTAATTGAAAGATTCAAATCTAAAAATGAAGCATTAAAGTTGGCCATTTAAGGGTGTTTAACATGCTGGTTACACTACTATGATAGGAATAGTCATTTGTTACGTATATTGCAGCTGCTCGTTGCACTCTCTCAAGCTCATACTTAAGGCCAGTCTGCCATGGATTCCACACTGTACTGCAATATTCCAGCTGGGGGAGGACATATGTTTTGTAGGCAGTCTCTTTGATTTTCTGGTTATTTGTTTTTACATTACGTTTAATGAATCTGAGTGTATTAGTTGCCTTGGATGCGATATTTTCTATGTGTCTGTTCCATGTAAAATCTTTGCTTAAGGTAACTCCTAAATATTTAGCTTGATCGGTATCTTTTAATTGCTGGTTGTGGAGTTTATAGGGGTATTTAATAGTATTCTTCTTTTTAGATATCCTAATAATTTCACATTTATCAGTGGACCATTTGCTTTCCCAAATTTCAAGGCTATCGAGGTCATTTTGCAGACTTATTGCATCACTTTCAGAGCTTATGGTCAGGTAGACTATTGTGTCATCTGCAAATAATTGGGCTCTACTTTTAACTGATTGCGGTAGGTCATTACTATAGCATATGAAGAGGCAGGGTCCGAGGACAGAGCCTTGAGGGACACTTGATAGTACAGAGACAGGGTCAGAGTTGGAACCCTCTACTACTACTTTTTGGCTTATGCTACGTAGAAAGCTTCTGACCCATGAGACTAGTTGGGGATTAATACCAAGTTGCGAGAGTTTGTAAATAAGCAGGTTATGGTCTACTTTGTCAAATGCCTTACTAAAATCCATAACAATCAGATCATTTTGTTTGCCTTCATGGAGGTTGTCAAAAATTTCTTGGGTAAAATAGAGAAGTTGTGTCTCGCAGCTATGTTTGGATCTGAAACCATGTTGGAAGGGGGTTAAGAGATTTCCTGAGTCTAGGTAGTTCATCATATTTGATACAAGGATATGCTCCATAAGCTTGGAGGCAATACATGTGAGTGAGATGGGCCTGTAATGACTGGGCTTGCACTTCGGACCTTTCTTGTAGACAGGAGTCACCACAGCATTCTTCCAATCATTTGGAACAATACCTGTATGCAGGGAGGATGTGAATATCTTGGTTAGGTAGGGGGCAACATAGTGGCTTAATTCCTTAAGTATACGTGGAGAGATTTGGTCAGGGCCTTAGGCTTTGAACGGGTTTAAATTAGACAGAATATTCTCTACTCCAGCTAATGTGATATCAACATTTGGCATAAGGGGTTTTCCTGTTCTATCAGAATTTTCAAATAGGCTGAGCTGACACAGTTGCTGAAGACTACATGGTTTCGGTTTTGAGAATACCGAGTGGAACTGCTTATTTAGAATTTGGGCTTTCTCTACTGAATCTGTGAATGTCTGACCTTCAGATTTTAAGGGGGCAATACCTTGGTCACCAGATTTCTTAGGCTTGACAAAGGAGTAGAATTATTTGGAGTTGTTTTGACTATATCATGCGTTTATATCTTAGTTTTACCATTTTCTTATTCGAAGATAGAATATTCGAATAACAATACGTGTATCGGTGTAGTATAATTGGTATAAAGCATGTTAGATGGACATTGTCTTGAATATCACCACTGCACGTTTATAGTTTTAACCTATTTGCCGTTTCGTTATTTGAAGATCTAACTACGTCTTCAGTTTATGCTAGTGTTCTGTAACTGTTACGGTAACATCTTAAAAATCTTCATTTAGCCTTTATCTGTCATTGTCTGCCATTCATACCAAGTGATATCGTTCTCAGTGACATGTTTTATTGACTGGACTTCTCTTCCCTGGCATGTTTCACAGTATAGACACAGTTGAACTTCAACTACTCAAACTTGAATGTCTCGAAATTTGGCTAAAATCGAAGTTAAATTTCGGTTCGTCCATAATTTACAATACATGATTGTTCTAATTATATCACTTTGAATATCTAGAAACACATGTGACAGCTTAATGCAGGTCTAAAGTAATGCTGAGAGCTCCTACAGGAGATTTCAGCATTAATTTAGACCTGAATTAAGCTGTGAGCTTCAGAAATTTTTCAGGTTAGAAATCGGTTGACTCAAATTTCTGTTATATCGAAGTACAATGTAATTTGAATGGCCCCATGGAGCTCGAGATATCCAAGTTCAACTATATATGATGATTTTGTTTGTATGATGAATAGGGGAACTCGGCTATCGCCTCGCCCCCCATTCATCCTATAGACTCCCTATGTTTCCGTAGTGGGTCAAGTGACAAACCCAATATCTAATATTCAGCAGACATTTTGTTTACAGAGGGGAATCGTTTAACGTACATTATTAGTTATACAGATCATTGGCGGGGTATCTGACTTTTTGTTTCCTGCTGAGGAAAATCATCTTGCCCGAGCCGTCAGGCGAGGGCTACATGTATTTTCCTCAGCAGGAAACAAAAAGTCAGATACCCCGCCAATGATCTGTTTAACGAATTTATTATACTGCAAAGTTTAATATGTGTAGCAGTTAATTAGCGTTGTTAATATAGGCGTCGTTTTGCTTCCCTTTAGGGGCCTCATATTGTAAGGTAAGGGCTTATATCACTCTGCGATCCTAGTTCGCCGTGTGTAATGACCAGTTCATTACACTTGTGGATAGAAAGGGGTCTTCCAAGTGCATTAGTTTCTCAAAAGATTGAAAGAATCAGACATTAGTAAAAGTTTCAGCGGTTAAGCATACACTATTTTTCAGCATGAGAACGATTTAACTTAATTGGTGGAATTTTGGCGCAATTCCGGCGTCATTTTGATGATGTCAAAATGACGGTTTTATAGTATTCAAACAAATGGGCGTAGGAAGGAGCGGCTATACTGCAATTTAAAGGTACGTGTACTGTGCATGTGCATAAATAAAATCTGAATCGAATTGGGTGTGGATTGTCTTTGTAAAGGCGGGTTTTGGGGGCTAATCGGTACGTGCACACGCACTTTGACAACATTTGCAGCATCAGATCAGAATAAGACCTTCGCCACGTATCGAGCTCATTTACATTGTTATACAACAACTATAACAAAAATGTTTCTCAATGGATAACTTTGTTCCGCCCCAAACTCTTGTTATTTCGTTTGAGAGCGGTTGTTTGGATCGAATCGACGAAGTGAAACTGGTCGGCCATTTTTATTTTGTTATAGCCAGGAAGCGAGACCCTCGACGGGAGAAACTCCATTGTTGCTCATGGTTCCGTATATACATCAGAATTTAGAGGGATACACGGCTTTTATATATGGCTAATTGACCAATCAAAATCGAGGATTTTACTTTGCATTATAATAATATTAGTTATACAGATCATTGATTGGGTATCTGACTTTTTGTTTCCTGCTGAGGAAATTCATGTAGCCCGAGCTGTTTTTTCCTCAGCAGGGAATGAAAAGTCAGATATCCCGCCAATGATCTGTATAACGATTTTATTATACTGCAAAGTTTAATATTTGTAGCAGTTAATTAGCGTTGTTAATTTAGGCGTCGTTTTGCTGCCCCTCAGGGGCCTCATACTGTAAGGCAAGGGCTTATAATATATGTATAATAGCCAGCTCATTTTGTGGATAGAAAGGGGTCTTCCAAGTGCATTAGTTTCTCAAAAGATTGAAAGAATCAGACGTTAGTAAAACTTCCAGCATATCAGTGGTTAAGCAGACACTATTTTTCAGCATTAGAACAGTTAAACTTTATAGAGTGATTGGCGCTATTCCGACGTCATTTGGATGACGTCAAAGTGACGGTTTTATAATATTCAAAAATGGGCGTTGGAAGGAGCGGCTATACTGCAATTTATAGGTACGTTTACTGTGCATAAAGAACATCTGAATCGAATTGGGTGTGGATTGTCTTTGTAAAAGTGGGGGCTTAAGGCCTAATCAGTACTTGCATAAGCACGTTGACAACATTTTCAGCATCAGAGCAGAATAAGACCTTCGCCACGTATCGGGTTCATTTGCATTGTTATACAACAACTATAACAAAAATGTTTCTCTATGGATAACTTTGTTCCGCCCCAAACTCTTGTTACATGTATTTCGTTTGAGAGCGGTTGTTTGGATCGAATCGACGAACTAAAGCTAGTCGGCCATTTTTATTTTATTGCAGCAATGAAGTGAGGCCCTCGACGGAGGAAATTCCATTGTTGCTCATGACTCCGTATATACATCAGAATTTAGAGGGATACACGGCTTTTATACATGGCTAATTGACCAATCAAAATCGAGGATTTTACTTTGCAGTATAATAATAAGGGTTATCTCTTAGCCTGCTTGATAAGGTGTGGCTTCTCAAACTCTGATCTGGTACCATCTTTACTCATTTTTGATTCGTTTAAACGTTTGAATAACTATTGACGTAGTGTCAAACAGCTTGGATCCTGATGAGATGCCGAGTAAACCCATTACCTCATAGGCTATCTATAGACCCAACCTCTTTGAAAAAAATATACCGAAAAGGAGAATTAACTATAGAAAATGAAAAGTTTAGAACTGTGCAGTTTTGAAACCATTGTAATAAATAGAGCATTTGCGCCTATGGAGCAAATGCTCTATTTATCACAATGGTTTCAAAAAAGTGACTTTTACAGAGACATCAAAAGGCGTCAATATGAGAGAATGAGTTACTCGGTGTCTGATCTGGATTCAAGCTGTTTGTAAATATCATTCATGTCGCGCTTAGTAGGCACGGGGTTAAGAAACAAAACAGAATGAAAATGCGGATTTTACCTTATGTTATACAGGTTATATCGCACGTATACTAAAGAAAATTTTGTTGGTTGAATTTATTCAATGTGAAAGTCGAAGAATATAATAAGGAAATAAACAGTTTGCTTATGAAATTATATAAATTTGATCCTACTTTGTTTTCAAACCAAACTTCCGTTCACCATCCCCTAATATAAACGCATTCTCACACTTTTGCAAAACAGGGTAGACCCAGATCAGACGTACGAGCCGTCTGTTGAGTGTATGTTCTATATGCTTATGGAATTACACATATTATATATATAACAGATCCTAAAGATATTTTTCAATACAAAAGATTGCCTCGACAATAATAAGTTTACGACTATTCATAAAGTGACAAATTATTGCATGAATATGTATGAGGGAAACTGTTATAGTTGTTTTTCGCGGAAGCAACTTGTTTATCTTAATATTAAACCCATGTGCTGTTTTAAGCGACCAAGCATGTTTAAACTAATTGAGCTGTTAAGTAGTAATAAGACAACAATTCTCACTAGGTTAGCAATATTTTGTTATAAGAGTTTTAAATACAGGGACACTTTAATGAACTCTTTATAATCACAATTAAGTTATATATCTAAAGTTAATGATTTACACTCTCACATCCATCATGTACTTTAACTACTTTTTTTTTATGTTTTTCTCGGTTTATTTTTTCGATGCATGCAGAATACATGTACGTTTGTATGGTGATGAGCTGTTATGCTTAGACCGAAATAAACAATATGTTATGTTATGTTATGTTATGTTTAATTGTGTGCATAACTGTAGCAATTGTGTCAGGTGGGAATCGATTTATGGTTTCCAGATTAAATGACAATGATATGACCATAAGGCAAAGATCCAAGCGTGTAAGATAATATGTACCATGTAATCTGTTTCTGACCTCAAATATTTTCTTCACGTGACCAACATCAGGGTATGGGATTATAAAACTTCTGAGTCTGAGATCATTCTCACGTATCTGATTGTTCTCAGACACAAGCAAAAGGTTTTATAACCTCGGTGACAGGTCTCCTTTTTAACTCAGCAATCGGAATTCCTCGTCTATTTTCGATATTCCGATCATATCTCGAATGTATCTGGTTAAAGCGCAAGCCGAATTATGAATACGCCAACTGAAAACAAGTAGTACATAATAAGGAGTGCATTAAAAGTAGCATAGATAAAATGTATCAACGCTTAAAATTTGGCTACATTTGTAGTGAAGACAACTGACTCTGGTCGTACCAACGCATACTAATTGTGATATGACCATACCTGCCATTACTATCTGGAGCTACCTGGGTCAGAGGTTATAAATCGTCTGAGTTTATTCTAAAGCAAGCTCAAAATCTTACCGATCATATGCTCGAGAATGAAGTCAGACTTATTTAAAACGTCTTATAAACTCATGGTCTGAGTAGAAATAATGAGGTTTACCACTCTCGTGACCTAAGAATGATAAATAGTTATCCCGAAATGAGGAAAAACGTGCAAATATGAATATATAATAATGATGTGACAATGATAGCTAATGATCCTATTATGTTTTTCACGCCAAAAATTCGCTTACGTCAAGCAAACTGATCAGACCCTAATCAGACAGGATCTAAATCTGGGTCTACTCTATTTCCAAACATGAGTTAATATGCATCTCTATCAAGTAAAGAGATACTGGACAGTGTTGAACGACAGTTGGTGGGACGAAATCAGCGAGAACGAGTTCGATTAACATGTTATCGATATTTATACAAGATACTTCAAACAGGTCTCCGCTTTTCCTGTAGCTAGCATAGCAGTTCACCATGGCTTGTGGATAGAGGTCATTTACGAGTCAGACCGAAAGTGAAGCACTTTTCTATCGGAAGGCTTATTGTTTGATTCGCAACAGTACGTATAGATATGTTGTCAGTAAACAGAGCTACAGATAACGGTGCCTACCCAAATAGTAAAATCGTCATTTCTCCACCAAACCCTATGTTGTGACCACTCTATAGAATCGTCTATAGAATCTACGATTCTAAAGAGTGGTCACAACATAGGGTTGGTGGAGAAATAAAGGAGTTATTCTCGAAAGTGTTTTGATTTAGGCGTGTTATCTGTACCTCTGGTAAACATTGTCCATACCGAAAACTTCATAAATAAATATTATGGTCTATAAGAGCAGGCGATTGCTAAATACAGATGGAAAGTAACGCAGAAAGCTTCTTAATTTTGCATGACGTTCGTCTTGAATTAAACTACTGCCTGTGATAAATGAAATACATGTATTTCAGTTGTCGCGTCAAAGCTGTTTCACTATATGCCTAACTTGTGTGTGTTTCTTCTTTGTTTGCTCTATGACCCGAACACGCAAGTGCAATCAGAATTGTAAAAAAGTAGAAAGTGGGAGTAGATGTAACCCTTTACCCCATGGATATTAATGAAGAAATAATGACACCATGAATATCAATTAGGTATTTTGTTTTAAAAAAAGACATATTAACACAAGAAATGTTTGCCATGGGAGAAACTGTAGAACAAAATCTATTTATTTCATTAAAGCCATCTCATATGGTTTTTTATGTCCAAATGCATTGAATGGTGTATTTGTAGAGTGAAGGACTATATTACATCGAGCAAAATCTTACAACTCGAATAAATCACTCTCGATTGCTCGAGTAGTGGCGTATTTTGTTGATAATGTGAGAGGACAGTATCCGGACGAGTAACCACACTGACACAACCTGGGCGCGGACAAGTGTGGCATTGTGCTAACCGGGGTACAACTCTTTAGAACAGGTGGTAGAAGGTAAGCAAATATTGTTCAGAATAACACAGACGAAGGACAGAGTCTGAACTTTTTGTCGTAAAAAATATTTTCTTAAGTGCTACATTTTAATACACGTTCTGTTTAAGCCTTTCCTTAACCCTTTCGCTGCCAAATTCTGTCGTCTGCTAACTTTGTCGTCTGCTACAAATTTTCATTCTTTTGATTTTCTTCATTTTTGTTTCAAAAACATATTAACAGTAACAAACAGTTTGGATCCTGATGAGACGACGAGTTACTCGGCGTCTCATGTGGATACAAACTGTTTGCATAGGTAATCACAGATCCGGCATTGGCAGCGAAAGGGTTAATGTCAACGGTTTTCGCGCATTTGCAGAGTAGCCCCAGATCAGACGGTTTCTCTCAGGAGTTGTCTGATCTGTTATGTTTGTTATGAGATTATATAAATCTGGTGTTACAGTTTTTGACAGAGGAAAATAATTCCGTAAAAAATACATTATGAAAATACATATTTATGCTGTACTTTTTCCTTACATGAATATTTAACAGGGAAAGGGTTGAATAATATTCAGTAAGGGAAAAGCCAATGTTAATTATACAGCAGGTGACGGGTTTAAGCACGTGAGCTACGAGTGCTTTTTGCTTCATTTACACACTTCAAATGTCAAATATGTTTGCTCATAGCATGCTAATGGTAAGTTGATCCTTTATTTCATATACAGTAAAACCTCTCTATAACGACCACTAAATTACATAAATTATTTTGTGTTAAAGGCAGGTGGCTGCTTAAAGCAAGGTGAAAGTAAAACAGAACGCTACTATGGGAGCGTTCTGTTTTACTTTCACCTTGCTTTAAGCAGCCACCTGCTCTAAATACCAACTAATTAACACAATTCAGTGGTCGTTATAGAGAGGTTTTACTGTAGACGAATTTTAACTTCTTAACCCTTTACTCCCTCATTATTTATTTCAGAAATAATGACGTCATGACTATCAATTAGAATCATTTTATGATCGTATATGAACAGAGGAAATGGTTGCCATGGCAGAAACTTTATCATCGTATTTATCTTATTTCATAAGCAAACAGAGCATACCCTGATCAGACGGCTCCTATAGGAACCGTCTGGTCTGAGTCTGCGCTGTTTGCAAAGGCGAATAAAGGCGTATTTATGGTGTAAGGTGCTAAACACACCGTAGACTCAGATCATAGGTCTACTGTAGGAGTGGTCCAACCCGGGTCTGCTCTGCGTGCTTATGAAATAATTCATATCTGAGTCTTCAGTTCCTGCAATGATAATCATTTCCTCGTTCATAAGAACAATATACATAATCAACTGTCTAATATGCACACAGTCATTGTTGCTGCTTGAATATTCATGAGGTATATTGGATAGTTTCCTTTTCTTGATATTAAAATACATCATGAGAATGGTTCATAATCTAATGCAAAGCAATGGTGTTGACACTGGAAGTGATATCATCACTTGTGATATATCATATATACAAACTGTCTGAGAATGCTTCCGTACATATATAGTTTATGTCGTTTGCCTCTTTGATCTTATGTTTAATTCAGTCCTACATACTTTGCGGTGTTTGATAAACGTTTACAGTGAATACTCGTGATAACGACATTTGATATAATGAAATATGTATTCAATATACTGACACGAAATTTGGAAACATATACATTAAAATCCCTCTAAACCGAAATTTTAGTAAAGAAGAATAAACGTGAATGGATTTAACTTCATAATGAACATGCGACCCGACTTGCTCTTGCAAAAACTTGAATCTAGATAAGATGCCGAGTAAATCAACGTGTCATTAGGATCCATTATGACACTCGGTCAATAGTTTCTCAAGAGCTTGTACGTGGTTATCAATATTGCACCAGACCACAGATTAACCCTTTCGCTGCCATACTCTGTCGTCTGCTAACTTTGTCGTCTGCTACAAATTTTCATTCTTTTGATTTTCTTCATTTTTGTTTCAAAAACATAGTAACAGTAACAAACAGTTTGGATCCTGATGAGACGCCGAGTTACTCGGCGTCTCATCTGGATACACACTGTTTGCATATGTAATCACAGATCCGGCATTGGCAGCGAAAGGGTCGTTGTTTGTCAATAGGGTAACGGTTAGTATCTCATACAATTGATGCAATCTGCCTCTTGGGCAACGATACAAAAATACCCAAGGCAAACGCATTCAACATTATTTCATACACGCCCCGCCTCGCATAGTCTAAAAACTACAACTTGTAATAGTTTAGGATATGTTCATTTCAGCAAAACTAAAAGTCTGGATTGCAATCAATGCCAATATGCAAAGGAATCCGGTATTGATTAAACCAAAGGTTTACCTAATTAGAAAAAGAATTTAAAGATGTACTGACTGATATTTACCCTTATCCAACTAATAACTTTACTCTCATTTACAAAGAATTTGGATCCTGATGAGACGCCGAGTAACTCGGCGTCGCTTCAGGATCCAAGTTGTCGAAAGTAATAAAACTTGCTGCCTAAAAGTATCTAAATTGTTATCTACTAGAATTCCGGTTAAGAGAGGTTATACTGTACATACCAATTATGCTAGCTATTTTAAGTTTCTTTAAATATCACACATTTTAGTAGACGATGCAATTTGCAGCAGACGACAAGTTTGAGCTTAGGAATAGCAGAATGGCGGGAATTGATACTGTCTCCCAATAACACGATATCCTGCATCGCTATTAATTATCATTTAACCATTTTCCCGCTATTCGCGACTTGACTGGCATTTGCAAACAGCTTGGCTCCAGATGAGACGCCGAGTAACTCGCCGTCTCATCAGGATCCAAGCTGTTTGACACTCGATCAAAACGTTTCTCATAAGTTCGATCAAACTAGCAGTAGTCGAACTTACACAAGAATCCAGTTTGAGCAGACAGTAGTGTTAGACAGCGGCATAAGAGATAAGAAAGACTGAAGACCGTCTGCCTTGCTCCACCATTTGTCAATGGCAATTATTGTCTCCATTGCTGATGGCGTCTGTCGCAAAACCTGAAACGGCTTCTTCATTAACTCTTCCGCTGCCAATGCCGCGTCCGTGATTAACTAGGTTAATAGTTTGTCTCCAATCTGTTTTTATTATTTTACACGCAACAGTTGTACTTCATTTTTGTTTAAGAAAAGGGAGGAGATTAACCCTTTCGCTGCCAATGCCGGATCTGTGATTACCTATGCAAACAGTTTGGATCCAGATGAGACGCCGAGTAACTCGGCGTCTCATCAGGATCCAAACTGTTTGTTTTTGTAACAAAAATGAAGAAAACCAAAAGAATGAAATTTTGTAGCAGATGACAAAGTTAGCAGACGACAGAGTTTGGCAGCGAAAGGGTTAATCTAGAGAAAATTATAGGAGACATGATATTTTGCAGACGACACTATTTGTCAGCAAAGAGTTTACCCATGTCTAACTACATGACATGTTTCTCACTAGTAAAACACTGTATGAAAACCTTTTTGTTCAGTTTATAATGTGTTTTGTGAGTCACTCCAATATGAGTGTAGGTCATGCGGCGAATCTGTACATGCTAGTGCGCATTTTATCGGTGCCATAGCCGCTCTAGGCCACATTCAAAATTAAATTTGAACAGCAACTGCATCGATATGCTAAAACCACTGTTGCCATGACAACATAGTGCAGTGTATTCTTATAACAAAAGAATAATTGAAGTTTATAATTTACTTGTAAGGACACACAGATTAATATTTATTGCATTTTTATAAGCATGTTTCTTCCTAAAACAACTGACACTATTCTGTATTATTTTATTAACTGATTCGTCCGTGTCTAAATAATATTTTCCATAGGGAACAGAATACTTACCATGGTGTTTTCTTTACCTAGAAATAACTACAGTGTTAACATACGCATTCAAAAAGAGAAAATATTCGGTCGTACAGTAAAATCCCTCTAAACCGGAATTATAGTAGAGAACAATGAATCTCACCCTGCATTAGACTGCAACCTGTCTCCAAGACCGATACATATACTAAAGTGAACGCTTTGTTTAGAGGTTATGCTGTTTACGTGTGTATGTGTCATCTTACTGCACTGTAAAACGTAGTGGTTGCTAAAGTTAGGATCTGGAGCGGTTTTAACCCTTCGCTTGCTGAAGTTTAAAACACATTTCTCCTTCTGTTGTTTAATTACATATATCTTCACTGTGTACAAGTATATCGCTGTGCAATCACTGCTCTGGAGTGCATTGGTTTCACAATCAACTTGTAAGTAGTGCAGACCCTGATGAGATAGCTCCTGCAGGATCTGTCTCATCTGGGGGCTTCACTATTTACATGTAGGTATATTGACGTGAATAGCAAGCGAAGGGTTAATTATCTTCGATTCGATCAAGCTTTTGAGAAAGTAATGACCGAATGCCAAAGACTGATCTCTTGACGGATAAATAGCAGCCATAATAAAAAAGGCAAGCCTGACACTAGGCAGACTAATTGCAGCAAAAAGATACCCGACTCTCCACCAAGGACAATGTATGCAACCTTGCAGTTATAACAGTTCTGCAATACAGTTGTAAAACCTGGACTGTTTACAACAGACACATAAAGAAACTTGAGCAATTTCATGTACACACAATCCGTTCAATCTTTGGACTATGATGGCAGGGTTGCATTACCAACCATGACGTGTTGGTCAGAGCCAGCACCGCAAGCATCGCAGCCAAAGTCATTAAGGCCCAACTCCGATGGACCGGACATGTCATCCGCAAGTAGGAATTGGGAATCCCTCGTCAACTTCACAACGGAGAGCTTACACATTGGACTAGAAAACGTTTCAAGGACAACTTCAAGGCCTGTCTCAAGTGTACTTACAGTAGGCCTCGACAACTGATACTGTCGTCTGTAGGCAGGCATGTTTAACGTGTTCTATCTCGTCATTCATCAGTAGCCTTTGAGGATGACCGCGATCAACACATTTGCATCAGCACACGTAAGATGACACAATGAAGTATGCCCCTGATCCTACGATTGGAGTTCCATGTCCTACTTATAATCGCATATGTGCCTCAGACGTAAGACTCCGAATCCACATGCGTACCCGCAGATGAACGCACAACGAATCGTCCTCCTCGGATTCGATAACCAACCACGACAAAGAAGGTGGAAGAATATATCAAATATTATAGTTTCTGTCATAGCCAAACATTCCCTTGTTTATGTGCAAACTTATCGATACCCATCAACAGCACTTCTGACAATAGTGTTGTTCATTTAGTAAATTATTAACTTAATGTTGTGTGTGTTGTTCGATGCCGAAATAAATCTACCCATCTATAACTCTAATTAGCGTGGCAAGAGGCTTTGCAAACCGTATAGACCATAATGAAACGGTTCTTATAGGATATCTCTCATCTCGGTCTGCACTGTTTGCCGTGTCACGCTTTTATTTAAACAGTCCCTGAATATTCATGGTAAGCTTGATCTGTCTGTATTTTGGAATACAGTAAAACTCCTCTAAACCAATATTTTAGAAAATAATATTAATTTTAGATTATTATACCGTTGACTGCTTAATGCTAATTTGGAGCTTTCTGTATGACCTTCACCTTTCATTTATCTGCCACCTGTTATAAAGGCCGACATTTGTACTAAATTGAACGTCTGGTTTAACCCATAACCTCATAGGCTATTTTAAGATACAACCTCTTTGAATAAATCTACCGAAAAGGAGCATTAACTAGAGAAAAGGAAACTTTTAGAATATTGTAGTTTGAAACCATTGTGATAAATAGTGCATTTGCTCCCATAGGAGCAAATGCTCTATCTATCACAATGGTTTCACAAAGTGACTTTTACAGAGTCGTCAAAAGTCGTCCATATGAGGGAATGGGTTAAATGGGTTTTGCCGCAGTCCATTTGAAAATTCAGCGTTGACCGAGTTAATAGAAACGACCATTAGTGTGTTCGTACTATGCTAAAGACCCTTGTTCTATGCTTACCTGTCTACTGCTCAACAAATAAGGTCTGATGTGTTACAATGTTTACGTACAGCCATTTTTTTCAAGCCTTTGTGAAACTATTGAGCGACTGTCTCACAGTCACCCGACGTCTAATCAGGGACATCACTTTCAAGGCGGCGTCTAATCAGGGACATCACTTTTCAAGGCGGCGTCTAATCAGGGACATCACTTTTTGTCTCAATCTCTATTTCTGTATCTGTACTCTATTCCTTTGAAATTTGCATTTTTTTATCTCATTTCCGTATTGTATCGAATGAGTTAACAAAAATTGGATTGCAGACGACAATTAGAAATTTGGTGCCGAAAGGGTTAATGTTCTGCCAATAGCGTTTCATACTTTAAATCTATAGATACGCCTTTAATGTTTGCAAACAGGATATGCCCAGATCAGATGACCCCTGCAGAAGCACTCTGATCAAGGTCCGCTCATTTTTCTTATTAAGGAATTACCGGTATATAAATCTGATTCTGAAGTTTTTTGTCATGGCTAAAATGTCATGTGTGCATTTGCTGTTTTTAAAACATGATGTACACGTAATTGATGCGCAGGTGTCAGTATATATCAGATTAATAAACATGTAATAAAGGGTCAAATATTTAACTCATTTGCTGACAGAGTAGACCCAGATCAGACGGCTCATTTAGGAGCCATCTGACCAGGATCTGCTCTGTTTGCTAATGGAATTTGAAATATCTGGGTCCATGGTTATACTACTTTTAGTTGAGTCTGAGTTCTTTCTCAAGTTTTTGATTGACCAAAGGCTCAAATCTGACCAATCAAAAGCTTGAGAACTCAAATCTGACCAATTTCTTTGCTTTCTACAATGGTTACAACGTTCCGCCTTCCACATTTCATCAAAACTATTTTGTCCATGAATATTCAGTAGGTATTGACATTTGGAATAAACATAGAACATGGAAAGGGTTAAACGAATCGAGTGTACGTAAAATGGTAAAAGACCAGGGTTTAAGCTGCCTTTGAAAAATCTAAGAGAGAAATCTGAGTGATATCCAGTAATCGACAAGACAGTATGAACACGTGCAGTCTGTCAATATTGGTGATTCTGTTTTTAAATATACATGCATATGCAGACAAAATCAGCAAGTGGAGATAGTTCTGTCAGCCCATTGTCAAGATGAGTTAGAAGTATTTTAATCCACTATCTCACGATATAACAAGATGCATGAAAATGATATAAATGTCCAAGGCTGTTACAATAGCAATAATGCTTCGGATGTAGGATCCAATCGGTTGTGACTGTCGATAGTATCTTTGGTAACTCTTTATCTCATAGTAACGCCCTTTAACCTTTTCACCGCCAATGTCGCAAAAATGCACCACGACAAATAGTGCTGTCCAAGATCAGACGCCGCTTTTTCAAGGCGGCGTCTGATCAGTGACTTCACTTTTTGCCTCAACTCTTTTTCTATATGTGTGCTTTATTCCTTTGAAATTTCATTTATTTATCTCATTTTCTTACTTTACCATATGCTTTATCAAAATTGGATTGCAGACGACAATTAGAAATTTGGCGCCGAAAAAGTTAATGCATTTGCAAACAGACTAGACACAGATTAATTCCTGTATGAGTTGTCTGATCAGCATCTGCTAAAACAGCTTATGGCATTTTTTAGAAGTGATACGGTTTTTGTCCAAGCAAAACTATTCCATTAAATAAATTTATATTATAGAAACTAAGTTTATGAATATTCATGAAGCGATCCATTCATGCATAAATATTTAGTAGAGAAAGGTTTAATCTAACAGTCCATTATCTAATTAGACTACAGCCTGACTGCTGTTGACTCTGTATGATCTAGTTAGTACCATTAATTCATTTCGCCCACCCATTATTTTTAACAAGTATCTGTTGTGTAATTGTTGTCGTATTTCACCTACCAATTTGTTATTTACCCTTTAGGCCTGCTGTGGGTGGAGGAGTGATTGCCTATGCAAACGGTATGGATACCGATGGGATGCCTAGTAACTCGGTGATGAAAATATTTACAAGAATATTGATCTCAATGTTACAGAGCATCGTATTGTATCAAATCATCCTCTTCCAAAAGGAAAACACAACCTCCAACAATGGCACTTAAGCCCTACAATCACGACAAGTGATGAAGTATGTGGGAAATACGTTGGTATTGCTAGCTAGTGATCAAACCGTTCTTTAATATGAATTGTTTGAACAATTATAAATGTAACTAGCAACTCAGGCCCAAAAAAGCCAAGCGTAGCCAAATCTTTAAAATCAAATTAATATACATAGTGTGGAACCCCTCTTGCAAACACTCAATGAATAAAATAAAGCAATATTTAAAAGCATATAGCATATGAGTGGAATAACTCACCATTGTTGGACGAATCCAATCAATATGGCAGGCTTAAACTTGCAGGATAGTTTTGGAATGACAAACAGTGGAGACCTGGTGGAGAGGGCTGCTCTATTAGCTATGTAATAAGTTTCTAAATTGTCTGCCAATGCCAATGTCCCACCTTGCAAGGGTTGGTGCATATAGAACGTCCTGTTTCGTATTAACCCTCGCTTGCTGGATTTTAAAACACATTTCTCCTTCTTTACCCATACACCTGTTGTATAATTACGTATATCTTCACTGTGTACAAGTATTTCGCTGTGCAGTCACTGCTGTGGAGTGCACTGGTTGCACAATCAACTTGTAAATAGTGCAGACCCTGATGAGACAGCTCCTGCAGGAGCTGTCTCATCTGGGTATTCACTATTTACAGGTAGGTATATTGACGTGAATAGCAAGCGAAGGGTTAAACTATCACATGCTTCTACGACCCAACATCACTCCTCCTCTTGATGGTCGCATTATTGGGGTTTTAATTTATTGTTGCCATTGCAATGTAATGCAGTGAATTGTAGCACGAGATGCTTTATTACACCAATATACATACTTTACCTCATATAAACGCATTACCCTTCTTTCAAACAGAGTAGACCTATATCTAGGAGCCGACTAAGCAGGGTTTTCTCTGCCTACTTCAGTATAAGATCTGAATATTCCGTTTCTGCCAATACCCAAACAACCCGTGCTCATATACAATGTACCAGGATGGAAGTAATTCTAATGAATATTCATGAAATCACGAATTCTTGTATACCGTAAATACCCAAACCTTTACTACTCAAGTCTACTCTGTTTGCAAATGCGTAGAAAAGCGTATTTATGGAGTAAAGGGTTAAAGAGTAGTTTTCTCTTCGGATTATCCAGTATACTACTATCCGAACTACTGGTTTGTTTACTTTGAGGGCCATGTTGTGTTTTACTCTTAACCCTTCCTTTGTTGAATATTCATATAAGAAATGATGATATCATAAATAGTGATTAGATGAAATTTAATAATTGTATATATGCACAGGATGTTTACCTTGAGAAACTGATGAGCCGTCTGATCTGGGTCTACTCCGTTTGCAAATGCTTGAAAGAGCGTTTATATGATGAAAAGGTCTACTACAAATTGTTCACGCATCCTATCATAACAGTAATTTCTTTTGGAAATGATTATTCTTAGAAAATATGGAAATGATTATTCTAGGAATATAATTATGAGTCAAGATGCGGAACGGTATGCCGAACGACTTTAAACCGGATCATTGGTCATATTCTCAATGTTTAATGCTTAATATCGATAAAAACCTGTCACTCGGAACTCGCAATAACAGGAGTTGTTACATTTGTTTTTTTGTACATAGTGATTATTTACGGTGTTTCATTTTTGTTTCAAAAACTTAGTAACAGTAACAAACAGGTTGGATCCTGATGAGACGCCGAGTTACTCGGCGTCTCATCTGGATCCAAACTGTTTGCATAGGTAATCACAGATCCGGCATTGGCAGCGAAAGGGTTAAAATCCTTTCTGGTGTCAAAACTATCGACTGTTATAACTTTCAGAGCAAACTTTCATTCACTTTCGGCTCTAAAACGTACGTTGTGTCAAACAGTTTGATCCCTAGCGAGATGCCGAGTTACTCGGCATTTAATGTGGATCAAAACTGTTTTCAAAAGTAGACACAGATTGACCCATTGCAGAAAACCCGTGAATAAATTTCCGGCGATATCGGTGGTGCCAGAGTTAAAGGTTAGCCACAATTACTTTTAATGCCATAGATAATGTTGCCATGGCAACCTCAGACTGTGTTTTGTAATATGACAACGGAAACACTGTTATAACAATATGGATACAAACTAACATTGTGTCATTGATAAATCGTATTTGTCATAAATCATGGTCCATCTAAAGACCGCCGGGAAAGTATTTTAACCTTTTACTGCGTGAATATTTATGTAAGAATTAATCCTTCGCTTGCTGATTTTTAAAATACATTTCTCCTTCTTTACCCATGTCCTATTGTATAATTACATATATCTTCACCGTGTACAAGTATTTCGTTGTGCAATCACTGCTATGGAGTGCACTGGTTGCACAATCAACTTGTAAATAGTGCAGACCCTGATGAGACAGCTCCTGCAGGAGCTGTCTCATCTGGGTCTTCACTATTTACAGGTAGGTATATTGACGTGAATAGCAAGCGAATGGTTAATGATTTCTTTTTGATATCAATTAGATGAGTGTTGATAATGGTACTGAACACAGGGAAGTTTGGCCAGCTTAGAAACTGTAGAATGAGATCCATATAATTACATAAGCAAACAGAGCAGACCCTGATCATACAGCTCCTACATTAGCTGGGTCTACTCGGTCTGTAAAAGCGTTGAAAGGCGTATTTATGGAGTAGAGGGTTAATTTTAATTATATCTGACTATTCTGTCAAACAATCCAATGGGTGTGTGTACAAGAATATTGTTGAATTACATCATTTACATTATAAATGTGTGGTCTTACAGTCTTTTGCAAAACTAATTTGGAGAGCAGATTTATGTGTAAATGCATTCTAATGTTACTAGAACTATTTAGAACGTAGCTTTTCATATTCTAGCAAATAGCAACGCTACCGTTAGTTTCGTGTTTTGGTGACCGTATCGTCATAAATGGTACCGTTGTATTGTCGTGCAAGTTGTATTGTTGCACACCCAGAAAAAAAATCGGGCAGACCCACCGATACTGTAAGCCTGCAGGACTGCTTCTCCATATGCACAGTTCGAATGCCCATACCGGCATTCGAACCACAGTGGTGAGGGATTACACGATTGTCAGTCTAAAACCATGACAACTCCACAACGGTGAGGGGTTACACGATTGTCAGTCTAAAACCATGACAACTCCACAGTGGTGAGGGGTTACACGACCATGACAACTCCACAACGGACGGAACCGAACATGTATTGTCCACTTAGATAACACAAGTATGTCTTGTTTTAGCAATGTGGATATGTTTTGAATGACGTGTCTTAATTCAATCATTTTTCTGCTAAACGCGACATGACTAGCATTCTCAAACAGTTTGGGTCCAGATGAGACGCCGATTAACTCTCTGTGTCACCAGGATTCAAATTGTTTGCCACACGGCAAATGATTTCTCAAAATTTTAACGAAACGAAAGTAAATAAAATGTGTAACATATCAGACTTAGAGCAGATTATTTTCAGTAGGTTTACAGTTAATTTGGTGTACAGTTGAACCTCTCTATAACGACCAATAAATTATGTTAATTTGTTAATATCTAGCGCAGGTGGCTGTTTAAAGCAATGTGAAAGGAGCGTTCTGTAGGAGCGTTCTGTTTTACTTTCACTTTGCTTTAAAGCAGCCATATGTCTTAAACACATTTTTATGTAATTTAATGGCCGTCATAGGGAGGTTTTACTGCAGTGCATTTAGTTGTACATTGCAAATACTGTTTTGGATGGGTTTCCGTAGAGCAGCGACTTTTATTTCCCTTAAGAGATTTGTGTTACAATAATGTTTCGCTGATATGATCACACACTTCTGTATTTTTAAAACAAGTGATAGTCAACTCTTTTGCAGGACAGATACTATGCAGAAATCTCCTATAGGAGCTATCTGCTGTTACAGACCACTTGTATTTACAGACTCCTGTGTTGATAAATAATTTGGTCGCATTAGCGAGGCATTACTGCATACTAATCATTTACATTGACGAAGTTCTTTCCTATTCAGTGTACACAACCCTGACTAATATATGGAAATATTGCGTTTTTAAACATGACCTGCCACTCATTACACAGGGCTAAGGCTTAAGTCTAGACGAAGTAGAACGATGACTGGTGACACATTATCAGGAAGATACAGCAGACTATTGATATTTACACCATATTGATATTGACATGAGATACTGTAAACAGGTCCCTGCTTTCCCTGTACGTAGCTTCACAGCAAAGAAGTGGGCAGGCAGGCACGAATCAGTTTGGACATTATTAAAGTACATGTATAGCATTCTTTCGGAAAGAGCTACTATTCGGATCGTATCCCCAATCGTACGTATACATACTTTGATAATAGTCCGTAACTTTGAAACCCTTCAGCCATGAATATTCATCTCAGAAACATTATGATGAGTAAAGATAAGCAGGAGTTTATGATGACATATGAATATAGGACTGTTTGACCAGGGCAGAAATTGTAGGATCACATCTGTTCGGAATGACACACGCGGAGTTAGGAATATATGATTCTATATGCGAGAAAAAGTCGTTACCTTAAAAGTAAATTTTACACCTTTATTCTGTGAATATATAAGTACGATATAATGCATGCATGGATATGCTTAGTATTTAAACCCATTACACCATAGGCTATTTTTAGATACAACCTCTTTGAATAAATCTACCGAAAAGAAACATTAACTAGAGAAAAGTAAAATTTTAGAATTTTGTAGTTTGAAACCATTTTGATAAATAGGGCATTTGCTCTTATAGGAGCAAATGCTCTATTTATCACAATGGTTTCACAAAGTGACTTTTACAGAGTCGTCAGAAGTCGTCAATATGAGGGCATGGGTTAAATGGAGTATGAACAAGAAAACTATTGGCCCTGGTGAGAACTATATTATTCCATAAAGAAAAAAAGCAGACTTAGATCAGAGGGCTCCTACAGGATCTGGGTTCATGCTTATAAAACTTTTTAGTTGAGTCTGAGTTCGTTCTCAAGCATTTGATTGGTCAGATTTGAGTTCTCAAGCTTTTGATCGGTCAGATTTGAGCCAAAGGCTCAAATCTGACCAATCAAAAACTTGAGAACGAACTTAGACTCAACTACAAGTTTTATAAGCATGGATACCGATTCTTCGAGACGATTCTACAGAGTAGTCACAGTATAGGGTTGTGTTAAGAAATATAGAAGTTTTTCTTGAAAATGGTTAAATACGCATCTTAACTGAACCTGTGTACCCTGTTTGCGTTAAAAGCGTATCTTTTAGGTGAAGTCGTTCACGAGGACGAACTCAATATATTTGGTAAAGTGTCCATACCATAAGGGTTCATTGACATGTCGGGCAAGAAATTTTGATGTACAGGATTTGGACATACATCAGATATCATTTGTTGCACATTGGCGTCAAGAGTTGCACAATTGCGAGATTTCTTAGGTACTGTCTCTCCATAAGACAATATACTTTAGTGTCACCAGAGATAATTTCAGGAGACAGAAGACCGTCTGCTTTGCTTGAAAATTTGTCAATGACATTTTCATATCGTCTGCTGTAATATCCGAAACATCGTAACCTACATTATTATGTATGACAGACGTCTGATGTCATATTATTTTGTATTAAAACAAACGTTATTCTTAATAAATTCGGGTCAAATGTTTTATTAACCCTTTCCCTTATATAAACGTGTTTTCACGCATTTGCAAACAGAGTAGACCCAGATCAGACGGCTCCTAGAGGAGCCGTCTGATCAGGGTCTGCTCTGTTTGCTAACAGACTTCGAAAGATCTGTTTCTTTGCTTTCTATAATGGCTACCATGTTCTACCTACCATATTTCTGTATAGCTATTTTGTTCATGAATATTCAGTAGGTATGTAAATTTGTTATAAATACTGAACAGGGAAAGGGTTAAAGGAATAGTTACCCGTTGATGTATATGACCTTAAGTTGACCTTTTCGATAAAATAAACGAGTGTATTGACGCCATGGCTCGCTCTAAGCCACAGTCAGAAATTGGATTTAAGCCGCAGCTACCTATAAATGCCAATGCCAGCGTTGTCATGACAACGAATTACAGCATATTCTGACAAAAAGAGAATTATTGAAATATAGATTATACACTCAGGGAAACATAGTTTAATTAAATTAATTGCATTATAAATCAATCGTCTTCGCACCGCGTGAGAAAAGCTGTTTTTCCATTACATTCGATTATAACACAGTTTTTTTTATTTCCCTTAAGGCTTACAAATGTTATACAGTTGAACTGCGATATCTCGAACTTCAATGGACTATCTAAATTAACAGAAGTTCGTGTTATCCGATTTCTATTCTGGACAATTTCTCAAGTTCACAGCTTAATGCATGTCTACAGTAATGCTGAAAGCTCCTGTAGGAGCTTTCAGCATTACTGTAGACATGCATTAAGCTGCCACATGTGATTCTAGATATGCGTATTGATACATTTTAGAGCAAGTCTGTATTGTAAGATTTTGAAAGGACCGACCTTTTAGTTCGAGTTATCCCGTAGTTCGAGTTATGCGAGTCCGAGATATCGAAGTTCAACTGTGGATGGGAGTCGCGTCATTATTCTACCCTAATTAACCTAAATATTCAGAGCCCAAAGTTCTCTTTTCCAATTGTTTGTAAAGCTGAATACAGTAAAACCTGCCTATAACGGCCACTAAATTGTGGTAATTAGTTGGTATTTAGGGCAGGGTACTGCTAAGAGCGTTCTGTTTTACTTTCACCTTGCTTTAAGCAGCCACCCGTCTTTAACACAAAATAATTTATGTAATTTAGTAGTCGTTATAGAGATGTTTTACTGTATATCAGTTTGTCATCATTTTGATAAGTTTAAATTATATTGTCAATGTAACAAAAAGTGTAGACCCTTTGTCAAACAGCCCCTCTGGGAGTTTTATCTGGGTCTATAGTATTTGACTAAGTCTGCCCGAATATTTAGGGTACTCGGGTAAGCCTACCAACCATTGCCTTGGAATATTTTATTTGTATTGTCGTACACTAGCCTAACTGTTCTGAATTGTCTGACATTGATATATCTTTTCCGCCTATTTGTAAAGCTTGATACCATTTTGATATATTTAAATTATACTGACGGAGTAGCATACAGTGCTGATCCTGATCAAACTGTTTAAGGAGCAGTTATATCTGGATCTGCATTAATAGGCTTAGTTTGTTTGTCAGAACATTTTGGGAAATTAGAGTATGCCTGACAAATGTTGTGTAAAGATCCAGGAGTGAAAGCTAATACTTGATCCCTTTCCGGTTAAATTTCACGGATTGCAGCATATAGGGTACCTACCTGGAGTTAGTTCGGGTTTTTTTATTAAAAATTGTTTGCATCCTCCTAAAGGACGGTGTGTATTATGAGATCATGAAATAAAAGTCGCGAATAGTAGGTGTGCATATTTATAATTAGTACTATAAAGTTATTGGCGCCGTCCTAAACGAACAATAATATCACCATTTTGAATTTGATTATAAATATGGAAAAATAGTCAAACAGGGAGAGCCACACACGAAATGACACCGCACCAAACACCATCTAACAAGAAACGGTAAAGCCACAAGACAAAACATAACAGGACGCATATCAAGACGAAACACATTAAACATTAGGCATATTAAACAACAAAATTGACCGTAGGCTGAAAGCAGGAGTGCCGCCTTGGAACGGCCAGCAGCCAAAAACAATAAAAAAGGGCTACTGGGGGACTTAAACCTGGTTTACGGGTACCCAACCCCGTCCTTATCCCACTTTCACCAAAGTCAAAATGTAAATAAAATTCGAAACTGTATTAGTATCTACATATCAATTATTTATTGATACTTTTTTTCTCTCGGCCAAAATTTCAAGTGCGGGGAATTCTAGTACAAAACCGGCCAAAATTTCAAGTGCGGGGAATTCTGGTACGAAACTGTCTCGTGTTCCATATAGTCAGCTTGGAGATTCCCGCCAGTCTCCCCCTCCCCGCTTAAATGTATTATTGATACAAACATTAACAGGTCAACATTGATATGTAATAATATAAAACTTGAAAGTTTAGTATGATAATGTTTAGCATGCTTAGGTGAAACGTATTAACACATATTCATATCCCTTTGACGCATTTTGGTGCCTCTGTAAAAGTCACATTCTAAAACCATTGTGATAAATAGAGCATTTGCTCCATAGGAGCAAATGCTCTATTTATCACAATGGTTTCAAAACTACACAATTCTGAAAATTTCCTTTTCTCTAGTTAATGCTCCTTTTCGGTAGATTTATTTAAAAAGGTTGGATCTAATAATTATTTAGATAGAACAGCGTCTGCCTTAGTCTCTTTAAATTCTTGTTTGTAGTTTAATGCTTGTTTCTAGAGGAGCCCTCTTTTCAGGGTCTGTACTGTTTGCCCTTTGATATACATGCATATCACAAATGTTGCCCTTTCCTCGCTTCGTCCTGATTATATTACATGTATGTATATACATGTACAAGTCAACTTTAAACTTAAAATTGCACGTAATTGACTGAACTGTAATCACATTCACAAGCATTAGGAGTCGGAATGTGACGCCAAGTAAAGCATCATCTTATCAGAGTCAAAGCTGTTTGATACTGATTATGACTTGAAATATTGGAAGAAAATCCAACACGAAAGCTGTATACGTAGACAGTTTCTTTCTATATAGTCCTGACTAGTTTATGGTTAATCTTTGACACCGGGATTATTAAGATTTTGATAATATTTGGAGTTGTTTCTTCTGTATGGTTGTTTGTTTTGTTTTGGGATTTTACATCTCTTTAGCAGTAGTTCCGTCATATTGCGACGTCCAGCTAATTACAAATGGAGAGGTGCCCAGAACGTTTCAATGCATTGAACAAATCACATTATTTCGCACATAAGAAAATAACCGTGGTAGAACCGACTTACCTTACGTCAGTTGGAACGGTCTAAATGAAGCAATGTCGACCAGAAATAAACCATTGTAACTGGTCAGTAGTTGTAATCACAGCAATTCGCCGAACAGCGTCCTGTATTAACACATTCATTTGGCTTGCAAATAAGTAATGTGTGCATATTAGGTGGGAATAGTAAAACAGGAGTGTAAGCATACTGTCTGAATTAACCCTTCACTCCATAGATAACGCCTTTGCAAACTGAGTACAGTAAAACCTCTCTATAACGGCCACTTAATTACATAGTAGTTTGTGTTAAAGGCAGGTGTTTGCTTAAAGCAAGGTGAAAGTAAAACAGAACGCTCCTATAGGAGCGTTCTGTTTTACTTTCACATTGCTTTAAGCAGTTATCTGCCCTAAATACAAACTAATTAACAGAATTTAGTGGCCGTTATAGAGAGGTTTTACTGTAGTTTCATATCATACTGCGCTGTTTGTTTATGATATAATATGGATTTGATTCTACAGTGTCCGCCTTGACTAAAATGTCATTTGTTCGTATACTGCTTTAAGATAAAAACTAAATTAATCAATATTCATGAGGTATTTCATACATGAATATTCATAGGGTAAAAGTTTTAGGACAACGGTGTTCCTTTTGCTCGTTCGTGGAGAGCAAGATAATTAGAAATGGAGTACAGCAAAACCCTTCTAAGCCGAAATTATAGTAGATAGGAATATAAATACTTTTTGGCAGATGGCTGCTTAAGGCAGGTTTAAAGCCATGCAGAAAGCTCCAAGATTCATTTTTTGCATGACTATCGCCCTGTACTATGCTGCCACCTGTCCCAATGAAAGATATTTATACTGAATTTAACTCCCGGTGAATAGAGGTTTTACTGCATTTTTCTGCGAAAAGCTTCCAGTAGACTGGTGCAACAAAGTGAGCAGGGAGGACACATTTATTGTCTGCGATATGAAGCAATCGAATGCATGCACAGGACATATAAATTCCTCCGCGGTGTATCGATAATGACGGGAAGTGTACTGTTTTCTGTTACAGACATGCTATGTAGCCTGTTTAAGCAACACACACGGATGAATGGGTCTCAATACTGTGAATGCAGCCGGAACATTCCAGTTATCACTATTGATAACTAATTAATAGGTGTGGAATATTGGTATTCTCATCGAGCTATGCTTTAAAAGGTAATTAGAATTTACGTTTTGATTCTTTCACTGCTGAGATTCAGTAAATATATATTCCAAATCATCCAAACTTCAACAGGGAACGAGATGACGATAAAAACTAAATTTTAAAACATTGAATTTGTTTTACCATAAATATCGATAACAGATTTTGTCTGGATATTGGCTTCTCATATTCATCTTAAGTGTTTTAATTTTCATTATTTTAAATTTATGTATAAAAGCCTAGAAAGCACGCATACTTACAACAGCTCGTGTATCTTTGGCTTTACATTGATGATACATGTATTGCATAATAATACAATAACATAATACAGTAAAGCCTGTCCTAAGCGACCATTCATTTAAATAGCAGGTGGTTACTTAATGCAGGACAAAAGTAATGCAGAAAGCTCTTATAAGAGATTTCTACATTACTTTCAACCTGCATTAAGTTACCACATGCCTTACAGATCCATATTTAGACCTCTGTTTATGGCCACATTAGGCAGGTTCTACTGTAGAGATACACTAGATAACTATAATCTAATAAGTCATAAACACATGACACATAAAGGAAACAATTATTCCAAAGGAGGGCTTTATCAGAGACATCGATAAAAATGTATAAATTAGACATTTGTTGAAAGCTCCATCAAACTCTATGTTGTGACCACTCTTTGGAATTGTCTCGAAGAGACAGGTATGAAAAGTGATCACAGCAGAGTTTCGTGGTGAGGTGACACTTTTAGTTTTTTTGGAATATGCCATTATCCTTGGTTTGGTTCCTGTATTAAATCCCCCGAAGGTACCAATAAGTTCTACATAGCCAATTACGGATGTCAAACGAACCACCGATCAATATTTCAGATTTAAGCCTACCGTCTTACTTTATGTGTCAATCGGAGCTTGGTGGTATATGCCAGCTGATTTCCGTAACAACCTGCGAAGTGTTCAGTCTCTTTGAATGTCGGCGGTTTTCTAATGATGTATCCGCATTTATATCACGTTAATTATGGAACGCCATTCTGTCGTGCTAATTGCTTAATACAAAATGCGAAATGCTTTTTGCCAATTGTGTAAATTGCCAGGGAATGTACCAAATGATGGATGTAAATGACAAATGCGAAGTGCGAAATGCTTACTGCTAAATGCATGTTTGCACTACTGGCATTGCACAGCGCCATTTTTAAAGTGTTTATTTACATTAAAACTTATTGCTTATTGCACTACTGAATTAAAAATGTCACTGTTCAGTGCTAGTAGTGCAAACATGCATTAAGCAATACGTATTTTGCATTTCGCATTTGTCATTTACATCTAACATTTGGAATATTCCGGTTCTTTCCATAGCATTTTCCACAATTAGCAAAACGCATTTCGCATTTTGCATTTAGCATTTCGCATTTAGCATTTTGTAAATATCATGGCAGAATGGCGTTCCATAGTTAATATTTAGTTGAATGTATGGGAAACTGCAATGGAAGGCCGGCGCGTCATGCTAAATAAGAAATGCAAAATGCGATTTGCGAAATGAAAAATACGAAATTCTTATTGACAAATGCTAAATGACAAATGCCAATTGCTATTTTGTGACTTCTAAATACTACTTGCTAATCATATTGTACTGAATGGTTGAACTGGATACGTCAATTTGGAAGGCGATATCTGTATCTTTTTCAAATATACATACAGTACAATACATTTTTCTTCTTCGTGCGTGGAAATAACATAAACTGATATCATAATCTCTGTAAACCTCTCAAAATGCGAAATGCTAAATGAAAAATGCTTCATGCGATTTGCTAAATGTGATTTGCTAAATGCAATTTGCTAACGGTCAAATGGTTGAAACCACCAAAATACCACGTTTCACTCGAGACAGTGCTTTGATTTACATAATTTACATAGATAAAGATAGGTATACTTCGAGACACATTTTTATTTGCATTTAAAACATTGGGTTTAATTAGATTCTAGGTTTTTTCTAAAGCACAAGTATTTCGCATTTCGCATTTAGCATGGCGCACCGGCCTTCCATAGAATGAAAGCACTATTTTAATTAAACTATTATATGTAAAAATGTTGGAACATGGACAGAATATAACGATCAAAGCAAGTGACCCTATCCCTGTTCTGTATTTAGATCAAATTTCAATACCTTTTGAATATTCATGGATAAGATAGTTATAGCAAATATGGCAGGTGAAACATAGTCGCAATTTTAGAAAGTGAAGCAACAGATCTATCAAATTCCAGTGGCAAACAGAGCAAACCTGGGTCTACTCTGTTTGCAAATGCGTGAAAACACATTTATATGAGGGAAAGGCTTAAGTAGTCACTTACTTTTAACCCTTTCCCTAATAATGACGACTTTTGGCGACTCTGTAAATGCCACTTTGTGAAACCATTGTGATAAATAGAGCATTTGCTCCTATAGGAGCAAATGCTCTATTAATCACAATGGTTTCAAACTACAAAATTCTAAAAGTTTCCTTTTCTCAAGTTAATGCTACTTTTCGGTAGATTTATTCAAAGAGGTTGTATCTAAAAATAGCCTATGAGGTAATGGGTTAAAGTTATATTACGTCCATGTAGAAGTCCATTACCGGCGTTTTCCGCATAACGTTCAACATTAAGCTACAGCTGCATTTATACTTCTGTGTGTTGGTCCCATTACAGGGCTTTACTGTAGAGTAGGAGGCAAAATGGACAATCTGAGAATACTATATATCATTGTACTTTTTTATTATTTACTGTTGTTTCCCCCTAGGTGGCATAGTGCTTCTGAATGACGATATATCTGCGATTACGGAGCATTTCTATAGTCCTACTGTCTAACACATAAACCGTGGCAAAGATAATGTTCGCTCATCCCCGTATTTACAGTCATTAAAAGGTTCCCTTGTATCAGCCTATCGCTGAACGTAAACTGGATTCGGTGCGCAATTCTACTTACGGAGTAAAATGTTTCAATATATTTGTTTAACTGCTTGTCAGTAGATATTTTCTTGAACAATATTTATCTGAATCCATGACATTTTACACTTCTTTACCATAATAATATTTTGGTATAATAAATTAAATATTGCCTTCCTTGAGAGTGGCTTTTCAAGAGTACTGTCGACCGCCGCTTCCTCCATGTTGATAACATGTACTGTCACTGTCAAGGAAAACAATATTCATAACCCTTTCCTCCATAAATACACATTTCTACGCTTTTGCAAACAGAACAGACTAAAATCAAACGGCTCCTGTTTGCTTATGAATAACTATGTTTGCCTATGAATAAAACAATATACAGTGAAACCCCGCTAATGCGACCACTTAATAAACAGCCACTGATGTCGTCTAAAGCATGTGGTTGCTTAATGCAGGACGAAAGTTATGCAGAAAGCTCCTATAGGAGCTTTCTGCATAACTTTCGTCCTGCATTAAGCTAACACCTGCCTCTGCCACCCAGAAGTATGCCCCTTTTTGGTGGTCGCATTAGCGGGGTTTTACTGTACATGTAGATATGATTCTACAGTTTCAGCGATGGCCAACAATTCCTTTGTTCACGTGTAATTATAAACGTTAATCTAATTCATATTTATAATGCCATTATTATTTACAGGATAGACTGTTACCCAAGCTGTAAACCAACTTGTATTATAATTGTTTAATTCGTTCGGATTATGGAATCTGTGATTTCCCCAGTCAAGATAGACCTATTTGCTACACCAACGTTTTCAATCAATCAGCCTTTCACAAGAGTTATATATTCTATTATAGGCCAAGTACACCTATCAATCACTGAGACCATCGAACCGAGTGTTTAGCCAGTGTCTAGACTAATTTCGAGATATATGAGAGATCTCTTATATATAACAGGGACTGCTTAGATACTTGGAACTGTGTAGAGTAGAGCTTGTCTTCAGTGCTCATCACACATAGGTCTAATTATGAGTCTGTAAGGCATGTTGTAGCTTAATGCAGCCCCTGTCTGCATTATTTTTGCCCTGCATTAAGCACATCTGCTTTTAAGACGCACGTGTTCAATAAATGAATGGCCGCCTATTACAGATTCTACTGTATTAGGTAAATGCAGCTAACGTGTGATTGCTACTGCAGAAATTTACGGTTGCTATTATCCAATGCGTATTTCTCTGAGGTACGATAATGTAAGACCCTAAATACCGTATTCTCCCTAATAAACCCCCCACTCTAATACTCTTTTAGGGGGAATGAATGGATGGGGTGGGGATGAAACGATCAATAAAACAACTAAGCCGCTGTATACTAATCATTTAATAAAGAAATATATTTTTCTCTAAATTCATGTGGTAGCTTAGAACTATGGGAGCTTTCTGCATTGCTTTCGGTCTGCAGTCGGAGTGGTAGTCCAGTGGTAGTACATTGGATTTGGGATCGAAGGGTCCCCGGTTCGAATCCTACCATCGGGCCATCAGAGATTTTCTGAGCAAAAAAAGAATGCATCCCGCGTTTGGTCCTCTCCAGATCAAGTTTGATCTTTAGATTGCGAGGTTTTATATTACATCGGAATATAACAACGACAATTACGTCACACGAGCCGAACAAATACCATTTATAATTTATGTATTTACAAACACCTTACTCAAGACGTTAAATGTGGTATAAATATTGGCCTTGGAGACATGTGGCAGCTTAATGCAGGGTGGAAATCGTGTAGAAAGCTCCTCTAGGACCCTGCATTAAGATCTTTTCTACCAGACTTCCGGTTTAGAGGAATTCAATTGTATTGGTACCAGGTCTATTGACTTATTCTGAGATATCCTATAATGATATACAATCTGAAATACAGATATTTACAATTGAAATGAAAAATGATAAATAATCAATTATCATACAACTGATATTTATCTCAAATGTATTGTATAGTCAGTGTACAGTGTCATTGTTCTAACTTAACGCTTCTGTAATCGGCATTGACTGTTTTATATTCACCTAGAATCAATGACAGAATTCATTATAGTAACGGCCACTAAATTGTGTTAATTGGTTGGTATTTAGGGCAGGTTGTTTCTTAAAGCAAGGTGAAAGTAAAACAGAACGCTCCTATAGGAGCGTTCTGTTTTACTTTCACCTTGCTTTATTCAGCCACCTGCCTTTAAAACAAGATACTTAATGTAATTTAGTGGTCGTTATAGAGAGGTTTTACTATATATGTATTGGTAAAATTACCAAGTTCGATTTATTATTGTGATGTAATTAATCATTAATGTGTAAATCAGATGTAGCCCAGAGTTCTATGTTAAACCGTGCTAATGAATTAGACAAAGTGCTTAAGCTTTTACCTCATACAGGCGCATTTTCACGTTTTTGCAAAATGTGTAGACCCAGATCTAAAAGGCTCCAGTAGGAGTCATCTAATCAGGGTCTGCTCTGTTTACTTAAAGCGAATCATATATATTTAACCAAGCCAAAAAGTCCCTTGAAAGTGTTACGTAATAGGAATTAAGTAATTGACAATTCATGAAGTGGTAATGCATAGAAATTGATTGTAGAAAGGGGTTAACCGTTTCATCCTTAACTCATTCTCCTCTAGACTATTTTAGACCCAGCTTCTTTGAATAAATCTACCGAAAAGGAGCATTAACTAAAGAAAAGGGAAACTTTTGAGTTTTGTAGTTTGAAACCATTGTGATAAATAGAGCATTTGCTCCTATAGAAGAAAATGCTCTATTTATCACGATGATTTCACAAAATATAGTTTACATAGGCGCAATAAGGCGTCAGTAGGAGAGAATGGGTTAAATACAACTTTCTACGCCTTTGCAAACAGAGTAGACCAAGATCAAGCGGCTCCTATATAAGCTGATGTGATCCTACAGTGTTTTACAATGCCAACAATCCCTGTGTCCATGTGTCATTGTAAAACTAAACTAATACATATTCATGATGTAATTATTTCTTACATGAATATTCATGGAGGAAAGGATTAATAGTTAGTTGGCGAAGTTTGAGTCCTATACGTTACAAGAGCCGAATACATGTACATACTAGTTGTCATATATATGTATATCAGTGCCTAACGATGAAATCTCAACATATATCCAAAATGAGTTTATCTCAACCAGACGTATTAACAACTAATTTGAAAGTTATGAATATTTGTTTACCTTAAAACTGATAAGATCTAATAACGTTGTTGTATTTTAGCGTACAGTACTATTATTGAAATTTAACGCAACAGTATCGGTGTTGATTGGATTCTATAATCCTAACATATATTTGAATTGATGTATCAAATATCAACTTCAGTATTTCATTTCATAATTTGTATGAACAATGGATTGATCAGAAGTTATCATATCTTAATTCAAAATCCTTTTAATACTTGTTATTTAAAAATGTTTGCTATAAATCAAAAGCCGTCATTCATAAAACATGCAGAAACTTATCAAGATGAACAGCAGACGCAGTAGAGATTTATATGTTCTTAACTTAAATATTTCATTTTCATTTTCCAACTGCATTGGTAACATTATACTCATTTAGTATCTACCACATCTAGTATTAGAGGAGTAGAATTGTCTCGTAATATTCTTTAATTTACCCATTTGTTACGAATGAAGAAGCAGTGTGCTGGGTTTGGCAATGTTTAAGTTACATACAGCAAAATCTCGATTATTCGAATTTTCTGTATAGAAGAATTTAGACCCTTTTAGGCAGGTGGCTGCTTAATGCATGGTGAAAGTCATGCAGAAAGCTCCTGGATGAGCTTTCTGCATGACTTTCTCCATGCATTAAGCTGCCACCTGTTTTAAAGATCGATAATAATACGTATTTTAGTGTTCGGATAATCGAAGTTTTACTGTATATGTTACGAATGAAGACGTAAGTAGTATTTGAAGTATGAAAGTATCATATTATTTAATCTGCATGTCGTTACGAATGAAGAAATGTTGATCTGTGTTTGACAATCTTAAAGTTACATATGGATTATGAATCATGACGTAAGTGGGGACTGGAACGTTCTTTTTATATGGAAGTATTACTTTATTTAATTAATTTATCTGTTACGATTGAAGAAGTAGTGATCTGCGTTATGGAACATGATTGCAATGTGGACACCCATTGTTTGTTGAACAAGAGCTGTACATATTAACTCTTTCAACAACGAAGAGCGACTCACTGGGCTTGCTGCAATTATTGAAACTGATTACTCCTATAGGAGCGTTCTGTTTTACTTTCATATTTCATTAAGCAACCACCTGCCCAAAAATATCAACTGGTTAACATAATTTAGCGGTCGTTATAGAGAGGTTTTACTGTAGTTAGTCAACATAGTGGTTCAACATAGTGGTTCAATGTGGTGCCTTCATAATCCCAGCCATCACTTAACCAGCTGAAGACGACTGTTTAAAATTATTTTGGATGGTGAGCCAGCAATTACCCACTGTTTTGAACAAACTTTCAATCCAGACCATGGGTGATGAATCAATGTTTCACCCCGTTACTTTATGCCACAAAAGCATCTCATTCGCGCTTATGACGAACCAGAAGATATTTACATTCTGTCTTGCTGTTCCACGTTTTGTCAGTTGAGAGCTGATTTTGGCACCCATCGAGAATAAACCGTCTTCATGACGCAATGTCAAAGACTACCTTACCCCTTTTAGAAACCAAACATATCAGCAACTTCTTGCAAATTGACACGCCGATATTATATGATATGTAATATGTTTTATCATTTGTGGGGTCACTTTGGAAGATGGACGTCCACTGCCATCTCTGTTGCTAACGTCGCTTCTTCATCCTCAAAGGCGAGCTATCAAAGAATAAAACGTACAACGTGGCACGCATAGGTTGAAGTCGTTTCCGAATAACAATGATCGTTTTCATTTTTTTTCAAGACTTTTTACAGCATGCCGTTCTTCGTATGTTGAGTTCATATTTCCATATACATGTATACATACAATATATAAGAGAGTGGTGTTAATACACCGTATTGTGAGATGCTGAAAAATATTCATGCATGAAGTCTGTCAAAGTTCAATTCACCCGGGTAAATGAAGAGTTTCACATTGACATATATTATGCAACATTTGAACAAAAGATGAACCAAACAAAAGTCCATCTGTATAATGACTTCCCCTTCTATAGCTGGATAATTAGTTTGTAATTCATGTTGTTTTCGGTTAGTTTTCATGTTGCTGTGTCGTTATTTTGATCAGAGATCGTTATATAACGTATCTTACATTGGCAATGCTTCCCTATTCAGTGAACACTAGCAATTCTTTCCTATTCAAATGGACATTAACAGTGCTTTCCTATTCAATGAACAGTAACAACTATTTCCTATTCAATGGACATTGCCAAAGCGTTCCTAATCAATGGACACTAGCAATGTTGCCCTATTCAGTGGACGCTAGAAAATGAGTTACTATTAAAATTGGCACTAGCAATGCTTTCCTATTCAGTGGACACTGGCAATGCTTTCATATCAAACAAAACTGACAGTAGCAATGCTTTCATATTCAATGGACACTAGCAAAGTTTTCCTATTCAGTGGGCAATAGCAATGCTTTCCTATACAGTAGACACTAGCAATGTTTTCCTATTCAATGGACACTATCATTATTTTCCTATTCAGATGACACTAGCAATGATTTCATATTTAGGTTGGGGAACACTAGCAATGCTTTTCTATTCAGAGGAACCTAGCAATGTTTTCCTATTCAGTAGACACTATCCGAGCTTTCGTATTCAATTAAACACTAGCAAGTGTCCTATTCAGTGGACACTAGCAAAACGTTCCTATCCAGTTGACACTTGCAATGCTTTCCTTTTCAGTGGACACTAGCAATGCTTTCTTATCCAGGGGAAGGGGGCCCCACTAGCAAAACTTTCCTATTCAGTTGACCCTAGCAAAGCTTTCCTATTCAAATGGACACTAGCAATGCTTTCCTATTCAGAGAAAAAAAAAACAAACCAACTAGCAATGCTTTCCTATTCGATGGACACTAGCAATGCTTTCATATTCAGTGGACACTAGCAATGCTTTCATATACAGAGGGGGGGGGGGGCATTATCAACCTTTATCCCGCTAATCGCAACTTTCCTCGCTTTTGCAATTAGTTGAGACAGCTTATATCCAGTTGAGACGCTGAGAGTTACACCAGGGTCCAAACTCGGTCAACAGTTTCTCAAAAGCTTTATCGTGTCGGAAGAAGCCAAAGCCTTACCAGATCAAATTTGAGCAGACATTGTTTATCACAGCGGGGTCAAGGTTAATAACATTTTGAATGTTACGTTTTTGGCATGTCCTGTCACTTATTCTCAGTTCGAGCCAATAATGGATAAAGTTGAATGACAACGACAACTGTTGACACATTATCAGCGAGATATCACAGAATGCGAGCCCGGTCGATTTTACATCTTATCGATGTTGACTTAAGATACTGTAAATGGGTCGCCACTGTCCCTGTATCTAATTTAGCAGTGTGTTTGGTGGATACGCCGTTCATGAAATAGTTCGGAAATTAGATTATAGCGTCCTTCGGAAGGCTTATCATTTAAACCGGACCAACAACCGTACGTATAATAGACTTTGATAACCCTCAACACCATGAGTATTCATGTGAGACATCATGAATATTAATTAACTGATTTTTGTAATGGTATATAATTTTGGTCATGGCAGCAATTGTAGAGTCATATCTATAATATTCCATAAGCAAACAGAGCAGACCCTGATCAAAATGTCCCAACGGGAGCCGTCTGATATGAGTGTGCTGTTTGCAGAGGCGTTAAAGCACAGTAAAACCCCGCTAATGCGACCACCTAAAATAGGTATAATTATGGGTGCTATGTGCAGGCGGCAGCTTAATGCTGGACAAAAGCATTAAGCAGAAAGCTCATAGAGGAGCTTTCTGCATAACTTTTGCCCTGCATTAAGCAACCACCTGCTTATAAAGACACCCATGTCGATTCATTAAGTGGTTGCATTAGAGGAGATCTCCTGTATATATATGAAGCAAAGGGCTGGTATAGCACAACTATGAAACCAAGTACTATAACGTAATAAAACGTTTGCAATTATACTTCTTAGCGTTAGGAGTTATAAATCACACACACATTGGTCCCATGGAATTCGGAATTGTGTGAATCTATACGTTAAAGCCCGCTGTAACAATGTTGTATGTTTATAACAGATGCCAGATAAGATACGTATATTTAAACATTTCCAGGAATAGCTCCGTTTTTTCTCCACCAAACCCTATACTGTGACCACTCTTTTGAATCGTCTCGAAGAGACGAAGACGATTCTAAAGAGTGGTCACATTATAGTGTTTGGTGGAGAAATGACGATTTTAGTATTTTGGTATGCGCCTTTAACTGTAGCTCTGATAAAACCATAATCAGTTGCAATGGCTTATTTCCTCCCGCTTCATTCAAGCTTTTGAGAAACTGTTAACCGAGTGGCAAACAGTTTGGATCCTGGTGAGACGTCGTGTTACTAGGCGTCTCATTTGGATTTAAGCCGTTTGCAAATCACAGTCAAGTAGCGTTCCACAGGCAAATGTTTAATGCTTTGGCTTCCAAAATGGTGATATTTGAAGTAGACAACAGCTACTCTAAGTATGTTCTAGTGACTTATCCAAATTTTGGTGAATAAATTTGGATAAGTCACTAGAACATACTTAGAGTAAATGCATAATTATCCTGATGAACTTCCTTTGAGATCAGACAACAGCTGTTGACGTATTAGTTGATACTGTCCCTCAATACTGTGATACACTGTACTGTTATCAACTATCAGTTAATCCTTACCCCTCTGTGAAAACAAAATGTCTGCTCAAATTTGGATCTGGTGCGTTTTTTACTGCTTCCTATTCCAGTCAAGTCTTTGTGAAACTATTGACCAAGCGTCATAACACAAGAGTTTATGAGACTATTGACTAGGTGTCAAATAGCGTGTTTCCTGACGAGACGCCGGGTTAATTGCCGTCCCATCTGGATCCAATCTGTTTTGTAAATAAGACTCATGTCACAATTGGCGATATAAGGGTTAGAACGACCCCTTCTTCGACATTTGTTCATGACAAGTACCTATAGTGAGCTGAAACTCTGAAACCGTTTCTTCATCTACCCCTTTGTAGCTGACTGACAGAGATCCTGTTGAATATTCGTGTAAGAAATACTGACATTATGACTATTTTGATGCCGAATAAATACATTATACAAATATATTTTGAATATGTATTATATACGTACAGTAACACCCCTCTAATTCGACCAGCAAACGGGGCATAATTCACAGTGGCAAGGGCAGTTGGTAGCTTAATGCAGGACGAAGGTTATGCAGAAAGCTCCTATAGGAGCTTTGAGCATATTTTTCGTCCTGCATTAAGCAACCACCTGTTTATAAAGACACCCATGTTTATTCATTAAGTGGTCGCATTATAGGGGGTTTACTGTATTAGATCTATAACGGCATATGTACACGGGGTTGCTTGATACTAGTAGAAACTGCAGAGTCAGGTCTATCATAACAGAGCAGACCCTGGTCAGTCAGCTGTTTGCAAAGGTGTGAATAATGAGGGAAAGGGATAATTCTTAACGAATTGTACCGCAACCAGTACCATTTTAACTCTTATATGAAAAAGAGTGTCAGCTCAAATTTGGATTTCTTGCAGTTGCAAATGCGTGCGTCCTATTCGTTCAAACGTTTGAGAAGTTGTTGAGCGAGTGTCAAACAGCTCGGATCCTGCTGAGACGCCGAGATAGTCGGGGACTCGCCTGTATCCAAGCTGTTTGCAAATGCCAGTCAAGTAGATAGCCGATAGCGGGAAAAGGGTTAATACATATGAGCCCGTTCCATCATGAGACAAGTTACACTATGGTGTACCGTTAACTCGCTCCACCATGAGACTAAATACAAGTTATGATATACGAGGACATAAGAACCCGCTCCATCATGAGACTAGTTTCACTATGGTGTACCGTAAACTCGCTCCACCATGAGACTAAATACACTATGATATACATATGAGGAACCCGCTCCATCATGAGACTAGTTTCACTACAAGAAAAGCATTGATGTAAACATCAAAGGGCGCCATTATAAAGAACAGCCATGCTGGTTTTGTTAAAATCTATTGTGAAACAAAAATTCTTAGAATATGAGTGATCACGATACTTATATGCTGTACTAACTCTTTCAATGACGATATAACTTGACTGCTATTGAAATAGTGTAAACATAAATGAAGACAAATGAAAGTTTTTTACATGAAAATATAGACTGATTGGCATTATTTTAATATAATCATACAATCATTCAAAATTTAGGAATAAAGAGTCAAAATTCGTGAAAAATGTTCGTTTTTGCCTGGATTAGGGTACTTTGAAATTCGCATAAATTTATAACTATTATGGATAGAATCGAACAAATTGTATTTTTAGATAGTTTTAAGGTTGGGTATGAATGAAAATAAAGAAATAATGTGCTTTTTTTAGTATTTTTCAATTTCTTCATTTTTTGGGGCAAATATTTAGGGTTAGTGAGCCATGCCCGTGGCAACCACATTTTTGTTATTCATGAAGAGTTGAGATTTCTAAAGAGGACCATGTCATTTCCTATTGTGGCTTTTAAAGTTGTCAAATTAGTGCTTAAATCTATTTTAATATATTTTAAAAAAGAAAAGAAATCATCAGTAGGAAGCCGTTGCATTGGTTACCATGGTAACACATGTTACAATTAGTACGATACTGTACCATATATATTTGCCATGTTTAATACACTTTCTGTAATTTTGGTGTCACTGTAATCTTATTGACAGAATCATATAAATAAACATATTTTGTTGGTTGGTATGGCAAAATCACTTTTTTCCCCATTCAATGTTGAGGTTTTATATGGGGTTCATGCTATCTCACATTTTTTCACAAAAAATACCAAAATACATGTTTAAGACACATTCAATTATTCATAAAGTGGTCGCTTTTGCGAGTTCTTACTGTATATGTCTTTGACGAAACGATCCAATGTTATTAGTGCCGTAGCCGTTGAGGTATGTGTCCCTGCCTAGTTATCTGTAGACATTAGTATGTTTTAACCCGCCTCATGTTAATCTTCAACTGATTTTTAATGGCAAACAACTCACGCCCAGATGGGACGCCGAGTAATTCGTCGTCTCTCCAAGATTCAATCTGTGTGACGGTCTGTCTGTATGCTTTTAAAATCTTCAATGAAACGGATGAAAGTACAAATAGAACAGAAATCAGACAGGAGATACTAGCACATGATAGTCAACAGCAATTCCGGAACATATACATACACACACACAACCGTCACAAAATTGTGATAGAGGAGCCCTCCCATTAGGGTAGGCACTGTTTGTCATGTTACACTTTTCTTTAGCAAAATCTCTAAAACAATCACCGTAAACTTTACCAGGTTGAATTATGGAATAGTGCATTTGAAAATACAACATTCTAAGTGTTAGTTTCATGTTTCAGTAAGAATCGTTACCGACTGAATAACGAGAGCTTCTTGCTTTTGTTCAATATGTTGCCATGTTTCACTACTGTTATCTTTCTCGTCTCAAAGGTTTACATACGTTTGTTTTGACAAAATAATGCCTTTGTTTTGTTAACACTTTCGCTGCTTTTTGTTGCTGTCGGCAAAATTTGTCGTTTTGCTAATGATTTTATTTGTCATATTGTTTTCATTTTTATTTCTAAAATATAGTTACAATTAAAAAAAGTTTGGATACTGGTGAGACGACGAGTTACTCGGCGTCTCATCTGGATCCAAACTGTTTGCATAAGTAATCACAGATGAGACATTGAGTTTTAAGTTTTAGTTAAAAGGCTTAGTCTAAGTCACCGTAAAGCAACTCACCGGGTTTGTTTCAATGGACGGATGTGTGGTTATCTTTGCAAATACAGTTGAACTTCGATAACTCGAACTTCAAGGGACCGTATAAATTAGTTCGAGGTAACAGGAGTTCAAGTTATCCGAATGAATTCTAATCTGAACGATTTCTCAAGGCCACTGCTTAATACAGGTCTAAAGTAATGCTGAAAGCATTATAAAAGACCTTTATTAAGCTGTCGCATGTGTTTCTAGATATCTGTAGCGATACATTTTAGAGTAATTCTGTATTGCAAGTTTTGGAAGGACTGAACATTTTGTTCGAGTTATCCGAAGTTCGAGTTATCCGTGTTCGAGATATCGAAGTTCAACTGTAGTTTAGATACCGATGAGTAAATCGGCGTCTCATCAGGACCCGAAGTGTTTGACACACCACTTCTTTAGAGAAGAAATTAAAGGAAAATCCACTCTGAAATTTAAAGCAGGCGACGTTGTTTGTTGACCCAATTGATTCGGGCTCTCAAAGAGTTAAGCCTAAGAATGGGGATACATATATACATGGACAGTTGAACCCATCTTAACCTTTAGCCTTCTGAGGAAATTATACTGGAATTGTTTTCACCCACTACATTTTCAAAATTCATGCTATAATGAAATTGTCTACCAAAATGCAATCAGCGTGTCAAACAGTTTGGATCCTGATGAGACGCCGAGTTACTCGGCGTATCATCTGGATCCAAACTGTTTGCATAGATATTCACTCATCCGCCAACAGCAGGTTAAAGGTTAAGCAACCACTCCATAGATAAATACGGATGGCTTTAAAAGTAGGTGACTGCTTAATTCAGGACGAATGTAATCCAGAAAGCACTTATAAGAGCTTTCTGTAGTACAATCGTCCTGAATTAAACCACCACCTGTCCTTAACCCATTCCTTTCTATTGACGTCTTTTGACGCCTCTATAAAAGTCACTTTTTGGAACCATTGTGATAAATAGAGCATATGCTCCAGAGGAGCAAATGCTCTATTTATTACAATGGTTTCATTACTACACAAATCAAAAGATTTCCTTTTCTCTAGTAAATGCTCCTTATCGGTAGATTTATTCAAAGAAATTGGATCTAAAATAGCTTATGAGGTAATGGGTTAAGACCCAACATGAGATAGTTTTGTTGGTCACAGTAGTGGGTATTTACAGTACTTGGGAAACTATACTGCTTGAATGTGTAACCGAAGACGTGTCATTGATAGGCGGCCTAAATGGTTAAATGTCACGAGTAAAATGGCTTGTAAAATCAATTCACTTTAGCCCTTCTCTAGATGAATATTCACGTTAGAAATATTGGCTTCAAGAATACATGTATTGTTTTCTTCAAGTTTGTAATGGTGCATGAACACAGTATGCATCGGCCATGGAACTGTAAGATTCATATCTGTTTAAATATAATTAGCATTAAGCAGACGACTGCTAGAAGGGATGTCTGGTCTAGGTCTACTGTTTGCATAATCAGTCAAAAGTGTCCATATCAGGTATACGGTTAATCGATGAAGAAAGTAATTTGTTCTTTATTGATTCCGAAGAGAAAACACAACGTTGCTTAACCGGTTGAGAATTACATTAGATGAAAACAAAGTGTTCTTTTTCTTGTACAATTGCATGACTAGTAATAGGTCAGTGGTTGAATAACGACACGTCAGACTCTAAAAAGTGTTTTCGATTCGACCCGATACTGAACAAGTCTCCAACTGAATATAGGCTCAGGTTGTAGCTGACTGAAAACTGAACTAGTCTATAATTGGAATACTAAACCATTCTCTAACTGAATGCTGAACCAGTCTCTAACTTAATACATAACCAGTCTCTAACTTAATACATAACCAGTCTCTAACTTAATACATAACCAGTCTCTAACTGAATACGGTATCTTAATGAATACTGAATCAGTATCTAACTGTATACCGAATCAGTTTCAGACTGAATAGTAAATCAGTCTTTAACTGCCTACCGAATAAGTCTCTAACTGCATACTGAATCAGTCTCTAACTCAATACTGATTCAGTCTGTAAGTGAATACCGAATCAGTCTCTAACTGCATACAAAACCAGTTTCTATCTGAATACTGAATAAGTCTCTAACTGAATGCTGAATTAATCTGTAAGTGAATACTAAATCAGTCTTTTACTGGATACATAATCAGTATCTACATGAATACTGAACCAGTCTCTAATTGGATATATAATCGGTATCTAAGTGCATACTGAATCAGTCTCTAAATGAATAATGAATCACTCTCTTCAACTGAATACATAATTTGTCCGTGATTGAATACTGAACCAGTCTCTAAATGAATTATATAATAAGTATCTCAGGGAATACTAAACAGTCTCTAAATGAATTATATAATAAGTATCTCAGGGAATACTGAACCAGTCTCTAAATGAATAACGAATTAGTCTCTTTAAATGGATACATAAACAGTCTGTACTTGATTAATTAATCAGTCCGGAACTGAATATTCAATCTGTCTTTAACTGGATACTGAAAAAATATCTAACTGAATATATAATCAGTCTCTAACTGAACACTGAATCAGATTCTAACTGGATAAATAACCAGTCTCTAACTGAATACTGAACCAGTTTTAAATGAATATTCATCAGTCTCTAACTGAATACTGAACCAGTTCTAACTGGATATATAACCAGTCTCTAACTGAATACTGAACCAATTTCTCACTGTACAACTGTCTTCACTTGTATGTATAATTCCATTCATATACAATTTGATGTTCAAAGACAACGCAAATAACATTTGTTTAGGACGAACGACTATATACCCAGTAGGTTAGTGTTTTCGGGATTTAACTTATTTCAAATAATACATTAAGTGTATTGTTGTTTTACTCCTATACTACGTCTTTGAACATTGTTTCAAGCAGAGTAGACCCAGATTAAACAGCGTCTGCAGGAGCCGTGTGACCTGGGTCCATGCTTATAAAGCTTTTAGTTGAGTCTGAGTCTCGTTCTCAAGCTTTTGATTGGTCAGATTTGAGTTCTCAAGCTTTTGATTGGTCAGATTTGAGCCAAAGGCTCAAATCTGACCAATCAAAAACTTGAGAACGAACTCAGACTCAACTAAACGTTTTATAAGCACGGACCCAGGGTCTGTTGTGATTGCTATGGAATTGTGTAAATCTGAATCTACAGTTTCTGCAATGACCAAAACATCCTATGTCAATATGTCATTATAAATATTCAACTGATCGATATCTATAGAGCCATTATTACTGAATAGTCATTGAGTAGAGGGTGAAGTTTTTAGCTGCTTTGTAATTTGTGAAAGTATTTGCAAAAAATGTTCAGTTCAGTTCAGGCGACAAGTTAATATATCACCAAATGAAGATATGCGGTCACTAGATATAGGAGCGGAAAAATATTGCCCATAATCTCACCAATCAGATACAGTTAAACCCCTCTAATGCGACCACTTAATGAACAAACATGATTGTCTTCATAAGCAGGTGGTTGCTTAATGCCTTCGTCCTGCATTAAGCTACCATCTGCCTTTGCCGTTGTGGTAGCATTAGAGGGCTTTTACTGTACTCGAGAATGATCTAAGTCTCAGACTCAGAAGTTTTATAACCTTTGGCCCTGACTCGAATTTGCAAACAACGTGAAGCGAGATGAGTTGAGGGTAGCTCTGTGGCGCATCAGGATCTACGCTGTTTGACACACTATCGCCAGTTTATCTACAGCGTGTTCATTACTGAATCGGAAGTATTCAAAATTGAATCTCATGTTTCAAATTTGAGCAGACTTGTTTCTCGCTTCGGGGTAAGGGCTAGATATCTGCTCTTATAAACGAATTCACATAAAAAGCAATATCAAGTCTTATATGCACTTATATGTAAAGCTCTAATCATGTCTCATTGTACATACTCATTATCCATAATCTTTTGTTTATTGCCAAGACACTATATTTGCATTACCTGGAGAGATGGCGTTACATAATGTTGTAAAAACTTGTAGCCAAATCTCATGCATGACATTATAATATTATGCTATTAAATTTCAACAAAAAACTAGCAATATTAGAACATGGGGTTTTCATATTACATTTCGAACGCCCCCGTCCCATACGCGTATAATGACATTGATCGAATGTCAGACAGTACATTTTGAATTTCCCTTTCGCGTCCCATTTCGTTATCATTTATTTACTCAATGCAAATGCCTGCGTTGGATACCAGCATATTATACAAGCGAAATAAAACGCTAACCCTTCTCATGCTGCAAGAAAAAATATATGATCAATGTCTGATTGGCTGAGCTTTCACTGACTTCTGATTCCATTAAACTTGACTGAGTGTCAAATAGCTGTCAAACAGCTGTCAAACAGGTGTCTCATCTGGATTCAAGCTGTTTGCAAATGCGAGTTAAGACGCACTTACATGAAGCATGTGTACGGTTAAATATGCACATTGTCTACACATGCATAGATACAGAACATGTAAAAATCCACATGAGACGACAGGTAAAGTGACGTATCATCTAGAACAAGACTGTTATTGAAATATATGACAAAACATCTGCTAGGAAATCTGACTTAGAAGACGTTCTATCAATGGAGATTTGTTAAGCGCGCTTACCGTTAACTGATAGGGTTTCGAGTTATTTTGAACATGTCACGCTGTTGTATGTTGTATGAATCATTGATATCTACAAACGCACTTTAACCCTTTCCTTCATACATGTATATACGCATTTTCATGCATTTGCAAATAGAACAAACCCAGGATCTATTCTCTTTGCTTATGGCATGATATAGATCTGATTCTACAGTCTTGTCAACGCACAACATTCCTTCGAAATTTTTAAGTTATGAAATTTAATCTAATACATATTGATGATCTTATTATTTCTTACATGAATATTTAACAGGGAAAGGGTTAACATTGACATTATAAATACAGTAAAAACTCTCTATAACAACACTAAATTACAGAAAAACCTCTCTATAACGACCACTAAATTACATCAAGTATTTTGTGTTAAAGGCATGTGAATGCTTAAAGCAAAATGAAAGTAAAACAGAACGCTTCTATAGGAGCGTTCTGTTTTCTTTCACCTTGCTTTAAGCAACCACCTGCCCGAAATACCAACTAATTAACACCGTTTAGTGTACTAATTATTTTTTATGCTGGCATATTAATACGGCAAAGTTTGGTACTGGCAGAAATTGTAGAATCAGTTTTATTTACATTTAATCACATAGGCAAACAGCAGACCAAGACCCAGATCAGACAGCTCCAACAGGAGTCATCTAACATGGGTTTACTCTGTTTACAAGGGCGTTAAAGTGTGTACGTATGCAGTAAAGTCTTAACCCTTACACCCTCTGTATAATGGAGCCTGTCTTAACCCTTACACCCTCTGTATAGTGGAGCCTGTCTTAACCCTTACACCAATGTATAATGGAGCCTGTCTTAAGCCTTACACCCTCTGTATAATGGAGCCTGTCTTAACCCCTACACCCTCTGTATAGTGGAGTCTGTCTTAACCCTTACACTCTCTGTATAATTGAGCCTGTCTTAACCCTTACACCCTCTGTATAGTAGAAAATGTCTTAACTCTTACACCTTCTGTAAAGTGGAGTCTGTCTTAACCCTTACACCTTCTGTATAGTGGAGCCTTTCTTAACCCTTACACCCTCTGTATAATGGAACCTGTCTTAACACTTACACCATCTGTATAGTTAAACATGTCTTAACCCTTACACCCTCTGTATAGTTGAGCCTGTCTTAACCCTTACACCCTCTGTATAATGGAGGCTGTCTTAACCCATTCACTCTCTGTATAACTGAGTCTGTCTTAACACTTACACCCTCTTTATAGTGGAGCATGTCTTAACCTTTACACCCTCTGTATAGTGGAACATGTCTCTCTGTATAATGGAGCATGTCTTAACCCTTACACCCTCTGTATAGTGGAGCCTGTCTTAACCCTTACACTCCCTGTATAGTGGAGCCTTTCACAACCCTTACACCGTCTGTATAGTGGAACATGTCTCTCTGTATAATGGAGCCTGTGTTAACCCTTACACCCTCTGTATAATGGAGGCTGTCTTAACCCATTCATTCTCTGTATAACTGAGTCTGTCTTAACACTTACACCCTCTTTATAGTGGAGCATGTCTTAACCTTTACACCCTCTGTATAGTGGAACATGTCTCTCTGTATTATGGAGCCTGTCTTAACCCTTACACCCTCTGTATAGTGGAGCCTGTCTTAACCCTTACACTCCCTGTATAGTGGAGCCTGTCACAACCCTTACACCGTCTGTATAGTGGAACATGTCTCTCTGTATAATGGAGCCTGTCTTAACCCTTACACCCTCTGTATAATGGAGCCTGTCTTAACTCTTACACTATCTGTTTAATAGAGCACCCTAAACCATTACACCCTTTGTATAGTGGAGCCTGTCTTAACCCTTACACCCTCTGTATAGTGGAACATGTCTCTCTGTATATTGGAGCCTATCTTAATCCTTACACTCCCTGTATAGTGGAGTCTGTCTTAACCCTTACACTCTCTGTATTGTGGAACATGTCTCTCTATATAATGGAGCCTATCTTAACCCTTACACCCTCTATATAGTGGAGCCTGTCTTAACCCTTACACCCTTTGTGTAATGGAGCCTATCTTAACCCTTACATCCTCTGTATAATGGAGTCTATCTTAACCCTTACACCCTCTGTATAATGGAGCCTATCTCAACCCTTACATCCTCTGTATAATGGAACATGTCTCTCTGTATAATGGAGCCTATCTTAACCCTTACACCCTCTGTATAGTGGAGCCTGTCTCAACCCCTACACCCTCTGTAAAACGGAGCATGTCTTTACCCTTACACCCTCTGTATAATGGAGCCTGTCTTAACACTTACACCCTCTGTATAGTTAAACATGTCTTAACCCTTACACCCTCTGTATAGTTGAGCCTGTCTTAACCTTTACACCCTCTGTATAATGGAGGTTGTCTTAACCCATTCATTCTCTGTATAACTGAGTCTGTCTTAACACTTACACCCTCTTTATAGTGGAGCATGTCTTAACCTTTACACCCTCTGTATAGTGGAACATGTCTCTCTGTATAATGGAGCATGTCTTAACCCTTACACCCTCTGTATAGTGGAGCCTGTCTTAACCCTTACACTCCCTGTATAGTGAAGCCTTTCACAACCCTTACACCGTCTGTATAGAGGAACATGTCTCTCTGTATAATGGAGCCTGTCTTAACCCTTACACCCTCTGTATAATGGAGGCTGTCTTAACCCATTCATTCTCTGTATAACTGAGTCTGTCTTAACACTTACACCCTCTTTATAGTGGAGCATGTCTTAACCTTTACACCCTCTGTATAGTGGAACATGTCTCTCTGTATAATGGAGCCTGTCTTAACCCTTACACCCTCTGTATAATGGAGCCTGTCTTAACCCTTACACTATCTGTATAATAGAGCACCCTAAACCATTACACCCTTTGTATAGTGGAGCCTGTCTTAACCCTTACACCCTCTGTATAGTGGAACATGTCTCTCTGTATATTGGAGCCTATCTTAATCCTTACACTCCCTGTATAGTGGAGTCTGTCTTAGCCCTTACACTCTCTGTATAGTGGAACATGTCTCTCTATATAATGGAGCCTATCTTAACCCTTACACCCTCTATATAGTGGAGCCTGTCTTAACCCTTACATCCTTTGTGTAATGGAGCCTATCTTAACCCTTACATCCTCTGTATAATGGAGCCTATCTTAACCCTTACACCCTCTGTATAATGGAGCCTATCTCAACCCTTACATCCTCTGTATAATGGAACATGTCTCTCTGTATAATGGAGCCTATCTTAACCCTTACACCCTCTGTATAGTGGAGCCTGTCTCAACCCCTACACCCTCTGTATAACGGAGAATGTCTTTACCCTTACACCCTCTGTATAATGGAGCCTGTTTTAACACTTACACCCCTGTATAATGGAGCCTGTCTCAACCCTTACACCCTCTGTATAATGGAGCCTGTCTTAACCCTTACACCCTCTGTATAGTAGAAAATGTCTTAGCCCTTACACCTTCTGTATAGTGGAGCCTTTCTTAACCCTTACACCCTCTGTAAAATGGAGCCTGTCTTAACACGTACACCCTCTGTATAGTTAAACATGTCTTAACCCTTACACCCTCTGTATAACTGAGCCTGTCTTAACCCTTACACCCTCTGTATAATATAGGCTGTCTTAACCCATTCATTCTCTGTATAACTGAGTCTGTCTTAACCCTTACACCCTCTGTATAATGGAGCCTGTCTTAACCCTTACACCCTCTGTATAATGGAGCCTGTTTTAACCCTTACACCCTCTGTATAGTGGAACATGTCTCTCTGTATAATGGAGCCTATCTTAACCCTTACACTCCCTGTATAGTGTAGCATATCTCAACCCTTACACCCTCTGTATAGTGGAACATGTAAAGCTGTCATCAAGAAGAGATCTAAGTATGGGCCTGTAAGGCAGGTTGTAGCTTAGTTCAAGTTAAAAATAATGCAGAACCTTTGCTCCTATATAAATTTTCTGCGTTGTTTTCGCCATGTATCAAGCAACCAACTGCTTTTTAAGACTCGATCCTGTGTACAACAAATGAATTGGCTTATGGCATGTATACAAATTCTGATCAATTTGGATCGGATCTTGATAGAATGTCTCATCTAGATCCAAGTTGTTTGCAAATATATTAAAACCTCTCTATAACGGTCACTAAATTACAATAAACCCTGTCTATAAAGGCCACTAAATTACATCAAGTATTTTGTGTAAAAGACAGGTGGCTGCTTAAAGCAAGGTGAAAGTAAAACAGAACGCTTCTATAGGAGCGTTTTGTTTTACTTTCACCTTACTTTAAGCAGCCATCTATCCTAAATACCAACTAATTAACATATTCCAGTTACCGTTATAGAGAGGTACGAGCCAAGTTAATGATAGCGGGATATTGGGCATAGCATAAGGCAGAATACATGGGCCTTACTGTACTGTATTCGTCACGGAAAGTAAATGTAAAGAAAAAGTGATGACATTGCATTATTGATACCATGAAGAGACTATAGAAGTATAGAGTTTGACGGAGGTTGGTGAAATCTGGAATAAGTCAGGCATGAAGAAATAAACAAGTATGTCGGTTGTATAATATTTAGAACATTTCCAAATTAAACAATTGCAAAAATATTTCATTGAACAGTTAAGTATTTCCAGGCACGAAGTAGATAGTTCGTGATCCAATGACATGTAAGTGTCCAGTATGGAAATCCAAACTGAGTTTGGTAAGAACAATTTTAAAATTAGAAGTGTACTAAATAGCATTGTATTAATTTCGGATATTCGGACATTCAGGAGTAGTGACAGATGCCACCCAATAATACAACTACATTTTACCGGCTGATGGTAATTTTTAGCCCGCTAAGCTCGACCTAACTGATATTTGCAACTAGCTTGGATCCAGATGAGACGCCGAGTTATTCGGTGTCTCATCAGGATCCAAGCTGTTTGACACTCTTTCAATATTATCTCAAAAGCTTAAACGAATCAGAAGTAAATGACAACGGCAGATCGGAGCTCATGTTCATAGCAGGCTAATGGTTAATGACGTTCGCGAGTAAAGGCAATACAGTAAAACCTCTCTATAACGGCCACTAAATTACATCAAGTATTTTGTGTTAAAGGCAGGTGGCTGCTTAAAGCGAGGTGAAAGTAAAACAGAACGCTCCTATATAGGAGCGTTCTGTTTTACTTTCACCTTGCTTTAAGCAGCCACCTGCCCTAAATACCAACTAATTAACACAATTAAGTGGCCGTTATAGAGAGGTTGTACTGTATTTGCCATCTTCTGGACTCAAGCCTAACCATTTGTATTTCAATTTTGTATTTCAGTTATTCATTTACACTCGGCACATACGGTGTCATAAGGTATAAATAAACATAGAGCATGCATACAGTTAAAACAATACCAGGTTATGATGACCAGAACTCTTAATAAGGTGATAGATTGGTCACGCACCGTTGATTAACCACGTAACTTCTCTAATAGACTGTATGTAACGTGAATAAATGAGTTCTGACACGAACTTGTTAAGTCTGTTAGTCTTTATTAATCCAGAGATCCAGACAAGATGCGTACAGTCAAGCATTTCAAGAATAACTTCAGTACTTTTCCACCAAACCCGATGCTGTGACCACTCTTTAGAAGAGACGATTCTAAAGAGTGGTCACAACTTAGGATTTGATGGAGAAATGGCGATTTTGGTATTTGTGTACACATCTTTATCTGTACCCCTGTAATAACACATGTTATCGCAACATGTTTTGATAGTTAGTATTCCCTGTGTCATATCTGGGTCCATGCTTATAAAGCTTTTAGTTGAGTCTGAGATCGTTCTCAAGCTTTTGATTGGTCAGATTTGAGCCTTTGGCTCAAATCTGACCAATCAAAAGCTTGAGAACTCAAATCTGACCAATCAAAAGCCTGAGAACGAAACTCAGACTCAACTAAAAGCTTTATAAGCATGGACCCTGATGTTATCTGATGTTAAGGTAAAACAGCACGCTATAAAAATGATTTGGACCACAACTGCAAATATAGATAAGTTACCCGTATGTAGTTACCGGTGTAACCCTTTACTCCATGAATATCCATGTAAGGAATAATGACATCATGAATATTAATTAGGTTAATTGTTAAATAAACGCATGCACACAGGAAGTTTTGGCCAGAGCAGAACCTGTAGAATCATATCTATAATATGAACTAAGGCACTGCCTCTACCGGGAATCGACCATCGACATTTTACATGCAATGAAGTAAAACATAACTTATGAAATTTAACGAACGTAGATGTATGTCAATCCATGTAATTCACATAATTCAAAACAAATGTTGCGAATCTCGCACATTATGCACTGTCTACATATGATTAAGATGTGTGACAAATTAAATCTGAAAATTGTTAGTGAAGAAAGCCACAACCACGACAAAACCTAAGCAATATTATAATAATGATAGTGTCCATTATCGTTCATCTGAGACAATAGGTCACGAAGTACATAGTGTTACGTAAGAACATACATTTATGTATGTCAATTTATTGTCAAAATATAGCCAAACAAGAAATGTGTCGCAGTAGTTGACAAATGCCCTCAAAGCAAAGCACTGCCAATGAAAGGTGATTTGTAAGCAGGTCTGTATATGCACGGCAAAATGAAAGTAAAGATCGCATAGTATGAGCAGAATTTGAACTCAAACTACCACAAAAGACAAGCTTTTTTGTAATTGAGGTCAAATGTCAAGGTCATGGCCACATGACCTACAAAAAGTATGCGACATTTCGCCACCCGGAGATGAACTCACACACCATATTTAGTAAAGATCCTAGCTGACTTGGTGTATGGATATGCTGTAAACAAGCTTTTTTTGTAAATGAAGCCCAAGGTCAAGGTCACATTGACCTATGAATAGTATGTGACACCCCGCCATCCCAAGATGTACTCACACACCATATTTGGTGATCCTAGCTGAAGTAGTGTATGAGATATGCTCCGGGCGGGCTTGTTTTTAAATGAGGTCAAGGTCACATTGACCTAAAACTAGTATGCGACACTCTACCATCCTAAGATGAACTCACATGCCATATCTGTGATCCTAACTGATTCGGTATATGAGGTTTGCTCCGCACAAGTTTATTTTGTAAATGAAGACCAAGGTCAAGGTCACATTGACCTATAAATAAAATGTGACGCTTAGCCATATGCCTCATTTTTTTTATTTTTAGGAAACAAAATGAATACTTGGCAAATGTTCACCAATTATTCTTACAAAAAATACTGGTACATAAAAATCTGTCCAATGGTTTAATGCTCCCTTTAGCCATAGAAGGGATTTAGCCCAATTTATGGTGGCCATTTTTAGCTTGTCTGCTTTTCGAGCTATGTCGTACTGCATTTTCATTGTCACTGTTCGAAAACTTTAACATTGGAACCTCCAAGTGGTGCTCTTGTATTTTATGGGTTACAACTTTGTAAATGGTCACCTACGGAACATTCCTGCCATTTTTTATATTTTAAATCTGATCATGGATGTCAGAGAAAATATTTATTTGTTTATTAAATTTTCACTACAGCAATTAAAGTAAAATCAGCCCAGCCTCTGGTGGAGTGAACCTTGAGTCATAATTCTTATACATGGTACACTGTCTACTAGTGACTAAGCCATTTATAAAATTAAATTTTTGTATGACCCAGTGAATGAAGAAAATTAAATCAAGGATAAATTTCAAAATGTGTGATGCGAGAGTTAAGGCCCTTGTACCTGGTACACTGTCTACTCAAGATATGGGCCACATTATATGGAGATCTGTTGATACAAAATAATGGATTTGCTGTTACAAAATCAAATGGACAAACAGACAGACATATGTATGTGCCTACACAACTGCCACTTTGGCAACTGTTGAGCTGACAACAAGTAGGCTAGACAAAAATCAGGTCAATCACTGTAAAAGTAAATTAACAATCAGTAACAAAAACTCATACTTATGTTTGTGTGTGCAATTTTGAAATGAGAAGATGAGTTGTTATTGGTTGATAATGAAATGTAGATAATGCATACAAAATAAACTCAATTAGCTATCCCCTGTCCATGAATTAAGATCTATTTTAAGATACACATGGACAAGAAAGTGAGAAATATGACAGGAATTAGAACAAAAGTGTTCAAAGGAACATGTGTCACCTGCCAGCAGAAATGTGACAAAATAAAAGATGCCATGCAAAAAATAAACCCTGTCACCCTGCCAAAGCAATGGACACAAAAAGTGGACATTGTACTGTACATGTATCATAAAAATTGTTCGGGACATTATTATTTCTGTTTAACCCTTTCGCTCATACATGTACAAACAACTTTTATGTAACTGCAAACACAGTAGACCCTGATCAGAAGGATCCTATAGGTTCTGTTTGCTAATAGAATTTGATAGAACTGTTTCTGTAGTTTTTAAATGGCTATAATGTTCCATCTTCCATATTTCATTAATCTATTTTGTCCCTGAATATTCAGGTGGTATTCAAATTTGAAATAAACATAGAACAGGGAAAGGGTTAAAGGTTGTCTATAGCAAATAACTGACTCCAAAAAGCCTTTCCAATAGACAGTGCTAGGATTTGAACCTAGACTTCCCTCTATGGCTAAGCCAAGAAGGTGTTCTTCCATTAAACTACACTGATAGCATTTATGGAAAATGGCAATTTGGAGCAGAAGCTAACTTAGACCTTGATATTCATACCTATTTTTCAGTATGTTTAAAGAGATCTGAGGTTTTTAGACAGGAATTTATGAGCATATCATGTCTGATAGATTCCCTACCACATCCCACTCCCCTAAAACGTTTGACTATATCAGAACAGCCAAATTTAGATTTATTGTTGAAGTACATCCTCTATGCTTCTCGATTAACTTGTTACTTTAAATATACATAGATTGCATAGTTGTAAATTTGTGTTTAAAATTTGCTAAAAAATAAACAACATGAAATCTGATTCTCCAAACCTTTAGTATTTGAAACATACAATCATGCCTAACCTACTAAATAGCCACATTATAAGTGCTGGTATAGTCAATGTGACATCACGCATCAGGATGGATAATGCAGCTGTTGAATGCTTACTGGCTAAAGGTTTGTTCTTTTAACCCTTTACCTCATAAATATTTATGAAGGAAATAAAGCACTGTATGAACATTAATTAGCTGAATTCTTATAACGGTACAACTACATCATGTAATGTATTATAAACTGAGGAGTTTTTGGCCATGGCAGAATTGTAGTACACTCTGTTTGCAAAGGCATACTGAGTTCAGAGTAAGGTGTTAACATGTAGTTCTGCCTGACATATCCTAACTGTAACATAATCTGTGCTGAATGGAAAGCAGTATACATATTCCTTGCAAGGCGGCCCACTATTCCTACCAAATGCCATTCAAATTCAACTGCAGTCTCTGGAGTAGAAGATTTATAGTTATAATCTTATATTTTCTTATATAATATAGTTATAATCTTATATATTCATAAGGAAATCTAGCCCTGCCCCTGTCAGGCATGTTTGTTGAGATATGAACATACATATAGCTTTTACATGTTGCCAGCGTGTGATTGTCTTAGGCTGTTAACAAAAATGCTGACAGCTTGTAATTATCTCAGGATGTTAAAAAAACTATGTGAAACGTGTAACTCTTAACCCTTTCCCTGTTCTGTGTTTATTCCAAATTTCAATACCTACTGAATTTTCATGAGCAAAATAGTTATATAAGGAAATATGGAAGATGGGACATTATACACATTTTAGAAAGCAAATAATCAGAGCTATCAAATTCTACTAGCAAACAGAGCAGACCCCGATCCTCTAGGAGCTGTCTGATCTGGGTCTACTGTTTGCAAATGCGTGAAAACACGTTTATATGAGGGAAAGAGTTAATTAATGTAAAGAGTATGTATGTTGACAGCTTGTAATTATCTCAGGTTATTAACAAACCATGTCACACGTGTAACTCTTAATTAATGTAAAGAGTATATATACTGGAGTTACACTTATACTGATACCAGTAGACTCTTAGTAACCCTTTCCCTGTTCTTAACCCTTTCCCTGATATGAACGTGTTTTCACGCATTTGCAAACAGAGTAGACCCAGATCAGACAATTCTGAAACTCTACAAAATGGGACTTTTCTGAGATTTAAAGTATTCGAAAATTGCATTTCGTAAGTATTATTTTTGTAGGGGGGGCATACAACCAGGGTAGGGGGGGGGGTGGTGAAACGACCAGGATCCCTATTGGGAGTGAAACAACCAGGGGCGAAATGACTGGTGCCTGTCGGGTGCCTGTATGAGCTGTATGATTCTGCAAAAGTGTACATGAGTAAATGTTAACGAAGTCCAACCAGACACATCCTAACATGGTTATAGCTGAGCATCTAGTCTCATCAATGAACTCTAAGACATCATTCTATTTTTGCACGAAGTAAATCTGTATTTACTTCGTGATTTTTGTGATGGTTGCCGTCTGCCGGGATATCGTTAAACCCGAAAGTAGCTCGATAGAGTCGTACGCAAAAGTGGACTAGCTGAGCATCATGAAAGTGGGTTCCTTTTTATCTTTCACTTCACTAACAGTTCTGACGTGCACATTTTCCTGGCTGTAACACTCGTGAGAGGGGTTGCCAGTATACAGAGATAGATAGATAGATAGTTGTGCGTAAAATAAGTAATATGTTCCTCGCAAGCCGCTTCGCGTCTTGCTCGTCATAAAAAGAAATGTTTATTATAATGTAACATAGTCCTACCTGTCGGGTGCCAACATACTGGAACCTCAATCATTGTAAGTTTTCGGCGGCATAAAGTCCGAATCATGTTAAAATGCATTTTATTTCTCGCAAGCCGCTTTGCGGCTTGCTTGTCATTTCATTATAAAAGTTCACCTTTTTACACTACAACTTATCTGTTGCACCATCTCAAGTGTATTTATAGGCATCATCTGTAATGTTTGTTTGATGAAGTCACAGGGTTGGCAAAATGCCGGCATTTATGAGTATTTACCGTGCCGGCGGTAAATACCGGTAAATACCGGGATTTACTGGCGTTTACTGGCACTTACTGGCACTTACTGGCATTTACTGGTATTTTGAATTGTCCAGGGGCTTAGCACATATTTAAACCATCCTAATGTGCTTTATTAGTTCCCTAATCATATATACAAGTTTTGCCTTATGTATTTGCAGTGTAAACAACCCAAAAAATAAAATAAAAGTTGTAATTAGGGCCCTGCTTGGAAATGCAGGAGCCCTATAGGAATCACAATTTCTGTCCATCCGTCAACACTTTTGATGTGACATGATAACTCAAACAGTACTTTCTTTCACATATTGGTTTCATATTAAGGCATATATATGCTTAGTCTCATCAGAGGAAGATGCCTATAGTTTTTGGGTTGAATCTGATCATTATTGGTCTAGAGTTATCTCTCGCTCTGTGACTGAGTCAGTTTTCTAGTTTAAGCTGAATTTTGAATGAACAAAGTTTCATGAAATCAAAAGACTGGCAGTCAGTGGTAAAAAACTGAGTAACCGATAAGAGAAACAATACTGGCCAACTTACCCCCTGCAAATTACTGTCAGATCAGCTCTCAAAACAACAGTTTTGACACCTCTACTGGCCACTATGGTAATTGTTGTAAAAACATACACACTTTTCATTTAAGAGATACACATAATGAACCATGAAGTGTCAAACACAATATAGACAAAATTGGAGGGGGCAATGATTCAGATTAAACCAATCAAACTGCAGTATCAGGCAAAGGAGTTGGTCTGTTGTACTGATGATTTTAACACATTATACCAGCAGAATCATGCCATTATTTAAATTTAGAGCTATACAGGACTTTTATGTAAACCAGATGAAACTCCTAGATAAGATATACATGTATAAGCCATCTGATGAGTGCCCTTGGCAGGCATGAAACAGTTTAACCCTTTCCCTCATATAAACGTGCTTTCAAGCATGTGCAAACAGAGTAGACCAAGATCAGACGGCTCCTAGAGGAGCCGTCTGATTAGGGTCTGCTCTGTTTGCAATTGGAATTTGATAAATCTGTTTCTTAACTTTCTAAAATTGCTACAATATTTCACCTTCCATATTTCATTATAACTATTTTTTCCATGAATATTCAGTAAGTATTGAAATTTGTAATAAATGTAGAACAGGGAAAGGGTTAAAACCTTAGTAAAATGATGGTTAGAAATCAATAAATAAACTTATCAATATTCCACTAACCAGCATTTTAAAACAGCCTTTATAAAAACAATAAACTTCAAAGAAATAATATATATATTCCACCTTTTCTGGAGTATTTGCCAGTAAAATGCCAGTATTGGCCATTTTGGGAGTATTTACCGGACCGGTAAATACCGGTTTTTACCAGCGGTATTTACCGCCCCAGGTATTTACCGCCCAACCCTGTGAAGTCATGTTTTATTTACAGTATTTCGTCGAATCGAGTCAATTTCAAGATGGCGGCAACTGTCAGAAGAAAATTGAAGAATGTCCGAAATGTAGCGATAAGAATTTTCTAAAAAAATGACTGTACCACGATTTATTACTCGATTTACGGCGTCGCCGAATCATCTGAATTTCTCAGAAAATTACATGTCAAATTCGGATTTTCGGCGCTGGTCAATGCTTTCCAATGAAAACTCCCGAAATAGCCTAATTCACTTTTGACACGCAATTTTTTTGGGCTTAACCATCTACCGTAGAGCGAATCGACGGCGCCTTCGGCGCCCGGTCGATTCCCTATTATATCATAAGCAAACAGAGCAGACCCTGGTCAGAAGTGAATATTCATGTAAGAAACAATGACGTCATGAATATCTATTAGCTGAATTTTTATAACGACATAATATTATGAAGATAGACGTTTTGGGTACTGGTAGAAACTGTAGAGTCAGATCTATTATAATTGCATTAGCACTCAGAGCAAACCCTGATCAGACGGCTATTACAGGATATATACACTCAGCGACACTTATAAGTGTACCAGTATAACAATACCATTTATTTAGTTATTCCATAATATTTTTCAAATAAATGTTGCACACGTGTTACATACAGCTATGTCGATATAACAAACTATTTAATTTTAATAAATGAGCCAAGGGTACGCTTCGTTGCGCGATTCAATTAAAACCTAAAAATGCACGTGCAAATCGAGCTGTGACCGGAAACGAAATCGCACATGGCCGACAGTACGAGAAATTCACACTGACTGCTATATGAAAAACAGAAGATGCCACGATTATCTCTTCAAGAAAGGGCTATAAATATGGTCTTAATTCAAGCCGATGTTTCTTATCGCGAGGTACGTGTTTTGTTTGTAACATTAGCAAACCAATCATTTGTTTTAAAATGCCAATTTCAACAGTAATTAATTGCACGTTATTGCTTTACAGGATGGTCTGTTTGGTTTCGAAAATAGATATCCCATATTTCTTATAAACGTACTTTTGATCGTCCATACGGATTAACATTTTCCACAATAAAAGGATTACACAGTCATTTTATGTTTTCCCTGTGGCTGATCATTTTAGGGTCACATCCTTATGATGATGGAGTAGTATCTGAAGCCTGGGATTCTCCTCCCCACTTGAAGATCTGAAATAAAACAAACAAATAAAGCAATAGTCGACTTTTATCTGTAAACAATACTAAACCTTCTCTTGGTACTATAAAAAAACTTACGATAAGCCACAGAAAAAATTCTGTGTACATTTAAGTATTGGAATTTTCAATAATTTCCATTCAGTTTTGTATTGAACATATATGTGTATGTCTCCGTTTCAGATTATGTTGCTTAACAAGATAAATAACATTAAATTTCAAAACTGCTTTAACTTTCACTGCAAATAAATAATTTCAGAACAAATATATTTTGAATTAAAAAATAAATTTTAAACACAAACAATAAGGATAAAAAAAAATGGTCAACTCATTTCCTCTATAGTTAAAGTTATGCAAAGAAATATGGAATGTTTCTGTTACATGTATATGCATTTTCTTTAGTAGTTTCAGAACACTACGAGTGCACTAGAGTAGGCAATTTGTAATGTGAATTGTTTAAACTGTGTTTTTAACAGACTGAAAGCATAAAATATATATCTTTAATAATAGGACACTCGATACACATCCAAATTATTTATTCCCAATTATCAAACTGAGAACTAACACAGTAGCCTGAATAGTGCCTTTTAGTGGTGTAATTGTTTCTTACCGTTGACAAAGTCCGATCAGACCCAAATTGCCCGAGATAATCGCAAGCCAAATCCGCTTAATTGCCTTGTTTGTCGTTCTTTAATCCCTTTGGTGCAAATCCTTAGGTGTCAGTTCCCTCGTTTGAGTAATAAACGTGCCACAAGAAGAAATCAAATTGCCCACGGCTGAACTTGCAAACAACGTCGCCATCTTTGACATGACTGGTGTCCCGCATAATCTGTTTGCTTACACGTAACAAAATAATAGGACACAAATTGGGAACCAGCTAGAATATCACATCTTTCACGCATGATTTCCGGTGCCTGCATGGGAAATCCCCAGGTAAAATTTCTTGTGTAAACAACCGACACGCTTTGCACACAAACAGAAGAAGCTGTGATAATTGACCGAGAGAGCTAAATTGGGTCTGTATTTCTCGGCATGATTTGCAAAATTGTCTTTCGCCACAACATTCGCCAGATTTAATTTTTTATCGCCAGATTATGAATATTTTCGCCATTGGCGATTTTGGCGACCGCCAGCGGAGGCCCTGCCAGAGAGTTATAATTTCGTTAAAACAATCTTTAAATATTTATGAATTTATGCAAAAAGTACTTTTTCGATAGAGCGCATAGGAAAAATTATATTGACATCTATAGTTGTTTTATGTTTCCATTTAAATGCCGATTTACTGTAACGTAACATTAAAGTTGAATTCACTATACAGTTTAATCGAGCATAAAAAATCGATATTTGATCTAGAAGAATGGCCGTTCACAAAGAACGCCTCGTACTTCATTCTCAGTGTTCCTTCGAGATCATGAATTTCAGTACTTTTTAGGGTTTCGGCTTTGCCGAAATCCTTATAAAATGGATTGCGACTCAAACTTTCACGGAAAACCCTATTGCACGAGCTCTACCTAGCGGGAACCCCCCTAAGAGAATACGCGCATGTGCAGTGCTTGGCTTACAATCCGGTTCCGGAATCTTACAAAATATTTATAATGAAATATGGAAGGTGGATCCATTAGCAAACAGAGCAGACCCTGATCATATGGGAGCTGTCTTATCTGGGTCTAATCTGCTTGCAGATGCATGAAAACAAGTTTATATGAGGGAAAATAAGGGTTAAATAGACTTCTTCTGTTCTTCACATCACATCAAAAACTACAGTATAAAGGTTACAGCACTGGTGGTCAGTAGTGCAGGGCAACCGTTACATCATGCTAAAATCTCTCGAGGTCATACGCTTAACTCTTTGCACGCTAGCGGCGAAACTGTGATTACCTATGCAAACAGCTTGGATTCAGATGAGAGGCTTCATAATTCTGCGTCTCATCAGGATCCAAACTGTTTGTCATCTTGACTATAATTTTGCATAAAATGAAAGAAAGTTTATTGAAGAATTGAAACAGGCGGCAATTGTTGCAGACGAAAAATCACTCAGCATTGTAAGGATTAAGCAAGCTGTAGAGATCTGTAATATCGTCTGCTTCAGGTTTGTCATCATTTGAATTTCTAAAAGATCAGTTTTAGGCATTTTGACCTAAGGCAAAATTGTCACAAGTTGCAAACAGTTTAGATCTTGATCAGACAGTTACTTGGTATTAGACCTGAATCCAAACAGTGTGTCCCACTTTGTCAACCTCTATTGTTTACGTAGCTTGGATGGTAGTATTAACAATTACTATTAAAAGGAAACAAGGGTTTTTGTATCCTTTATATTATTAAAAAAAATCATTCAAAGGAAAAAAGGAGAAAGGCAAACAAAATCAGACAAAACACTTTCTTGTATTTTAATTTATATACATTTCATCATTCATTGATTTACCTGTCAGGCTTATAGTATCTTATAGTGTCTTATAGTATGTTATAGTAGTGTATGTATATTATTTCTTATTCATATCATTTATTTCTATGACGCCGGTTACTGATCAGGGTCTGTAGTGTTTACTAAAGCACTAACTGTAATTTACATGTATGACTATAATTTATTTTTAATTATATAATTTATTGATATACTTGTTACATGTATGATGCTGCAAATAGCGAAGAACCTGGCCAGTTGTGGTAACTGATCGAGGTATGTAGTGTTTGCAGCACAGACTCACAAATTGGCCCTGAACAGACTCACACTCGCAGTCTCCTCAGGAAAAAGTAAGAAAATACAATGCAATCAAACAAAAAGACAAAGTATAGGCATGGATAAACTATTCTATAAACTTCAGGGTCTTTTCTGTTTGCAAAAGCATAGAAAGGCTTATTTTTGCTCAGACCAACTGTACCCGATATGGAACCCTGAAATCGTCTTCACTATATAATATAAAGTGAAACAATATTATGTGTCTAACAACCCATATACCAATGGGAGGTTTTACTTCAAATTTTCACCCATGATAAGCTGTCAACCTTGATGTGAAGATTTTCTTAAAGAATGTAATTATTGCTCTGACCATTTCAGTTATGGGACTCTGAAATTTTCTTCACTGTATAACACATAGTCAAAAGTGCTTGATATAGAGACACTATTGTTAGGGCGAGGGATGCATCAGTGTCTTGGAAACAATTTTCTAGTTAGTTTTATTTTCCTTTTTGTATCCTGCCATGCTAAGTTGAAATATATTTGTTACTTTATAATTTGTCATATTGATAATATCACCCCACAGTACATTTGGCAATTATTTGTAGGGTATTTAGAATCATAAGGAATATGTCTAAAATTGGTGGACGTGTATGTATGGATAAGTGAATGATGCATGCTAATTACTGTTATTATCCACCAGAAAGTAGCAGAAGTATGACCCTTACTTTCAAATAATGGAGTGATGGCTCTATACTACATTAAACTATCAATTTTCGATCTATTGGCACAACGTGGTAAGTTGAGCTATTGGAATCGCCCCGTGTGTGACATTTTCATAAAACAATTCTTTAAATGTCTTCCAAACTACTGACATGATTTTCAGGAAAACCCTGATTAAACAATCAATATAATATATATTATGTCCGAAACCTTCAGTACTGTCAGTACTTTGATTGTTCTGAAAATTGAATACCGCTTAAGCTGGTGCTAGGGGTGTGAGCAGTGTTGCACTTTCAATTAGTGCTCATGAACAGACTCAATAAAACCGAGTCTGCAATTTTCTCCTTTTGTATTGCAATTTTTGCTTTCGGGGGGATCACCTCTCTTCAGAATTTATAATTTTCACAACAGCAGGTGTTAAGTGCTCGTGTGGCGGCCGTAAAACGTCGCCCCGTACTTCATTCTCAGTGTTGGTATACTTTCTGATCCTTCGAGATCATGAATTTCAGTACATTTTGTTCTGAAAATTGAATACCGCTTAAGCCGGTGCTAGGGGCGTGAGCAGTGTTGCACTTTCAATTAGTGCTCATGAACAGACTCAATAAAACCGAGTCTGCAATTTTCTCCTTTTGTATTGCAATTTTTGCTTTCGGAGGATCACCTCATTTCAGAATTTTCTATTACCAAATACATGTAATTTGAATAAATAAGCAAGTACATGGCAACAGGAAGTGTTGAAAATCTACGTAGAAGGCCGCGAGGAAGAGTAATCATTCTGGTCCAATGCCATTTCATCGTTACTTCCTATCTACGGCAAAGAAGTCTAATCGCAGTCGACACTTTTAGTTTAAACATATTTTATTTCATAATATCCAGAAATGGGGTTGGGCAACAAGTTCTTCCAACTTAGATAAAGCCCTTCCCCTACAGTGAATGGAATACATGTAATATAGTACAAAGTAAAATGACAGTCACACAAATATACGCATATAAATTCAAAAGATCAGAGTGAGAGAGAGTGACGTCACGTGACAAGTAGTGGTCAATACATGAAACAATCAGCTCGTTATTTATTTAATAAAACCTGGATTTCTAATAATTTTCTGGACATATAAATTAGTGGAAAATGTGGATAAAGTATTCTTCATGCCTCGACAAAAGCGAAAACCGTTCAAAACCACAGATTCAGCGAGTTTGAGTACGGGCAAAAAGACAATCAAGGCAAGTAAACGAAAAGGTATATCGCCATTGTTATCGGACAATACACTTACACTTACACATACTGGTCAAACTGGTTCTAGTGAATACTCGTGTAGTGAGCAAAATGTAAACATTGAAGTTACCCAAGAGGACCCTCTATGCAAACGATTCCATTTTCACTTTTCACCAGATCAACACAACTTAGAACCACAAATTGAACCAAACATGGGTATGAACTATCCAAATGGTTTTAATGGATCATATGTACAGTCACCCCCTTATGCACCGACGTATGGCGCGCCGACCGCTACCCTCGCCCAAGCAGGCCCACCCCCGTGGGCTCAAGAGCTAATGAAAGAAATGCAACAAATGAAACAAACACTCAAAGAAAACCACCAATCCTTAAAGAAAATTGACTCTATAGAAAAAACAGTGAACAAAATACACACAAAAGTTGATGATCTTGAGCACAAAGTAAATGATATGGGTACCAAACTACATGAAGTTGAGAGATCCAACGAATTCTTAAGTGGAATAATCGACGACACAAGCCAACAAATGAAATCAACGACAGACCAAGTGAAAACACTAGATAAACAATGTCAAAATCTCAAGCTTAACATTGAAAACTATGAAACTCAGGCCAAACAAATGGAAGACAAACTATCCTATATGGAATCGATGAGCAAACGAGAAAATCTGCTTTTCTATGGTATCTCGGAAAGTAATGGAGAAGACTGTGAGGCTTTAGTTATTGACTTCATCAAAGAAAAGCTAAACATACAAAAGGATATAACCGTGGACAGAGCGCACCGAATTGGCGCCAGAAAAGGCTCGAACACACGACCAATTGTGGTGAAATTCCACAGCTACAAGGACAGAGAGAGTGTGAGGACAACAGCCATAGACAAACAGACTGAGCTCAGTGAAACAAATCTCGGTGTTGGAATACAGCAAACTCAAGCTGTACTAGCCAAACGCAAGGAACTTTACCCGATCAGACAAAGGGAGATAAATGCAGGAAAAAGTGTGAAGTGGTACGGAGCCAAACTGCTAGTGAAAGATGGACCAACAGGCATCTACAAAGAAATAACAAATTAGGACAGTGGTGAAGAGCTTAAGATTCTTTCATGGAACATCAACGGTTTAACACGAAAAATAGGTGACATTGAGTTTACAAACATATTAAAATCTTATGACTTAATAATCTTAAGTGAAACATGGTTAAGTGACAAAAATCAGATAAATTTACAAATAGAAAGCTTTGAGTGTTACCATTTATACGGAAATAAATCGTTTGGAACCAAACGAGGACGCTACAGCGGAGGCATCTCTATTTACTTTAAAAAATGTCTTAAAAAACATAATCTCAATTGTGGAAACAAACAAAAATGGTATTATATGGTTAAAAATAGGAAACGACATTCTTTATTCTGATGAAAACGCATATATTTGTGGCATTTACATCCCTCCAAAAGGCTCAAAAGTTTTAGCATCAAACGATATAGATTTTTTCGAAGAAATCGAAAAAGGTATCGAGAAATATAATAAATTAGGAAATACATATATTACAGGCGACTTCAATTCAAGAACAGGGTTAATACCAGATCTATTAGTTTACGATGAATATCTTGATGATAGCGATGATGAAGATAACGATATACTATCAACTCGAAATTCATTATTAAATAGATACAATGAAGATAAAATCATAGATGAAAATGGGCGCAAGCTTGTAAATTTATGTAAATCAACAGATCACATTATAGTAAATGGCAGACTCCACAAGGATAAATACATAGGTCAGTTTACTTTCTGTTCATCTCGTGGTATGAGTGTAACAGATTACTTAATAACGGAAAAACAAAATATTGAATATATACATGACTTTAGCATTCTTGACTGGTGTAGTTTCTCTGACCATGCACCTTTATATTATAGCCTAAAGCTAAAATACAACAGAAATAAGCAATGCATAAATGACTTAGCCCTTAGCAACAACAGCACAGAAATAATGAAATTCCAAAACGAAAAAAATGATTTTTTTCTACAAAGTCTGACAGAAAATATAGAAGAAATATCAAAACTCGAAACTCAACCTGAAATAACAGTAAATGAAAGCGTAGAAATACTTACAAGCTTCCTACATAAAAATGCAATGAGCGTTTTCACCAAATCGCACAATAAAGATAATAAAAAATATCATAAAAATAATAATAAATGGTTTGATGACAAATGCAAACAAACCAAGGTCACTTTTAAAGCCGCTAGAAACGAATTTTCAAGAAATAAATCAACTGAAAATAGACTTCTTTTCACGCGTGCTAGAACAAAATATAATTACGCAAAAAGAATAGCTCAAAATAAATTTAAAATAAAGCAAGGACAAAAATTAGAATCAATATCAAAAAAGCAGCCAAGAAATTTCTGGAAATCAATAAAAAAATGTTTTACCAAACCAAGCTCAGTAAATAATATAGATATTGACAGTCTACATCAACATTTTAACGAATTATTAAATATAAATGAAAACACACAAAACACAGAAATACAAAATGATATAAATGATAATTACTTAGACGCAATTATCACAGAACAGGAGGTTATCTATGCAGCAATGAAACAGAAAAATAATAAGGCCTGTGGGCCTGACGAGTTACCGGCTGAAATCATTAAATCATCTATAAATATCATCTCACCCTATCTAACGATAATATTTAACAAATTATTCACACAATCTGAATACCCAGATAAATGGGGACTTGGTTATTTAACACCAATATTTAAAACCGGAGACGAAACCGATGCAAAAAATTATAGAGGAATAACCCTAAATAATATTTTAGCAAAAATATACTCTCAAGTTCTACTTAATAGATTAAATAAGTGGTCTATAGAGAACGAAAAAATTTCAAACTGCCAGTTTGGTTTTCAAAAAGGTAAAAGTACAGCTGATTGTGTATTCTTACTAAATTCTATAATTCAAAAAGTTTTACACTCAAATAGTAAATTATACTGTGCTTTCATAGATTATGAAAAATGCTTCGACAAGATAAATCGTTCTATTTTATGGCAAAAATTAATCAATGAAAATATAAGCACGAAATTTACTATAGCGTTAAAAGCCATGTACTCTTCAGTAAGATGCTCTATTAAACTGAATGGTTCTCTATCTGATGAAATCCTATCGGGAACTGGATTAAAACAAGGGGACGCAACCTCTTCTCTGCTCTTCATTTATTTCGTAAATGACGTAATAAATCATATAAACACAGACATAGAAGGTATTTTTACCATAGATGACGTAAAGCTATTCCTTTTATCATACGCGGATGACCAGATATTATTTAGCCTAAACCCGGAATCATTGCAAAGCATGATTTACAATCTAGAGAATTATTGTCAAACGTATAAATTAAAAATAAATACAAGAAAAACAAAGATTATGATTTTTGAACGAAGCCAAAGACAAACACATTATAACTTCTACCTAAATAATGAAAAGATAGAAATAGTTCCTTCCTTTAAATATCTAGGTGTACAGTTATTCAGAAATGGAAATTGGAACAGAACACAAAAATATATCGCAGAACACGCCTCGAAGGCTTTATACAAACTGTTCTCTATTTTTCAGCAGTATGAATTTAAAACAAGTAATAAATGTAAGTTATTTGACATCTTAGTAGGTTCGATCCTTAACTATTGTTCCGAAGTATGGGGCTGGCATGATGGAAAGAACATTGAATTAATACATACCAAATTCTGTCGAAAGGTTTTATCAGTCAAAATCTCAACAAATCTTGATGGATTATATGGTGAATTAGGCAGAACTCCACTTAAGATAAACAGACATATAAACATAATCAAATATTGGCAAAAAATATTAAATTCAAACGAAAATTCAATTATCAAAAAAGTGTATAACATGATGAAGCACGACGCAGACAGCAATATTACATATAGAGGTGAAAACTGGGCACTTAACATTAAACACACGTTAGATAATTTAGGTCTATCATACATATGGAATGATCAGGTGCTATCAGACTATAATGTTGCACAAATTCAACAAAGACTATTAGATCAATTCAAACAAACTTGGTACACCAACATTAATAATTCAAGAAGACTATTTTATTATGTTCGCTATAAACATGAGTTTGAATTAGAAAACTATTTAGATCTAATTTATGATAATAAATTCAGAAACGCAATATCAAGACTCAGATTATCATCCCACCAACTTATGATAGAAAAGGGAAGATATAATAATACCCCAAGAGATCAAAGAACATGTAAAGTATGTAACACAACTGCAATCGAATCAGAATATCATTTTCTGTTAATTTGTCCCTTATACGCCGAATTGCGTACTAAATACATAAAACAGTATTATTATAGATGGCCAACATTAAATAAATTTGCTAAACTGATGTCTACATCAAAAAAAAAAGAATTGCTAAATCTAAGCAAATTTATTTATTTTGCAAACAAACTACGAAGTTCACTTATCGATTAAAAAAAAAAAAAAAAAAAAAAAAAACTTATTAATTTATCAACACAGCGCTATATACAACGATACTTTATGCAGTCAAATATACCATAGTTAGGCTGTGACAATCAATCACTAGTTAGGTTATTCACTCGAATCTCTCAACCAATTAAAAAATCGATTTTCTTAGCCACACCCACTACCTACTATTTATTGGCGGACATCTATACAGCGATTAGATGTGACCACGTGCCCAGCATTACAATACAGCTCACGTGATCAAACTGACACGAAATTAACACTCATCCTCGCGACTAGTCTAATATTTGTAAACTGTTTGGAACCATACCAAAAGTCGCGTTATGCGGCGTCTGATCTGGATCCAATCAGTTTGACACTCCAACAGTACAATGCTGCTCACGTGATCACACTAACACGAAATTAACACTCATCCTGATGATCGCAACTAGTCTAATATTTTTTAAACTGTTTGGAACCAGACCAAAAGCCGCGTTACGCGGCGTCCGATCTGGATCCAATCAGTTTGACACTCATCATTATGTTTTTTGTTTTGTTTTTTCAATTTAAACATAAATAATTCCAAACCATACCAGTTTAGTTAACGTCAATTTCTAAGCAGACGACATTAATACATCATTGTTGTTTGTAACATTACAGCTCTTCACGTGAATGTTTTGTTTGATTCTTTCATGTATTGTCATTATTGTCATTAAAAAATTTGTATTTATATGGCTAGAAGCAAAGTACTTTGCTTAAAGCTGAAATAAAGAATTTGAATTTGAATTTGAGTGAGTAGGTGAGGGAAAGATTGAACACTTCAGAGAAATTGAGAAAGAGAGAGATGGAGAGAGATATATATATATATATATATATATATAGAGAGAGAGAGAGAGAGAGAGAGAGAGAGAGAGAGAGAGAGAGAGAGAGAGAGAGAGAGAGAGAGAGAGAGAGAGGTGCTCAGTCTGCAGGGAAAAACAATGGGAAATAGGAAAATGAAGATGAAGGGGCCTTTTCACACAAATACTATCCCTTTTCTTCATTGGCTATGTTACAACCGGTAAAGTTTTACAGGGTCGACAAATGGACTCAATTAAGGGAATTGGTAAGTAGCCAGTTAATGTCAATGTATTAAAGGAACTGTAAAAATATAAATATATATTAGATTATCAGTAACTGAATCTTTTCGACCTCAGTATATAATGTTGAACTGCTTCAAATAAAACACAATTTTGCTCATAAGACAAGGCCTTATCACCAAAAAGCAGTAGATCAGTATTTAATGGATGTAGTGCCCTTGTTTCATGAAATAGTTGTATTGGTTGAGCAGTATAAAGTCTGCAATTAAAGAAATAATGAGATGCATTCTCTGGACTATTTTGACATGAGCAACATGGATCAAACCTAAGATGGTTGTGGTATAGATCTTTATTTAGATCACTACAGTTGTTACTAATTCTGGCATGCATGATTGATAAATATCTGTTAAGACTAAAATAAAAATAACGAGGAATAGTAGAACAGTCTGAAAATGATTTTACTGAGTTTTTAAAACTAGATATTGATGTGCTTTGTCTTATATCAGTATCTAAATTGTTCCACAATTTTACTGAGGATGGGATACATGATTTATTGTATATTGAGGTCCTGGTTTGGACAGATTCGAGATTGTTCCTGTTTCGAAGTTCATAATGTGTCATGTCTCTTATTTGTGGTGGAATTATATTTCTTATATATGATGGTACTGATTCTGTAAAAGCTTTGTACATGAAACAATATTTTTGTCTTTCCCTTCTTTTATGTAAGGACTCCCTTCCGCATGTAGTGCTCTATAAAGATTAGCTAGAGAAACAGATCTAATTAGACCGGTAACTATTCGTGCAGCTTCATTCTGTATTTTTTCTGAAGACTCAGAGTCGTTTTGAGTACAGCCGTCCCAAACTATAGCAGCATATTCCAATATTGGTCTAATATATGATAAAAAATATTTGGTTTAAAGCGGCTCTTGAGAAGGTAAATTTTAGTTTTCTCACGATGTTTAGAGTTTTAGAAGCAGTACTCAAAATAGTTCCAATGTGGACTGACCACTGGCCTTTATGTTTAAGTGTTAACCCTAAATGTTTATGACAGTCTACATAATTTATGTTAGTGTTCTCAAAAATCAGTCCTTTTATAGCATCTAGCATCCTTTTTTAGAGAGAAGAGTGTAGCTTCTGTTTTGTTAGGATTGAATTTGACAAGCCATTGCTTTGACCAAACAGAAATTTGCTGTAGGTCATGATTCAGCATCCCTTCAATATCTTGAACATTAGAAGCTGAACAAAAGAGGGAGTTGTCATCCGCGTACAGTCTTGTAAGACTTAGGAGTGAAACAGTTATATCATTGACGTAAATGAGAAAAAATAGCGGACCGAGAACAGAGCTCTGCCAGAAATATGCATTCACTGTCCGCAGACGACTGAAATCTCCGCCAACATTGTGTGCAAGACACCACTTGTTATTCAATAAAAGTTGTATCACTACAATGTTTTTGTCTCCTGAGTACAACTCCTAAAAGTTTGACATAATTCGGTTAATACGTTATCAAGATATTAAGAAACGAACACCGGTACACTTATACGCCTACTCTGCTTGCACAGGCGTGACAAGATGTTATATGACAGAGGAAACATCGTGTACATCTACCTTAGATCTCAGTACATGTAAGTCGCAGTTGGCCTATTGCTTCGCTTACGATGAGCAAAAAATGGGTGGACTACTTTGGTTGGTTTTGTAGTAGGCCAACGGTAAGTGTTACCTTAATGCAGGGTGGACGTTGAGTACAACATTTCCAAGGGCGTGACTTTCACATTGCATTAAGCAGCCACCAACTAGATCTAAATTCTTTTTGATTAAACGCTCGGTTTAGAAGGTTTTCTCCTCTCTAATTAAACATCTGTCAATTTTCTAGTCGAATTATTGAAGAGATTGATCTAATAAAGTACGCATAGAGAATGGATTTCTTTTCTGTGCGATGAAGCGATCGAGTGCGTGCACAGTTCCTATCAATTCCTCCGCGGCGTGTCGTGATACCGCAAAGTGTACTGCTTACATTTACGGACATGCTCTATAGCTTGTTTGTGCAACACACGCTAGTGCAGGGAGCTCTAATATTACAGACGTGGCTGGAATACACCGGTAATTTAATTACAGTAAAACCTCTCTATAACTGCCACTAAATTGTGTTAATAAACTGATATTTAGGGCAGGTGACTGCTTAAAGCAATGTGAAAGTACAACAGAACGCTCCTATAGGAGCGTTCGGTTTCACTTTCACCTTGCTTTAAGCAGTCACCTGCCTTTAACATAAAATATTTTATGTAATTTAGTGGCCGTTATAGAGAGGTTTTAGTGTACTTTATAATTGTGGAATATTGGTTCATCGGACTCCGCTTTGAAAAGTAATTAAATTTGCTATTTAACCTTTAGCTTGATTTTGGCGGATACACGATTACCTTTGCTAACAGTTTGGATTCAGATCTGACGCCGAGTAACTCAGCGTGCCATCAGGGTCCAAACTGTCACTCAGATAGTGTTTTTGAAAAGAAATGCAAGATAGATTGTTCTTCAAAACTGAAGAAGCGGCACATTCTACTAGTAATAATTGCCTCATCAGGATAACGATTGATTGATTCACTAATCACATTGAATAAGGTTGCGCATTATCAATTTTGTTCTCTACAGTAAAACCTCTCTAAACCGGACGGTCAATTCAATATAAATAAATGTCTTAGAGACAGATGTCAGCTTAATGCAGCATGAACGTCATGCAGCAAGCTCCTCTTGGAGCTTTCTGTATGATTTTCTCCCTGCATTAAGCAGCCACCTGCCTAAAAGTATTTAAATTCTTTTCTACTTGAATTCCGAATTAGATGGGTTTTACTGTATTTCTTTCAAGACTGTACATGGAGTAATCATGTTAATGGTCAAGGAAAGAAATGGAATTGAATGGTGATACAATTATACTACCTATGCTAGTTTTTCACAAGCCATTACGCATTTTTCATTTTGTTTCTGTATATTGACTGGTCATGTTCATCTCAACTGCACATGCCCACGTGTCTTCAGTTTTGTTCGGTAATGGAACAAAGTGAAAAGGACGGGAATCATCTGTTACACTAGAGGGTTGATACACGTTTTTTCGGGCAATAACATATGTATTATCCTGAGGGACGGTTGTTGGCCCGAGCCCGAAGGGCAACATTCCCGAGGGACATTGCAGATGTTATTGCCTGAAAACATACGTGTATTAATGCTATTATTGCATAAAAAACATTTTCTGTTTTCCTGTGTCAATTTAAATCTTCCAAATACAAGCAAAACTATACACTCCTTTGACACTTCCGTTCGTTCGATTTATGCTGTTTCCGGGCCACTGTTTTCTTTCTGACGCCATTCCATGATTGTATCAAATACCGTTTATACACGGAATTTCATTCAATATGTCTATCACTAAAAACAGTTCATTGTCGATGGCCCTGAAATACTCGCACCGTTCACCTACAGTAGTATTGTCCTGTTTTATTAACCTGTCAAATTTGAATATTCCTACGTCACTGAAAGGATATATTTAGCTTGGGTAAACCTGTGTTTCAAACGTTTTTCACGAGATTCACAATAAATATACAGGTACTTGAATAAGCCAAGTAGGAAAGCATTTATTAGCGGAAACAATCGATATCAACCGAAGCTATATATGGCGTGTTCAGCAAGCGTATAATTTGACAGGTTAATAAAACAGGACAATACAACGATCAGATGGCATTGTTTACAAAACAGTGTGTATGTAAACACAGAAAGTTAACGATAAGTATTGTCCTGTTTTATTAACCTGTCAAATTATACGCTTGCTGAACACGCCATATATAGCTTCGGTTGATATCGATTGTTTCCGCTAATAAAAGCTTTCCTACTTGGCTTATTCAAGTACCTGTATATTTATTGTGAATCTCGTGAAAAACGTTTGAAACACAGGTTTACCCAAGCTAAATATATCCTTCCAGTGACGTAGGAATATTCAAATTTGACAGGTTAATAAAACAGGACAATACAACTGTGGCATGTATATTAGGATAGGAAGAAGTGGTGGAGCCACACAAGTCAATTGCCTGGATTAACCTATACAACATGTCGCAGTTTAATTTATCGTTAATTTTCTGTGTTTACATACGTACTGTTTTTTAAACAACGCCATCTGATCGTTGTACTATAGTCAAACAACTAGGTCTGACGTGTCAAAGGTCAGCCGAGTCCATTTTTAAGGGAGATCAGCATTTCGGATATCCACGTGCCATTTATAAAAGAAAATGT